>CM053408.1:22398326-22560176 GCA_028644305.1 Xerus rutilus | reverse complement strand
CTCTAGCCATTAGAGAAATGCAAATCAAAACTACTCTCAGACATCTCACTCCAGTCAGAATGGCAGCTATCCAAAATACCAGCAACAATAAGTGCTGGCGAGGATGTGGTGAAAAAGGTATACTTAAACATTGCTGGTGGGACTGCAAACTGGTGCAATCAATCTGGAAAGCAGTATGGAGATTCCTTAAAAAACTTTGGAATTTTTCCTTAAAAATCCACCATTCGATTCAGCTATCCCACTCCTTGGCCTATACTCTAAAGATTTAAAAACAGCATACTACAGTGACGTAGCCACTTCAATATTTATAGCAGCACAATTCACAATTGCAAAACTGTGGAAGCAACCCAGATGCCCTTCAATAGATGAATGGATAAAGAAACTGTGGTACATATACACAATGGAATATTATTCAGCAATAAAAGAGAATAAAATTATGGCATTTGCAGGTAAATGGGTGGAATTGGAGAACATTATGCTAAGTGAAGTAAGCCAATCCCAAAAAACCAAATGCCGAATGTTATCTCTAATTAGTGGATGCTGATACATAAGGGGGATGGGAATGGGGAATATAGGAGAAATGGAGGAACTCTGGATGGGGTTGGGGGAAGAGCGGGGAGGGAAAAGGGAAGGGATGTAGTAAATATGGTTGAATGAGATGGTCATCACTACCCTTGGTGCATGTATGAAGACAAATGGTGTGACTCTGTTTTGCAACCAGAGAAATGGAAACATTGAGCTGTATATACTATGACTTGAAATGCATTTAAATAAATTAATTTAAAAAAGTGTATATTCTAAAATCACTCCCTTCCTCTATTCCCCTGATATCCAGTTCTTTTTTTTCCAGCGGTAATCCTTGGTCAGTTTCTTATATTATCTTTCTTAGGCATCTGGAATACGTATACATATCTATACATACACATTTAACCCAAATTGTAGCTTGTTACATTTTTATATTCTCATTTTTAAAAAATGTATTTTTTTAGTTGTAGATGGATCTTTATTTTTATTTTATTTATTTATATGTGGTGCTGAGAATGGAACCCAGTACCTCAGGCATGCTAGGCAAGTGCTCTTCTAATGAGCCACAACCCCAGCCCCTTTATATTCTCACTTTAACAGTGTATCTTAGAGATTTTTTCATGTTACACAGAGCTGCTCTTTGAATGGCTACTTCATATTCCCTTATGTAGTTAGTTACAGACAACTTTATTAACCATTATCTTATGTTTTTGGGAGAGAATTAAAATATTTTCCATTTAATAAAATGACATTTTTGTGTCTAACATCATTATCTAACTATATCTATAACATAAATTTCTAGTTTTTGAATTGGTGTTTTCAAGGAGTTTCAAATTAAAAAATTTCGATAGACATTGCTCTGCATAGATGATCTACCAGTTATCTCAACAACTATAATAATGAGAGATTACCTATTTACTCAACTCCTTGCCCATATTTTATATTATCTTTATATGTTATTAAGGATTTGGGAGTTGCCAATAAAACATGTAAAATATGTATTAGTATATTTTAATATTTATTTTGTGAGAAAATGGAGTCTTTCATGTTTTATTGCCATTTGTTATAGTTATTGTGTTCATTGCTTTGCCCCAAATTTTCTTTTTAAAAATTTCCTTTTAGGATGTTATTTGTACTTACACTGTGGTATGAATAGTGAATGGTTTATCCTGGTGTATCATTTATCACTTAATTTTTTTACCTTTTAAATTTTAATTTATATCATTAAATTTATCAGTAAGAAATACAGAAGTCTTAAGTATCTTAATTAGAGAAGATATTATCTTTGTCATTTTATGAAATAAGTAGCCTCATTAAAAAAATTTTTTTCCCACAGGAACTTTGAAGGGTAAGGAAATGAAGTAACTCACCCAAAGTTAGGCAGTTGGTAAGGGACGCAGGCAAAACTTAGATCTGAGATTTCTGGAGCAGGTGATCACCCTCCCTAGTTCATCCTCTTCACCACACCAAGCCCTTCTTTGCCAGATTGCAATGAGTATTTTGATCAGAAACATTAGTGTGTAGTCTTTTTCTGTTGACCTATCCATTTATGTACCGTTGGCGTATTGCATTCATATTTACAAGGGCTATCCCTTTCCTATTATTAATCTTTTTCAGAAAGTATTTTAGCTATGCTTAAGGTTTTCCCCTGTGAAATTTAGAATTAGCTTATTCTGCATCTCCAGAGATTGACCATCCTAGGCAACCACTGATTTAATCTTTGTCCCAGCAGTTTTACCTTTTCTAGTCTGTTACATAAATAGAACTGCACTGTAGGTGGCCATTTATGTTTGGCTTCTATTATTTAGCATAATGCCTTTGTGATTCTCTTACATTATTAACTGTGTCATTAGATCCATTACCAAATTATTTTCTCATTTATAGTAGTTTATCGCTTGGAAGCTCTTATATTATTATTCAGATAGATATCATATTATCTGTAAATAATTTTAATTTTTTGTAATTTATTTTTTAAAAATACTTTTTAGTTGTCAATGGACCTTTATTTAATTTATTTATATGAGGCTCTGAGAATCAAACCCAGTGTTTCCCCAAGGCTTGGCATTCAGTAGAAGTGTGTTGAGTGAGTTTATGAACTATGAGTGCTGCAAGTACACACGTGCTAGGCAAGCACTCTACTACTGAGCCACAACCCCAGCCCCTGTAATTTCTTTTTTTTAAAATGTGCTTTAATTAGTTATATATGACACTAGAACACACTTTGATACATTACATATAATGGAGTATAATTTTTCATTCTTTTGGTTATACATGATGTAGAATCCCACCAGTCGTATAGTTATATATGTACATAGGGTAATAATGTCTAATTCATTCTATCTTTCTTACCCCCAGACCCCCTCCCCTTCCTTCACTCCCCTCTACCTAATCTAAAGTAACTCTATTCTTCCCTAGTCCCCTCAGTAATTTTAATTTTAATTCTTCTTTTCTTATTTTTATACATGCTGCCTTCTTTTGACCCATGACTTCTGTATCTCCAGAATAATATTAAAGAATATATTAAAAGATAACATTAATATTAAAAGACGCACTAGGTGTCATGTGCGTCCTAGGCTGCTTCTGACAGAGCTTTCCTGGAAGAACCAAGTCTTTGCCACTGTTCTTGCCAGGAGTTCTGGTCTCTGCATGCAACTACCGATCCTCATGTCATTCATTTCCTTTTTCACAGCAGTGTATATTTTTTTGGCAGAACCTGCACACATGTTGATCCTTGACTGCAAGAACTTTTAATCCAGTTCCTAGTTCTGAACATTCCTTGCTTTCTTGAAGTAAACTTGTTCTTAGTCATATGTATTACTCTTCAATAAGCTGTTGGTTTTTGTTTTGTAAAATTCACTTTCTTCTAATTCTTGCCTACATTTTGGGTTTAGGAATACATAGTGAAAAATCAAAAAGTATTCAGAAGAATTCTGAAGATGTAGGCGAATCAAGTTTAAATGTTTTTGACAGATCTTTAAATAATACACTGAAAATAACATGTTATATACCTTAAATGTGCACAATAAAATTTTTCTTTTAAAAGTCTGGTTAAAAGGGTAGTTCTGTAAAGGTCATCTAAAAGTATTTTAATTCCTTTAAATGATTGGTAATTATTTAAAATGTACAAAGCTTTGCTCTGTGAGGGAAAGCTGTGGGTGAGATAACAAGGTGGAAATGGGTCAGTGTAGCATTCTTTGGATGGAATTTTAAATAGCAATATCAATTAAATAAATTTTCTTGATTACTGACTTTGAATATGTGACTATGAGTAATTTATAATGATTATTGACAGGAGAGAAGAGAGATAAAAATGAAAGGGTATAGTAAATTAGAAACTGACCAATATACACTCTGAGTTTTGTGTCCTCTTAGCCTTTTTTAGCTTTTCATTTAGATTTTTGTTTTTTAGCTGTAGATGGACACAGTACCTCTATATTTTTATCTATCTGTCTATCTATCTATCTATCTATCTATCTATCTATCTATCTATCTATCTATCTAGTTATTTATGGTGCTGGGGAATTGAACCCAGGGCCTTGTGCATGTTAGGCAAGCACTCTCCCAACTGAGCTATATCCTCAGCCCTATTTATTTATTTTTATGTGGTGCTGAGGATTGAACCTAGTGCCTCACACGTGCTAGGCAAGACGTGTACCACTGAGCCACAACTCCAGCCCCCAACTTTTCATTTTTGCTATGAGCTTATACTGTTTAGGTAGCAAAAGACCTTTAGGTTGTTGTGTGTAGTTCACAGAATTAATAATTTATAATTGAAGTACTGAAATTGAGACAATTAGAGAGCTAATTTAGATCTTTATTATTAATAGGGTAGTAGGTAATGATTTACTCAAGACATCCTATATTTTTTAAAAACTTTTTCATTTTAATATTGTAAGTATTATGTGGCTTTGTGCTATCTATATTTGAAGAATTCTTTAGAAACTTTATACTTTAGAGCTTTATGATTTTTTAGAAAATGAACCTTCTATTATTGTGGAGGATAGGGAAGAATGTGTATTGGTTATTGCTAAAGTTTAGGAACAAGTTATAGTGATATTGAAGTACTAATGTGTTTCTGTTTTTTCCCTTGGAAGCTGGTAGGAGGACAGTTTGATTTGGAGATGAATTTCATTATTCAAGAAGGTGAGAGTATTATCTGCATGGTGGACCTACTGGAAAAATGTGACATTACTTGCCAAGCAGAAGTCTGGAGCATGTTCACAGCCATTCTGAAGAAGAGCATACGAAATCTTCAGGTCTGCACGGAAGTTGGCCTTGTTGAAAAAGTGCTTGGGAAAATTGAAAAAGTTGACAATATGATTGCAGGTATGAGTTTTTCTATAGTACAATGCATATCAAGAAATAAAATTTGATACTTCTTATTTTATTTAGCAACATTTATTTAAGAAATATTTGAGCATGTAGTACCTAGAACTTTGATATCCAAACATATTTTAACTCTTTAAGAAATATAAATTGCTTAATGATTTTATTGTTTTCTTTGGTTTCCAGATCTTTTAGTTGACATGTTGGGAGTGCTGGCTAGCTATAATTTGACGGTTCGAGAACTAAAGCTTTTCTTCAGTAAACTTCAAGGAGATAAAGGACAATGGGTAAAAAAACCCTAACTATTCTTTGGAAAGTATTAGCCTCTTGAAAATATTTGTAGCTTTTAAGTAGCTAATATTATTGCATATGGAGAAAATGTAAAATTGAATGGAAGAGATCAATTAAAATAGCATTTAGATCTGTACAGCTACTTTTGTCATGCCTGGACACAGGTGTGGGCTAAGAGAATGTGTATTTTAGTAGGCTAATTTAATCCTTCTTCAAATTCTTCTGTAACTATATATCCAATATTTATTAGAGAACAAAGATAACAACAGAGAAAGAAAAGTGGTAGCAATATATAGCTTTTCTTCTGTAACGTTTCTTCTTTAGTAGTGGTCCTTAAATTTGAGTAATCGACTTAAAAAAAAAAAAGCTTGAATTTAATTAGATCCACCATTCTTAGATGGCATTTATCAGCCCTCTGCAGTGGGTGTTGGCAAACTTAGTTTGAATCCCAGGTGCCTTATTAAACTATTTTTGCCATTTAGGTGGCTGTTGTCCCTGAGAGGAGTAATAGTAAATAAATATTTTCTCCATTTTTGTTGCATTTCCAGGCTTGTTTTAGTGTCCTGGAAAGATCATTGTTCATAGGTCAGCCGGCTGATCCTTAATCTAGTTCTGTTAAGTGTATTTAAATTTGTGTTCTGCTGTTATTATAATTCATCATGTTAAAGTTTATATTCTTCAATTTCTTTATATCAAACTCTAGTTCTCTGTTTCCTTTTCAAGTTTTTATTATTGATTTTTACTAAATTTGAATATATTTATTTATGTGGCTTAACTTGTGTTTACCCTTATTGAGAGTTCTTCCATTGGTGGGGTTGTGATTTTCTTTAAATTTGGGAAAATTTTAGTTATTATTTCTTCAAATATTCTTTTCTTGTCTCTTCTTCCTCATTTTCTGGGACTCTAATTACAGGTAAGTTAGACCTCTTGATATTGTTTTACAGTTTATTTGAAATCTGTTCACTTTTTTCAGTCTTTCTCTTTGTGCTTCATTTTAGATTTGCTTTTATTTCTATATTTGTAAGTTAACTGATGCTTTCTTCTTCAGTATTTTCCTTTGATCTTTTGGAAATTTAGATGGCATATTTTTTTAAATCTTAGTATGTTCATATTTTTATTTCAGTCCTTGACAGTGTTTAGCAAAATAGTTAGTTTAGTGCTCTTGTCTACTGATTCTATAACCTTATCATTTTCTAAGTCAGTTTTTTACTCATTGATTTTGTTCCTGTTTAGGAGTCAGTGCAGATTTCGGGAGCTGCTTTTCTGTATAGCTCCTTCCTCTGCAGTGCTGTGCTCTGAAACTTTTACCTACCTCAGACTCCCCATACTTTATTTTCTCTCTGCAACTCAGTGATACCTTCAAGTTCTGTTTGGTCTCTTTATCTCTGTGTAGTGATATGGAAACTGACTCCAGACAGAAGGTCTTTTTGTTTGTTTTAATTTCTGAGGGATCACAGTCTTGAGCCACGTCTTCCTTTGTCTGAAAACAGTTTTTGCTTCATAAATTTTGTCCAGTTTTCTACTTGTTGATGGTGGGTTTGTAAATATAGGTCCTGTTACTGTCTCATTTTAAGAAGAGGAAATATACTTAGTTGATTTTGGTCTTGATTTCTATTCAAATTATTTATTCAGAATATATAGTTGATGCATTTTTATTATATTTGTGAATATAGAACACTAATGGAGCCAATCTTGGGAGGAATCTAGTACTAGTCACATAAATCATACCCATATTCAATGACTTAATAATTTGCCTCTAAGTGAGAATTTCAAGAAATTCCCATATAGTTAAGGAAATATATCTGAGGATATTCACCGAAACATTATTTGTGATGGCAGGGAATTATCAATGTGGCATTCATCATCAGGAGAATGAGTGGATAGGTAAAATGTATTTAATTCACAGAATAGATTACTATATAGAAGTTAGAATCAATACATGGAGTAATATGAATAAATGCAGCAAACATAGGAAGAAAGTAATAAGCAGAATCATATATCTTAACATGATTCCACTTAAGTGGTAAGAACAAGTACACAAGAACATTTTTAAAGGGCCACGTAATAAAAAGATTATGTTAAAATAGCTGCTGATGGAGAGGAGAAAGAGAATCAGAATAGGTTTAGAAGATGAAGGGAAAAATAAACAATTACAAAACAAGAGGGCTGAGACATTAATTATATTTATTTAGCTATTTGTTATTAGGCAGTCAGGCTATTTTCATCTTTTACTTTCATAATAGTGAGAAACCCCTACATCTAAATTGATATCTATCTTTCCAATGACCACTTTAGCATAGATTTTTACTTGTGGATTCAGTGCATCAATGGACGTGAAGACATATGAAATATGACTACTAACTTTTATTCTGAAGGGCTTTCTAATCTATATTCCTCAGCAGTGTCTGGAGAAAAGTGCATATCTTTTTTTTTTTTTAAACATTTTTTAGTTGTCAATGGACCTTTATTTTATTCTTTTATTTATATGTGGTGCTGAGAATTGAAGCCAGTGCCTCACGCATGCTAGGCAAGCACTCTACCACTGAGCCACAGCCCAGCCCTCAAAAGTGCATATCTTAATATATTCTTTTGTTGATAGTCTTATAGGAAAGGGGATTTGGAGGAATGATTTACATTGGAAATTATTTAAAAGAATCAATGTGATTGTGGTTACTTTTTATTAACTCTTGTGATTGAGTAGTGTGGTTACTTGAAAATTTTTTGATCACTTAAGAATGAAAGATTCCACTTGACATTTAGATAAATGGTTGCTGAACTTTCTGCACTGGTAAAGATAACTTACAACAGCAGTCAAAATAAGATGAAAACAAACCAATTTCACTTGTAGTTTGACCCTGTTTTGAACTTTTAACAAAGAAGAACGCCTTATACTTTATCTCATTTGCTTGTAAACTGGTTAGAATGATAATGTATATCTGATTATCATTTGCTTTCCTTGTGAATGTAAATGAGGTTTTTCATTTTAGTTGTTGGTTGTTTCATGTATTAGGGACTTGTGGGCCAAAGAAACATTAATCACATAAATATGTTACAACTTTCATAACACTATGCAGTAGATGCCTATTGTAAAATTAAATATGATAGGGAAGTTAATCCACTTTCTGAGTTCAGGGAAGGCTGCCCTGCAGAACTTGCCATTAAAATGAGCTCTAAAGGATATGTAAGATTTCCTTGGTTGGGAGGGATGTGGATTAGTACTAGTGGGAACATTTTAAACACAAGGAATAGCTTATTCTCAGGCCCTGTTGTAGGAAGAAGACTGAGAAAAGGCATTGTAAACGGAGCACAGGGAGAAGAGGACTGAGATGCAAATTGAGACTAAAGAGTGGAAAAATATTTTGTTAGGTCATGTTAAAGGTGAGGTTCCTATTTTAAAGGCAGAGAGTAGCTACAGGACAGTGTACATAATAAAATGGTAAAAGTATTGTGGTTAAAAGCATGAATTCTTGAGTTAGACTGAGTTCTAATCCTGACCTTGCCAGTTACTGTTACCTGTGTGACCTACAGCATGTTCCTCTGCCTTGGGTTTCCTCTCTAAAAATTGATAATACTGGGACCACCCTATATGGTGGTTGTGAAGTTAAAATATTATAATGTATTTCAAGGACCTGTAACATCGAAACATAGCATAACTTAAGCATTTGTTAAATTAAAGTGTTTTAGAGAGAGGTGGGTGGTGGGTTGATGTAGTTTGTGTTTTTAAAAGATTACTTTTGATGCAATCTGAGTTTCAAGTGTTAAATAATATTGGCTCATATTTATTGAACACCTAATATGTCCTGTAATGTTAGAAAAAATGGCACAGAGTGCATTACTTCTTTAAGATAGTTGAAAAAAACTTTATTGGTTATTTTATGTGCTTTTCAGCTTACAGCATTATTTGGTTATTCCTGTGTATTTGAAAGCATGATTATATTAAAAATGTGTTTTTGTTTTATGGTGAATAAAGTGGTTAATGAATTGGTAACTATTTTCATAGCCTCCACATGCTGGAAAGTTGCTGTCTGTGTTAAAGCATATGCCTCAGAAGTATGGTCCTGATGCCTTTTTCAATTTTCCAGGAAAGAGTGCTGCAGTAAGTAAATATTAATGAGACAGTCACTTGAAGTTCTCCTTTCCTTTGTTTCCTGAAAGTACAACAAAAGTGTTCCTGAAACAGCCTGTCCTGGCAAGTTCTGTTTTAGATAGAAGCTTCTCTGCATGAGCTCCTTAATCCTTAAGATAGTTAGCACATTTCTTTTTCCTGTTTTAGAGGTGAAGAAATAGATGTTTAAAGCACTTAAGAAAGTTACCCACTCAAAGCGTAGGTCAGTAATGAAGTAAGAGCCTAATTCTTTTGAACATAGCCATGTTGTCCTATGAAATTATCTCTGCATTTTTAAGTAGTTGTTTGTCACATTCTATCTTTCTGAAAATCTTTTTCTAGCCTTAAATTTCCCTGCCCTTGTTTCTTTTGCCCTTTGCATATAGAATGAGAGTAACTTTTTGAAACTTACTAGGCAAGTTTTCCTGAAGTCTGAATTTCCAGTTATGTTGGTCTCAACATTCTTACCAGCTGTTAGTTTATAAATAAGAAAATTAGGGGCTGGGGCTGTAGCTCAGTGGTAGAGCACTTGCCTTGCAAGTGTAAGGCACTGGGTTCGATCCTCAGCACCACATAAAAATAAATGGGATACAACTAAAAAAAATATTAAAAATAAGAACATTATATATGGTAGTGATAGCTCTAATATAGTTTTAAAGTGTTTTATAAGCACATTACATATTATATATATGTTATTTATGGAAACTTAAAAAATCCTACTGTTACATTGGTCAGTCTGTAAGCAAAATAATTTTTTTAAAAAATATACTTCAGTCTCTCCTTTTTCTGAGCTTATCATTTACTCATTTTTTACTTTGGTTCTCATAAAATCTTCTTGGCTTGTTAGACCCTATGTAGCCAGGCAATATGTGGAGGAAGATGAATGTATATTTTAAGTGTTGCTATCCCATCAGCAACATCTGAGGATTCCAGTTTCTCCACATCCTTGCCAACACTGGTTAATACCTATCTTTTTGATAGTAGTCACCCTCGTGGGCATAAAATGGTATTTCATTGTGGTTTTGATTTACATTTCCCTAATAACTATTGATGTTGAGCATCTGCCCATGTCCTTAATTGACTGTATATTTTCTTTGGAGACATGTCTAAACTGAACTTCTGTCCATTTTAAAATTGAACTATTTTTTGTTATTGAGTTATTTTGGATACAGTTCCTTCATCAGATGCTCAATTGGCACATTTTTTTTTTGTTGCATTTTTGTGTATTTTCATGCATTATTGTGGTTTATCCCTTTTTTTTGGGGGGGCTATACTGGGGATTGAACCCATTGCACGGAGTTACATCCTCAGTCCTTTCTGTTTTTCAATTTTGGGACAGTGTCTTTCCAAGTTGCCCAAGCTGGCCTGGAACTTTGGATCTTCCTGCTTCAGTCTCCTGAGCTGTTGGAATTACAGGAGAAAGTTACTATGCCTAATTCTTGTCTTTTCACTTTTTTGAATATCCTTCAAAGGACAGTTATTTTTTTTTCTTTTTCTTTGTAGTACTGGTGATCAACCCACATGCTAGGCAAGTACTCTACCACTGAGTTACATACACCCCAGCCCATAAATTTTAATGAAGTTCAGTGTATATATATATTTTACTTTTGACACATATACTTTTGGTGGCATAATTAAGAAAGACTTGTCTAACCTCAGGTCACAAAAACCTTGTGGCAGTGCCATGTAGATTTGATTAGTATAGCTTTGAAGTAGGTTTTGAATTTGGTAGTGAGCTGTCCAGCTTTGTTCATTTTCAAGATTATTTTGACTTTTCAGGATCACTTCCACTGTATATAAGATCTTTTAAGTCACAATTCAAACCAAGTGGTAAAGCCATTTGTAAAGTGACTTGTTACTGTAATTTAAAAATATTATGGAATAATCCTTTTTAGTTTTACAGTGTTTTAAGAAAGAAGACATATACCTAACTTTTTCATTCCATTTTTGCCTATTCTTTTCTAATACTTTAATATTTCAGCAACAGTTTTCTAACTTGACATCATTACCTGTATCTTTTAATTGGAGTTGCTTTGGGTATATTTATTGTAAAAAGAGAAGAAGACAATGTTTGTATGTCTAGCAGGTTGCCATTAATATGGATCTGGGAAAATTCAAATGCTACAGTCTTCTCTCAGATATTTTAATCATGGCATAAAGTAATATGATATAGTAGAAAGAATATATAGTATTTATATATAGTAAGAATATGTATATAGCAGAAATATATATAGTAGAAACATACATATATGTGTATATATATGGAACACACACAAAAACATATATAGTCTCATTTTCAGGATTTCAATAATAAGGTTTTTCATGCAAGTCAGTAACTTAGAGTTTCTTTCCTTTAGGCTATTGCATTACCTCCTATAGCCAAGTGGCCATACCAGAATGGTTTTACATTTCATACCTGGCTTAGAATGGATCCTGTAAATAACATCAATGTAGATAAGGATAAACCGTATTTGTATTGGTATGTATTTCTGTAACTGATTAATGTTTACTTTGAAAATGAGAATATTTACAGGTAAAATGAAAACTTATTCTTCATAGTTTCAGAACCAGCAAAGGTCTTGGTTATTCTGCTCATTTTGTTGGAGGTTGTTTGATTATAACATCAATAAAGTCAAAAGGAAAAGGCTTTCAACACTGTGTGAAATTTGATTTCAAGCCACAAAAGGTATGTGATCTTCTGAGTCAGTTATGTTAACTAGCACTGGGAGCTTTCAAAATGCTGTGTGTTAGTGATTATCATATAATACATTATGGCATTTCACAACTCTTTATGCTTTTTCAAAAAAGTAACTGTAAATCACTGTAAAAGTGTTAACCTTTTTGATTTGGATCATGAAAAGATCACATATGTAGTTATTTATAGAATTTAAGGGAAATCCAAGGAGAAAATATTAATGGCAGTTATTTTAGTAGTGAAAATTTAATGTAATTTCTTTTGTACCTTAAAATTCAGAGATTAATAGATGCTTTATCAATAGAATGTGTAGGTAGATAGGTAGGCAGATAGACAAGGCAAATACGGGAAAATGAAAGGGATTGTTCGTATTAGATGTTTAGATATTTTGGTTGTACATTTGAAAATTTCCATAAAAAATGCTGGAAAATTATTTCATGATTAAGTTCTTATCAGATGAGAGCCTCCCTGAATAAATGTTGTTCAGGGAAATTGTATACTGGATTTAATAAAAAGAGTTTTATTTTTAGGTTTGGTTGAACTTTACCATATCTTATTTATGAATATGATTGTATTATTGGGAGAATCATTATCTTTATCTTTTTTGCTTATTCAGTGGTATATGGTGACTATAGTGCACATTTATAATCGATGGAAGAACAGTGAGCTTCGATGTTATGTGAATGGTGAGCTTGCTTCCTATGGAGAGATAACATGGCTTGTCAACACCAGTGATGTAAGTGATTTTAAAATACTGCAATGAAAATTATTTTTAAAGGATGAAATCTTCAAACAAGAAAAAGTTTTGAAACTTGAATATAAAATTTGCAATATTAAAATTTGAATTTTTATACTCATAATTTAGGCTTCATGTTAATTATAGAACTTGTTAATGTGTCAAATATTACTGTTTTTATTATAAAATTATTCTGGATAGAGCAGAGATAAGGGCTTATGAGTAGCAGTGGCTTTGTCTTGACAGTGTTTTGATCAGTGGTTCATTGATCAAAATAAATGGGAGCTCACCTACAGGGTTCGGATCATTTTCATAAATGAGGTAGATGATACTTGCCCATAAATTTTGTATATAGTTCATAGCTGCTTTTATAACTGTTGTAGCGTTTTCAGGATTAAAAAAGAGATTCATAGGTTAGAATGAAATTCAAACTGTTCTTATTTGCACCCTAAAAACATTTTTAAAATAGGAAACTTAAAAAAAATCTGAAGAAAATGAACACAGTGGTCTATACACCCATCTGTCACTTTAATTCCTCCCCCCACCCCCCACCCCCTGCCCAAATAACATAATGGCAACCTTACGTGCTCAGGGTGTTATATCAGACAGGCTTAGATTTAAATACCAGCTCTGTCACTTGTTGATTGTATGAGCTTCTTGATCCATTAGACCTTAGTATTTTTCCACCTGAAAATGGGTATAAAATAGTATATACACTAGAAGATTGTTATGATGATTAAATGAAATAATGCCATAAATGTTAGCTGAGTGCTTTGTTAAGGATGAGTACTCAATAAATGTTAGTGATGTTTCTCTTTTTTCACATGAAAAAGAGCACAAAAAAAGGCCAATTTAGTAAGTTCTAAACCTGTCTCATTATTTTCCTCCTTTTGCCAAAGACTATTCTTCTGTCTGGACTTTGGCTGTCCAGTTATGAAACTTCAGAGCCATAATGGTTTCTCTGACTCCCCATTTACCTCCACTTTTTATAAGGTTGTATTTATTATACTTTGGAAAATTTACGTTATATTATTTTCCATGATGTCTTTCCTGATCTCCATGTCAGATGGGAATGAATGAAATGAAATCCTAAATTAATTATTTTATTATATTCAAACATTTATACCAGTATAGGTTTTTGTTATTCCTGGAGGATGTAATTTTTTTCTTTAATAAAATCTCTGCTTTCTTTCGTAGACATTTGATAAATGTTTCCTGGGCTCGTCAGAAACAGCAGATGCTAACAGAGTCTTCTGTGGTCAGATGACTGCAGTTTACCTTTTCAGTGATGCTCTTAATGCAGCTCAGATTTTTGCTATTTATCAGTTGGGCCTGGGATACAAGGTACTTTACTTTCTGTTCATTGCATAACAAATGTTAGTTGGGCTTGATTTAAAGGTGGATTATGTATGGGAATGTTTACTTTAATTAACCAAACTGTATGTCAGGGTAAGTGGGACCACTAATGGGAAGTCACATATCATTAAGAGATAACAAGACATGTGAACACCAGTGATGTAAGTGATTTCAAAACGCTACAGTGAAAAAATCATTTTTAAAGGATGAAATCTTCAAACAAGAAAAAGTTTTAAAACTTGAATATAAAATTTGGAATATAAAAAATTTGAATTTTATACTCATAATTTTGGCACTTACATATATATATATGTATATATATATATATATATATACATATATATATATAGAGAGAGAGAGAGAGAGAGAGAGAAATCTTTAAGCTAGGTAAACCTCTAACTTTTCTCATTTGTTTCTGGTAAAAACATTCAAAATCCTTTCTTCTAGCTTTTTTGAGATACTAGTACTTTATCATTAATAGTAGTTACCCTACTTTGCAACAGCACACCGAACTTCTTTCTCCTGTCACTTAGTGCTCATTGATCAGTCTTTCCCCATTCCTTCTTCTCCTGTTCTCCCCAACCTGTGACAATCATCATTTTAACTCTCAATTTCTTATAGATCTTCTTTAGATTCCACATATGAACGAGATTGTGTAGTACATTGTCTATCTGTGCCTAATTTCACTTAACGTATATCCTCCAGTTCCATCCATGTTGACGTAAAAGATAGAAGTTTATCTTTTTAATGGCTGCATAGTATTCCACTGTTTGTGTCATATTTTCTTTTTCCATCATATGGTAATGGGATATTTAGTTGTTTCTATTTCATGGCTATTATGAATTTTCCTGTAATAAACATGGGAGAACAGATTTCCTTTGGATATACACCCAGGAGTGGGGTTGCTCAATCATATGATAGTTTCATTTTTAATTTTTGGAGGAAACTATAGTGTTTTCTACAATGGTTGTACTAATTTATATTTCTACCAACAGTGTGCGAGGTTTCCATTTTCTCTACATCTGTACCAGTACTTGTTATCTTTTGTCTTTTTAATAATAGCCATTCTTACTGAATGGAAGTGATATTTCATTGTGGTTCTGATTTGCATTTCCCCAATGGCTAGTGTTGTAGACCATTTTTATATACCAGTTTTCCATTTGTGTATCTTTTGACAAATGTCTGTTTAGGTCTGTTGTCCATTTTTCAATTGGATTGTTTTCTTACTGTTGAGTTATTTCATGTTTTTTACATTTTCTGGCTGTGAACCTCTGTAAATTGTGTAGAGTTTGCAAGTATTTTCTCCCATTCTGTAGGTTGTTTCTTTACTTTATTATTTCCTTTGCCATACAGAAGCTTCTCAGTTTGATATAATCCCATTTATCTGTCTTCATTTTTGTATACTGTGCTTTTGGGGTCCTCACCTTTTCCAGTCCTGCCATATGGTCACGTTAGCTTTTGTGTTGTATTTCCATGGAATGTCTTCTACCATCTCTTCCCCTTCAGTCTATACATATCCTTAGAGTTGAGGTGAGCTTCCTTAAAGCAGCAAATAACTAAGTCTTGTTTTTTATCCATTTAGTTAGCTGAAGTGTTTTTTTTTGTTGTAGTTCTTTTTTTTTTTTTTTATGAAAGCTTTATTGGGATATAAAACATGTTGTATTAGCTTTCTGTAACCAGAATAGATATCTGAGATAATCAGATTATAAAAGGAGAAGGCTTGTTTTGGTTCAGTTTTGAAGGTTTCGGTCCTTGATCCATTATTGGCCTGTGGCTTTTGGGTCTGTGACAAGGCAACAACATATAGCAAAACTGTACACCTCATGCCTGGGATGTGAAAAAGAAAAAGCGGAGAAGAAGGGGCTAGGGTCCTACCTCTTAGAGTTGCCACTACCTCCCAGTAGTGCCAAGCTAGGCACTAAGCATTTCACACATGGGCCTCTAGGGGACATTCTAGATCCAAACTCTGGCACATATCATTCACTCACCCATTTAATATATATAATTCACTGTTTTTTTTAAATCACAAAGTTGTGTACCCATCATCACTGTCTATAGTTTATTACCCTAAAAGGAAATCCTAATATTAATCCTTAGTCATTACTCATTTCCTTTTCTTCCCAGTCCTTAACAATCCCTAGCTATTTTCTGATTCTATAGATTTGCATATTCTGGTAATAAATGGATCATATTATATGTGGTCTTTGGTGGCTGGCCTTTTTCCCCTGAGCATAATTTTTCAAGTATCATCTCTATTTTAGCATGTATCAAAAATGTCATCTTTTTTTAATTGTATAGTATCCTGTTATTCATCTGTTTTGTTTATCTATTTGTTAGTTTATGGGCTTTAGTTTGTTTTTACCTTTTGGCTGTTATGAGTAATGCTGACATGAACACTTGTGTATGAGTTTTTTTTTTTTTTAATATTTTTTCAGTTGTAGAAGGACACGATATCTTTATTTTATTTATTTATTTATTTTTATGTGGTGCTGAGGATCGAACCCAGTGCCTCACGCATGCGAGGCAAGCGCTCTACCACTGAGCCAGAATCCCAGCCCCTTGTGTATGAGTTTTTATGTGGAATATGTTTCCTTTATTTTGGCTCTATTATTTAGAGTGGAATTGCTGGATCATATATTTGAGGAACTTACAGATTGTTTTCTAAACTGACTGCATCATTTTACATTCCCACAGTAGCATAATGAGGATTCTGATTTCTCCATGTCCTCTCCAATGTGTGTTATCATTGGACTTTTTGGTTGTGACCATCCTCGTGGGTACTAAATGTACCTCATTGTTTTGATTTGTATTTCCCTGATAATTAATGATGTTAAGATTATTTTTGTTTCCTTATAAACTGTTTAAAGACCTATTCAGATCCTTTACCCATTTTTCAGTTAGGTTACTTTTTATTGTTGAGTTGTTTTTAATTAAACAATTTTTTTTTTGTGGTGCTGGGGATTGAATGTAGGGCTTTGCGTATTCGAGGCAAGTGCTATTCTTACTGAGCTATATCCTCATACATCCTCAGCCTTTAAACAAATTTTAATTATGGTAAAATACACAATCTACCATTTTGAACAATTTGAATTTTATAGTTCATTACTGTTAGGTACATTCAATGTTTATTATACAATAAACACTTCATTTGTTACACAAACTAAGACAGCTATGAGATCACTAGGCTATACAGTCTTATGGGACCACTGCCATAAGTGCATTCCATCATTGATCATGACGTTGTTAAGTGGTGTGTGACTAGATGAAGCAAATCTTAACAGAGTTGAAGAGAGAAGTAGAGAGTAACAAAATAAGAGTAGGAAACTTCAGTACTCACTTTTAAATAATGGGTAGAACAATCATACAGAAGATTAATAAGGAAACAGAGGACTTGTACAATAATATAGACTGATTGGACTTCACAGGCACACACAGAACACTCAGTGCAACAAACATAGTCTGTGCATTCCTCTCAGGGGCACATGGAACATTGTCTGGGTAGACCATGTGGTAGGCTATGTAAACAAGTGTTAACAAATTTAAAAAATTGAAATAATTGTATCTTTTTTGACCATAATGGAACTAGAGTAGAAACTAATAGCCCAAGGAAATCTGCAAAGTCCATAGATAAGTAGAAATCAAACAACATACTATTAAACAATGGATAGGCATAAATCACAAAGGAAATTAGAAAATGCCATGAGATAATATAATGTATCAAAATGTAAAGGATTCATCAAGTAGTACCTTTAGGGAAATTTATAGTGGTAAAGACTAGCATTTTGGAGGGCTCTCGTATTTGATATTGTTAGAAAATAATCATTGATATATTCCCTTAAATCTGTGGTGATTTGTATTTAGGTTTTCTCATGTGATATATTGCCTTAACTGTTCTTCTTCTTCCTGATCGTGTTTTTTTTTTTAAATTCATAGGGTACATTTAAATTCAAAGCAGAAAGCGACCTTTTCCTTGCTGAGCACCACAAGCTCTTACTGTATGATGGCAAACTCTCCAGTGCCATTGCCTTCACATACAACCCAAGGGCCACAGATGCCCAGCTTTGCCTCGAATCTTCTCCCAAGGACAACCCTTCGATTTTTGTTCATTCACCACATGCACTCATGCTCCAGGTACAATCTGTGATCTTTTAAGAATATATCTAATGGACGATTCTGGTGGATTATTGGGGTGTACTTAGTAGCTTCCCTTGAACACAGAATGTCACATTTTAGTGTTTCTGCATTTACTATTTTGCTTTGTTTTAAACTGTTTTAGAAAAGAAATCATTGAAACCTTTACTGTATTTTCTTTTTTTCAAGGATGTGAAGGCAGTTTTAACACATTCCATTCAAAGTGCCATGCATTCAATTGGCGGAGTACAAGTGCTATTTCCACTTTTTGCACAATTGGATTATAGGCAATATTTATCTGATGAAGTTGACTTGACAATCTGGTACGTGTCTTTTATTTTAAATGTGATGTGAGAGTTACTTTCATCTTTATTGAGCTGCATGATACCTTGTTTGCCTTTCACATTTATTGTACAGTCAAAATATTTTAAATACAATTTTTAGCTATAAATGGTATGACAAATCCATATCAATTACAATAGCATTAATATAATTCTGTTTTGTTATTAGGAAATATGAAAACTCCAAAAGCAGCAGATGTTTTAGAATGAAGTTATAAATGGCAATAATGGATTTTTTTTAAAAGTCTACATTTTTTAAAAAATATTTTTTAGTTGTAGGCAAACAATATTTTATTTTTATTTATTTGTTATTTTTATGTGGTGCTGAGGATCGAACCCAGTGCCTCACACATGCTAGGCGAGTGCTCTACCGCTGAGCCACGACCTCAGTCGAAAAGCCTACATTTTTATCTGTCTTCCCTCTCCCTCTTCCTTTCATCTTAACCCCGAGGCATTTAACTACTGAGTCATATTTTTATATTTTATATAAAATAGCCCTTTTTATATTTTATTGTGATATATAGTCTTGCTGAGTTGCTTAGGGCCTAAGTTGCGGAGGCTGGCTTTGAACTTGTGATCCTCTTGTCTCAGCCTCTTGAGCCACTGGGATTAGCAGGCATGTGCCACAGTGTCCAGCCATGCTCTCATTTTTCAAATATTTTAATTTCTTCGTTGTCAGGGATTTTTTATGAGATTTTTAATGAGATTTTTATGAGATTTTTTCTTTTTATTTCTCAATTATGTATATAATCAAAAGCCAAAAACTTTAATTGTGTTATATGTGGTTATTTAGTCTGTGTGTTTTTAAAAATTAGATTATGCATTTGGCATATTGTTTCCTGTGTGGTTGTGTTGAATCTAGAAAAGGCAAAGGCATATGAATTGTAGGATGAGTTATAAAGCATGCGAGAGGATAGCTAAATAAATTCTCCCGGCTGCATATTCTAGTGAAGTTAACATAGTAGAATAAATGAGTTTTCCCTTCTTCTCTTTTGAAATTCTGTTTGATTTTTCCTTTTATACGCAACTTGATACCTACTACTAATGTATATAATTAATGATGGAATATTCTCCAGGTTATCAGTCAATGAAAAATTTTTTTAAAAAAGAAATGATCTATTAAATCTAGTATTTGCCAACTTTTATTTATTTAGATATTGGATATTACTATTATCCAGGCTGGCCTTGAACTTTTGGCCCTCCTGCCTCAGTCTCCTGAGTAGCTGGAATTAATTTTGCACCACCTTGCCTGGGTTGCTAGCTATATTTAGTATATTAAAATTAAATTACCTTTGTTATAAAATAGTTCATAGAATATTTTATGCTGTGCTCCAAAAGGGCTAAGTTTCTTTTCTTTTCTTTTTTTTTACCCTTTCCTTCCCTCCTCCTCCTCTTTTTTCAAACCTTTCGGTGTCTTTACTGGAATTTCTGGCAACTAAAGCACTAATGTAGAGGAGGAGGATGGTTGCCACCCTTGCTCTCTCTGGGAATCTCTCATAGTTGCTAAGAAGGAAGCAGCTGATCTTATTCCTTTCCCCTTTGAATATCTCTAAATATTGTGGGTGATAGAGTATGGTTGTAGCCCCCATCATTTAAAAATTTAAAAATTTTGGAGACTGGGAGAATGAGTTTTCCTGTGGGCATAATGAACAAACTTCTTAAATTAGTGCTCAAGGATCTTAAATTTTTCTCCAAATTAACTTTACTTCTTATTTTCTTTGCTCATGCACCTCAGCTCAGTTCACAATAGGCCACTTAGGACCCCTACAATGTTTTGAGGATTTAAACCTTAGTATGTTTGCTCTTTAAGGCTGAGTAATATTCCATTGTGTATATGTACCACATTTTCTTCATCCATTCATCTGTTGAAGGGCACCTAGGTTGGTTCCACAGCTTAGCTACTGTAAATTGAGCTGTTATAAACTTTGATGTGGCTGCGACACTGTAGTATGCTGCTTTTAAGTCCTTTGGGTATGGACTGAGGAGTGGGTCAAATGGTGGTTCCATTCCAAGTTTTCTAAGGAATCTCCACATTGCTTTTCAGAGTAGTTGCACCAATTTGCAGTCCCACCACCAATGTATGAGTTTGCCTTTTCCCTCACATCCTCGCCAACCCTTATTATTGCTTGTATTTTTGATAGCTGCCATTCTGACTGGGATGAGATGAAATCTTAGAGTAATATACTTTGTGTTTTTATTAGCCATTTGTATTCCTTATTTTGTGCTCTTTATAATGCATATTTGTCATATTTTTTCTAAGTCTCACTTATTCATGTTTATGATAAAATATATGAAATAAGTATTTGAGTAGATCCTAGTTATACATTGAAAATTTAAATTTAATTCTGCAATAATCTTGGAGACAGTTTTGGTAGAATGGCAGTTTCTTTGAAATTGAGATTTGTTTTTGGTGTGTGGGTAGGTGGTGTGGTAGGCATAGGCTCTGTCATTGAGCTGTATTCCTAGTCCTGATATGGAGAATATTTTATTGAGATAAATAGAAGGCTACATATGTCTAATGTAATTTTTTAAGTAGAATATGTTTTTTTCAAATAATTGCCTTTTTTAAAAATTTTAGTTCAACCTTGCTGGCTTTCATAATGGAGCTGTTGAAGAACTCAATTGCTATGCAGGAGCAGATGCTTGCCTGTAAGGGCTTCTTGGTTATAGGATATAGTCTTGAAAAGGTAAATAAGAAATATTTTACCATTTGTATTCCTTATTTGCAGTTCATGTACTTGTTCCCTAAGTGATTAAGAAATCCTGTCTGCAAGTATGTGTCCTTGATTAATAGGAAATTACTTAAATTAAAATAACATTTTGTTGTTTTACCTTGTCTCTATTCTTGTATTAAAGAAGTGTGGTAGGGAGCCTCATGCCAACTTTAACTTTGAGCATAGTTTGTGGGCCAATTTTTTGTGTGTGTGCGTGTTGACAGCCTGTAATTTACTTACCTTGACTTGAATTAGTAGCGACCTTTAAACTACTTTTCTTTGCAGTCTTCCAAATCCCACGTCAGCAGAGCAGTACTTGAACTTTGCCTTGCATTTGCAAAATATCTGAGCAATCTTCAGAATGGGATGCCCCTACTCAAGCAATTGTGTGATCACATTCTTCTTAACCCTGCCATATGGATTCATACCCCAGCCAAGGTGACAGATACATTGATTTTGTTTAACTGTCTTTGATAAGTTTCTGTGCTTGAGGAGAATGATAATTATGAGGATTTTTCTTTTTCTTTTTTCCTTTTACATATATTGTGTAAGGTTTAAGTGGTTTGCCTTTTTTGACTAAGTGCACTTTTTTCCTTTTCAGGAAGATTCGGAAGTCAACGTGTATTCCCTTCTTCTCTCTCTCCCTTTTTGTAAATGAATGTAATTATATTTCAAAATAGAGCTATAGTCTTTATTTTTAAATAAATTTTATTTGAGAGAGATTTGGTTCATTAAATATGTCAAATTTAGACAATTATAATGTAAATAAGTAGCTCTGTTCTATTGCAAATATATACATATGTATATATGTACATGTATATACACATATATACATATGTAAATATGCATATATACATATATATGCAAAGAGAGAGAGAGCGAGCGATTTCCATTTCTTAACAGTTTACCCTGTTCCCACTCTGTATCTTCTTACTCACTTTTGCATTTCACCAATGTGATGAACTTTTGTCTTTGATTTTTTTTGGTAGGGAGGTACTGCAGATTTAACCCAGGGGTGCTTTATCATTGAGCTATATCCCCAGCCTTTTTTGGTTTTTATTTTGAGACAGGGTCTCACTGAGTTGCTTAGGGCCTCGCTAAATTACTGAGGCTGGCTTTGAATTTGCGATACTCCTGCCTCAGCCTCCTGAGCTGCTGGGATTGTAGGCGTGTGACACCACGCTCAGCTCTTCATTTCATTCTTATAGTGCAGCGGAAATGTCACCTTTTCCTTGGAGGTGATACTAGTCTCTTTTAATCATTTAAATTTCCTATTAATTCAGACTATAAAAACATGTTACATCTGTACCTATGTTATATTTTTAGTACTTTAACAATAAACCAGTTGCTTCTACGTGAATATAGATGAATTTGCGGTAGAGTGTGTGAAAAGTCTTTATTTATTCTGATGTATTAAAGTGTCCTAGAAATTTAGTAGTGGTAGTTTTAAGCAAACTTGAAAAGGAAATTTTTATTAAATTACCAAATTATGTCCATCTTGTCTATAATTTTTGTTAGAAGTCATGTTATTTCAAACCCTGTATTTTCCTCTCTCCTTCTCCTTTTCATCCACTTGCAGTATCTATCATTGTTTAGGTTAGACTAGCATGTACTTATTCTAGTTGTCAGAAAAAAATGCCTGCAGATTTTCTTGGTTTTCTGAAGTTATAATATCTTATTTTCAGCTGGTCTTTTCAAATGTTAAAGAGAAAAGCAGCTGCTGACTGGGATTGCCATTTGGAAATAATCAGAGGAGGCAGCTGGAGGTTGTAGCTTTTTATCTCCAGGTTAAATTTGACCTCTTTCTCTTTTCATGACCCTCCATCTTATTTCTTTTCAAGGATTGTTTCAAGTTACTTTTTTCATCCTTTGACTAGACACTTTTTTTGTCTTATTAACTAGCATATTTGTAAGGCATCCTGTCTCTTTTGAAGTGATCAGAAAGCTTCTTCTTAGATACTTAGTTTAGGGAAATATTTTTTAAGATCATCATATGATTTCTTTAGATTTATAATATTATTACACTCAGTTTCTTACCTTCTACTTTTTAATAACTTTTCCTAATTTCCTTTTTAAAATTTGTAATTGATTGACAATATTAAACTTACTTCTGTTTCAGCCATCTGCTTTGTATATCTCTGAGGGATTTTATTTTCTTTTACTTTATTATAAAGATAATTATAACAAAGGGCAGATCCAGGTTTTTTAAAAATATTTTTTAGTTATACATAGACACAATATCTTTATTTTATTTATTTATTTTTATATGGTGCTGAGGATTGAACCCAGTGCCTCACATGTGTGAGGCAAGAGCTCTAAAACTGAGTCATAACCTCAGCTCCAGATCTAGATTTTGTTGGACTTGAAAGTCACTTAGTTTGTCATGATGGGAGTGAGCTCTTTCAGAAAAAGAATACAATAGAGTGCATACAAAACTACGCTTAGGATCTTGGAAGGAGCATGCATAGATGAGTGGCTGAAAGTTTAAGCTTCATTAGTTTCAGAGTAAATCCACCCTGGTTACTAAAGTCAAAAGTATGGCTGTATGAATCAAACTTTGCTTTTGGAAAAGGAAGCAGTTTAGATCTGCTCAGAGAAAAAAAAAATTTTTTTGGTACCGGGGATTGAACTCAGGGGTACTCGACCACTGAGCCACATATTTTGTGTTTTATGTAGAGACAGGGTCTCCCTGAGTTGCTTAGCACCTCGCTGTTGCTGAGGCTGGCTTTGAACTCACAATTTTCCTGTCTCAGCCTCCCTAAGTGCTGGGATTACAGGCGTGTACCACTGTGCCCGGCTCAGAGAAAAACTTTTAATGACCTAACAGGAAATATGAATTTTCTTACCTATAATAGTCCTTTGTTTACTCAACAAGTATTTATGGAATGACTACTTCATCCTTGGCACTAGGGGTGGAGTGGAGAACAAGATAGACCTGATTCTTGTCTTCGTAGAATTTAGATCTATTGAGAAAGATAGCGGTTACCTAATGTATATGGTTATTGGTTCTATAATGAGTGAATGAGGGAAGGTTTGTTCATGATTAGCTTATGGTCTTAATCTTAAGGTCTTCACCTGTGTTGCTATTAAATTCTATTCATTTTTCTTTTGCTATAGTGTAATTCTCAATAGACTTTCTCTAGTTTTCTGTTTGTCTAGTTAATCACCTATCTGCCAGAAATCCTGAAGGTTCCTGTTTCATTTTTCTTCTTTGTTCTTTTTAGTAGTTTTTAAAAAAAGTTTTAAAAAAATGTTTGTCTCCTATACGTTCTTCTTTTTCTTTTTTTAGTTGTAGATGGACACAATACCTTTATTTTATTTATTTAATTTTATATGGTGCTGAGGATCGAACCCAGTGCCTTACATGTGGTAGGCAAGCACTCTTCCACCGAGCTACAACCCCAGTGCAAATAAAATATTTTTAAAAAAGGCCAGGGATGTAGCTCAGTGGTTAAGCAGCCCTAGGTTCAATCCCTGGTACCAAAAAAAAAAAAAGCTTACCTTGAGGAATATTTATTAGAAAAATAGAATTCTGTTATGGTATTTTATTACTACAAACATTTAAATCTAGTATTTTCATCATAAAATTCCAATTTTTATACATGTATATCATGTCTCTCAATTAGGAAAGGATTTTATTAGTCTCTAAATACATAAGAACTTACATGTTTATATTAGCTTTAAAATAAGCTCATCCTATATCAGAAAAAGAATTAAGTGCCTCCTACCATTACATATTTTACCTTAATGTAGTCCAGTGAAATCATGGCTCTAAAATTCACCAACAGCTATACTCCAATATTTACTGCAGCATAAAATCAGGGTCTCGCTGGGTTGCTTAGGGCCTCATTGAGTTGCTGAGGCTGGCTTTGAGTTTGCAATATTCCTGCCTCAGCCTCCTGAGCTGCTGGGATTATAAGCATGTGCCATCATGCTTGGCTAAGCTCTGTATTTTTTCTGTGGTTTCTTGCTTTTGATTTATTCCTACATATTTTTTTCTTTTGAGTTTCTCCTGTTTTTTTTCCCCTTTCTTTCTTTTGAGTTGTTATAACTTCTAATTTTCTGGAAAATAAAGAAAACTTCTAGCTTTTAAAAACAACTGTGTGCTGAGACAGTGGTGCATGCCTGTAAACCCAGAGGCTAGAGAGGCTGAGGCAGGAGGATCTTGAGTTCAAAGACAGCCTCAGCAAAAGCAAGGCACAGAGCAACTCAGTGAGACCTTGTCTCTAAATAAAATACAAAATAGGGCTGGGTATATAGCTCAGTGGTTGTGTGCCCCTGAGTTCAATCCCCAGTACCCCCCACTCCACTGAAAAAAACCAAAACAACAACAAAAAAAACCCAACAGCTGTGCACCTTACAAGTAGTTGGTTTATTATGAAGAAGTTACTCAGGCTCATGAATAATTTCTGATTTCTAAATGGCAAAATTATTTCCATCAATAGTGCTGCACAATTTGATATGTTGGGGGTATTTACTTTATAATGCTACTGTAAAAAAAGAAATTACTGCTTTGGTTTTGTAAGGTGTATGTGTATATGCTTATGTCTCAGTGTGTAGTGTTATCTGTCCTGAGTATTATTATCAAGCTCAGTATCTTACTTTTTGGAACAGTGGGATAAAAATGGGATAAAATACTGATGGGCTTCTTTGATTTAAGCTGTTTATTTTTTACTTTGTAGGTTCAGTTGATGCTCTATACTTATTTGTCCACTGAATTCATTGGTACAGTCAACATATATAATACCATTCGCAGAGTTGGTACAGTGCTTCTCATCATGCACACACTGAAGTACTACTACTGGGCAGTGAATCCTCAAGACCGAAGTGGTATCACCCCAAAAGGACTAGGTATATCCTCCCTGCCTATGTATTCTGTTACACCAAGAGCAAATCAGGATGTTTTAAACTAATAGTATCATATATTGTGCAGTTTTTCTAAAACCATTATGGCAAAATTTTATTTTAATCTTATAGATAATTCTAATAGTTTGTTCCTTGTGGTTGCCGCAGGTTGATAACTTGCTCTTTATATGGAAGAACACTACTTGTGCTCATATAAACTAGGGAGCTGCAAATCAGAAGAAATTTCTTAGTGTGTTACTGATATTGGTGCTGAGATTCATTGAAAACAGTTTTTTCAGGAAATGGATATTTCTTAAAGATGTACGGGGCATCTTATCTTCTAATAAAGATAATGAAATGATTATAAAATTACAGTAATATTTTTCTTGATAGGGCTAACTTACTGAAAGGGTAATACTCATCATGTCAGGAGTTTATGGAAGGGGTGAAAATAGAACTTTTAACTTTTGCAAAATCTTCAAACTAGCTATGTAGAAAGAGTTTTTCATGTGATATGGTGTGACTGTTTGAGGTAAACTTGATGCCAGTGTTCCAAATTTGCCTCTCTACTAGTTTTTCTTCTATGTTGGCTGTTTTTAGCATATTTTTTCCCTTTATAATGGCAAGCAGCAGTGTATCTTCACATCTTTCCAGCTTTAATTGCAACAATGGAGCATCTGCCTCAATCCAGTATTTTCAGCAAAAGTCTCTTTCAGTCTCTTTGTAGCTTTGTGGCTCTGACTGCATCATGTGCCCATCTCTGGGGCAGTTATTAAACTGATGTCCCAGAACACTTTTTCTGAAAGTGAGGATGGGTTCAGTCCCTTGATGAAATTTAAGGGTTATTGTTTGAAATCAGGAAATACATGCTAGAGAGCCAAACAAGATATGTTCTCATTGTAATCAAATATTATTTAGTGATTTACACAAATTTTATACTTATATAGTACTTTTTATGTCAGCTTCAAAATAAACTTTTTTTTTTGAGAGAAAATGAGATCTCTAATTTAGAAAGCTGTGAGGACATAAAAAAGTTATATGACTTGTTTAAGCTGGCAAGCGTGTGGCAGATGTATAGCCAGATCAGAATTTCCTGGTGATAGTTTCATGTTGCTCTGGGTTATCATGTCTTGTCCTGACTGCTGGCTTTGTATCCTGACCTTCATTTTACAACTGACTAGTGACTGGGAAACTCTCATTCTTCATGTGAGAGAGCTGAATAGACTTCCTGATTATATTCTAAATCTTTAGCCTGTTCTTTGTCTAGGAATTATATCATATGGAACACATTTTAAACAATTTTCTTCCTATTTTAATTGATCTGTTTAAGGCCATGGTGGTCCTGTGCTTTGGTGGTCTAGTAACCAGCTGTAACTAGTGATTAGAAGGGGGGAAAGTTGTAGAATATATGAGGCAAACAGGTACCAAACTTGGGATCTTAGAACAATGAGTATTTGGTTTCAAAAGCTTTCTACTTTAGAATTATATGTTTGAGACATGAAAATTGACTTAATATGAGCCATGTGTGACCAAGGACTTTTCTAAGCAGAGATGGAGATGTCAGAGATAGTCAGCATAATGCTTCCCTTCTTCACGAACAATACTATGTGGTGAGGCATGTTTCTTTCTGAGATTTTTTGGTAATAGCTTATACAGTAGGTTACAGTAGAAAGAGTTGTTTTCATTCTGAATTCACATGTATTATTAATTTTTAAAGTTTAGATTTTCATTTTTTAACTTGTTACCTTATTAACACTTTCAGTCTTTTAAAATATAAGTGTATGTTATTACTGAACACAAATTTTATTTGTCACCTCATTTTTATGTTTTTGAAATCTTTTGATCTACTTAAATTAAAAACTTCTTTATTGTAGTTTCAACTACAACTTTTATTGTGTTTTGTGCACTTGTAGTATTATGTATACAGTTGCATGTGAGATTGAATACCATGTCTTTTGAGCACCATAGAAGGAGAGGTCACTCTTTAGAAGACTTTTATGTTTCTTATAAGTAAATGGAAAAGCTATTGGGAATGATAATTTAATATTTAGATCACTTTGAGGTCTTTGAAATACTAAGTATGAGTGTCTTTTTTATTTTTTAAAGATGGACCACGACCTAATCAAAAAGAAATACTTTCTCTACGAGCGTTCTTGTTGATGTTCATTAAGCAATTAGTTATGAAGGTGAGTCCATATTTTTTATCCTAGAGCATGCTATGTATTGTAGCTGTTAATTTCACATAAAATACAGGCGTGGTTTATTAATTGTTAGTAAAGTTACACATTGAAATATTATTTGAGTGATGTTTGTTTCCTTTTTAAAAATTCTTTCTGTTGGACATAAGTTACTGCTTAATTGGAGATTGGTAATTACAATATATGTTACAAAATTTTTATGAGCGCTCATGTACTCATTCTTTTATTCAGCAAATATATACTGAGTTTCTGTTAAGTAGTAGGTACTAATCTTGACACTGGCAATTGGTAACCAACAAAGATCCTGGGAGGTTTCATTTTTAGGTGTTTCCTTGTACCTGACAATCAGATTTTGAGAGTGCTTTTGTATAAATGTACCAGATAAGTGTATTGGCTTTTAGAAATAATCACATTTTGTCTATCTTCATTTTAGTATAGGTAAAGTAAAATTTAATAATATATATATTTTTTAATTTTATTTTTTCATTTTTTTTAATAATATTTTTAAAGAAGGCATTTGGTTTTATAAGGTAGCAATATATAAATTTTTTGTTACTAATATTTTATTTTGAATTTTCTTACATAATTTTATTTCTTTTTATATATATTCTATATTCTAATCTATATTTACATTATATATTATGTTATAATGTATTATGTTAGAATGTATATTATAATAAACATAATATATATTATGTATAAAATGTTCAATATCCTTATTAACTGCTACATACGTTTATGGTGTTTGTGTGTGTGTGTATGTATGTGTGTGTATTTGAGATTGCAGCTTTGTTTTATGATTAAGATATTGATAGAGCATGTCATACTGAGCTCATATTTAAAGCTTCAGTGTTCTTCTCCAGCAAAATTACTGTTCATATTTTAGGTACTTGACCTTTTATTTTAGTTAAACTCTTCATTTTATACTCCAAATTTAATTTTAAATAGAAAAATTGTCTTCTGTATTTAGAGGAGTGGTAGATGTGGATAATTACTGTTTTATCATAACTTATTATTAGTTTTGGCTACTTTAGGATTCTGTAGCTTTACCAAACAGGCTCTCATATGTGGTGTGGAAAATAGATATTGATGTCAGATCGCTTTTGATTTCTACACAGTCTTGAAAATTGAATTGTGCTTTCCAAAATTTTTATTTTGAATTTAGATTCTATATTACAATATCTTTTTGCATTTAAAGCAGTTGACAAACTTGACAAATCTGTGTATGTAGTTTCCCTTTTAAAAGTGCTTTTCATATGTAAGCATCAGATACTTATGTTTCTAAAGGATTCTGGAGTAAAAGAAGATGAACTGCAGGCCATTCTTAATTACCTACTGACTATGCATGAGGTAATGTTTTAATTTCATATTTTGGGGTACTATTTCCTGAAGCTTCATTGTGAACTTCTTTAAAGGTAAAAACATTAAAATCTTCATTGATCATATAAATGTGATGGGAAGCAAATGTGTCTATTTAGGAACTAAATTCTAGCAACCTTTATTTAAATATTCTTTTTTTAATAAGATTTTTTAAACTTTTATTTTATTTATTTATGTATTTGGTATGTAGTGCTGAGGATCGAACCCAGTGCCTCACGTGTGCGAGGCAAGCACTCACCACTAAGCCACAGCCCCAGCCCCTATTTAAATATCCTTTTTTACCACAGGATGGCTCTGAGAATAATCATGAAAGACTTTAGAAAGTGTTAAACTTAGATTTCTTTGAGTTAAATTAAGGTGAAAAAAGTAAAATTTAGAAATGGATGGAACATTATATTTTTAATTTAAATAATAATTTATAATTCACATACCTTTTAAAATTATTAATAATTGAAAGGCAATGGTCTGACCTATCTTTGTTAATGCTTGGGGCATAAAAGAATGGCTTAATCTAGGTGCAATGGCTTACGCCTGTAATCCCAGTGGTTTGGGAGCCTGAGGCAGGAGGATTGCGAGTTCAAACCAGCCTCAGCAATTTAGCGAGGTGCTGAACAAGTTAGTGAGACCCTATCTCTAAGTAAAATACAAAAAAGGGCTGGAGATGTGGCTCAGTGGTTAAGTGCCCCTGGGTTCAATCCTCAGTACCAAAAAAAAAGAGAAAAGAATGGCTTAAATTTCTTAACTAGATCATATTTTGTTAAAAATCATTAATGATTATGATTTTTTTCCTTTGAGAACCACGTTGTATTATGTTTTTAGATTTTCCTGACCAGATATGATAGTTGACAAGTTTTCAATTGAAATTCCTGTTGTTATATGTGATTTTGTCTTTTATTATTGCTAAGGGAGCAAATAAAGGAATTCATAAGAGATAACTGGAAGTCACAATGGTCCCTTATTTTCTCTGTCTTTTAATTCTGGGATCTTTCAGGTCTTCTAAATAATACTTTTCCAGAGGCTCAATGCCCTAGCTCTAGATTATTTACTTAACTTACCAAAAATAGTAGCTTTTTATAGCAAAAATTCAAAAGCACAAAGGAAAAATTAAAGTCAAATCAACCAAATTAATGAACCTGTGATGGCGGCTCCCCTACCTCCTTTTTTCCTTTGAGTCAGTATTCCCTAAGGTGGTCCTTTTGTGTACTTAATGGAATATCCAACAAGTGCTGTGAAGGATTTTCATGAAGATTTTTTGGATTTCAGAACTCACATGTGCTCCTGTGCTGATAGTCTGTAAATGTTACCAAATTGAAATTTACATAGTAGTTTGTGGACTCAATAAACATTTAGGGCCATCTTTATCTTTACTACTGACAGCAGATAATATATAAGAACTGCCCAGGGCTGGGGTTGTAGCTCAGTGGTAGAGCGCTTGCCTAGCATGTTTGAAGCACTGGGTTCAAGCCTCAGCACCACATAAAAATAAATACATAGGATAAAGGTATCCTGCCTATCTACAACTAAAAAATATCAAACAACGAAAAAGAACTATCCAGTTAACATTTTCCAAAAAATACTCTTAGAACTAATTCCTTAAGAGGCATGGTAAACAAAGTATTCTAGGTTAAATAAGTTTAGGAAATAATTCATAATCTTTTGCCCCTACCACTATCACCAGATTCACATTTATTAGTATGTTACTGACTCTGATACATATTGCTAAAAAATACAACCTAAGTTTCCCCTCTTCTCCCAGTTTTGGTGACATGCAAGCCTTCCTTGGGAGTGGGGGAAACCCACTAAGTCAGATCTACTATTTGTATAGAATATGCCTTTGGGAAATCTTGATTTAGTATAATATAAGAGGCATTTTATTTCTCAGATTAAGAAATTACCTGGCTATTTGATGATGCATATTTTGATTTGTATAGATTGATGTGTTTAAGAACAATTTGTATAAAACAAGTCTTGTAGAATATGTCTATTTTTATAAAGTTGAAATTTATTCCAGAAGTATTCATATATGTTGCCTTTTCCTCATTTTTTACTTTTAAATTTCTAAATAGGATGACAATCTAATGGATGTCCTACAGCTACTTGTTGCATTAATGTCAGAGCATCCTAACTCTATGATTCCTGCTTTTGACCAAAGAAATGGGTTACGGTAAGTGTTACTATAACAGGAGTTTTAATTAATATAAGGGGCTAATTTGGAAATATTGGAAAGATTCTTAAATATGAAAAGTAGTATTTGATTTTACATTATTAAGTGAGTTAAGATTTAAGGCAGATTTATTTCATAGCTGGGTGCAGTGGCGCACACCTGTAATCCCAGCACTTTGGGAGACTGAGACAGGAGAATCGCGAGTTCAAAGCCATCCTCAGCAACGGTGAGACGCTAAGCAACTCAGTGAGACCCTGTCTCTAAATAAAACACAAAATAGGGCTGGGGATGTGGCTCAGTGGTCAAGTACCCCTGAGTTCAATCCTCAATACCCCCCCCCAAAAAAAGGACTGATTTATTTCATGTATTTTGCTTTTTTTTTTTTGTTGTAGATGAACACAGTATCTTTATTTATTTTATGTGGTGCTGAGGATCGAACCCAGTGCCCCACGCATGCGAGGCAAGCGCTCAACCGCTGAGCCATAACCCCAGCCCCTGTATTTTGCTTTTTAATGAACCTTAGAGACTCTGTATTACTATTTGTGACATTTTTTTTGTACTGAAGATTCAACCCAGTACTTACTTACTTTTTATTTTGAATCTCACTAAGTTGCTGAGGCTAGCCTTAAACTTTTCATCTTCCTTTCTCAGCCTCCTGAGTCTCTGGGATTACAGACATGTCCCACCATGCCCAGCATTCTTTTTTTTTTTTTTTTTTTTAAATATTTATTTTTTAGTTATAGGTGGACAGAGTATCTTTATTTTATTTTTATGTGGTGCTGAGGATCGAACCCAGTGCCTCCCGCGTGCTAGGCGAGCACGCTACCACTGCGCCATAACCCCAGCCCCCCCAGCATTCTTTATTACTATTTAAGTAGTGAAGACAGATACATCATTTCATTTTTTTTTTTTTTTTATGTTGAGTACTATTGTAAGGTTGACTTCTTCAACAGAGTTGTCTTTGGGTCCTGGAGTAGTAGCATTCAATTTCTATTGAAGAGAAGGTCTGCCTTCCCTTTAAAATATTGCTTCTATTGGGTGTGGTGAAGTGAGGCTGCAATCCCAGCAACTCAGGAACCTGAGGGAGGTGGATCACTAGCTTGAGGTCAACCTTAGCAACTTAGTGACACCCAGTTTCAAAATGAAAAGCACAAAGCACCAGGATGTAGCTCAGTGGTAGTGCTCCCTGGGTTTCATCCCCAGAATTGGAGAACAAACAAATAAAACACACACACACCTCTTGTGCCTCTTAATTCCAAATCATCATTTTATTAATTTTCTTGGGCTGCTATAACTGAATACAAGAGACAGGGCTGCTTATACAATAAAAAATGTTTTTTCCCTCACCCTTGTGGAGACTGGAAGTCCAACATGAAGGTGCCAGCAGGGTTGGTATCTGGTGAGGGCTTCTTCCTTGGGTTGGACGCCCTCTTTTTATGGCTTTATTTGTTAGGGAGAGGGGGTGGGGTAGAGGAGAATGAACTCTGGTGTCTCTTATAAATATACTAACACTGTTGTACCAGGGTCCCATTCTGATGCCTTCATTTAAACTTTTTTAATTAATTCTAATCACTTATGCATGACGGCAGAGAGCTTTCGATTCATTTTACACAAATGGAGCGGAGATTTTCACTTCTCTGGTTGTGTAAAGTAGAGTCATATCATTTGTGCAATCATACACATACCTAGGGTAATGGTGTCTGTCTCATTTCACTATCTTTCCTACCCCCATGCCTCCTCTGCTTTGCCCCATCAAAAGTTCCTCCACTTATCCCATGCCCCTCCCCCTGCCATTATGGATCAGCATCCACTTATCAGAGAAAACATTTGGCCCACGGTTTTTTGGGATTGGCTTATTTCGCTTAGCATGATATTCTCCAGCTCCCTCCATTTACTTGCAAATACCATAATTTCATTCTCTTTTAATGCTGAGTAATATTCCATTATGTATATATACCATAGTTTCTTTATCCATTCATCTATTGAAGGGCATCTAGGTTGGTTCCACAGTTTAGCTCTTGTGAATTGAGCTGCTATAAACATTGATGTGGCTGCGTCTGTGTGGTATGCTAATTTTAAGTCCTTTGGGTATGGACTGAGGAGTGGGATAGCTGGGTCAAATGGTGGTTCTATTTCAGGTTTTCTAAGGAATCTCCATACTGCTTTCCAGATTGTTTACACGAATTTGCAGTCCAACCAGCAATGTATGAGTGTGCCTTTTCCCCCACAACCTCGTTGACACTTACTGTTGTTTGTGTTCTTGATAATTGCCATTCTGACTGGCGTGAGGTGAAATTTTAGGGTAGTTTTGATTTGCATTTCTCTAATTGCTAGAGATGTTGAACATGTTTTCATATGTCTGTTGATCGATTGTATATCTTCTTCTGTGAAGTTTCTATTCAGCTCCTTGGCCCATTTATTGATTGGGTTGTTTGTTTTTTTAGTGTTAAGTTTTTTGAGTTCTTTATATATCCTGGGGATTAGTGCTCTATCAGATGTTCGTGTGGCAAAGATTTGTTCCTAGAATGTCGGCTCTCTGTTTACTTCATTGATTGTTTCTTTTGCTGAGAAGAAGCTTTTTAGTTTGAATCCATCCCATTTGTTGATTCTTGATTTTAGTTCTTGTGCTATAGGAGTCTTGTTAAGGAAGTAAGGTCCTAATCCGACTTGATGAAGATTTGGGCCTGTTTTTTCTTCTGTTAGGTGTTGGGTCTCTGGTCTGATTCCCAGGTCCTTGATCCACTTTGAGTTGAATTTTGTGCATGGTGAGAGAGAGGGGTTTAGTTTCATTTTGCTGCATATGGATTTCCAGTTTTCCCAGCACCATTTGTTGAAGAGACTACCTTTTCTCCAATGTATGTTTTTGGTGCCTTTGTCTAGTATGAGATAACTGTATTTATGTGGGTTTGTCTCTGTCTTTTATTCTGTACCATTGGTCTACCAGTCTATTTTGGTGCTAATACCTTGCTTTTGTTGCTATAGCTTTGTAGTGTAGTTTAAGGTCTGATATTGTGATGCCTCCTGCTTCATTCTTCTTGCTAAGGATTGCTTTGGCTATTCTGGGTCTCTTATTTTTCCAAATGAATTTCATGATTGCTTTTTCTATTTCTAAGGAATAACATTGGGATTTTAATCGGAATCATTTTGAATCTCTATAGCATTTTGGGTAGTATGGCCATTTTGACAATATTGATTCTGCCTATCCAAGAACATGGGAGATCTTTCCATCTTTTAAGGTCTTCAATTTCTTTCTTTAGTGTTCTATAGTTTTTATTGTAGAGGTCTTTCACCTCTTTTAGTAAATTGATTCCCAAGTATTTTATTTTTTTGAAGCTATTGTGGAGTAGTTTTCTTAATTTCTCTTTGAGAGGATTCATCACTGCTGTATAGAAATGCATTTGATTTATGAGTATTGATTTTATATTCTGCTACTTTGCTGAATTCATTTATTAATTCTAGAAGTTTTCTAGTGGAGTTTTTTTGGATTCTCTAGAATCATGTTGTCAGCAAGTAATGATAGTTTGAGTTCTTCTTTTCCTATGTTTATCCCTTTAATTTCTTTTGTCTAATTGCTCTGGCTACAATTTCAAGGAGTATGTTGAATAGAAGTGGTGAAAGAGGGCAACCCTATCTTGTTCCAGTTTTTAGAGGTTCATTTAAGTCTTTAATTGTTTTGAGCAAGTTAGTAGTTTTCAGTGTATAGACTTCACATTTAGTTTAGATTTCTCATTTAGTATTTAGATAGCGTTTGTCAGATTTATCTTTATCCTGATGCTATTGTAAATGATATTCTTAATGTAAATTTTTGTTTATTCATTACTACCACTTGTAAGTACACATTATGATTTGGATATTATGTGTCCCCCAAAAGGTCCTGTGTGAGTAGGATGTAAATGATTATATTATGAGAGCTGTCACTTTAATTAATGGATTAATCCATTTGATGGATTAATAATTTGAATGGATTAACTTAGTGTTAACTGTAGGCAGGCACTGGGTAACTGGAGGAGGAGTGTCCTTGGGGGCATGCTCTGAAAAAGTCATCTTCCCTCTGGTCCTGTCTTTTCCACTGTTCCCTGGCTGCTAGGAGTGGAGTAGCACTCATGCCTTTTCTTCACGTTGGGCCCAGAGCAATGGATCCGACTGACCACAGATTAAACCTCTGAAACCATCAGTCAAAATAAACTTTTTTCCCCTAGAGGTTTGTTTAGGAAAGTACATGCATATTTAAAGGAGGATGGAGACACTCTCAACAGAGATGTCTTTGGGGGTAAAGCAAGGAATATGCATTCAAGGCAAAATGTGGGTCATCTCTAGAGGGAGAGAGGGCCCTCATTAACCTTTTCCTCCTCTAGGTTGTTCTGTTCAGGAATTGTGGTCACGATGAAGTAAAGTTAAGACTAACATAACACAACTAATTTATTTTTTTCTTTTTTCTGAGAGAGGGTCTCTTCATTTTGCTCAGGCTGGCCTTGAATTTGTAATCTTCTCATCTTGGCTTCCTGAATAGCTCTGATTACAGGTGTGTGCCATTGTTCCTGGCTATAATTGCTATTACATTTGATCTTGTTTCCTGCAAGTTATTAGTTCAATGGATTTTCTTGCTGATTCCTTATGATTTTCTATGTAGACCTTTGGTCTGCAAATCAAGATTGCTTTACTTTTTTTTCTGTTCTTGATGATATTTAATTTCTTTTCCTTGTTGGTCGAAATAGCTAGAATCCTCAGTACAATACTGAGTAAGAGCAATGAGAATGGACAACATTGTCTTTTTCCTGACTTCAAGAAAATGGTAGTCAGTCCTTCGTCATTATGATGTCAGCTGTAGGTTTTTTGTACTTTGTGAGGTGTTGAGGAAATTTTTTCCTCTAATGTTTGTGGGATTTAATCCCCCCTTAAATCAGGAATAAACTTTGGATTTTTGTCAAATAATATTAATCTATTAAAATGTTGATTTTTTTTAAGTAGTTAATAGGAAACATTGATTGACTTTCAAATATGAACTCATTTCCTGGTATAAAATTATTTGGTAATCATATTTATTTTTACATATCATTGAATTCAATTTGTTAAAATTTTCCTTTTTGTGGTATTGGGGATCAAACTCAGGACCTTGCACATTCTAAGCAAGTGCCCAGATTTGCTGAAAATTTTATGAGAAGTTTGCATCTCTGCTTATGATGGCTGTTTGTGGACTGTTTTCTGTTTTCGTAACAAGTTTGTCAAGTTTGTTTTTCAGAGTAATTGCTACACAGAATGATTTGGGAATTATTGTTTTAAGTTTTCTGGAAGAGTGTGTATTGAGTTGTTACTATTTGTTCTTTTATGTTTGCTGAAAATTTTCAATAAGGTTATATAGGTGTCTTTGTGGGCATGTTATTAGTTACACACCCAATTTCCTTAATAGACTTAGGGCAGTTTAGTTTACCCATTTCTTCTGAGACTTAGTAGTTTGTATCTTTCAAGGAATTGTCTGTTTCCTCTAAACTGTTGAATTTGTTAGTGTAAAATGGTTTCCTTTTTTCATTTAAATATCTACAGGATATGTAGTAATGTTACCTCTGTAATTTCTTTTTTCTTTTTGAGCTTTTATTAGTGCATTATAGTTGTACATAATATTGAAGTTCATTTTGACGTAATCATAATCACACATGAATGTAATATAATTTGCTCCATTTCAGTTCCCAGTATGTTCCCTTTCTCTCCACTTCTCTCTTCCACTGTTCCCCTTCCTCCACTGTACTGATCTTCTTTCTATTTGTTCTTTTAAATTGGTGCTTTATTGGTATACATAAAGTTTCTTGTCATTTTCAACCATATTCTGTTAATGACTCTACTTCAATAATACTGGTTTTAAAATTTTTTATTTTATTGGTTCTTTTTAGTTACACCAGACAGTAGAATCCTTTTTGATATAATTATACAAGCATAGAATATATCTTATTCTAATTAGGTCCCCAGTCTTGTGGATGTACACAGTGGTGAAATTCACTGTGGTGTACTCATATGTGTACATAGGAAAGTTAGATCACATTCATTGCACTGTCTTTCCTTTTCCTATCCCCCTCCTTTCCTTTTATTCCCCTTATTCAATCCAGTGAACTTCTATTTCCCTTGTCCTCCTTGTTGTGGGTTAGCTTCCACATATCAGAGGAAACATTTGACCTTTGGATATGTGGAATTGGCTTTTTTCACATAGCCTGATAGGCTTCAGGTCCCTTTACTGGCAGATGTCATAAAGTCCTTCTTCTCTATGACTGATACACCATTGTGAATATGTACCACATTTTCTTTATACATTCATCTGTTGAAGTGCACCTAGGTAGGCTCCATAGCTTAGGTATTGTGAATTGTGCTGCTATAAACATTGAAGTGGCTGTGTAACTGTAGTATCCTGATTTTAAATCCTTTGAATATATACTGAGGAGTGAGATAACTGGGTCAAATGGTGGCTCTGTTCCTAGTTTTGTTTTTGGGTTTTTTTTTGTAAATATTTTTTAGTTGTTAATGGATCTATCTATCTATATTTTATATATGTATATTTTATGTTATGTATATATATAGTGCTGAGGATCCATCCCAGTGTCTCACACATGCCAGGCAAGCACTCTACCACTGAACCACAACCCCAGCCCCTGTTCCTAGTTTTTTGAGGAATCTCCATACTGCTTTCCAGAGTGGTTGCACTAATTTGCAGTCCCACCAACAATGTAGCAGTGTGTCCTTTTCCCCACATCCTCTCCAGCATTTGTTGCTACTTGTATTTTTACCTCTGTCATTTATAATGCTTTCTCCACGATGAGTCTGACTATATGTTGATCAAATTTGAATTTCCACTGAACAATTTTCCTGGTAACAAATTTTATTAATTTTTCTTCTGAAAATATCTTTATTTGGCTTTCATGCCCTAAGGATACTTTTGGTACATGTAGAATTCTGTGTCTGTAGTTCTTTTATCCTAGCACTATAAAATGTTTTCCAGTTGTCCATTGGCTGCCGTGGTTTCTAATGAGAAATCTGTGATTATTCAAATCTTTCTTTGCTAAATATAGTGTGCTAGATTTTTGCATTTGCTTGGGATTCATGTTCGTTGCATGGTAGCTTTTTATTTTTGATTTTTTATTATTATTAGCAAGTTTGAAAAATGCTATTTCCTTGTTATTGCAATTTTAAGTCCTTTGGGTAAAATCAAGGAGTGGGATAGCTGGGTGGTTCCATTCCAAGTTTTCTGAGGAATCTCCATACTGCTTTCCAGATTGGTTGTACCAATTTGCAGTCCCACCAGCAATTTATGAGTGTGCCTTTACCCCCACATCCTCGCCAACACTTATTGTTGTTTGTATTCTTGATAACTGCCATTTGACTGGTGTGAGATGAAATCTTAGTTTTGATTTGCATTTCCTAATTGGTAGAGATGTTGAACATTTTTTCATATATTTGTTGATCGATTGTGTTTCTTCTGAGAACTGTCTGTTCAGTTCCTTAGCCCATTTATTGATTGGGTTTTTTGTTTGTGTGTGTGTGTGTTAATTGTTTTGAGTTCTTTATGTATTCTAGAAGTGAATGCTCTCTCTGATGTGCGTGTGGTGAAGATTTCTCCCATTCTGTAGCCTGTGTCTTTCTGGATCTCAGGTTTTTCTTTACCAAATCTGCCCATTGTCTTTCTCTGTTTTTGCCTTCCACTCTGTGGTGAACCAGTGCTGCTACTGCGGCCACTGTTTTACCTGGCTTGTCTGTAGTATGTACTTTATTCTTTGTTCAATGTACTGAAATTTCTAAGTCTTTAAGCACCTCTGACTGTCCGATATTGAATTTTATTGAAATCCCTATTTCACTCACCTTGCTGAGAAACAGTATTCTTGCTTTTGGAATCCTGAGCCAGGGAGCAACTAGGAATGCAGCCTTTCTCTAATCTGCCATCTTGAATATCTCTTTTGTCTATAATTTTAATATGATTTGTTTTTATCGTTTTTTTTTGATGAATACTCTGATTTTCCATTTGTTTATACTGTTTTACTTTCTAGACTATAATTGGAATGGTCTCTTTAAAATATGTATGTGATCATTTCAACAATTTGCCCATCTCATTGGTGTAAAGTGATTGAAAATGGCAACATTTTCTTGATTCTTTATATGTTGAGTAATGTTTAACATTACAATGTCTTGGTCTTTGTAAGCACTTTGTAAGTGCTATCTTTTTTATAAATTCTTCTAATCCTCTAACAAATGTTTTTTGGGCTCTCTTGTAATTCTTTAACAAATGTATTTTGTTCTTGTTGCTTTTTTTTTTTTTTTAAATCAAGTAGTCAACTTTGAAAGGGCCAAACTGCGAGTTCTACTTGTCCCTTGTGTGTTGTAGTTCCAGTGTCCCTTCATTTTCAGAACCTTTCTTACTTTGCTTTGGGTCTTTTTTGTCCATTTTCCACACAGGAAGTAGGCACAGAATTGGGTGGTATTTCAGATCTTACTTGAATTTAGGAAGACTGCTTTTCTGGTTTGCGTGTGTTCTGTACATGTATATTTCTTGGGTGAGCTTTAAGACTTTTGTAGGTTCTTTTATAGTTTTACAGGATCCTTCTCCACTGCTCTCTTCTATCCCCTGGCCCCTTCTGAGATGTATTTTCTAAGTTATTCAAACCAGAAGCAGCATTTCTCAGAACTTGAGTTTCTAATACCCAACTGTGTGTCCAGAGCCTGCTTTTGGGTCAGATTCAGAAGAGAAATGGAAAAAACTTAGACTCTTACCTCCTTATGTGGGATTCTCTAACTTGTAACTCCCCTATACAATGTACCTGCTTTCTTTAGTCTTTGTAGTACTTTGGAGGTTGTTTTTGTTATGTTCCCCTGTAGTTTTAGTTGTAATATTCAAGACAGAAAGACTTTATTTGTCTTATTCTATGTGGTTGAACCAAAATCCCCTGGTGATTTTTAAAATTATTTTTTATTAGTGGTTTCACAATATTATATTCTCTCTTTTCATCCTGGTGGGCTTTATTATTTCTCTTAAGGAATGTCTGTAGCAATGAATTTCCATACTCTTTGTTCATGTGGGAATACTTTTATGTGCCTTCATTTTTGGAGGATACTTATGCTGGATATGAAGTGTTAATTTATAGTTTTCTTCCTATTAGCACTTGGCTGTCACTCCCCTGACTTTTGGGCTTTGTTGCTTTCTGAAGGGATGACAACCGTGAATTGCACGGTTGCTCTTCCTGTATGTGTTGAGTCAGTTTTTCCCCTTTGATTTTCAGCAGCTCAACTATGGTTTGTTTAATTATGATTCATTTGTTGTTATTCCTCTGTGGAGTTATTTTGTCTCGAAGAAGATACATTTCTTTATCAAATTGTGGGAATTTTTGTGCATAATTTCTGCAGATATGTTTTTCTGTGTCTTTCCTATTTTATTTTGTTTGTTTTTACACTCCCATAACACTGAAATTAGAGTACAGCATTGTCTTATAGGTCTCTAGAGATTGGTTAAGTTTTCCTCCACCTTTTTTCTCTTTGTTCTTCAGATTGGATAATTTGGTTTTGCTTCAGATTCACAGAATCTTTATTTTGTCTCCTGAATCTGCTGGTGAGCAACTCTGAAGTCAATTCCTTATTTTTTCTTATTGTGCTCTTCATTTCTAAGATTTCCATATGGTTTTTATTAATAGTTTCTCTTCATAAAGATACTTTAGTTTTTAAGTCATTGTCAATCTGTTTTTTTCTAAATGTTTGGGCATGGTATTTTAAAATTTATTGAACATATTTATTATACATCCTTTGAAGTTTTTGCTAAGTCTCACGTTTGAACCTTAAGAATCATTTTGATTGTTTTTATTTTCCTGATTATGGGTTATACTTTTTTTGTTTCTTTGCATGTGTAATAATTTTGATTGAAAACTAGGCATTCTGCATGAGTATTAGAGCAACTCTGGACTATTTTTTCCATAGTTATTAGGTTTTTTTTTTCCTTCTTTTAATAACTTGCCTTCCATGTTCTCCATGGTCTGTAGCTTGATTTCTCTCTACTCTATATTTTTTCTTTTTTTTTTTAATTTAACACAACATACTGAGGGTTTATTGTGCTTCAGCATATCTTACAGGTTAGTTAATGATTCATGTGGAGGTTGTGATTGAATTCTTTCAGCCCATAAGGTCCACATCCTCTCCTGATCACCTGTGCATGTTCAGGGATTGCATTCCTACTCATAGCTATGTCTCTATTTTCCCTTGCCTTTTCTTTTTAAGTTAAATACGCAGAGCCATGGGGGCACTTATCTCAGTTCTTTTGTGGCTTTTTCACGTTCAGCATCTCCCTGTTAAGTTTCTGACTGCTCATCCTGAATTGCGACTGCAGCCTTGGTCTAGCAAAACTGCTGTTGTTTTTTCCCCATTGACTCATAACCAGATCTGCCACTTCCAGCTACATGACTGTGGTTTTCATTCCTTAAGTCCAGCTTGCCCTCTCAGAAAACAACACTATTGCTTTTGGTTGCCAGTCCAAAGTTTGTAAAGCTACAGTTCTCTCTGGCTATTCTGGGTGGTAGTGGTAGCTGTAACCCCAACAATATGCCACTGATTCTTGACTTTTTTTTACTTTTCTTGCAGTTTCCCCAAAATAAGTACTTCTCAGTTTGTTCTCAGTTTGTTGTCTTTCCTTAGTCAGTTCTCAGTGCCCTGAAATGATTGTACGTGAAAATCTTGTTCAGGTTTTTTTTTTTTTTTTTGTGAAGGGAAAGTGCTGACCTCTGTATTAGCGCTGATGGAAGTTATTCCCTCTATTTAGTTTTTGGTGCTTTTCTCAATCTTTCATTTATTTATTTATATAAATATTCTTTTTAGTTGTTGATGGATCTTTATTTATTTTTTTTATATGCGGTGCTGAGAATCGAACCCAGTGCCTCATGGATGCTAGGCAAGCGCTCTACCACTGAGCCACAACCCCAGCCCTCTTTTATTTATTTTATGAACAAATAAAAATTTTCTAATTTGGAGTGATATTTAGGAAGGTAAAGACTTAATTTCATTTCAGTGTGGTCAGTTTACTTTCAAATAACAGGTAAAGAGTTTTTAAAAATATTAATTATATATATTAAAAATAACTTTCAAAAGATGAATAGTTTCTTTAAATTTGATTGATGTTATATGGAACTATTCCTTGAGTCCAAAAAATTCCTTATTACACGTTAAAATGGTGGATTTTCTTTTTGGTGATTTTTTTAAAGAGAGAGGGAAGGAAAATCTAAGCTAGTTGTTGATACATAATTTCACTGGTATATGACACCATATTGTTAAAATAACAGAATTAAAAGTGCAAAGGTGGATTTAGTGAAGTTTATTAGGTCACAGTTAAATGGAAGTATGAACATACTCTTAAATGGAGATTATTGGAAAATTGAAGGGAGACTAGTCTTCACTGATAAAAGATAATCTAAAAGTGCCAAACTGTGTTGGAGTAGGCAGTAGCATTTCCAAAGTATGATTGGAAGTTTAATTTTCATCAAATAAATGTCCACATTTAGTTTTTAAATAAAAATTTTTCTCTACTATCAAGTTACTTAACCATTATCTTTGATATTCAATTTAATTCACCATTTTGAGCATTTAGCTTTTCTTAGAAGCAACTATTTTTTAATTCAGTGTCATTTTCGTCTTATGTCCTGCTTAAATTGTGAAGTTTGAATTTTTTGTCCTTTTCAATGAAATTTTTAATATCTATGAAGAGAATGAAATGTTACTATTTAAATTTTCCTTTCATGTGCTTTACTTTATTTTCTTCATTGAAAATGTCATATGTACTATAATATTTTGGAATTTAAAAATATATATAATATCCATAGACATTTCTTTGAATATAGGATCAGAGTCAAGCCATTGCCTGAAAATATTCTCAGATTTTAATATTGTTTATTATGGGTTACTTTTGTTATCTTCCTTATACTTTTCTCTGTTTTGAAATAGAGAAATGTACATGTTTTTAAATTATTTTATGAGTAGATAAAATTATAAGTGATGCACTACAGGGTTTTTTCCCTCTGTCTAATATGTGAGATACCTTTTGTGTGTGTGTGTGTGTGTGTGTGTGTGTGTGTGTTAAGTAGTAACCAAACTTTGGTTAAAAAGCCAAATAAACCTGTTTAAGAAAATCTGCTTAAATTTTGCAAATTGAATAAAACTAATTGGATTCTGCTTTAGACAGAAATGTTCTGCATTAAAAATTAGAATAGATGAATATTAAGTGCAGATGAAGTTCAAGTTATTTTGATCTCATGTTCTTAATCCTAACAAAATTATTTAAAAGTTCTTAATAATATCTGGTTTATCTTTTGATTAAATCATTGTGATTTTGACCAAAAGTATTACTTTATAGTAAGCATAGTTTTTTGATATGTTAAAAGCATCTTAGTGTATTGTATTTTTAAACCAGTATTAAATGTATATTAATATTTTTTACAAGTCATTTAATTTTTATTTTGCTTAGTTTAAATCATTGAAGAAGAGAAACTTACAGACCTGTCAGTGTTGTCCTAATGATTGACTGTTAACAGCTTCTGTAGTAAGATTTGTTTTTAAAAATGACTAATTTCTGATGTTTCATGAGATGATAATATGATTTGGAATTTCAACCGAATCAAGCTATTACTTATATATTTTTTTGTTCATCACTAGAGGTTGAAGATGTTTCCTCTTCATTCAGAATTTTGTTTTTCTAAGACTTGATTATTAAACATTGAAATTTTAGGAAGATACTGATAATTTTTTAAAGTAATCACAAAAGTTTCCTTTTTTTGTCTTTTTTCTAAATGTTAATGAGGAAAGGAATGAATGAATTCAATTTCACTTTTAATGTACTTTGTTTATACCTGTATTAGAAGGGCCTCAAAGTTTTTGAAAAATTAGATTACTGTGCAATTTTTGTGAATTTAATGTGATATTTATCTTTAGTGATCATTTGATTTTAAATCTTTTTTATTTATGTACTTAAAAATTTTTTTTGAGACATCATATTTGCACATCTTTTCTAATTATCATTCTTTACTAGCCTGTTCACTTGCTTTTTTTTTTTTTTTTTTTTGGTGATAATCACTTGCAAATTTAAATGTGTACTACCATTCAATAATGCTTTATTTGTACTGACTTTAAACTTGTTTGGGGATTTGTAGAGGACGTTGATAAGCCTGTTTGAAAGAAAAAAAAAGTGTCTGCAAACTAGCTTGATGCCTTAAAATTTGCCTTTGGGTATGCATGAAAACTTACCATATTTCCTGAATTCCAATTTATTCTCATTTCTTGATTTTGAGGAAAAGGAACTGTAACTAGCCTGAATTAAGCAAGTTTTTAACTGTCAGAAAAATATATTAAATTCATGTATATATTACTTGAAATATGTGTATAATAATACAAATAAATATATGTACTATAAATCTTTACTTTTGGAAATTATACTCAGAACAGTTTTTAATTTTTATTTATTTAGTGTTATTTACAAACTTCTGGCATCAAAAAGTGAAGGGATACGAGTACAAGCTCTCAAAGCACTGGGCTACTTTTTAAAACATCTGGCCCCAAAGTGAGTATGTATGAAATCTAAAATAGACTACTGTTTATTACTTATTTATTTTATAAACTTTTGGAATACTGCTTCTGTTCTGTGGTCCCTTTAGGTTCTTTTCTTTTTTTTTGTGGTGCTGAGGTATTGAAAATTTTTATTCATAAAATACATATACTTTTAAACCCATAGTACATATTTTAAAAATAAAGTTGTACAGGAGTTTGTAATTTTTAAAAAAAATATGAAAAGCATTTAAGTTATTACTATATTTTGGGTTAATTATGAGAATTAGTTTGAGAATTAATATGAGAATTACATTCAATTTTAGAAACTATGAAGACTTCATTCAGTGACCTGCACCATCATTTGCAGTCTCTGAGCTGTCAATTTGAAACATAACCTGAGTGTGTGTCACTTAGTGTGCTCTGAATATTTAGGCTTACTAAAACCTGAGACAGCCATGTGTTTAGTTCCTTAGTGGAGTGCAGACAATATATTATCTCCATTGTTTCTCTTACCAGGAGTAGTTTATTATAAAAATTTTAACTTTATAGGTTTAAGAAGTGCTGTAAAGTTCAGTTTTTAGGAATCCAGCTGGCCACCTGTAAAGTTTTGTTGGAACACAACTACAGTAATTTACTGGCATATTATCTATGACTGTTTTAATGATATAAGGGCAGTGCTGATATGTGACAGAAGCCATATGGTCCAAAGCACTGGGCTACTTTTTAAAACATCTAGAAGCCTAGAATATTTACTGTCCAGACATTTGCAGAATAGGTTTGCTGACCTCAGGAATAAAATTAAAATTTGTGATCTTTTAGTTTGAAAGTTTATGCTTGAAATGGTAATTTTAGTCCATGTGTTTTTGTAGTGTTTATCTTTTAAAATTATCTTACCTTTCTTCTGTCTTTTCCTCCCCGCTGCTTTTCTCCTAAAAAGCATAATTGTACTTGAGATGATCATCCCCTGGAGAGCCTATCTCAGTGCTGGCAGATAGTAGCAACTAGTTAAATAAATAATTGTTCTGAAGATTTTGGTGAAAGATTTTGCAGTGCTGTGGCATAGCCAATCTTACTGTTTTTAACTTCAACTAGTCCTATATTGTAGTTAGCATTTCTTTAGTTAAAAGTTTTGTAGCTTTAAAAGTTCTAGGTTGAAGAACATGGGAGAGTGACTGAGGTGGAGTTTGTAATCTGGAAAACATTTTTGTGTTTCCCTTGTACAACGTACATACCAAATAATGTACAATAAAACTTGCGTTTGATGATTTCTTTCTGTATAATTATAGGAGAAAAGCAGAAGTCATGCTTGGGCATGGATTGTTTTCATTGCTAGCTGAGAGACTCATGCTTCAGACAAATCTAATAACAATGACCACATATAATGTTCTTTTTGAGGTAGGGATTTAGTTAAAATTTACTGTTATTTCTTTTTATAAAAGTGCCTGTATAATTGAGATGTTAGTGTCTAAATTAATACTGTTTAGGTTTGTATTGCAGTTTTAAAATTATTTATATAAAGGAGATATGGCTGCACTTTTATGTATCCATTCTTTTGTGAATTACTAAACAAAGTAGTTGTCCATGTTTACGTATTTCCTTCATTGTATTGACTATTTGATGTCTCATAAGTAAAAATAGCATGTTGAAATTATTTATTTTATGTGTATAAAATATTTATCATTGAAATATTAGATTATATGCTAAATTTTGATGATCATTGTACTTAGAGTTCTTTACTAGTTATGCTAATATTGTGATTATGCTAATGCAGTTATCGTATTCCTTTTATAGATTCTTTTTTGGATTTTTAAAATTTGTTCTTTTTAGATATGCATGACAGTAGAGTATATTTTGACATATTATACATACATGGGGTATAACTCATTATAATTAGGATCTCATTCTTGTAGTTATACACGATGTGGAGTTACACTGGTTGTGTATTCATATATGAACATAGGAAAGTTGTGTCTGATTCGTTCTACTCTATCTTTTGTAGATTCTTATTGAACAGATTTGTACTCAGGTGATACATAAACAGCATCCAGATCCTGATTCTTCAGTAAAGATACAAAACCCTCGTATGTATTTTATACACTTTGAAAACACTATTTAAAATAACGCTTCTTTTGCTACTTAAAGGGAAAGACACTGAAAAACCCAAAGGTGATATTGTTGAAACAGATTCCTAGATAAATATTTCATTAAGGGGATGATATAATAGTAGTTTTATGTTGAATTTAACATCAAATTTACCTTTAGTTATGTAGCTTTTATAAAGATTTTGAAGAATTGTATTCGTAAGATCTTGATTTAATGTATGACCAGATTTTCAGCAAAGTTTCAATGTTAATGTTTTGTGATGTCAGGCTAAATTACATGAACCATGCAGGTACTTTATATCTTAAATTACTGTCAACATAATAATACTAAATTTGGAATAGGAAGATATGTGTATTCTTTATTGTATATGAATGTAATCTCAAGAGTCTTCTAATATTTAGAATTCTTAAGTACTTGAACAAAATGTACATTTTTCATCTTGTTTTTAAGAAGATGATGTTATTAAAAATAACTAATTTGTAGAGTTTTGAAATATAATTACTTTTTGTTTGGTGAGATATTGGTGGAGCATGCTACTTCATGCAAATTTTAAAAAGACAGCTCTGAAGTTTCATTTTCCTTTGCTTTCCAAGAAATATGATGTCATTATTTTTGAGAGTAGAAAGAAATGAAAATCTCGAATGTACCAATTTTAGAATAATATTACCTCAGCCCATTTTGTGTTGCTACAACAGAATACGAATAATTTAAAGAACCAGAAATTTATTTTATTACAGTTTTGGAGGCTGGGAATTTTGAGATGAAGGTTACTGTAGTTGGTGTGGTGAGGGCAAGAAAGATAGTAGAGCAAGCTAGCCAGAGTCTCTGTGAATTCATGAGGGCCTTAATCCCATTGAAAGAGCGCTCAGGGCCTCATCACCTGTTAAGATCCCATCACTGGTGGCTGGGATTGTAGCTCAGCGGTAGAGCGCTTGCCTCGCATGTGTGAGGCCCCGGGTTCGATCCTCAGCACCACATACAAAGCAATAAAATAAAGACATTGTGTTCATCTACAAATAAAAAAAAAATCTTTAAAAAAAAAAAAAGATCCCATCACTGGTATTACCACATCAGCAACACTTGGAGGGAATACATTTCAATCATAGCAGTTCATCTATCTACCCAATACTATTGCACTGGCTTGGGAAAGAGCTAGGCAGTATAGTATGGTAGTTCAAAATGGAGACCACTTGGATTAACTCCTGGTTACATATCTTACTAGTTTTGTGACTTTTAGTCTTATAGTTATTGAATTAACTGTATTTTTGTAAAACTCTCTCTTGTGATAGTATATTCTCAAAATTAGTACAATTATCATCTTGTTATTATGATTATCATTGTTTAGGTAGAAAACTTTGGAATCTGTCATGAGAATTCAGAAGTTATTCCCTAAATATCATTAATTGTACAATAAAGGGTATTTTTGAATTTACTATTTTAGTATCACCTGAATAACTGGCAAAAGGCTGGTTTAGAATTCCTAAATTTTTCAATGGATAAAAATTTGATAGAGTGTTTAATTTCAAATTTGGAGTTATAGTTATCATTTTAAAATCTGTGAATTTCTGGACTAAATGCATATTTTTAAAGTATATTTTTTCTTTAAGTTACATTCTGGAAATTTTAGTTATCTTTATACTACGATCAATCATTACAGTAGCACTCTTGTTTGCATTTGTTGAGGGGATGAGAGTGTTGAATAGATTTTAATTTCTTTTGGAATTTTTGTCTCTAATTTTACTTTTAAAATTATAGAAGAAAATCTTCACAGCTTTTAAATTCACTTTTGTAAAGGAGTGACTATGTACACACCATACGTTTTTTGCAGAATCTGAATATATCTTTTTTTTCTGAGATTTTGATTATAATGTTTTTGCTTTTTGTTTTTAAAATCAGCATTACTGTTAGGCAGAGACTAAAGAGGGTTGCCAGCAGTTTTACTTTCATTTATTCGTTTATAATTTGAACAAGTTTTACTTTAACCTTTTAAAATCCAACTCTGGGGCTAAGGATATAAATCAGTAGTAGAGTGTTTGCCTAGCATGTTTGAGTTTCAGCATGTGGGGGCGGGATTCAACTCTGCTTTGCATATTCAGATCATGGAATAAAATCCTTCTCTTGTTTATCAGTGCTTTCTAATGAATATATTATTCCCTTGTGTAAACTTTTTTTTTAATAACGAAGATTTTTTCAGTAGATATTTATGAAAGGAAAACTAAAAAATTCGTAATATATTGATGACCTTCCTTCATGAATTTTTTGTTGTGTTTTGGTGTTTACTTATTTATAAACTATCTTACAGAGATACTAAAAGTAATTGCGACCCTACTTCGAAATTCTCCCCACTGCCCAGAGAGCATGGAGGTTCGCCGAGCCTTTCTTTCTGACATGATTAAACTTTTTAATAACAGTAGAGAAAACAGGAGGTAAGCTGAATCAGAAAGCATTGATTTGAAGCGTTCAAGTCTACTTTTGTATGAGCTGGTTTTTGTCTTAGAAAAATTGCTTAGGAAATACTGTGAAATGAATTTCTATATTTTTTTCTCATTAAAGGTACGCAAATGATGTACCACAGTTAAGAGCTGTTAGTACTACTTTAACTATTCTGTATTTTTTTTAAACATGTACTCTTTTAAAATTTTTCAGGTGATTTTAATTTTTTCAGTAATTGGTATACTTTTACAATTTTCAGGAGCTTGCTGCAGTGTTCTGTGTGGCAAGAGTGGATGCTTTCTCTCTGCTATTTTAATCCCAAGAATTCAGATGAACAAAAGATAACAGAAATGGTATATGCCATATTCAGAATCCTACTTTACCATGCAGTCAAATATGAGTGGGGTGGCTGGCGTGTGTGGGTAGACACCTTATCAATCACACATTCAAAGGTAAGTTTCACTATAAAAGTGTATTTTACTACTTTAAATATTTATAATTTTGAAATTTTACTCAATTAAGAAATTCATATAATTTCTTAATGGAAAAAGACAAGTTATTCTGTGAAAATGAAGTGAAAACTAAAAAAAGGAATCAATAAAACAAATTATTTCCAACCTAAGAATCAGAATAACTTTTCAAATGTCAATTTTATGTGTGTTCAACTTCATGAAGTCAAACCTCATGTAGAAGCATTTTGGAATTAGTAAGTAAGCTCTTTTCACATGATCTGTGAATTTTGTAGTCGTTCAGAGCTTTTGAACACAAGGTGGCGCACTATATTCAAAGATGGGAATTTTAGTAATATAAGGTGGTTGAGTAAAAGGAAAAACTGGCTGATGTTTGCACTTCGCTTGTGTTTCCAAGAATCTGCTAGTCTTTCTTTTCTTTTCTTTTAAACTTAAGCCAGGGCAAATTATTTTTTTATGTATAGGCTTTCCTTTCTTATTTATTTATTTATTTCTGTGGTGCTAGAGATTGAACCTTAGGGCCTTGCCAAGTCCTCTGCCAAATGAGGTACACCTCCAGCCTTATGTGTACCTTTTAAAAACATTAATTATGAGATATTATAGCCATACTAAAACATGTAAAGAATGATGTATCTACCAGCATTTATGAAATTGTGTTCCCTTCTCCAAATGCTTTGTCTGCCATTCTTTATCCCACCTCCTCTCTCCACACTGTTATTTGATATTGTCATTTTTGTGTATTTTTTATACTTTTACTGTATGTATGTTTAACTTTTTATTTTCATGTTGGGGATTGAATCCAGGGCTTTGTGCAGGCTGGGCAAATGCTTGCTAGTTAGCTACAACCTTTGACTCTTTAAAGCTCTCTACAATGTGTAATTTTATTTTTTCATTTTTAAACTTAAGATATGTGCTATCACACTAAATGAATTTTCTGTGAACCATTGTTTTTATTTATTATATTATTTGAAATTCACTGACATTGATCCCTGTAGTAGTGTTTGTTTTCTCAAATTGTATTGTCCTAAGTGGTGTGACCTTATCCATTTACTAATTGATGAACTAAATATTGTACATATTTAAGGATTTCTCTGTGTATATTTTTAGAAGTTGAATTGCTAATTCATAAGGTGTAATTGTTGAACTTTATGAGAGAAGGTACAGGTTTTTATAAACTAGCATTATCTGTTTATATTTTCACCAGTGATGTTTAAGTTCTCGCTGCTTCACATCACCTCACTGCTTGGCTTGTGTGGCGTTTTGGAGATTTGTCCATTGTATGTTCATGCTCTCCATCTGCATTTTCTTGCTTTTGGGAGTTTTTTATATAAAATTGGTCTTAATATTTTGTTAGATTAATGACATCTCCCAATTTGTGGCTTATCTAATTATTTTTAGAGTTTTATGTTTGTACCTACTGAGAAAATTTCCCATTTCAAATAATTGGTAAAATTTATTAGTTTCATTTATGGTGTAGGCTATTTGTATCTTATTTAAGAACTTTTACTCAGAAGGAATATAATTATTTAGATAATTATAACTTGAAAGGATAAACAAGCAAAAATGAAAAATTTTGGCTTATGTTAGAATGCTTTATTGACTTTCAGGGTTCTTATTCTTAAATATTTTGTCATTCTATAAGAATATATTGTTGTTTCCCAAGTGTATGTTTTAGGTCTTTGAATAACCTTTAGTTATTTCAAAGTACCTAAGAATTATTCATTCTGCCTCCTCTTTTCTCAATGAGAAGAAGGCATGAAATCGTTAGAAAGGTTTATGAGGATATCTTGGGTTGGAAGAACCACCCTACAAATTTTTGTCTGAATTTAATCCGGTGGTAAATAGGAAAAATATGTGATATATAAAGTAGCTCTTTTTAGTCACTACATTTTTTAAGCTGATCGGTTTAGTCCAAAGAAAAGTTCAGCTAATCAGAACCTGCCTGACCTGTTTCTGTAGATAAAATGTTATTGGAACATAGCCACTCCCATTCATTTGTATGTAATATATGACTATTCTGCATTTCATGAATAAAGTTGAGTGCTACAGATATGACCTGGTCCTCAAAGCCTACAATACTTACTGTTTGCTGTTTGCCACTCCTTGTGTAAGTTAATTTAAGTTGTACTGATAATCAGCCATTCTGGTTTCTTGTTGTAGTGGGCTGCTACATATGGGACTGATTTTCTGTTAATGCCATTTTGATTCTTTACAAAAAGATCATGGGAAAAATAGGATTGAATTTAGGCCTCATACTCATTTGGATTAGATTTCAAAGATATCTGGATGGGGATTCTAGGTTAGGGAAGTGCCAAGTATAAAGCAGATTTTTCGTATTTTCTAAAGAGTATATATCTATTCTCTTAGTTTCTTTGCATTTCTAGGAAGGATAGATAGAGGATATATCCTGTAGAACAGTAGTTGTTTAAGCGTACCCTGAAGACTTTGTGGTTGTATGAGGCCTTTTCAGAGGGTCTGTGTAGTCTTCCTTTCGCAGGTACATATTTATATGAGAGTTTTCTTGCAGACTTCAATCAAATGATATACTGTTACAGGTTGGATATAAAAGCTGATACGAACTATATTTTTATGAAATTTAGCTTGAAAAAGATTTGCAAAAATGTAAATTAATAGCACCCTTCTCATTATTACCAGTTTTTGGTTTTGAAAAGTAGTTTTTTAAAAAATTTTTTCTATTTTTAATAACTGTACAGTGGACTTACTGTTGTTTTTAAATGAATTAATTTTTACAAAATTTCTCAGTTTTAAATTTAGTTTTTAAAAAATTTTAATAAAAATATTTAGTCTTACTTTTTTAATGAGATAAAAAATAATAGATACAACTTACATAAACAGTGTTCTTTGGAGACCTTAGTACTTTTTAAGAACATAAAGGGTCCTGAGACCAAAATGTTTGAGAATTCCTGCCATGGAAAGTCATAGGGTATTGAGCCAAATAGCCCAGTCATTTTGAAATTTTTCTTTACTCGTAAGCTTTTTTTTTTTTTTTTTTAAAATATTCTTTAGTTGTCATTGGACCTTTATTTATATGCAGTGCTGAGAATCAAACCCAGTGCCTCACACACTAGGCAAGCGCTCCACCACTGAGCCACCACCCAGCCCCCACTAGTAAGCTTTTACAAATTTATGACAAACAGTTATAACTAGTTACCAGTCCATTTGTATGAGTAATGAATGAATATGAAATTTGGAAAAAGGATATTTCTAAGTTAAATCCTAATTTATAGTAATTATTACCTATGACATGATTTGCCTTTTTTTAGTAATGTATTTTATTTAATTCCTGTATCAAAAATATTTTTCAACATCTAAGTAACATAGAATTTTGAGATATTTTACATTCTTTTTATGAAATCTTTTAAAATTTTTATATCTTTTTAATTAGTGCTTTATAGTTATATGTAATAGTGGAATTTGTTGCACATTTGAACTCATGCAGATTTTTAAACTTTTTCAACTCATCAGTATCTAGGCTAGAAATGGAAATTGTGGTTTTGTGTGTGTGTGTGTGTGTGATGTTGTTGAACTTTGTTACAGCTGTATCATTATCCTATTCATTGGTTTCTTTTCGTTTTTACTACTTCCACCCTCACTCAGGTTTCTGTCACTTCATATTTTATTGTAATACAACTTTTAAAATGAAGAATTATTTGCATTCAAAATGATTTGTGTAGTATGTATGCTATGAAATACTGCAATAGAAGAATTTTAGCTATGCTACCCCACTTAGGAACATACTGTGTGGTCTTCCCAATCTAACTTTGCCCCTCTTCACCTCAAGGATAATCACTATTTTGAGTTTTAGTTTCATAATTCCCATCTTTTTAAAAAAGTTTGAAAGTATATTTTAAAATAATATCTAGTTTTTCCTTTAAAATTTTTGTAAAAATGACATTATATTGTATGGACTTTTCTGTTCCTTACTTTTTCTCCATCAGATCTTTTGTTTATGTGATTATTGTACCTGTATCTTTGCATAATTTGTTTAAGTTGCTGTAACTCATCTGCTCTAAGGCAGAGGTTTCAATACAGCTGTGATTTTTTTTAACTTCTTCTAACTCTGATTCATACATAGAAATTTATTGTGATTTGGCATGTGTGATGCACGTGCTTGCCTATGTGTATACACATGATGTACTGGTTCCATGAAATAAGGTTTACCCTTACTAACCGTTAACATATAGTGATATATTCTGATCTTTCTGTGCCTTTTCACCTAAAAAATGCAGATAATGACCCCATAATGACCCCAGTATGTTGATTGTGTGATCTTTAAGTTTGAATTTTCCTCAATTTGAAAATTCACTGCTGAAACAAATGTAACTAGGAATGGAAGTGCTAAGTCCTGTGATGTTCTTCCCTTTAACCTTTGATACCTTGATATTGTTAGATTTCTTTCTTTTGCATGGTTTTGCCTTTTGCATATTTTTCTTTTTCTTCATGACTTTTTTTTTTGTGGTTATGGAGATTGAACCCAGGGCCTGGTACATGGTTAGCAAGTGCTCTGCCTGGAACTACGCACCCAGCACTTTATATTTTATTTTGAGATAGGGTCTCTCCAAGTTGCCCCATGTGGTCTCAAACTTGTGAGCCTCCTGCCTCAGTCTCCTAAGTAACAGAGATTTTATAGGCATGTGCCATTATGCCTGGTGATTTTTAGTTCTTTATATATCCCTAGATTACTTTTGGTCTGGATATTTCTAATAGTCTTTAACCTTACATATTCTTTTCTTATGGATTTATTAAGCTAAAGTAATATATAATGTTGCTCCTCTCTATAAGTGCTTTGCTCTTTCTTAAAAAAAGCACATAGGAATTTTTTTTAAAACAAAGTAATTTCTGCTTAGTCTTTCACTGTTCCCACTGAAAAAATATTTCCTGCCTGTCTTTCACTATTTCACTTGTCAGAAATCCCCTGTCTGGCTGTATGGTTTTAGTCCTTACCAAATTTACTATGCTTTATTAAATCTTCAGCTTTGTTTGTTTACTTATGTGCTCCTTTGTATTTACTCAAATATTTTATATTTTTTAATAGTTAAGTAGTTTTATCACTTCAAAATGAGTTTTTCTTACTTTAAGTCCATGTTAGTGTGTAATCACAGCATGCAATTTTCTCTTATTGTCTCCTAAGTCATTCTTTTTTTTTTTTTTTTTTTTTTGGTACTGGGGATTGAACTCAGGGGTGCTCGACCACTGAGCCACATCCCCAGCCTTATTTTTTTTTGTGTTTTATGTAGAGACAGGGTCTCACTGAGTTGCTTAGCGCCTCGCCATTGCTGAGGCTGGCTTTGAACTCGCGATTCTCCTTTCTCAGCCTCCCTAAGTGCTGGGATTACAGGCTTGAGCCACCGCGCCCGGCTCTCCTAAGTCATTCTTAGATGCCCTTATTCGCCTCTTTCCTTCACTTTCTCCTTCTACCTCCCAAACGTCCAGTAATTAATCAGCCTCCTCCATCTTGTACCCTGACTAGTGTGAACTCTGGATGCTTGGGGTGGTCTGTACCTGCAGTCACTGCCTGGTTAATGCTCTTCCTCTTCCTGTCAGCATCTCTTTTTGTTTTTTAGCCACTGTCTCCCTTTTCTTCATCCTTCTCTTTCTCTGCTCTGTTATTTCTGTTAAGTCTGTACCCTTGCCTTCTGCTTCCCCCAGCTTATCTCTTTTTCTCTTATTCCTACCTTAGTGAATCTGTATCTGTTTGTGCCTTCTCTTCCCACCTTCTGTTGTTAGTTACATACCTCACTGATCTTTCTCAGTCATTTTATGTCTAGGTCTCACTCCAGTTGTCCACTTCTTTTATTCCTCTTCTCACTTTTATCTTTCCTCTTCCTTTTATTCCTTACTCTTCTTCTTCTTTTCCTTCCCATCTTCTATTTCAGTACTTGCTAGTAACTATGAAAGATTGAAAGATGAAATGGGAACAGATCTTTTTCCAAAATTGTTTTCTAACATGAGAGGTAAGGTATGTATAAAAATAAAGTACAAGATTGGAGGTCATAAATACCCTAGAAAAGATATATACAGTGCAAGAAGAGGCAGCTGCTACCTGAAGAAATTTTTGGAACAGATATCATTGATACAGCATGAGGAATAATTAAGATTGAGGCATGTAGAGACTAGGGTAACAGGAATTGCTGGTACAGGAATCAGCCTAAGCAAAGATACAGAGACTATGTCACTGAGGGAAAAGCATGGTGATTTTGGTTAGTTTGGAGGTGTGTGGCCAAATGAAGAATAGTAATGTGTAAGATAGAATGTGGACTGGCAATTAAGCACATATGATCTTAATATCACTCATTTTCTGTTATTAGTTAAAAGTGAATTCTTGTACTTATCTTGGCTTTTGAATTGGTAAGCCTTCATCAGTAGAGATGAGGATTTTTACTTCTTTTTTAAAAACTTTTTTTAGTTGTAGATGGACAACTATTTTTTATGTTTTTATGTGGGGCTGAGGATTGAACCCATTGCCTCACATGTGCTAGGCAAGCTCTCCACCACTGAGCTACAACCCCAGCCCCGGTTTTTTACTTCTTATATCTTCTATGGGAGATATTTTATATCTTCCATACTTCTGTATACTTCTATGGTTGATACTTTATATCTCCCTTGGAACCATGTGTAGTGCCAAGTTCTTGGCATTTGCACATTAAACATTTGCAGAAAGAAGGAAGAACCGCATCATCATTATTTAGTGCTATTTGAATCAGCTGTCATGTGCCACTCTTTGTGTGACCTAGTGCCCCAGTTTTCTCTTATTAAGGATCCGTGAAATAACTGCATAGCTGTCCATTAACGTATCCATGCTACAGTCATTCACAGTATGATTTGAGGATCACCTTTTCAGAATAATTGGGGATGTGCATCTTATTATGATCTCCTGGGCCCCACCTCAGGATCTTAATCTTGTAGGAAGGTTCTTTTTATTCCTTGTTCTTTCCTGCTTTGTTATTACTATCTTCCATATGAGTACTTCCTAGTAACTATGAAAGATTGAAATCTGTTTTATCCCCTGTGCTTGGAATTGAACCCAGGTCCTTGTGTTTGCTAGGCAGGTGTTGTACCACTGAGTTTTATCCCCAGCCCTTTTTATTTTGAGTTAGGGTCTTGCTAAATTGCCCAGTTGTGATCCTGCTTCAGACTCTTGAGTAGCTGGGATTACAGATGCGGATTACCTTGTCTGGTGAAAACCTATATTTTACAAAGTCTTGGCCAGGAGCAGTAGCATGTGTCTATAGTCCCAGCTACTTGGGAGGTTGAGGCATGAGGATTGTGTTTGAGACCACCCTGGGTAAGATAGGGAGACCTTGTCTTAAAAATAAATACATTCAGTAAGTTAAATAACCTCTTATGGAATTTAAATTTTATAAGTTAAAAAAAGTCCCATACACTCAGAGGGGACTTTTTTAAATTATAAAATTTTTATACTAAGCTGATAATGTAATATACTGTGCTCATTAGAAAGCATCATGGAGATAGGAAGATTCTAAATGAATTGAATATGGACCTTGGTTTATAACCCCTTAGGTACGTTTTTTTTATTATAACAAAAATTGTTTTTGTATTTTTAAGAGCACATATTTGATATGCATAAAATGTTAAAGGAATATTTATTATTCTTATGTCGTATCTGAAAACAGTATGTTAGAACCAACTTATACAGAACAAACCCAAAGTGGGCTTTACATTTGTGTGTGTGTGTGTGTGTGTACAGTTTACATTTTTTCTTTACTTCAATGACTTGTGGTTTTAAATAGATCTTAATGTCTTTGCAAAGAAAATAGTTGCTTTAAGAAGAGGTCTCTTGTGTCTACTTTCACACAAGAATCAATTCCTGACTCAAGTTTTAGGATTACATTTATAAAATGAAAAAAAAAATGCTGATTAAGTATTTGTGGAGTGTTTTTTTATCTGAATAAAACTTGAAACTTTTTTTTTTTGCTGTAAAAGTAAACTTTAAAAAACAAATGCCAAAGTATTACTTAACTGCAAGAAGGCAAAGGAAAAGTTTTGAGTTTGTTCTTGTAGTTTTCACTTTTAATTTTATTTTTTGATACATATGTTTTAGTTTTATTCCTTTGTGTGGATTTCCTTCAATGATAAGAAGGCTTTTTGCTCTTTCATAAGGTTTATACAAAGTAATTTATTTGAATACTGCTGTCTTTATTGTTTTGGAATTTCAGGTCTTGGCATGTATTTTTAAAATAAAATGGACAACTTATGCTCTAACTCTTTTCACATCAATATTTAATAAAATTTAGGCAGAATTGAAATAATTCTGAATGTTGGGAAACAATTTGTAGCATGCTTTTAAAAATTCTGAATTGGAACCAAATTTTCTGTCTTTAAAAATAGTCATTTTGAAACATTTAAAATACTTTCATGTATACAGTATTGAAGTGATGCTTATTTTTCTCTTTTGTAGTCATTTTGAATCTCAATATCACAAATTTATAACATGGTTGTTGATAAAGAACTGGTGTGCAAAGAACTAATGTTGCAGAATTGGATGGCTTTTGCAGAGTTACATCAGGATACATGCAGCTGCTATAAAAAGCCAAAGAAACTCAATTGCAATTTTATTGTCCGGTTTGATAGATTTCCTGCCACCTTTGTAGCAGGGAAGCTGTTTGTCACTGTATGCAGCTCCTCCAACAGCTGAACTAGGGTTTATAAGCAGTAATAGGCTCTTCTAGGGTAACTGCGCTATGCTGGCTTCTTTAGTCTCAGGATTTCAGATGTACACCTAGTAACCTTTGTGTCTTGTTTGTTGTCTAGGTTATTCTTTTTAAAAAAATCTTTTCTTTGTTTTAAGTATTCAAGATAAACACTATAATACTGTTAAATAATATTGTCTTTAGTTGGGATGCCAAAATGCTTCTACTCTTTGATTAACACTTAAATTAAGTTGTTCAAACTATTTTGAACTATGACACTTGTCCAAAAACATCCTTTTTCTTAACAAATGAAACTAAAATCATTTGATGCTGTATTTTTTTAAAATATTTTTTTAGATGTTGATGGACCTTTATTTTATTCATGTATTTATATGCAGTACTGAGACTCAAACCCAGTGAGTGCCTCATACATGCCAGGCAAGTACTCTGTCACTGAGCCACAACTCCAGCCCCACATTTACATCCGTTCTTTTCATCATAATTACCACCTGTTCATTTTCTAAAAGATTCTTTCCTCACATCCCCAAATAGCTAATACCAAAAATACAGTTCTGTGAGATTAATGGAGAATTCACACATAGAAGTGATCATTTTTTAAAAAACATGGTGACATGTTAGTTTGACAGGTGGTCTTTGCGGTGAAGTGCTGGCATCAAGAAAAGGTGTAGATAGGTCTTGAGGGCTTGTTTGGAGTTTCTAGCAGGGGAGTGCAGCTACTCCTATACCCTTGACTGAAGAGCAGTCCTCCTGTACCAGGGAAGCTCGTCGTCTTCAACCAGGGCTCGCTGCTTTGGGAGGGATGCACTTAGAGTGGTGCGGGAGGAAAGGGACACCTGCTTAGCCAGCCAGATCAGCCTAATCAACCCCGGCGATGTTGCAGCCAGATTGCCCTCACATCCCTAGGTAGGTCTTATTGCATAACAATCCTTGGTTTAAATATAGCCACTTTCATCTGAGAAGCTTAAAGGACTTGCCTCACATGGCACACTGCCTCGTTTTTGCACTTACTCTTCAAGGAAGACAAGATGAGATTTATTATCCAATGGTCTGTATTCCAAGTAGAGTATGAAGTTCCTTATCCAGGCAACTAGAAAAGTACATCTAGTGACATATTTGGGAGGAACCTGGAGATCCATAAGTAAGAAAAGATGAAACCTTTTGGTTTAGGCCACAGTTCTCCTCTAAGAATGCTGTAAAGTGCAAAGCCTGATCATATTTATATAAGACTCATTAGATCTGGGGGTGTAGCTCAGTGGTAGAGCATTTATTTGCCTAGCAGGCGTGACACCGGGGTTCCACCCCTGTCCCTCCCCCGTCTGTCTGTCTCTTACACACACACACACACACACACACACACACACACACATACACATACACTCACACACATACGATTATATTACCATTTTCATAAACACTGGAGCTGCAAAAAGTCTTAACCATACTTTTTGTTCCCATGTCCAGTCAGGATTTTGTCCTATTGATTGTCCCCAGGTGATGTCCTCTTACCCCTTATATTCTTTCTTCTTCCGTATTTCTACTGAGCTTTGGGCCCAGGATCCTTGATATCCAGTTGCCTAGCCTCAGTTTCTGTTTGCCACAGCTCATGCTGGGCACAAACTTGCTGGATTAATATCCCAAAGACAGTTTCTTTCTTCATTCCTCTTCACTCACAGTTGTTTTCAAAATACATCCTGTACACTTTAGTCTTTGCAATCAAACTCAATGTGCCTTTCCAACTTATCTTTTTATCCCCAACACTTTTTCTAAACACCTGTTTAAACAGTATGGTCAGCTGGGTACAGTGGTGTGAACCCGTAGTCCCAGTTAATTGGGAGGCTGAGGTGGGAGGATCTCTTGAGCCCAGGAATTTGAGGACAACCTAGGTAACACATTGAGACCATGTCTAAAAATAAAAGAAAATAAAAAAGAAAATAAACACATATGGTCAATAGGTGGCCAGCCCCATGAAGTCAAGGACTGGTGTTCTTATTCACCATTGTATTCCCAGCTGATAGGATAGTGCTGGGACAGCCAATAAATGAATGAGCCATCCCTACCAACCACTGTTTCCTAAACTCATTGTTTTCAAGAGTTCCATTACTGTCTCCCAGTCCCCAGGTTTCTGCATACTAGGTGTCTGCTCCCTCACCCCCATGGCCACCTGCACCTGAAATAGGCTTTTGTTTCTCCACTGACTATCCTTGTCTGTGTTTCCAGGTCTGACTCCACACTCCAGTTTTGAACTTTTGAGCCCACTGTATTTTTCCTCCTTAGCACTGCTGCTGCACTTCTGGTACCATTTATTCATTTACTCCACACTTACGGAAGTGAACGGGATACAGGCTGTGCTGCAGATGGGATGGACAACACACTGCCTCGTGTTGTGTTGAAACCTTTGTGTGTGTGTATGTGTGCGCTCATGCATTCGTGTGCATGTGTGTTGTCTCCCTAATTTTGTGATAGCAAAGGTCATGTTTTAAACTTACTCATTTCCTCTCATCACTGACTTAGCATGATGTTCAATAAGCATGTCTTGAATGATTAAAATAATGCTTTGAATTGAGTTCAGTGGCATATGCCTATAATCCCAGCGGCCTGGGAGGCTATGGCCAAAGGATTGCAAGTTCAAGACCAGCCTTGGCAACTTAGTGAGACCCTGTCTCATAATTAAAAAGTAAAATGGGCTGGGTATGTAGTTCAGTGGTAGAATACCCCTGGTTTCAATCCCCAGTAACATACACACACTTAAAAAATAATAAAAATAAAAGTAACACTTTGACTTAATACTTCCATCTCCCATGGTTTTCTTTTTTCACTTTGAATAATTTTCTATCTATGTGAAACTTGGAGGGTGACTCTCAAAGCCTTCATTTTGTAAATGGGAAAACTGAGGCATGAAATGTGAAGTAACTTGTTCTCAGCGGCTTCATGCAAAACGCAGGTAGTACAGTTTTGGAACTGAAGACAACTGTATGTCCACAGCACCAGTTTTTCTCTCTCTCAGAGGCTGAGGTTCAAATCTTGCCTAGTATCCTCACTGTTGTAATCTGTTTTCTGTTGCTATAACCAATACCAGAGTGTGGAACATTAATAAAGAATAAAAGTATATTTGAGTCGTGGTTCTAAAGGCTGGGAAGCCAAGAGCTTGGTGCTGGAATGTGCTCTGTCTCTGTGCTGCATCATAACATGGTGAAGACATTGCTTGGTAAGACAGCAAGTGTGCTCTTTAAACGTTTTAAATCAAATAACATTTGCTATCTTTTTAAAAATTTGAAAATAGGTGCACATTACAGGAAATTTAGAATCCAATATAAATGCATACACAAAAACAAAAAATTACTCATTATCCAGACATCTATGTATAACTCAATATTTTGGGAAGACCTTCCAGTCTTCTGTTCTATACACATATGTACACATACATGTAATTGTTTTCTTATGAAGTATCATTATCTTTATGCTTTTTGCAATCTTATTTAATGAAATTCTTGTATGAATTTTAATGGCTTTATATTATTTGGCATATATAATATAGTATGGTGAAATAAAGTTAAGAGCAAAAGCTTCAGCTTTGTTGTAACATCTGCTGTTAGACCACATAATTGTAGGAAGGAGTGATTGTACGAATGACTCAAGTTAACTTTTCATAATATGCCATTCTCCAAAACTGTATTTGGAAACACTGATGGAGGTGATACTTAAAAACTCTATTGTTTTATAGTATAATGTATTACGTATACATTATACTTTAACTTTCCCTTGTTGTTCAATAGTAATGACCCTGTTACTATATACATAACCCTTATTTTTTGAGATTAATTCCTAAAAATAGAATTTTCAGTTTTTATGTTTTTAAATGTTTCAGTAGATATTGCTAGATTGTTCTCTAAAAATATGTTCTAGTTTATCTAGATTTGCATAAGAGCACCTGTTTAGACTGTTATTAAGGAAATAAAATTGATCAGGATGACTTTATTAAAATAAGAAATTAGTAAATTATTTACTATGATACTATTTTATGTCATGATTCTTCCTAGCTTTGTCTATATGAGGATAATACTAATTAATCTTTTAGTGTTTCTGTTAAGATTAAGTTGTCAATAATGACAGATGCTTAGGAATTTAAAGAAAGATATATCTAGAATTGCCTGTGAAAATGAGCGTAACAGTGTGTTTTTAATCATGTTGTGGAGCTGGTGAACAATTACTGACTATGTAGAATTCTGGTACTTAAGGAAATTTGAGGGCAGAGTTTATTTTTACTTTCAAATAAATTCTAGAATGTTTCCATGTGTTAGTATGAGATTTATAGAGATTAGGAAAATACTAAGTGGTTGGAAGGTTTCTATTTAAATTACATTCTCACTTGGTATTCATAAGGAAGTGTTGCTTAAAAGCCATTTTCTGAAAGAAGAAAATCTATTTCTATATTTATTATGGTTGCTTACTAAAAATGGTGAACTTCAGAGTAAAAACTGCAACTTTGATGGTATAAGTACAGAAAAAAAAAATCTTTTCCTTTTAGCCATCTTAGGTACCTTGACTAGGGTCCCAGGAAATTAGACTGACAAAATGATTAATAAGACCAACATGTAACAATTCTAAATTCTTCATAAGAAAATGACTTAAAGAAGCCATTAAGCTTGCTGTTTTTATTCTAGGTGAAGTGGACAGTGGAGAGTCGTGGAATAACTGTGACAGGCTAAAGCAGTGTAAGCTAGGAAGGAGTAGCAGTCTGGGGAAGCTTAGCCAGGCTGATTCTCATTGCCAGACCTAGTCATTCAGAGGCCTTTCTCTCTCGTTTTCAGAAACAAGGTTATTCCTTTCCTCCTGGTATAGGGAGAGAATCTCTCTACTGGATCATTTTATGATTTGCTTCAAGAATGAAGGGCAGGGAAGTTCCTGCACCTGACATTTTTCAAAATTCTCAGCTTAAAGTATTTAATATGCTGAGGCTTTGTATTTTATAACAATGTTTTCTAAGCCCTGTCAATTAAATAAAAACAAAACACTTCTGTTGCCAAAAAGCAAACACAATTCCTTAAGCAAAGTCAAAGGCAAATGAGAGATTCAGAAAATCTGCTTAGACCCAGAGTAAAGATAGTATTCTTATCTAGAAATTAGTAGGAAAAGACAATATACCTGATTAAACATCTCAGAGAAGACTGACTAAAATTATCTTAAATGTAAAATAGGATGGTGGCCTACTCATTGTAAGGGTACTGCAAATTAAAACTATCCTGAAACAGTTTACCAAGGAAAATTAAATGGAAAAAGTTAGGAACATTATATGTAGTGGATATATATGAATAAAATAAGTCAGAAAATAAGAATTTATATTTGCATGTATATACAAAAATACCCTGGAAGGATACATAAGATATTAGTAGCTAATTAATTCCCATATTATTGACAGGATATTTGCAGGTGAGGATCAGTGGTAGGAGGGGAACTTTTATGCTATATAATATTTTATCTTTGAACCATGCTAATATAACCTATTAAAACTTTTTGAAAGTTCAAGACATGTATAATGTATAGTGATTATTGTGTATGTCACTTGATTTCCTTATGGGATTGTTTCCTTTTGAAATTGAACTTACAATGTTGTCATAATTCTTTTTGGTAGCTTTCTTGGGATAGCACAGACTTTTTATCTCCCTCGAGAGGTCCATTTGGGCAGCATTTAACTTTGAATCTAGAATATCTCAATTAGTAATCCAGGTGCTTTGTATAAAATAGATCAGTGAGTATTTATAATTTGATTTTGCTATTACATCTGTCACCTTATACTATTATTGTTGCAAGCTGTTGCATCAGTCTATAAAAGATCTCAGGTGTGGTAGTAATCATTTTGACCTCTGCCCATTGATACCTCATATGGAATGATTTAGCTCTTTTTAAAGTTATATCTCATTTATCAACTGTAGAAAACATTGGTAACCTAAGAATTAGAAACCAAGATATTATATCTAGCTGATATTGCCATACAAAAATAACATACAATGAAAAAGATGCATTTGTTTGAAAATAAATCACTTGTTAAACATTGCCTACCATTTCATAAAGTCTAAATTTATATAGGTTAAACATGTTAAATATATGAATTAAAGAAATAATGTTTATTTCTTAATGTATTGTAGTCATCTTTTATCTCCTACTTAGTAAATTTGAGTGCCAATTAAGTTGAAAGTAATGGCAAAAGAAATGTTGTAGTTATTAGCTCATAAGTATCTTTAGTAATTTATAGAAGCACTTTTCAAACATTACAAACAGCTATAGATTAGCTATCAAATGATTGTGAAGATTAATGACTAGTCTTTTAGCTGAGTAATTTACAAGAATATTTGGTAATTGGGAATTATCCCTTTTAAAGTCACAAATACCTTAAGGAAAATGTAAAAAAAAAAAAAAAGAGATAGTGATAATTGTTTGTCATTTAGCTTGTGAACTATTAAAGAAAATTAAAGGGAAATCTGAAAACATTTCAGACTCGGAAGATAAATACTTTCCAACCTGTAACTTTATTTATTTATTTTTTGTACCGAGGATTGAGCCCAGGGCCCCTTAACCACTGTGCCATATCCCCATGCCTTTTTATTTTTCATTTTAAGATCTTGCTAAGTTGTGTAGGGCCTCTCTAAGTTGCTGAGGCTGCCTTTGAACTTATGATCCTCTTGCCTCAGCCTCCTGAGCCACTGGGATTATAGGCATGCACCACCATGCTAGGTTCCATTCTGTGATTTTTATACCCATTCTGTAAATCAAATCTGAAAGTAGAATACAGATACTTTCAGATATTCGTGGTCTTATTTCATGTGCCCTTTCTCAAGAAGGCACCACAGGATATACTATACTGAGAAAGAGAGTAAAACAAAGAAAAAAATAAGGGATACAAGAAGAAGGAGAAGAAATATAGAAGACAGATGAAGGACATCTACAGGACTGGAATAAAGGGAGATTTCTGGATGGCAGGTTTTTGGCAAACAGATGGCAAACCATCCAGACTGGAGTAGTTTGACTCAAGACACACAAAAGAGCTGGGCGTTACTACCAAAATGCCAGCAACCTTTGTGACTTTTCTTTTTGAGTCTTACCCACATAAGGTGACCCATATTGCTACGAGTACTTATCTTGATCATGTGCTGAGTAATTTCTGCTTGTCCTCTGATCCTACTATCTGAACCATCTGAAGATCCTAATGTCTCCTCTCAAAAACATATTCTGCTTTGTCCTACTATGTGAGCTTAGAACTGGAAATATTTAGTAGTCTATTTCCTGAACCTTATTCATGCATGATACCCACTGCTTGACTTACACTACCTCTGACAGATGCTCCTCCAGTTTTCTGTACTTCTATATTTCCCAGGTTTTTCCTAATGGCCTTGCCTAAAGACTTCCCAGAAATATCCAGAGAAGAGAATATTGTCAGAGAAGCTACAGCCCTGCTGTGACTTATAGATGTGGTATATCTTGATCTGAGTCTTTAGTTGGTTGTTTAGTTTAGTGTTGCTCTGGCTAGATTTGTGCTAGTTAAAAAACAAGTAGTAAACAACAGAAATGTGAGGATATTGATTTCCTCCTGATGGAGGTGGGGAAATCAGGGAGTACAATCTGGAAAGGGCCCCTAGGGCAATTGTGAGATACTGGTAATATTCTGTTTTTTAACATGGTGGTAGGTATATGGGATTAAAAAATATTGTTCTTTAACCTGAATGTGTAAATTGCATGTACTCATTTTTATTGGTACATTTAATAAAATTCTAAAAACTCTTTATTTCAATAAAATTAAGGCAAGCAGTTATTGAAAATTAAACTCATTCTATAACAAAATAAAATAAATCATTTGTTTTCAAAATTAATGTAAGGTTGGTAGTATATGACTTGGCTCTTTTAATGATAACTGTTGTATCAGTGTGGAAATAATTTCCCTAAAGTCAGCTTTCCAGACTGTAATCCCTGTAAAATAGAAATCAGATTGTGTCTTCCCTCCACTCATTTCTCAAGTGGCTCCCTCAGAAGCCGAAGTCTTTAATATAGTCTCTGATGCTCTACAGTCATAGTCTAGCTGATGGCTACTACTCTGATCTCATCTTCTGCATTTGTCATTCTACTGGTTTGTTGTTATTCTTCAAACATATAAAGTATATTTTTGGCTCCAGGGCCTCTGCATCTGTTCCTTTCTGCTGGAAGCTCCTCTTCCTTTTCACATAGCTTGCTGTCTCTTTTATTCTTGTCTTTGTTCAAGTATAACAGGGAGACTGTTCCCAGATACCCAATAAAATATACCCTTGCCTCCTAGACTTCCTTCTGCAGTTACTCTTTATGTCCTTTTTTCCCTTCAGAGTTCTTATTATTATTTGACATTATCTTATGTATCTGTGTGTTGATTTTTCTGCCTCTTCCATTAGAACATAAACTCCATCAGGGCAGGAATAGTGTGTTGTTCATCAAGGAGTGCCTGGCATGCTGTAGATGTTCAGTACATTTTTGATGAATAAATGTGAGGTATTGAACAAGTAAAGAATGAATTTCAAAGTAAATTGTGGCATTATGGGTGTAAAAAATTGATTTTTTACAAAAAATCACTTTACTGTTCAGTGTGGAATACATGCATTTCTTTTTGGAATATTAAAACAGCTCCCTAATATTTACTACTAAGGAAATATTTTAATCAGGAAAATGTTTACAAATAATATTCCCTAAATATTTAAAAAAAATTTTTTTAGTTGTAGATGGACACAATATCTTTATTTTATTTATTTTTATGTGGTGCTGAGGATCAAACCCAGTGCCTCCTGCATGTGAAGCATTCTACCACTGAGCCACAATCCCAACCTCTCTAAATATTTTTATCTTTAGCTATGTCACATTATGGCATGAGTGTTATGTATATGTCATAGGTAAAGTCTAGTGAGTATGTATAGGAGAAAAGTTTTACATTATGCATTAGGTATACTTTTGTTTGCCTTTTACTCATGTGATTCAAAAAGGCCTATGCAATTTTCTGTATTAAGAAAACCAGCTTTTCTCCTTTTGTTATCATCTACCATCCTCCCATACGAGGGCTCAATAAAGATTTATTGAATGAATATTCAGTATACCGTAAATGTAATATAGGTTATAGGACACAATAATTTTAGCTTTAATAAATTATAGTTATGCTCATAGTTTCGGCATACATTGTACTTTTTCCTTTGTGTTTTTGGAGGGTAGGGGAGTAGAAATTTCATTTGAAACACAAATAGAAATCACATAACGGTGGCTATAACCTCCTGAAGAGGTTATAAATCTTGTGACATTACAGACACACTACTCTAATTTTTACTTTTTTCCTGTTCAGTTTTTTCCATTTACTTGGGTAACAGGCAACGCATAATGTGGAAATATTCACAGTGCTCAATACATAGTAGTCACTCACATGCAAGTCAAATGTATGTATGGATTAATCAACTTTCAGACCATTTGCAACCAATGGTTTTACCTTTGGGGAAGGTTTGTATTTTATTTTTTTCTGTTATTAAAATAATTTGTATTCCTTAGCTTAGTAAGAAAATGGTTCTGTAATTCATAGGTGTGTTAGCTTTTCATTGCTATGATCAAAATACCCAGCAAGGACAAATTAGAAAAGGAAAAGTTATTCTGGCTTACAATTTCAGAGGCTTAGTGCATGGATGGATGCCTCCATTGTTCTGGGCCCAAGATGAGACAAATAAAATGGCAGAGGATGGGAAGGAGGAAAGCTGGTCAGCTCATGGTAGCTGGGAAGCATAGAGAGAGCAGGAGGAAGGCCGCAGGGAAGATTAATTGTTCTAGGGCATTCCCCAAGTAAACTACCTCTTCCAGCCATGTCCCACCTACCTACAGTGACCACCCAGGTAGTCCATTCAAATTGTTAATGCATCCGATGGATCAATCCACTAATTAAGTTACAGCTCTCATAATCTAATCGTCTCACCTCTGAACATTACTGTATTAACACAGGAGCTTTGGGGGGAAGCCTTATATCCTAATCATAACAGTAGGTATATGGAGAGCTGCTATAATGATGAGCATAATTAATTCATTTAAAAAAAAATCTCTCCTGAAGACAAATCTTGGGGAAATGGGTTTTCACTGCACTTGAAGCAATGTATTCTCCAGTGTGTAACACTCTTCCTAATGGTGTAGACTCACTTTTTGGCACAAGTTATAGTGGCCAGTAGAATGGTGAATTCTTTTACTATACATTTTAAAGAATGGGATAATTATGTTCTTATTGTGGTTTCATGCCATACTATCTTCTATTGTCATTAAAATCATTTTAACAAAATAAGGGTATTATAGGAAAATTTAAGTTTTATGGTGTTATGTAAACTGTGTTTTTGAAAAGTTATTAAAAGTATTTTAATTTTATATTATGCATACTATACTTATTTTTAATGTATATTTTAACTAATTGTACTTTTAAAATCTAGGTCACTTTTGAAATACACAAAGAAAACCTCGCCAGTTTATTTAGGGAACAGGAAGGAAAAGTTGATGAAGAAATAGAGCCATGTTCTTCAAGTTCAGTTCAAGCTGTCACTGGCATTAGCAGGGATGTGGATACTTCATTGGGATCCCAGCAGTCAGATATGAAGGATTCTCTTGTCTCTCCTCATTTCACCACAAATAGTGCTGAAAACTCAAGTATTGGGAAGAGAAGTTCAGTAGACTCTGCATTCAACATTGAACTGCAAATGCAAAATACATCTAATGAAGATAGGAAAACTGAGCAAGAAAGTCAGGAGTCACTGACTGAAGTCACTTTGGAAGGAATATCAGCAAATGAGACAAAGAATGCAGATGATTTAGAAGCATCTTCTAACATAGTAGAATCTGTGACTGTTTTCTCTAATTCTTTTAAAACAGCTGGGAAAGACCCAGTAGTCATCAGTGAAGTAACTGCTTCTGTAAGTTCTCCCTCAGAAGAGGATGCTTCAGAGATGCCAGAGTTACTGGAAAAATCTGTAGTAGAGGAAGAGGAAGATGATGATTATGTGGAACTGAAGGTAGAAGGTAGTCCCACCGAGGAAGCCAGTCTGCACACAGATCTTCAAGATAATAGTTTGTCTCTAGCTGCTTCTGAGGCCAGTGAAAGACCAGACACATTTAATAATGACTGCAAATTAATATTTAAAGAGGAAGAACCTGTTACTAAAAAGCAAAGTGATAGTGAAACTCAAGAATCTAAAGATTCTGGGTTCCTGGCTATGCCAGCATCAGGGTCTTCTGCCACCTCACCAGAGATCACTGTTTCCCAAACAACTGTACATTCAGACGTTGAACAGATGCTGGAGGAAGGGCAACAAACAGCTGAGCTTGCTGTGGAAACCAAATCAACTAGTGATTGTCATGGTAATAATGTCTTGGAGACTCTTGCTACTTCTGAGCAAAAGATTGCCAAGTTGGATGTGTCCACTGTTGCTACAGATACCGAAAGACTGGAATTAAAAGCCAGTGCAAATGCAGAAGCACCTCAATCTCAGCGCCATGTGCTTGAGGTGATTTTATTTTCTTCTCAAATCATATTTGCACTGAGTTAAAATAGAGCCAGTTTATATGCTTATATTTTATTTTTCTTTGGATTTAGTTCATATTCCTATTTGCTGTTACATAAATGCATGTGAATGTAAAAATTGTGTTTCAAATTGTTAGCACAATATTTGACAGTTAGTGTGTGTTGTTATTATTATTATTTTTTGGCAGCACTGGGGATCAAACTCAGGGCCTCACACTTGTTAGGCAAGCACTCTACCACTGAACTACATCCCTAGCCCCAGTTTTGAAAATAGCAGCTTTTATTATTATTTTCCCACAGCATTACCAAAGTTACCACTTTGAAACTTCAGGATTGACATAGTTTCAGTTTATTAAGTAAATATTGGAAGTGCTTATATTTCACCCTTTATTTGACTAGCCCCATTTTATTAATTAATTTTCCAATAAAATCTAGGACTACAGAAATACCAGTGTAGATTTTAGTTGTGAAATTTATGGTTTAAATCAAACCATGAAGTGTGTGAAAGAAAAAGGAGCTTGTGTGCTATCTGGAGCTGTAGTTTTCTCTTGTCTGTATCTGAGTGAGATACAGTGAGATACTGGTTGCATGTTATCATTTGCTTCTTTTCATTCTTATCCCCCCCTTTTTGTTGTTGTTGGTTTATTGTTTATTATGTTTTTTAGTTTATTTTTTATTCTAGCTAATTGGTAATCCAGCTACTGCCTAGATTATAAAGATGGTAAGATTCAAAACTAAGAACTGACTGATTACTTTATGAAACACTACATAGTAGAAATTCTTTTTTTAATAATCTTTTATAAAAATTTTAAAATTTTAAAAATTTTATTTATTTATTCTACTTCGGTATACATGATAGCAGAATGTATTTTGCTTCATTGTACACAGATGGAGCACAACTTTTCATTTCTCTGTTTGTATGTGATGTAGAATCACATCATATATGCAGTCATACATGAAGCTAGGGCTATGATGTCCATCATATTCCACCTAGAAATTCTTAACAGGGCTCTAAGTTAATTACTGTTGAATTGTAGTAATTTAGCAGTTTTGATAACTTTGCTTTAAAATGTACTAAAATACTAATGTTATTCATTTTTCTAATGATAATTTTTTCTCTCTAATTTGGTTCTTTGGTGTTTTAATATTTGAGTATTTGTTAGATGAATTGCATGAAAGTTACTAAATGTTTTACTAATGCTTTTCTTTGAAGTTGAACTCATTTTATTACTTTAAAAATTTTCTGTATTAGATGTCAAGGCAACAAGAGCAGCCAGGACAAGGAACAGCCCCAGATGCGGTTGATGGGCAAAGGAGGGATTCCAGATCTGCTCTATTTCGTATTCCTGAGTTCAAGTGGTCTCAAATGCATCAGCGTTTGCTCACTGATCTCTTATTTTCTATAGAAACAGATATACAGATGTGGAGAAGGTTTGTGCATGTGTTTACTGCAGAAGATATGTATAAATCTTAATCTTTGTTTTCAAAGAAATTTATATAAATATTTTGCAATTAATTTTAGACATTTGGTTGAAAAAGTAGAATATAAAATATTTTATGGTAAGATTTTATTGAATAAACCTCTTATTTTCCATTATAAGAATGGAATCCCTCTTTGGATTACAGAAATATGACAGAGAATTTTCTTTTAAAAAAATTTGCTGGAACTTTTCTGTAGCATATTTTATAGCATGCAATTTACCAGAAGTAGGTCTACCAAGTGGGGTTATTATGAGGTGTGCTACAAAATAATTAATATTTAAGTATAACATTTTCCATGTCTCTAGTGTAAGAAATCTGTATATTTCATATCATATTCCACTGTATGATTCATAATTTTATTTATTTATTTATTTATTTATTTATTTATTTATTTATGGAACTGAGGATTGAATTCAGTGGTGCTTTACCACTGAGCTACACCCCCAGCTTTTTGAAATTTTTGAGACGGGGTCTCACTGAGTTGCTGTGTCTGGCTTCCAGCTTGAATCCTCTTTCCTCAGTTTCCTGAACCACTTGGATTACAGGCATCCACCCCCATGCCCCACATACTTTATAATTTTGACAGAGCCTGGTGTGTTTATTTTATTTGTATATAACTCATTCCATTTAAAAGCACTTTGTGGCTTTACCTAAGAAAACGTTAGTAGGAAACTAATTTTTATAACACATTTAGCACCATTTACCTCCTTATTTTTGCCACATTACTTCTCAGTAAGGATACTTTCATTCAACTTTTTAAGTCAAATATAAAATGAATAGTGTTTATGTTTTGGAACCATAGCAGGACATGGATGGTACCTGCTGACATAGAATGGTTTACTTTTGAGGAAGGATTATACTCCCAAATACTGGCTACATCATTGCCTTTCCTCAGTTTTGAAGATGAATCAAAGTACCTTCTTATCCTTCCTCTCCTCAAGTAGGCAAACTGTGATTTCCTTTGTTTAGCTTTATCAGTAAATATCATTTATCTTTGGACAGCCATTCAACAAAGACAGTTATGGACTTCGTGAATAGCAGTGATAATGTCATCTTTGTACACAACACAATTCATCTCGTCTCTCAAGTGATGGACAATATGGTTATGGCCTGTGGGGGTATACTGCCATTGCTTTCAGCTGCTACATCGGCTACAGTAAGGACCTAACTACTACATAGAATTGGTGTGAAAATGACTGTTATGCATCCTTATTGATTAAAACTTAAATGTGGTGGTTACTATGCACCATAGCTGCTGTACATCAAAAGAAACAAAATCTTTTGCAGTTACCTGTTAGAATTTGTTCCAGTAGTGAAAAGATTAAAATGAATGTTGATTTCTTAGGGAGTCAGTCAGTGAAGAAAATGATTGACAGTGTTTTTTCTGAATGTTCCCATTGCCCTTCTTTTTTCGATGAAATAAGTAAGTCACTCTATTGTACTCTACTTCTGAAAGCTGACTGACTTCTTATTAAATTTAGAAATTTGGGGAATATATCTGGTAAAATTAGATTTTTATCAGAATTTTGATGTAAATGTCAAACTTTATTCCTTATAGCATGAACTGGAGAATATTGAACCTACTCAAGGCCTTTCCATAGAAGCTTCTGTGACATTTTTACAGAGGCTAATTAGCCTTGTGGATGTGCTTATATTTGCAAGTTCTCTTGGCTTCACTGAAATTGAAGCTGAAAAAAATATGTCATCTGGAGGTATTCTGCGACAGTGTCTCCGACTAGGTGAGCTATTTCAAACCATTAGTTAGAAATTAACTTTAATAGTTTTCGGTAATAAAGATGTTACTTTAAAAATTATCTTTCTTTTGTTAGGGAAAGATATGTGCCAGCCAAGTTGTATATGTTGATTTTTGTTGTGTGTAATGAATGCATAGTGGTAGTTAGCAGGTTAGGTATTAGGGAGAGAGGCATAATTTGAAGATTTGGCTAAGATGATTCTGACCAGAATTTCCTCTTCTCCCTCAACTTCTTTTTGCTTCAAAGTAGGGCTTCTCAAATTTTGAGACTCAGCCAATCACTTTGTTAAAATGCAGATTAGATCATATAGATCTGAGATGAGGTCTCAGTTTGTTTCCCAGTTCGCATGTGATGCTGGTTTCTCCTTTCTTGCAAACACACTTGAGTAACAAGAGTGTTTCTAAACTGGAATCATTCAAGTACAGCCTTTATTCAAATAAGCTGTGTTAATTTGTTAAAGCAGTTAATAGAATCATTAAATCTCTGTTTACCTGGAAGCAGTTCTTCCTTAGGTGGAAGTAAAGATATACAAAATGACTTTTAGTCTTAACTGGGCTTCCATAGGTAAAACAAAAAAAATTTTTTTCTTTGCACAAGATTTCTTGTATCTAGTTATAAATAAAAAACTGAATTGTAAATACTGAGACTTCATTATGACTTGCTTATTAAATGGAGAGAAGATATAGTGAAATGGAAGCAGAAGAAGAACAAGAAATGGAAGCAGACTCTCTGGAAGCACAACGATATGTAAACAGATCAGAAATAAGGCATCTATGAAAATATAACATCAGCAGCAGAAAACCCAATTAGTTAATGAAATATTTTTCCATATTTAAAACATTATTACTAATAAATACTCATAATTGGATTTTTTTGTACAATTACTATTTTTATTCAAAATGCCATTCAGAGTACTTTTAGAATCAGTATTCTCTAAGGAAATTGGCATAACAATTTATAAAAATTGTTTTAAATTTTTAATTAAGAGGTTCAAATTGGTGTGCATAAAATGGAAGCTGTTATTTATTGGTTGTGATTAGTTCTGATTTTCAAATTGAGCTAACAGTCATTTTGTTCTTTTTATTACTGAGAAAATTGTAGACCAGAGAAATTAGGAAACTTAAACTTGAAATCTGCATTTGGTCAAATTGAAATATATTTTTGCTGAACTAGTGTGGCTATTCTTTCTGTCATAGTGTACTTCTTTTAAAAACTTTCTATTGTTAATATAATTAAAATATTTAGACTTTATTATTTTTGTATATACCATTTTAAAAACCTTTCCATTTTCCCTGCATTTCTTATTTTTAGTACCAGGGATTGAACTCAAGGGCACTCTACCACTGAGCCACATCCCCAGCCCTATTTTGTATTTTATTTAGAAACAGGATCTCACTGAGTTGCTTAGAGCCTCACTTTTGCTGAGGCTGGCTTTGAACCTGTGATCTTCCTGCCTCAGCCTCCTGAGCTGCTGGGATTACAAGCATGTTCCACAGCGCCCAGCTTTTCCCTACATTTCTATGATTAAAAGTACAAGGCTACACTGGCAAAGCTTCATTCTACTCAGTAGTCATTTAAATTCAGAAACTAGAGAAGGACTCTGTCTTTCTCATTTTCATAGCTTTAGAAAAGAATCGAGAGATAATTTGCTGGACTCCAGCACCATCTCTTCTTGCATGTGGTTTGACATGGAAAGGGACTTGTCCAGGGTCACTTAGTAGAGTGTGGTAAATTAGGGAAACAGTTTTGATGTTCTGATCTCTGGTCTCATTTATGGTGTTTCCTGAGATTTGAGGTTAGAAGGTGGGATGGCAACAATAAGAATAACCTGTGCTCCTGAGATTGGTTAATACGAGGAGATCTAGTGTGGTTTTTAACTTTATTATACAGACCCAAATTTGATTTTATGCAGCCTGTGCCCACGGTAGTAGTACAAAAGTTTTTTTTTTTTTTTTTTTTTTTAAATGAGCCTGATTGACCAAAGTCATATTCCATATCTCTTCCTTTTCTCCCTTCTTCCAACTTTTGTTGCTCTCTTTCCAGATACTTTCCTTTTTAAATTTTTGTCTGCTATTTGTGTATGATAGTGGTATTGGGCCTTCTGTGCTTAAGTTTGCTGTTTTGTCCCTAATTTGTTCCCTCACTCCTGTTCAAATACCTTGAGTACTACAGATTTGATTGAGAATTGAGGTGATTACATGATATCAAGCAAATCATAGTCAAGTGTGCATGACCTAATTTATCACTGAAAATTCAAAATTAATTTAAAAAAGTTTTTTTTCAAATTGTCAGTGGACCTTTATTTTATTTTATTTTTTATATGTGGTGCTAAGGATCAAACCCAGTGCCTCACACATGCTAGGCAAGTGCTCTACCACTGAGCCACAACCCCAGCCCCCACAATTAATTTTTAAAAACAGTTTTTTAGTTATAGATGGACACAATATCTTTATTTTGTTTATTTATTTTTATGTGGTGCTGAGGATGAAACCCAGTGCCTCACATATGTGAGGCAAGTGCTCTGCCACTGAGCCACAACCCCAGCCTGAAAATTCAAAATTAATTTCTAAATAATCTGAGTGACTGATCTGGGTGCAGTGATGCATGCCTGTAATCCCAGCAACTCAGGAGGCTGAGGCAGGAGAATTATAAGTTTGAGGCCAGCCCTAGAAATTTAGTAAGGCCCTACACAACTTAGCAAGACCCTGTCTCAAAATCAAAAAAAATAAAAAAGGGCTGGGAATGTGGCTCAGTGGTAAATTGTCTCTAGGTTCAATCCTTAGTACCAAAAAAGCCAAAATACAAAAGAAAACCAAAACCAAAACCAAACCAAACAAAAAAACACCACCGCCTCGCTAAAACCCCACAACCAAAAAACAAACCAACCCCCAAATAATCTGAGTAACTTATTGGTGGTAGCTCTCAAAAGGAGCTGTAAATTTTAGACTCTGTATTAAATCAAATTTGCTTTTCTGTTTCTCCACCTTCTAAGCTTTATTAGTGAAAGCCAGTAAACCTTGTAAAGCTTAAATGCTACACTATCAGACTCTATTATTATCATATTCCAATGATACAATATAGGCAAAACATGAAAATTTCTAATTTAATCATTTTATTTATTTTTATTTTATTTCAATGAAGGTAATTGAAGATTATTATCCTACAACTAGTCAATGGTAATGTGACTTGTTCTGTTTTCTTCCACTGTCATTTCAAATATTTTCTTCCACATTTCTTAATAAAAGGTTGACCTAGCTAGCTTAGGAGATCTATGAAACAGAAACCTATTATTAAGTTGCCTGAACTTGGCTGGGGTATTGCTCTGTGGTAGTGTTTGCCTAGCATGTGGGAGGCTCTGGGTTTAATTCCTAATTCCACAGTTAAAAAAAAAAAGATTTACTGATTTCCTTTCAGCAGACTCAAATAGTATAGATTACTAGGCTACACTGCCTTCCTAGATCTTAACTGGGCCTTATGACAGGAAACAAAATCAGATAACAAACACTGAACATGTAGGGATGTCTTAGGGATTTGCTGAAGGCAATCCATTTTAAGTAAAGCCTTATGTAAATTATGTTACATAGAAGATGATTTGTTATTAGTTCCATAATCTTAAATATGATTTTATTTTCTGTCTTAATCTTTTCCTTAAAACAAATGACAGTGTGTGCAGTGGCAGTAAGGAATTGCTTAGAATGTCAACAACATTCACAGCTGAAAGCTAGAGGAGATACAGGGAAAGGCCTGAAAACAACATTAAGCCTGGTTCCCTTGGGGAAATCTGCAGCGAAGGTGAGCATACAGAATTGTCATTTTCAAAAAAGCATACTCATATTTCACAATTAAGAGCTTAAATTAATTTGTTCATTTCAACCTAAAGTTAAATAAATGTGACAGAGATTCTAAAATAGTTATTTTAGTCTGTGAACATAACATTCAAATGTTTGTGTTAAATATACAGTACAGATTTGCTTATACTTAATCTTGTCTACTTTTCCAAATGTTTACTTTTCTTATTTCTATGATACCTTTTCCTTCAAATATGTCAATTTTCCCACATAATTTCCCCCTGTATACTTCCCAAACCCTCCATAAAAGAAAAAAAGTTTGGAGGAAAGAACATTTTATCCTGCTTTTCTCATTCTTGGAATGCTGTTTATTTTTAAAAAAACATCGATGAATTGTGTTTATGTATATACATATATATACATGTATATTTATTTGTTATATACATATATAAGTAAATATATATATATATATTTATTTTTTAATTTCTTAAATAGAGTCCAGTGGACCTTGTGACTGGTGGTATCTCTCCAGTAAGAGATCTTGACAGGCTCTTGCAAGACATGGATATTAATCGACTCAGGGCAGTTGTTTTCAGAGACATAGTAAGTTAAAAATTTTTTTTCAAATACTCTCTTAGCTGATACATGTTTTCTCCCTCTTGAGCTGAAAGTACTAGAGTAAAAACTCTTTGTGTTACAAAATAGTCCAGTAGAGAAAGGAAGGCCAGATCTCTTAACAATGATTTTAGAATCTTAGACTATTAGAAAGAATTATCTAAGTAAATGGAGCTAGCACATCTGAGTCATGATACTAAAAAGAATAATGCACCATTTCACAGTAAGCACTCTCAGGGCTTCACATATTCTCAGGAAGCCCAGCAAATTCTTGAGCTGTTTTATAATTCTCATCTTCTAGATGAGGAATCTGAGGCATAGAGTGCTTGAGTAACTTGGTCAATTGGCTAGTAAATGATAGTGTCAGGATTCAAGCCCGGCAGCCTTAATCCAAGAATCCATGCTCTGAATGTAATGAAATGTTCAATTTCTGAGTATTATATTATTTTACTGAATATTTTTTCCTCAGAGGCATATCGATGTGGTAAAAAGATGCATAATGAAATGTTGCTCTCACTGTGTTTTTAATTTTTCAAAGATGAGAATAATTTTAGTTTAACTCATTTTGATTTAGAGAATGGCTGATTTTCTTGTAGACTTATTTATTTTTTCATGGTACTAGGTATTGAACCCAGGGGTGCTCTACCACTGGGCTATATCCCCAGCCCTTTTTATATTTTATTTTGAGACAGGGTCTCAGTAAGTTACTGAGGGTCTTACTGAGTTGTTAAGCCTGCCCTTGAACTTGGGGTTCACCTGCCTCAGTCTTGAGAGTTGCTGGGATTACGGGTGTGTGCCACCACACCTAGTTTCATGTAGAAAGTTTAAAGTTATATACAAGGTGTTAGGATGAAAATAAAAATTATTTGTAATCTCACCAGCATTGTACATTTTATCATTAGCTTTTGTTGAACTAATTTACTGTGTGTTTAATACTGGATGCTTTTTCATTTGAACTTCATAACCTCAATTTTTCATTTTCCTTTCTCTTTATCTGGTATCAGTCCTTTCTTGTTTTGTTGACTAGGTTTTCCTACACATATAGAATTTGAAGTGTTATCACTGCTTAATACTTATTGAATACTTGTGAATTATTACAGTACTGAATGCTCCATGTACATCATTCTATCATTTAATTCTCATAATAATCATGTGAGTAGGATTGCCACATGAGGTTAAATTTTTGTTTAAGACCACTCAATTAGTAAGAGGTGGAAATGAGTTAAGGACGTAGGGAATTTGATGGGATAAGTAAGGATTTAAATAGGTATAAACAATTCATAACTGCTTAAGAAGTTAAGACCTAATAAATGATTTGCCTACATTTGTTTTTTGCCTACATTTTTTAATGGCAACATCATGGGCAGCACTTATGGTGGAATTGTGAGGCAGAGAAATATAGACATGTCTTCAGAAAAGGAATGTTAATAAAAAAGAAAGTTCATTTGTCTTTTCCACCGAGACTAAGAAGTTGTTACATATGAACCTACAAAATACCATGGATTTTGTTAGATTACAGATGTGTCTCACAGTTGCTTCAAGTGTTAAAGGAGAACTTCATATCTCATTTTTTTTCTGAAATTGATTGTGTCTAAAACTTTTTGCAGTAATTATTAAATTTTAGTCATATTTGTGCCATTAATTTGTATCTGTTAGAAAACAAAACTTGTGGCCTTGTGTATGCTAGGCAAGCACTTTACCCCCGAGCCACATCCCCAGCCCCTCTGTTTTCCTGTTCTAAATTTACCTACTACCGGAGGTGCCTTTAGTTTTCAGAATTTAATAGACAATTTTGAATTTTTTGTTTAAAATAATTAAGTTCAAGCCTATTTTGAAACAATACTAGAACAGTGATGTACGAAGAGTCCTCTTGAAGATGGGGAGTTAAATTAGATACAGAAGTTGTTGATAAACAGATGTGGGTGGTCTGTAGAGCTAGAATAGAGCCTGGCCTCTTTTAGAGGTCAGTCTAGGTTGTCCTTTTTCTGGGAAAGATACTATGTTTTCAGTGCTGGGCTCGTGGATGTCTGCACTATTTAAAATATTCTCAAGAATTCTTTTGGCATCCTGTTCTGTATCTGATAACCTCACTTTTTTTTTCTCTGAGTATTTGTCTTTTAGCGTAGCTGGTACTGGGCTGTTTTACATATTTAAATATTTATGATCAAAAGTAAAAATATTAATTATCCTTGTAGTTGTAATTACTACTTGATTTATCGTATAAAGTATGCTGTGGCATATTAAAGGTGAGTCAGGTGTTCTCTTGTTTACAAAATAGAAAAACTCTCACTTAAAGGTATTTTTCCAAAAGTCTGCCTGATCTTTTCTCAGGTAAGTTTATTAATACATTTATTAAATTATTACAAAAATAATAATGCACTGTTCTCTACAATATTACAAGGTATGTGAACATGTTTATATTTAAGTATTGTAGTGTGAAATAAAATCAAAATGTTATAAAATAGTGTCATGAAAAACTACTTTTATTTTTTCCCAGGAGGATAGCAAACAAGCTCAATTCTTAGCTCTGGCTGTTGTATACTTTATCTCTGTCCTTATGGTTTCAAAGTATAGAGACATTTTGGAACCCCAAAATGAAAGGCGTAGCCAGTCATTTAAGGAAACTGGTAGCGAAAATGGGAATTCATCACTCCCTGGTAAGTTTCCTTATTTTATTCCCTGGTAGCTAAAGTTCAGATAAAACTTTTCCTAGTTAAAATATTACTTTGAGGGCTGAGGCTCTGGCTCAGTGGTAGAGCACTTGCCTCACACCTGTGAGGCACTGGTTCGATCCTCAGCATCACATAAAAATAGATAAAAAAATAAAAGGCATTGTGTACATCTACAACTAAAAACATTAAAAAAATATTACTTTGAGAATTTAAATTCATTTATGTATAAAATGAGGACATACTTTTTTTTAAATAAATAAGTTAATATTTAACTTATCTTAAGTGTCGTAATTAATTGCAATTGGAAGATAATATTTTGTTTTTTAAATGCATCATCTAATTAAAAGGTAAGTGGTTAAATGTTGTCTTTTACAAATAGTTAAAATTTGTGAAGCACTAACTCATTCTTTTATAAGACTAGCAAGATGGATTTAACGAATAATGTTAATAAGTGGAGTTTTAAAAGTAGCTGTCAGTTAAATTAGATAAGTAGCTATTATTGTTATAGAACTAGACAGCACCTTAAGGAAAGCATTTTGTTTATTCAGTAGATACTCATTCTGTACCTCCTTTGTACTTTGAGTATATTAATGAACAAAATTGAAAAAAAAATCCTTGCCTTCATGGGTCTTATATTCTAGTGGGAGGAGATAAAAATATGTATGTGTAATAAATTGTATAGTATTTTAGAAGGTTGTAAGAATGCTAAAAATGAAAAAGAAAATGAATAGGATAAAAGTATTGGGAGTGACTAAGAAAGATGGTGTATACATTTTTCTCTACAGGGAAGGAGGAATCATTGGAGGATTTTGAGTATAGGAGTTAAAACTGACTCAGGCTTTTAAAAGTTAACACTTTGGATTTTGTGTTGCAGATACCCAGGGCAAGAAAAAAAAAATCAGTGTTTTGGCTATGTACCGCTGTGTAACAAACAGATTACTTTGGAGCTTAGTGGCTTAAAACTTCTACTACCTTAGTCTTGTCTTCATAATTTTGTCCATTAGATTTGGGTAGGGCACAGTGAGGAGGGTCATCTCTACTCCATAAGATGTTTGCTGGGACTGGAAAATCTAAGATGTCTTCTCTGTTCACCTATTTAGTGTCAGATGGGATGACTCCAGTAGTTGGGGCTGGCTAACTGAAGCCACTGAGCTACAACTGTAGCTGGGGCTTTGACACTGTTAACTTAATTCCTTGTTTTCTTCCATTAGTTTGGAAGGCCTTTCAGTTTCCATGTGGTCTCTCCACATGTTCTCTCCAGTAGGATAAATCAGAAATCATCAGGGATTCTGGGGCTATTAACACTGCCAGACCTTCCTCAAACTTTGGCCCAGAACTGGCCCAGTGCTACTTCTGTCACATTCTGTTGGCCAAAGTAAGTGAGACCCTGCCTAGATTTAAGGACTTCTTTCAAGATGGTGAATACCAGGAAGCATGGGGCAGGAGGATCATGATAGTAATTGCCTTCCAGAATCAGTGAGGAGGATAGTACAGTAATCCAGGCAAGAGGTGGTGATGGGTTGACCTGGAATGGTAGTTGTGGAGATGATGAAAAGCAATCAGAGTCTGGATATATTTTGGTAACAGAGAACACAGAATTTGAAACCATTAGATGTGTGTTATGTGAAAGATAAAAGGTATTTAAGTATGTTTACTAGGCATGGTGGTGTAGGCTGAAGATGAAATAGATTTTCAGGGAAGGACAAGAAATTCTGTTTTTAGCATGTTGAGTTGAGATGTCTTTTGATATAGAAGATGTGGAACAGGCAGTTAATATATAATACTCTGAGGATTTTTTTAAATGTGTGTGTTGGTGCTGGGGTGTAGAGGTACGAGTGGATGTTGAGAGTGGATGAGATCACTAGGGGGGTATAAGTAGATAGAGAAGAGTACCAAGGACTCAGAGGATCAATGAACTGAGCCCCAAGTTCCTCCAGCCTTATATGTTAGGGAGAAAAAGAAGTGAACAATGTTAAGAAGGAAGAACTAGAGAGTCATAGAAGGAAAACCAAAAGACTATGGCATTCTGGAAGCCAAGCACAAAAAGCATTATCAAATTAGAACAATCAGATACTTGTTTTGTCATGTGCTATTATGAATGAGAACTAACCAGTGGATTTAGCAAGATCTAGGCTTTTGGTGATCTTCATAAGAGTGTTTTGTTGGAATGATTGGAAGCCTGACTAGAAGGATTGAAAGCTAGAGTAAGAGGGGGAATGCCCTTTGTTGAACTGGATTTTAAGGACCATTGAATTATTTATACGTGTAGGAGGGGTAACAAGCTTTACCACAGTGGAAACCACTGTGAGAGGTTTTTAGTTTATCCCAAGGATTTTGGACTTTTTCTTATGTATCAATGGCTTTCAGTTTTGTGTTGATACCCATTGGTATGTCATGATCACTTTGAAGGGTTTTGCATATATTTTGTTATTTGTTTTGTTGTCCCATCTATTGTGATTATAGGTGTATTCATTGAGAATATAGATTTTGTAGTTAGTTTTTGCTTTATAGAATGTGGCATATTTCATAACTTAAAATAATAGATGGCTATTGGCATTGAATATGCCATTTTAAAAGTAGTTCTAATTTTTTTTTATTTGTTCTTTTTCTTCTGTTTCTGGGTAAGATGTAGAAAACACACCTGCAGCACTTAGCCCTTTAACGCCATCATCCGTTGAAGAATCAGTGGAAGGCACATCTTCTACTCGAAGGAGAGACTCAGGCATTGGGGAGGAAACAGCTGCTGGTTTAGGAAGCAGTGTGTGTGTAACTCCTCCAGCAGCACCTCTGGGTGTTAGTGCAGGCCCAGATGCAATCAGCGAGGTGCTATGCACTCTTTCCTTAGAAGTCAATAAATCTCAGGAGACCAAAAATGATGGAGGAAATGAATTGGATAACAAGACAACACCCTCAGTTCCCATTTCAAAAAATGTCAATGTGAAGGACATTCTCCGAAGCTTGGTTAACATACCAGCAGATGGAGTCACAGTGGATCCTGCCCTTCTGCCACCAGCCTGCCTTGGTGCTCTTGGTGACCTGTCTGTTGAACAGCCTGTGCAGTTCAGATCTTTTGACAGGTACTGTAAATAGTCTTGTTTTGTTATGCTTACGTATATAAATTTCGAAGGGTAAACAAGAATTATTTAAATTTGCTAAATTTTGTAGCTTTAATATTAGCAAGGGATGTTTGGATCTGTTTATAAAAATTTTAAGAATATTTTTGTTCGTACAGCATTTTAAATTTTTATTTATATATATATAACAATAAGATCATTAATTGTGTGTAAAATAATTTTTTTGGGGGGGGAGTTGTAACTCACAAATAGCTACCCATCACTCCCTTGCTGTCAGTACTAGACAGCTTGGTGATGGAGCACAGTGGAGGGGGACTCTGGATCCCCACAGACTCAGAAATTCAGCAAGGTGTCCAGAGACCTGACAGCTTGAGCAGGTGGACGCAGATTCCCAACTTTGTTGATTCTCTTGTTCTAAAAACCCTTTTACTGGTTTACCTGAACATTTTCTTTATTATTATTTTTATTTGTTCTTTTTTAGATAGATGTGACAATAGTATATAATTTGACATAATATACATGGAATATAACTTTTTCTAATTAGGATACCATTATTGTGGTTGCACATAATGTGGAGTTCCACTGGTGGTGTATTTACGTATGAGCACAGGAAAGTTATATCTGATTCATTCCACTGCTAAACATTTTATTTACATATTATGAAATTTTTGTAGATTCTCCCTCTAACATATATGTTAGTTATTAAACATTGTTTTTAAAAAAAATCAACATTTTTATATGGAAACAAGCTTTAACATATTGAAAAGTTGTTAGCACAAAGAACTTTTATTTTTTCCAACCCATTAAGTTGCCAATATGATGTTCTATCACCTCTTAATACTTTATTGTGTGTTTTTTACGTGACTGTAATACATTTGTCTAAATAAGGAAATTGCCATTGATGTAATACCATCTTTTAATCTTCAGACACCTTCTAATTTTTCATGATTGTCTAAATAACATTCTTTTTTTTTTAAAAGATTTTTTTTATTTGTAGATGAACATAATGTCTTTATTTTATTGCTTTGTATGTGGTGCTGAGGATTGAACCCAGGGCCTCACGCATGCGAGGCAAGCGCTCTACCACTGAGCTACAATCCCAGCCCCCTAAATAACATTCTTTATAGTTCAAGGATCTTGTTCAGAATTAGATGTTATGTTTAGTGATTGTGTCCCTTTATTCTCTTTCAGTCTGGAAGAGTAGTTCTTATTCTTCTCCTGAATTTAATGATCTTGCACTTTAGAAGTTTACAGCTATAGGTCTATATATGTATATTGTGACATAGAGTGGCTGCTAGATTTAAGTGTCTTTTTTTGATCTGTTTTAGTTCTTTTAAAAACAGATTTTGTAGCATAGGAATTAAAACATCGACTCTAGAAATTAGAAAATAACTGGTCGTGAGTTTCAGCGTCTCACTTATTAGTGATTAGGACAAGTTTTCTTATCCCCAAACAGCATAATTTTTAACTTTATTAGCATACAGTTAATAAAGAGGTAAAAAAGCAGAATAATATGTATCACTATGAAAATATATTGAAGATATAGTAATCTTATTAATCTTCGTGCATGTAACATGAGCAGATCACTCAATAAATGTGAACTTAGCTCTCATATCTAATGGGACAGTTTGTCACTACTGCCTTCTGTTTTTTGTGTTTGTGTGTGTGTGAGAGTGTGTATGTGTGCATGTGTAAGTACAGGCACTAAGACTTTGAAATATATATTACACTTAAGCATTACATTCCCTGTACATATATATGATACTAACAAATCTGTAAAATGGGAAAATGATAGAGAAAACTGGGCAAATGATAGGAATAGGCAGTTTATATAAGAAGAAATACTGGAGCTGGGAATGTAGGTCAGTGGTTTGCCTAGCATTTGCAAAGCTCTGGATTTAATCTCCAGAACTGGAGAGAGAGAGAGAGAGAAAGAGAGAGAGAGAGAGAGAGAGAGAGAGAGAGCGCGCGCGCGCGCGCAAGCGAGCAGAAAGAGGAGCGTGTGTGTGGTGGTAGTGGTGGGGAGCTGCTAATATGTAAATGTATTTACATTAATAATAAAGAAATGCATATTAAAATAACCACAAGATAATTTTGTCACTTTAAATGAGAAGAGATTTTAAAAATGATACTTATTACTAATGAGGGTATGAAGAAACATTTCTGTTTTTGAAAGGGCACACTGTTGCAATTTATTGAAGGGCAAATAGGCAGCGTTAATTAAAAATGAAAACATGGAAGTTTATACAGAAGAAATATATAACTATAAAATTTTTTTGAAAGAGGAATTTCAAAATTTAACTAATACTATTGAGGTTTTAACTCTATGAAAGTCTATTTTAAATGCATTAAATAGATAATTACTGTTTTTAACCCTACTTTACACATGATGAAACAGACATAAGAAGTTACGGAAGTAGCTTGCAGTTTTTCTGCTAGTTAATGGTAGAGCTAATACTTGAAGCTAGGCATTCTGACCATGTTCTTGATGTGCTATGCAGCATTAGTTTGTAATAGTGAATGTAGTTGCTAACCTATGAAGGATTGATTTCATGTGTTATTTTATGTGCATAATGAATGCAGGTTGAACATCCAAATCAGGAAATCCAAAATGCTTTAAAATCCAAAATTTTTGAGCAAATTTATCACAAGTGGAAAATTCCACCTCTGGCCTTATATGATGGATCAGTCAAAATTATAGGCACACTAAAAATATTTTTAAAAATTGCCTCCTGGGGCTGGAGTTGTGGCTCAGTGGTGGAGTGCTTGCCCAGCATGTGTGAGGCACTGGGTTCAATTCTCAGTACCTCATATAAATAAATGAATAAAATAAATGCCAACGACAATTAAAAAAAAATTTTTAAAAAATTGCCTTCTGGCTATGTGTATAAGATATGTAGGAAACAAGTGAAATTTTTTTAGACTTGGGTTCTATCCCCAAATTATCTCATTAAATATATATAAATATTCCAAAATCCAAAATCTGAAATTTGAATCAATTCTGAACCCAAGCATTCTGGGTAAAGAATACTCAATCTGAACTGTGCAGCCATTAAAGAGAGAAAGACAGAACACAATGTATTGAAATGAAATGTTATCAAAGGTATATTTTCGAATAAAAGAAGCAGTGTACAAAAATTTGGGCCTTATGATTTTTTTAAAAAGATATATCACATATGCCTCATAAAGTACATATGGAAATTTCGACATGCCAAAATTATCTATTTTGGCATTTATTTATTTTTAAATAGTGTTGAAATTAATTCTATGCCTTCCTGATGCCTTAAGTGAGATTATGAACTTGCTTAGGAAACCACGTTTAGGTAATATATTTCAAGAGGTTTAACTAAAACAGAACAAGAGAAGATACTTTTGGTTACAGCATTTTCCTGGATGCTTTATGGAACTTAACATGTCTGGTATGCATTTAGCATATTGTCTGATGGGGAGCAAACTGCTCTGTTTTACCCTTTCTTTTTCTTAGCAAGAGACACCTTTTGAAAAACTTTCATGCAGCCATTGATCAGTGAAATATCTTTGGGAATTTCAAAGCATCCCTCTGATCGTGTATTTATCTCAGGAATGCTGTGTCAGAAATCACAACTCTCCCCATATCTTAAGAATTATCAACTTCCAAGCAATAGCTGGAAAGTTTAGAGTAACAGCTTCATGAGTGAAACCTTGCTGAAAGGCTGCCAGGTTTTGGGTCCTTGTGAAAGGAAAGGTGTTTGTGTTCATTCCCATGCCAAAATTCTTACTCTTATCTAATTTGAAGATCCTCTCTGGAGATTAGTGGATGCCAGGGATTTATCTTGATAAAGTTCAAGGGCTGATCTGGCTTTTCAACTGTATCCTTAGGGACTAAAGTGCTGGACTAAAATACTCTTTTCTTCTTTAGTAGACTATTTGCATGTTAAATAAAATACCATTTATGTGAAGGTTGTGGTATTTAAAACTGATGTAATTCAGAAATGGGACTTCTGAACCTTAGTTATCTGGAACATGTTGTTGCTGCTTGTCTACTGTTAATTAGTTAAAGAAACTTTACAAAAAGTTCAGGTTTTTTTTAAAAAAAGCAGTATTTTTACTTGCTGTGTGAAGTGCCTTAGGAATACTTCTTTTTCATCTGTACAGTGGGGACAATAATATATAGCACTAACTTCCCAGGTTGTGATAAACATAAATAAAACAATTTATGTGTGTTCTTAGCACAGTGCCTCACAAATATTAAGTATTTATTACAGTTAGTCCATGAAGAAAAACACTTAAGTGAAATTTCATCCTTTTATATGTAATTTTGAATTAATAGTTTGGAAAACCAGTTTGCTTAATTAGTTATCTGTTTTCCATAATCTTTATGACAAAAACTTGTAAGTACTTTTTAAAATTGATGGCACTATTACAAATTAGGATACTTATTTGTTTCTTAAACATAAAAAAGGATTTCAGTTTGTCTCTTAAATATAAATTTGAAGGCTAGGGGTATAGCTCAGGGGTAGAGTGCCTACTTAAAATGAGCAAGGCCCTAGGTTCAATCCCAGCACCAAAAAACCCTGAAACCAACAATACTTAACTGGATGCCATTGCACACGAGGATTCAGCCAGTCTTGGCAATTTAGCGAGACCTTGTCTCAAAATTTTTATTAAAAAGATTTATAAAAAGGACTGAAGATGTAGCTCAGTAGTAGAGTGTCTCTAGGTTTAATCCCCAGTACCAAAACCAAGACCAAACCAAAACAAAATGAAACACTTTTAAACTCTAGCTTGAGAAGGATACAGGAAATATCCCTATCACAATGCCTGCTAGGCTGTCATTATTTGGTATAATGCATGTTGCATTTTCTTTGTGTTTCTAAAGCATTTTATCAAAAGATAATGTGACATGCTTCATTCTATCATGATTTATTCTGTAGCGGTTAGCTCAAATTTCTATGTTATTTAAACTTTAGGACATGCTTTACCATTTTAGATTTACACTTAATAAATATTCTAGGTAACATGATTGGTTAAAGATATCCTCTGTTGAAGATTTTCTTTTACATGATCATTTTATAATCATGATTAAAATATTCCTAAATTTGATAATTGTGATTTAGAATTTTCTTTATTTTTATGTGGCCCAAAGCTGAAACAGTGTTATGTTACTTCCTTAAAAGTGATTTGAATCAGTCAATAAATCTAAAAATTCATTAATTTTATTTCTCTTTCGTCTAGTAATTATATAATGAGAATAAAGAATGCATATTTTTCCTATTTATGAGCAGGTATATTTTTGTAATTTAATGGTAGTACATGCATAATTTTATCTTTTTTTTTTTTTTTTGTTACTGGAGATTGAACTCAGGGGCACTCGACTACTGAGCCACGTCCCCAGCCCTATTTTGTGTTTTATGTAGAGACAGGGTCTCACTGAGTTGCTTAGCGCCTCGCTATTGCTGAGGCTGGCTTTGAACTTGCAATTCTCCTGTCTCAGCCTCTGTAAGTGCTGAGATTACATGTTTGCGCCACTGCGCCCAGCTCATAATTTTATATCTTGATGATCTTTGTTATTAGTGCTTATAGGTGATTATGATATAGAATTATGTTTAAATGTTAATATGATTCTTATGATGGTTGGAAACTTTTATGACCATAGTAAAAACTTAAAAAAAATTAAAAAATAATTAAAAAACATTTTTTAGTTATAGATGGACACAATGCCTTTATTTTATTCATTTATTTTTATGTGGTGCTAAGGATTGAACCCAGTGCCTCACATATGCTAGGTGAGTGCTCTACACTGGGCTACAACCCCAGCCTCATAGTAGAAGCCTTGGAATTGTACACTTTGAGTGAATTGTATGGTATGTAAATTATATCTCAATAAAACTTTAAAAAAGTCAATATGACTTAAGAGAAGGGTAATGCAATGGAACACATTATGTATATACATGAATATATCACAATGAAGAACCCCCTTTTTGCATAATTATGATGCCCTAATAAAAACAAAAAATTTGAAAGGTCAGTATGGAGGAATTAGTTAAAATTGCAGGCTCTGGTTTTAAATAAATGTAGATTTGTAGGACAGTTCAACTTATTTTGGCAAATTACCTATGGAGCTTTACTTTTTAAATTTAAAAAAAATGGAAGTAACAGGTGCCTTAGTATCATTTTGAGAATTATTTAATAATCCCTAGCATATTGTCAGTCTTAATTGAATCATAACCATTGTTATAATTTACAGTTTTATATTGCATAATAGGATTTTGTTGGAGCATAACGAATAGTACATTATGAACTATGACTTGGGAGGCCTGGGGAGGTTTACTCTTTTTTTTTTTTGGTTGAACTCAGGGTTACTCAACCACTGAGCCACATCCCCAGCCCTATTTTGTGTTTTATGTAGAGACAGGGTCTCACTGAGTTGCTTAGCACCTCGCTGTTGCTGAGGCTGGCTTTGAACTTGCAATTCTCCTGTCTCAGCCTCCCAAAGTGCTGGGATTACAGGCGTTTGCCATGGAGGTTTCCTTTTCAGCAAGGTTTTGAAAGGTGAGAAGGAAATTTGGGGGCAAGTAGGAAAAGAGGAAGGCATCTTGGAAAAGGAATGGTACTTACTATGGGAAGGAGCTGAGGAATGATACAACATGCTTAGGAATCGTCAGAGCATGGTGCTCAAGTGTGCAAGGAATGCTGAATTAAATACAAATGCATATAGGAGGCTATACTTCAGATGTATTATTTCTGATAATGTGTGCAAGGTCTTCGACAATATTTTCTGAACTGAGTAAAAGAATAGGTATTTTTCTCCAGCTGCCTCGGTACGCACCTTTAAATCCCAGCTATTTTGGAGGCTAAGGCAGGAGGATTGCCAGTTTGAGGTCAGCCTCAGCAACTCTGAGACCCTCTCTCAAAAAAAAAAAAAAAAAAAAAAAGAAAAGAAAAGAAAAGAAAAATACAAAGAGAAGGACTCGGAATGTAGCTTAGTGGTAGAGTTACCCCTGCATTAAATGCCCAGTACAAAAAAAAGTTAAATTTAATGATCAAAAGCATTATTAACAGAAATAGGCTAACAGATTAGAAACGAAGTCAGGTTCTTTTAGTTTGTTTAATTAACCACCTCTGACAAATAGGAATTGTCTATGTGATGAAACAGCTGTAGGAAATTTTCAAGTGTTTTCAGTTTTCCAATATTTTGTATGAAAATGGTCTGACATATAGAGATGTTGAAAGAATTGACAGTGAACACCCAAAGATCCATCACTGCAGTTCCAAAATAAGCTTTTAACTCTATATGCTTTGGCATGTAACTCTCCACATATCCATCCATCAACCTTATTTTTTTGGATCCATTTGCAAGTCAGTTTCAGACATGCGTTCACTCTTAAACACTGAGTGTGTAGCTCTCTATCTAGAAATCAAAGTAGGTTTTAAGATAAAATTTACATATAATGAAGGCCTCCCCTCTGAATCCAGAGCCTGTTATGCCCTAGGCAAACATTCTTTACCCTGAACCACATCTCCAGCCTGAAAGCCACAGACAAATTTATATACTTGTATAACACAAAACACTCATCATGGTATCATCAGTCTTGAAAATTCCTCTTTCCCAAACAACCCTTCCCTGTCCCCAGAGGCTACTATTATTTGGCCTTTTTCCTACTATAGATTACTTTTGTCTGTTCTAGAACTTTTTGTAAAGGGAAGTGCAAAGTATGTGTTCTTTAATGTGAGATTTCCTTCATTCAACATAAAGTTTTTGATTCTTCCGTGTTGCTGTTTATTAGTAGTATGCATCATTTTATTTCTGAGTTGTATTTCATTGTATAAGTTTATCACCACCTTTAAAAATTTATTTTCCTACATGAACATTTGGGCTATTTCCATTTTTTGGGTATTATAAATAAGCATTTGTGAACATAATTGCATGTTTCTATGGACTTAGGACTTTTTGGGAGTGAAATTCTTGGGCCATTGGGGAGATAAATGTCCAAAATTTTGATTATATTAACAGCGACTCCACTGTTCTGAATATTTTCTGTTGTTCCTATCAGTACCTCTGTACTGTATGAGTAGTAGACTAGATTTGATTGTTCTGTCTTTGTGAAGAAACGTGAAAGTGAATTCTTTATATTTCTCTTTTCTTCTCCAAAAGAATGGGCTTGTGAATTTATGTCTACAGAAGGAATAAACAGTTTTTTGGAAAGTACCATCATTACACATATATACACAGGAGCACATGTGCGTGTGTGCATACACACATGCCCAGAGGTCATATCTACTCCCCCTTAAGTCAATAATCTTCATCTGATATAAGCTGCTGTGATTTAAACACACCATTTTGGATAGGGGGCTCAGGTGGCTGTTGCTTCTATTTTTTAGTGTATAGTTAACATTGGCAGTCACCCTTATAATGATGTGACACCAGCTACCCTCAAGTACATTGAATAAGCCATGCCTAGCACAAGAGAAGTTGATTTAATTGGCAACACTGTTTGCCCTCACATGGTAGTCACTGAAGTAAAACCGAACCTATTTTGCTTTGTGTTTTCTCTTTTTGAAATAACAACAAAATGTATTTTTAAAATGTTGGAATTATATAATTTCTACTTTTGAATGCATTTATTGGAATTAATAACTTAAGTAACTTTGTTTAGAAATTGAGTACTTTAAAGCTATTAAGGGAATACTTGCAGCTTACAGTTATAGTATTGTCAACAAAAGATGTGATTAAATAAATTGAATGTTGAAGACTTTAGGCTTATGGTTAACACCAGGTAATTAAAAGTAAGCACTGCTATGGGAGTGCATTATATATCAGCTGTCCTTTTTACCTCATTAACTGGGTTTTTGCATGTTTATGGAGCTAACTTCAATTAAAAATGCCTTTTAAGTTATGTCTAACGAGGTCTTTTACTTACTCTTTTCATATAAAGTATTATACTTTAATTGAAATTGGTATATCATGAATATCAGTGTTTGAATACTACGCAAGATGAAGAACTTAGATTATTTGGTATTTTTGCATTTAGTTTTTATATTTATGCATTGTTTTTCTACATAACATTATCAAAAGACATATCAACCCCCAAGTCTTTGGGGTTTAAAAAACTTGAGTTATGTACATGTTAGGAATTCTTTATAACATTCCTAAGGTTTTATGATTTCAAATTATCAGGGCTTTAAAATTCTTAGAGAAACATTTTGAGTTTTCACATTTTATTCCCAGGTTTAAAAAAAAAAGGTAATTTTCTACATAAGTGCCAAAATTCCTCTTTAAAATACATTTTTCGTTATATTTTATGTATTAGATAATTAAAGATGATCCTAAATTTAAAAAAATTACATGTAGTAGCTTTAATTTGAAATATTAAAATGGATTATTGTATGTCCATGGGACATTGTCTAAGTTCTAAAAACATATTGAAAACAGATAAATATGAAAACATAAACATGAAGTTTTGAAGATAGTTCATATTGGGAGAATAGTCTAAATTGTACTATCAAAATGGAAGAAGGAAAGAATTATAAAAAGCTAGTTTTCTGGTTTTTATTTTGAAATTCATATAATTAACTCAAGTGATCTGAATTTTTAAATGTTTGTTACAGAAGCGTCATCATTGCAACAAAAAAATCAGCAGCCTTACCTTCCACACTTACTCCAAATGTACCTGCCCATGCTGTAAGTGTGGTTTCTTCAGTAGATTCAGCCCAAGCTTCAGATGTAGGAGTAGAGTCTCCAGGTAAGTGAGCTATCAATGATCTCAACAAAATAGTTTTTAGATCTCATTTTAGCAAAATTTAGGATTTTTTATAAAGTTGGAAGGTACATTAGAAACAATTGTGCTTTTAGATTATACTGTTTATTGTTTACCAATTTTCTGATTTGAGTAAAATCAAACAAATTACATAAAAGATCTCAGCATTTTCTTCACCTAAACTTAATAGTGTATAATGGATTAGAGATGTGGCTGGTTAGGTGAGTGGGTGAATGCATGCATGATTGGTAGCTTTATAAAAATACTTTTTTTCTTCTTATCTTTCCTGCACTTGAGAAGATACATGTAGATAAGGGTTTAAATAAGAACGTTTGGTAACATGTAGCTCTTAAAAATCTGGTTGATTGCCAAATCTTTATAGCTATCTGTTACTGTTTTTTCTGTGTATTATACTGAATTAGAGTCTCAGAAAGCGAGAGCTGCTCTGAAGAATAGCATCATTCTAGCATGAGTCATACTGGTTCAGAAAATTTCATAACAATTTTATTTTTGCCTTTCTACTACCTTCCTTCTGGTATAAAATCATAAAAATACATGAATACAAGAACTTAAATTCTTATATATTGACTGGAAGCTTAGTGGTGATACCAGGAAAACTTAAAGAAGTTAGAAGGACCACGTTAGGAAAAGGGAATGTAATTTTATATCAGTAGTATTTTTCTTTTGTGCTATTTCATGAAAAAAATCAATAACAAAATAATGTAACCCCAAGAGGACACATATTGTGACTTTAGGGTGAGGTTTATGAAAAATAAAGGAATTTTGAAGAAATGCCTTGGTGGATTATAAGATATGAAATAATGTTTTTACTTGTTTTGGGACATTTCAGGTAAGGTTTTGCCTTCTATCTGCTGTTCTGTTTTTATTTGGCAGACTAGTATATCTTAGAGAGTTTGGTTGAAACTTGATATTGCCTACTAGTGAGTAGTCAGGATCTTTTTTTTTTTTTTGGTACTGGAGATTGAACTCACGGGTACTTAACCACTGAGCCATATCTCCAGCCCTATTTTGTGGGTTTTTTTTTTTTATGTAGAGACAGGGTCTTCTTGAGTTGCTTAGCGCCTCGCCGTTGCTGAGGCTGGCTTTGAACTCGCGATTCTCCTGTCTCAGCCTCCCTGAGTGCTAGGATTACAGGCTTGCTCCACCACGCCCGGCTCAGGATCTTTTTTTCATGCTTGCTGTGTACTATAGTCATGTGTCACCAGAATGAATACTATGATTATTTCTTTTGTTTTCTCTAGGTTGTTTTTCTCCACTTTTGTTACTTCACTTGCATTAACACAAATATTTCTTCCAGGGCTGGGATTGTGGCTCAGTGGTAGAGCGCTTGCCTGGCACGTGTGAGGCACTGGGTTCAATCCTTAGCACCACATAAAAATAAATAAGTAAAATAAAGATACTGCGTCCATCTACAACTAAAATAAAATATTAAAAAAAAAAAATTCTTCCGGGCTGGGGCTGTGGCTCAGTGGTACAGCGCTTGCTTCTCATGCGTGAGTCACTGGGTTCAATCCTCAGCACCACATAAAAAATAAATAAATAAAATAAAGATATTGCGTCCATCTACAACTAAAAAGAAAAAAAAATTCTTCCAAATTTTAAATGCAGTTAATTTTTACAAATTTCATAATGTTTAGTGATAACAGAAAATGTTCATAGTATGTTATATAAAAATATATGTAATACTAAATAACTATGTGTAGTATATACTTTTTTATATATGGTAAAGGTTCTATAAAATTACTTGATTATTTCCATGCAGTTGGACTACTCGCAATTTTGATTTTCAAAATTTATTAATATTTGCTTTTCAAAATTGCATCAGTACTCATTATTCTTATACTTAGGAAAAATAAGTATGTTATTTTTCTGTTGTTGTGAGAAAATACATGAGGTAAACATCTTAAAGGGGAAAATATATTTTGGTTCATAGTTTTAGAGGTTCCAGTTTATGGTTACTTAGCCCCAACACTTTGGGCCTCAGGGAGGATAGATCATCATGGTGGGGAGCATGTGGCAGAGCAAAGATATTTATCTCATGGTGACCCAGAAGCAAAAAGGGGATAGAGATAAGGTAGACCCTTCAGGGGGCTGGGGTTGTAGCTTAATGGTAGAGCACTTACCTAGCATATGTCAGGTGCTGAGTTCAATCCTCAGCACCACATAAAATAAATAAAGGTTGGAAAAAAAAAAGACCTTTCTGGGACATAGCCCAAGTGACCTACTTCCTCCAAGTAGACCCCATTTTCTTAAGTTTCCGTTACCTCCCATTAGCTGAGGATTAAGTCTTTAACACATGAGCCTTTAGGGGACATTCCTGATAAACCTAACAATAGGTATAAACAAAATTTCCAAGTGGAAACCAAAAACTGTCGAACAGATCAAACCCAGGGCCTTGTATATTACATAGTGTTTTGTTTTGCAATTTTTTTTAAACTAGTGGACTATTTTTTAGATTACTGTTAGGCTTATAGAAAAATTGGATGGAAAGTATAGAGTTATCATATATTCTTGCATCCCCCTGTTCCCAGAAACAATTTGGCAACTGTTGTGTTTTAAGCATATGAATTCTGGCTCCCTTATTCTCATCCAAAGTCCTTACAGAAGTGAACTTCTAGACTAGTCTCTTTTGAGAAAAGTGTAGTAGTTACTGTTGTCTATGAAACGGTATATTTGCCATCTTTTTAATTCCATAGTAATGAATTCCTCAGTTAAATGTTAATTCCCAGATTAAATGTATTAATTTGGGAAGGTCAAAGTATGCTATTATCCTCTTATTTTGAATATATTGCACTTTAATTTCAGTTCATGGAGCTATACAAATAGGACCCTTTGATGACTTCTAAGTATATTCTTCAAAATTTAAATCATAGAGTTTCTAGAAAATTAAGAAACAGAAAAAGCTGAGATATTTGGGTTGATTTGACACAAAACAATATCTTTTTTCTAAAGATTTTTTTCCTCCAGTAAATTTAGTATAGTGAAAACTGCACTCAGAATTTTAAGATAATTTGCTGTTTTGAAGACTATTACATTTATTGGCCAGAAACTACAAAATCATGTATTATTGATAAGGCCTATAATGTACTTTTCCCCTATTACTTTAATTTTGTGTCATTTGTGGTGGTAGTATTTCTCAATGTTCTCGATTTTTTCCATATTGACCTGGAATTTTTAAAAACCACTTTCTATTTCTTATTAACCTCCCTTTTAAATTTATTTTTATTTTTATAATTTGGTGCTGGGGATCAATCCCAGGCTTCACGCATGCTAAACATGTATTCTATTGTTGAGCTATACCTCTGTTCAACCTCTTATAATTTAAAATGGTTCATTTCTTTTCTGGTTATTTCAGGTCTCTTTGTGATAATTTTTCTTTCTTTTTCATTTATTCTGATTTTCACAACTGACTCTTTCCTTTTTGTCTTTTTTACTATGTTCTTTTCACCATTATATGATTTCTGCATTTTATTTTATTACTTATATTCTGTTAGTTAATGCCATGAAGATTAGTGCCTTGATAAGAAAAATCTAATCCAATCTTGTGTTCACAGTCATCCTACTTCTTACTCTCCTGTGACACCACTTTATGTACTTTTGTCTACCACGTTTTCATTTGTACCTTATTAGGTACAAATCTGTCAGTCTCTTTGTGTTAGTCAACTTTTGATCATCATGACAGATGGTTGAGAAAAAACAAGTTAGAGGAGGAAGAGTTATTGTGGCTCACAGTTTCAGAGGTTTCAGTTCCTGGTTGGTTGTCTCCATTTTGGGGGCCTGAGAAGAGTCAGTACATCACTGCTGCAGGGCACAGCAGAGGAAAGCTGCTCAGCTCTTGGCAGCCAGGAAGAAGAGCCGGAGGTGGGTGGGAGGGAAGGGACTGGGATAAGAAAAATACCCTTCTAGGACAACCCTTTCCCACCTGCTTTCTCTGATCCTGTCCTACCACTTACAGTTTCCATGCTTCCTAGTAGTCCATTCAGCTACCAGTGGATTAATCCATTGTGATGAGATCACAGCCCTCAAGATCCAGTCACTTCTCCAGAAGGCCTATCTCCAAACATTGCTACAGTGAAGACCAGGCCTCAATACATGAGCTTTTGGGGGATATTCCAGATTCAAACCTTAACACTATCTCTTTATTATAAATACATTTTGTATTATGTATTATAAATAATTTCTCATTTTCTTGGTTCTAGCAGGATTTGGAAAATATAATTAGAGGATGGATTGATTGTGGTTATTATATGCAAGCAGGACAGTTTTTCCTGCACATCTGAGTAAGTTAGCAATTAGTCTTGGTTTGGTCTTGGATTATTTTATTTATATGAAAATGCTGTTAATATCTGTTTCTATGGACCTTACCCTTTATACCTTGCAACCACTATAGTTTTGAATTTTATAGTGAATCAGCAATAAAAAATGAACTGCTCAAATTCAGTAATAATGTTATTAAAAATTTACTTGATAATATAATTTATTAGTATAAATGGGAATTTCCTTTTGTTGATAGAAAACATAAAATGTGAGTGTCATAGCAGAAAATTTTAAACTATTTGAAAATTTTAATATCAAAATGATATTTGTAAATTTTGTAATTACAAAGAAACTAAGACTGCATAGATTGATCCCAGAAAAAGAATTAAAACTTGTCAACTTTATGTGAGGTTAAAGTTTCTCTTATTGAAATATTGTCTTGAAAATAATTTCATAATTTAGCTTAAAAATTGAGGATTTGTACATTTGCATTTTGTAATAGTATAGATTACTAAATCTATAATTAGTATATATAATGTCTTCAGTATGCAGATTTCAAAATTTTAGTTGGACTAGTATACCTTAGTGTCTCCAACCTTTTATCAGCAAAAAGTATAATAGCAACATTGGGAAATCTCCCTTAAAGTGGGGTAAAAGAAATTTACCAGAGGACAAGCTATATACACCCTTTGTGTATGCTTTCAAAGAAAAGAAAAAAAACACCCCCAAGGTTTTAGTAAATATGTAAAAATCTGGAAAAATTGTCACCAAAGACTTAATTATCTAGAATGTTGTATTTCTCTGTGTTAACTTGCCATTACTTTTAATCAAATAAGCTATAGTATTTTTCTGCCATGCTACAAATCATTATTGATTAAAGCAAAATTGGGTCTAACTCAGTGAAGGAACTAGGTACATTGTTCTTCAGTAATTTATATACTACGTATTTGCTAATTTGCAAAATTTAGCTATTTGACTATTTACTAAAATATTGGATTCTATTCTACTTATCAGAACCATGCACATTACTGATAGTAAGTTCTTTAATGTTAGGGAAAATATTTGAATCATAGTAATCTTTGACTTATCTTTTTTCATTCAATACAAAGTTTCATTTATTTATTGAATTTTTACTGGACATATATACTATCCTTTGTAGAATTAACTGATTTGTGAGACAGACAGACAGACAGACAGACACACACACAAATACAGAGTAGCAATCTTTGGGGATTAAAAATTGGCATTTGTGTTAATGATTCTTTATTGCAAGGGACTTTAGTTATTTAGACCCTCAGGGATCTTGAATAAACAATTGAATACTCCCTGGACAGATACTAGACAGATGATCTATTTGCATTTTCCTTTTTGTTCTTTTGAATGTCTGGAAAACTGTCAGTTTGAAGGAGTCAGTTTATCAGTGCAAGGATAAGGAAAAGATAAGTCAGGATCCTTCCACATGTTGGAAGTGGCTTCTGCATTTGTGTGTGTCATCACTTGTTAGAAATATTTAATGTTAAGTTAATCTGAAACACATTTTCCATAAATTTATATTTTTATCTGAGTTGAAAAGATGTAGAGTATATTTGGAAATTGTATTTTCTCTTGGTAGGAACGAAGGCCAATCTGGTGTGAAATTACTGATGTATTCATTTTAATCTTTCATGTGAATTTTTTCTTGTATTAATGGTTAATTAATCTATCATTATAGACTAACTGGCTTATGACTTAAAAGGACCAGTTTGTAAAAATCTCTTTTTGCTATATTCTATTTTAAGAATGAAAATTGGCATTTTTTCCCTAGGGTAGTTTCAAAAATAATTTTTATTATTGCTTTATTCAGAGCCAACAATTTTCTTCCTTTTAAAATATTTTTTGTATGCATTTTTACTCATTAAAAAGTATGGTCCATTAGAATAGTTAATATACCTAATTTTGTTTTACAAATACTACCTAAAGCCTCATACAAACATTTTCTTGGCATTTATTACTTCCATGTCTATGTTAATTAAATGTGTCCTTATTTGTTCCTTTTCATCAACTTCAGAAAAGTTCAGGAAGAGCTATCAATACATTTTAGAGAAAATGAGATATTCAAAATATAGTCTTTAAAAACTATGATTAAGTAAAAAAAGTAAAAGTGAGAACTACTTTATTAATCACTGATAATAGAAGTCACTAGTCTGTCTACCATTGTTCAAGGATCACATTACTGTGAAGATCTGTAAAATAGCAAGTGTCATTTAATGAGTATATTAAAGCTTCTGTGTCCCTGAAGTACTTGTATAAATGGAGGTATTGGACCTGGCTCTCAGAAATACCAAATTCCAAAGGGTGAAAATTTTTCAAGTTTACTTAGTTTTGCTCTCTAATTTGAAATTCCTATGCTAAGTGAAGTAACCCAATCCCAAAAAACCAAATGCCGAATGTTCTCTCTGATTAGTAGATGCTGATGAATAAGGGAGGTGGGAATGGGAAACTTAAGAGAAATAGAGGAACACTGGATGTGGCATGGGGGAGGTGGGGGGCAGGAAAGGGGAATGGGTATAGTAAAGATGGTTGATTGAGATTGTCATCAGTACCCTTGGTGCATGTATGAAAACACAGTTGGTGTAACTTTATCTGGTTTGCAACCAGAGAAATGGAAAAACTGAGCTCTATATATGTGCTATGACTTGAAATGCAATTAAATAAACTAAAAAAAAAAAAAAAAGAAATTCTATTTTGAAAATGCAAAACCTAAAATATTTTTTGATGAAATAGGTGTTGATATGTGTGCTTTAAAGAATTGTAAGCCTGAATACATATGTGCTTCATATTCAGTTTTAAATTAATTCTATGCATTCTGACCACCAGGAACTTGCTTGGAGTATTAATGTAGTTGGTTCTCCATTGGGCCAGGATGGTAAAGATGAGGGGAAGGTCAGCAATACAAAATTCCCAGTAAAAAGAAGAGTCAGCTCTTGCTGTCAAAGGAAGGGGAACGAAGTATGTTGTAGAAAAGAAAAATATTGCTTGAATTAATTTTGTACTAAGAATATACTTACTGTCAGATTGGGGCACAGTAATTATCTGGAAGTTGATTGGGGAAGATTGTGGCATTGCCTTTGTGAATCTCCCAGAGGAGCCAAGCCTGGGGATAGGGGACATAGTTCAGAATTCTGGATCCTTAACGTTTTTCTGATACCTGGTAATCAGAACTTATGATTATTAATCAAGTACTATCTAAAGACTGAAGCATGTTTCAGGGAAGGTAAGTTTCCTCTTTGATCCTTGCTGTTTTTTAAAAATATGTTTTTAGTTGTTGATGGACCTTTATTTTATTCTTTCATGTATATGTGATGCTGAGAATCAAACCCAGTGCCTCACACATGGTAGGCAAGCATTCTACCACTGAGCCACAACTCCTGCCCCCTTGCTGTTTCTCAATTAGTTTAATCCACAAAACCTCTAAGTACATGATGACTATGCTTATTTGTATCTAGAATTTAACTTATATTTGCCTTATCTAAAAGAGCAAGTTGAATCAGAATTCCTAGAGAAAATTGAAGTAAGCCTGGACTTCTAGGAGTGGTATGAGGCAATGGCAGGTTTCAATTAAACTATTTTCTTCTAGAGTATAGTAGCTATAGTTGCCAAACATTTATGGCTGTTTTATTTTGTACTAGTCTGATAAATGAAAATGGTGGAAATCCACTTATCCATTTGTTTTTCCTTTGGTTAGGGATCCAACCTAGGGTGCTCTACCTTTGAGCTGCATCCCCAGTTCTTGTTTAAATTTTATTTTTGAGACAAGATCTTACTAAATTGCCCAGGCTGGTATCTATTTTGGGATCCTTCTGCCTTAGCCTCCTGAGCTGGTGAGATTCCAGGCATGTGCCACTGTGGTTGACCCCCAAATCTTCTTTTTATAATAGTTAATTCTGGAGCTGATTCTTTGTTTTATCGGTTTTTGTCAGAATTTGCCTTTAGTTTCTTTCTTAAGTTATTGAACCAGGCCTATTTTGCCCACTATACAGAGTGCCAGTGACTGGGAAAAAGTGAGGAATTTTGCTAAAGAGAATTTGTTCATGCGGCACCAATGATGAGGAGAGCTCCAAGTCTCAAATATTTCTTCCTAGGGACAGGGTTTAGGGATGTTAATAAAGAAACAGGGTGGTTTCAGGCATGGGGAAAGATATTTTGGGGCAGTGAAAAGTGAAATAATTTGTGGTCTGTGCATGTGTAGTTAGCTCTTCATGGGACTCACATTCAGAAAAATGCCAGTATTAGTATGATCTAAAGGTGGAGTTTTGCCCCTCTGATGTCAAAAAATCACTTTTTGAATATCTGCGCAGAACCAAGTGATTGGCCAGGGAGTTCCACCAGGTTAAAACAGAATATAGCTGGAGGTATCACAATATCCAGATTCAAATTAAACTACTGACCCATAATAACAAACAACTTGGTACTGCCATAAAAAAAGTATGTAGATCAGTAGAACAGAATAGAAGACACAGACATAAACCCACACAGCTATAGTTACTTGATTCACCACAGAGGTGCCAAAAACTTTTGCTGGAGAAAACACAGCCTCTTTAACAAGTGGTGCTGGGAAAACTGGATATCCATGTGTTGAAAATTGAAACTAGTTCCCACTCCTTGTGCACAAAAGTCAAATTGAAACAGATCAAAGACCTAGGAATAAGAACAGAAACTTTGCAATTGCTAGAAGAAAGCATGGGAAAAATACTCCAACATGTAGGCATAGGCAGCAACTTCCTCAGTAGGACTCCTGTAGCTCAGGAAGTAATTCCATCAGTCAATAAAAAGATAGCATTAAACTGAAAAGCTTCTGTACACAGCAAAGAGATAATTAACAGTTCATTGAGAACCTGCAGAATGGGGTAAAATCTTTGACAGCTACTCTTTCTGACAGAGAACTAGTATATAGGATATATAAAGACCTCAGAAATCTCAAGACCAAAAAAATAAATAAAACCCACTGGATAAATGGACAAACTAAATAGACACTTCTCAAAAGAGGAAGTATAAATTGCCAATGATTATATGAAAATATTCAACATCCGTAGTCATCAAGGAAATACAGATCAAAACTACACTGAAATTTCATCTCACTCCACTTAGAGTTGTAGTCATCAAGAATACAAATGGTAATTCTGGTGAGGATGTGTGATGGGAGGGAGGAACTCTTACACCTCTTACACACTGTTGGTGATAGTGTCAATTTGTACAGTCACTGTGGAAAACCAGTATGGAGATTCCTCAAAGGATTAGGTGTTCTATCCCAAAGAATGAAAATCAGCATACTATAGCAACACCTGCACACCCATGATTATAGCAGCGTAATTCAGAACAGCATGTCATGGAACCAGCCTAGGTGTCTGTCAGCAGGTGAATGGATAAAGAGAATATGGTATATATGCACAATGGAGTTTTATTTAGCTGTAAAGAAGAACACAATTACATCATTTGCAGGAAAATGGATGGAACTGGGAAGCATTATGTTGAACAAAATAAGCCAGACTCGGGAAGTTACTACAAATTTGAAAAGTAGTTATAATGTGTGGTAAGAGGTACTTATCACTGATTAAATGCCATAAAGAAAAAGATTCTGGTAAAAATGCTCATTTTTATTTTCTGTTTTGTAGAATGACCAGTAAATTGAGAAAATGCATTTTCACCAATAATAGTGTAAATTGTTGATTCTTTTATGAAGGCAAAATGACAATATGTATCAACATTTACATTGTTAGTTTAATGACTTTTAGATGACATACCAAGAAAATAAAGGAGTATTATGTTTGTTTGTTCTTATGATGTGAACAAAGAAGCAGGTGGACCATATTTAAAGTGAAGAAAACAGATTTTAATCAGAACTATTGAAACAGGGAAAAAGTAACCTCAGCATAGAATCAGGCTCAATTCTGAATGCAGTATGGGCAAGTGGGAATTTATAACCAAGGAATGGGGTGGGAGTTGGCAGATGGGAAATACTAAGAGGAAGCGTCAGGAATTGGGGGTTTCTGGCTGAATATAGGCCAAGGTATTCTGACATCACCTGGTTCAGGGTGCAGGATAAGGAATGATCAGGTATGATGAGACATTACCTGTTGGAGGGCATGTTGGAGGGTAGATATTGAGGGTGATCATTTATAGAGGATAGAATGGAGGCAGGATTGGTTTCTGCTAATTTGACTTAGGGTTCTTGCTAAAACTGGGTTTTATGAGGAAGTTCACAGATGGGCCTAGGAGAAGTTTCAGGAGCCTAACTAAAGTTTGATCAAGCTAGAATCTTTGTCAGTGGTCTAAAATTGGAAACAGTGCAAATGAATGCTCCTGATTTTGCTAAATCTGCTACTTTCTCATCATTAGAAAGTATTCTTTGGTAGGAGTATTACAGAACAGACTGAAAAGAACTCATGTGCTTTTTGGATGCTGAAGATTGAACCCAATACCCTGAGCATACTAAGTGTATACTACCTAGTGAACTGAACCACCACTATTTGTCCCAATACTGATGACACTTTGATCACTTGATTAAAGTGGTAACTGACAGGATAATATACATTTGTTATCTTTATTTAATTTACAAATGTTTTGTGTGTGTGCAGGAGGGTACTTTGAAATTATTTAAATATCCTATTCCTCAGACTGTCAGTTTATTCATATAAACATGGCCTCTCTGTTTCCTGCTTTATTTGATGGGTTATAATTATTTTCATTATTTCATACATGCTCAGATTTTCCACAGTTAGGTCAGTGGGAATCCCTTCAAGCCAACTTCTCACGTTCTTTTGACATATCCTATGATTCCTTGCTTTCTAGAAAGGGCAAATAGATGTTTGAAGTTCATTTTGTATTTTTCTGCCACACATCTTAATCACCCGTTTCTTTATTTTAGTGAACAGTATTTAGAAACCAAGAAGTGGATATTGAGTATAAAGATGTTACTCTTTCGAGATCTTTTCACTGGCTAGAGTTGATATCTATAGGTATTTTATACAGGATTACATAATTGCAGAAGCTAGACTTTAAAATCCAGTAATACTTTGTGCTATAATTTGAGACCTTTGTGGTGGGAGGAGTGATGGAGGAGGTTTCCTGTGGCTTATTGCTTTGGAACCAAGCTGCAATAGGACCCTTAATTCTTAGGTATTGACCTTTACCACAAGCAGATCGTTAGCATCAATATTCAGATGGTGTGTTTAGCTTGTACAACAGTTTTTCCTGCAGTTCATATAATCTCGAAGATATTGGCTGACAAAATAAAGATTTCAAATAGGCAAACAGTTCTTTAGTTCAACTTTTAAAACAGATTAGATTCTGTTGTAGTCTTGATTTTAAATGATAGTCTTTTCCTCAAAGTTAGGTTTCAACTGTCTGCTGACTAGAATTGTAAAATGCTTTGGATTTTAAAATGCATCTTATTTGAGGTGCTGCTATGTGAAATAATCATGCATTTTGCCATGATGAGATGGACTGTTACAGAAAAGTATTCTTTTTTTTTTTAAGTTGTAGATGTACACAATACCTTTCTTTTATTTTTATGTGGTGCTGAGGATCGAACCCAGTGCCTTACACATGCCAGGCAAGTGCTGTACCACTGAGCCACAACCCCAGCCCCGGAAAAGTATTCTTAAGTAGAGATTTCTTCAAAAAAAAAATTGGGGGGTGGGTACTAGGAATTTAACTCAGGAGAGCTTTGCCACTAAGCCACATGGCCAGCCCTTTTAATTTTTTTATTTGGAGACAGGGTCTCACTAAGTTGCTGATGCTGGCTTCAAACTTGCCCTCCTTCTGCCTCAGCCTCTTTAGTTTCTGGGATTGCAAACATGTACCACCACATTCTACTAATTTTGGTTCTTTTAAAATAGGCCTAGGATTGCTGCCTTTCTTAGTTTAATTGATTCTCTGCCTGACTTAACATAAAGTTTTTCATATATATGCATATATATGTATATATATTTTTGTAGATGGACACAATACCTTTATTTTATTTATTTATTTTTATATGGTGCTGAGGATTGGACTGAGTGCCTCACATGTTCTAGGCAAGTGCTCTACCACTAAGCTCCAACCACAGCCCCCACACAAAGTTTTCATCAATGCCTTCTAACCAAAGACCAACAGGACTTTTGTTGAATAAGCTGGTTTGTTACTCTTTGAGTAAGGGAGAATGCGCACTGGGGAAATATGTGTCATCTCAGGAATGGCGTTTATCATAGAATTTGAACTTGTATTAGGTGATTTTGGTGAGGATTTAAGGAAGTAAGACTTCTGGGTTGAATAATGTTAGGAAGCAAGGGTAATTCTGTGATTAGATATCATCATAATATTTAGGAGAATATGACAGACTGCTACTGTAATTTGTAAAAAAAAACAGTTTTCACTTATAATAGGGTTTTGGGTATTTGTTTATTTTTGTTATTTGGGAAGAGTTCATGTTTTCCTCTGTGTTGGAACATGACTACAAAGTGATATTATTTTTATGTTGATTTTTATGGTCACTGAATATCCTTGATTGATGTTAATATTATTCTGCGAAATTGTTTGTTATGGTTTAGATGTGGTGTCCTCCAAAAGCTCACCTGTGAGACAATGCAAGAAAGTTTGGAGAAGAAATGATTGGGTTATAGCTTTAGCCTAATCAGTGAGTCAATCCCTGATGGGATTAACTGAAATGGTAGGGTGTGGCTGTAGGAGGTGGGAATTGGGGCGTGGCTTTGGTATATATATTTAGTCTCTGGAGATTGGACTGTCTCTCTCTCTGCTTCTTGATGACCCTGATGTGAACTGCTTCCCTCTGATACACACTCTGGCATGATGTTCTGCCTTATCTTGAGCCCTAAGAAATAGAGCCAGCCTTCTATTGGACTAAGGCCTCTGAAACCAAGAGTCCGCAAATAAACTTTTCCTTCTGTATAGTTGTGCTGGTCAGGTCATTTAGTTGCAGCAGCAAAAAAGCTGACTAAAACATTGGTTGTATTCAAAATTGTTTACATATACACGAAGATCTACCTGTGGGCTCCAATTCAGCTCCTAACAACAAACACTAAGGCTTAGCTGATAGTACCAGTTCTCAGATGTCAGAGGGCTACACTTTTTCCTTCTCATGTATTTTGACCATCTTTCTTTCTACATACTAGATGAGCATTTATTCCCTTCTCACTTTTTCTGTCCACGCTTCTTTTTCCTCTGTGGGTGCTCCCAGCATACTCATGCCTGAAGTTTGCAAAGTGGATCTAAAATTTCAGATCTCTGATGGTGCATAGATTCTAGGATTCTACTTATCAACTTTACATATTCTTTTTTTACACATTTGCCTTCATGTGTTTGTGATCTTTTTTGTCTATCTTGATACAGAATTGTGGTAAAATTTTTAGTATCTACCTTAATATTGACTTGACCCTCTTAGAATACAACTTTAGGGAATTGTAACTTTATTCCTTGAATTGCATCTACAAGCATGATGTGTACATCTCCTGCACCTATGTACTTTATATCTGCATTATACCATCCAGTTGGATTTCAGTGATTCTTTTGGTCCCTGTGTGATAGAGGGGAATTTTATACTGTATGTTCTCCCTCATACTGGTTTGAGAAAGCAGTTGGCTTTTCTGTTTCTCAGGAGTTCCTCTCAGCTCAGATTGACTGGTGTTCCATTCCTATATATCTTGATTCTGAAACAGGAACTTTATTTTTTCTTCTACTTTCTTGAGATTTACAAAAATCTTGAAGTCTCAGAAAACTGTCTTTCAAATTTGCCTTCTAGACTCCCTCTTTGAAGGCTTGTCATAACACATATTGTTTCTGTTTTTACCCATTCTGTAGCTATGCCAGGGTTAATTTCCTGGCGACTATTTTTTTCTTGCCGTGTAAAATTTGTAAATGCAGTTATTTGTTAATAACATAAAGAACATGATTCATATAGGAGAAAATAATTTGAACATTTTACACTATGAAAGGATGAATTGATCATTTAATAGTATAGAGTTACAAGAGTATCTAAGGTTATCTGGAAGCATTGATTGGAAGACAAAATCACATGATGCAAGTTAATTTTACATAGTAGTTTGAACTAAGGAAATAAAATAGTAGGAAATAGGTAAGGAAATATATACCAGGTAAGAAAATTGATCTATTAAATATAGAAGTTAAGAATGATTAAGGGAATCATTTCTGAAATTCATATTGATTCAAGACCTTCTGTTGTGTTAGATTCTCCAGACTCTAGATAGATGGATGAAAAAGATAAAAGTTTGTTTTCAAAAAGTCTGTATAATAGTTAGAAGAACATTTTAAAAATCAACTAAAATACTGTGGCCGGGAAGAGGGAAGTGGCTGCTAGGATGTGCTGTGTCTCCAGGCAGGTGAAAGCCCATCTGGATCTATCAAGTCTTTATATCCAAACTTTTTGTTTACCTTTTCTGGAGAGCAGGTCATCTCCTCATGTCTTTCCATGTATTCCTTGTTAGCAGCAATAGATCGGGACAAATTGAGGGCTGCACCACACCTACTAACCAAGAATGTGTATAGGATTGATTGCATGCCATCTGTGCACATGAGTGCATGAGTTCACCTATGGATTGGAGATAGGAAAGTGGCCAGTTTTCCTTCTGCTCCTCTTCTCTAGCACATTCTTACAAGTTCTTCTTCATTCACCTTCAGGAACAACAAGCCTTCCTAGATACTGATTAGTGTTAAACCCCAACACTGGGTATATTAGCAAGACCTTGACTCAAAATAATAAAGTGCTGGTGATATAGTTCAGTGGTAGAGCACTTGCCCAGCATGAGCGAGGCCTTGGGTTCAAAGTACCACCAAATAAACAAATAAAAATAAATGATGTGACAACTGCCACAAATTGTATACTGTAATGACAGTGCGAGTACAAATGAGAGAGTGTAAATTCTGCTTGAATCTTCTTGAATCAAGAAAGGTTTCTCAGGTGTTCATTGGTTGTTTGACAGATTAGACTTAGACTCATAAGCCGTCAGCATATAGCAGAAGTTATCTGATGACTGAATGATAGTTTTCATGGTAAAGGAGGTATAACTATTTGTGATAGTCAGTTTTTTTTGTTGCTGTGACCAAAATACCTGACAAGAACAACAGGGAGGATGAAAAGTTATTTTGGGCTCACAGTTTCAGAGGTTCAGTCCATGCTCAATTGACTTCATTGTTCTGGGCATGAGATGAGACAGAAAATCATGGCAGAAGAGCATGGCAGAGGAAAGTAGTCCATCTCATAGCAGCCAAGAAGCAGAGAATGAGAGAGAGAGAGAGAGAGAGAGAGAGAGAAAGAAATATGAATGCATGTGTATAAAAGGGCACACCCCTAGTAGTTACTGCCCAGTGATTCATTTAAATTATTAATCCATGCCGGATATGATTGTGTATGCCTGCAATCCCTGTGACTTGGGAGGTTGAGGGAGGATGATGTCAAGTTCAAGGCCAGCCTCAGCAACTCAGTGAAGCTATAAGCAACTTAGTTAGACCCTGTCTCAAAATAAAAAGTAAGGAGGACTAGGGATGTAGTTCAGTAGTAAAGCATTCTTAGGTTCAATCTCCACTGTAAATAAATAAATAATCAAATAGGTAAATCCACCTATTGATCATAGCTCTCATAATCTAATTATGTCTCCTTTGAACAGTCCTGCACAGTTTTTTTGGGCCACACCTTATATCCAAACAACTTTTTGTTTACCTCTTCAGCCCATGGATAGAAGGATTACTTAGCCTGATAATTGACATGGTGACTGAGATTTATGTAGGAAAGGATTTAAGAAAAAGATTGTTAGACTTTAATGTTATCCAAATAGTAATGGATGTTTTAAAAATGCATTGTAATATATTGTTATTTATTGGTATGACACCCTGTTTGTTTGAATCCTTGCATCTAAAACCAGAAAATTCCCATCAATGGTTATTTTTCTTTTGTAGGCAGTAGATCATCTAATGCAAAATTGCCCTCAGTTCCAACAGTTGGTTCAGTTCCACAAGACCCTGTTTCAAATATGAGGTATTTAAACTTAAAAGTTGGATATTTTGATTTATGCCTCTTCTTTCCATCCTCCTTCCTTTCCTCCCTTTCTCCCCTACCCCCTCTTTTCCTTCCAACATATCTCTCCTTCCTTTCCCATATACATAACATTACATTTTATACATAACATTTAGAGGCTTGGGAATATTTTAGAAATTAATTTTATTTCAAAAGATTATAAGATGTAAAAGGTTCACGAGACAAGACTGTTTGTAATAAATAATAGCATTACATGCATAACAAATATTTATATAAAATAAATATTTTTATTGTCACTTGCCTTATTTGGAAATATGTGTTTCAAATTCTAATTTGTAATGGTGTGAAAGTGTTTTCTACCACTAGATCCTTAGTGAACAAAGAGTTCTTGATTTTCCTTAACATAATTGGAAAATCCACAGTACTCCACAAATGTAGGCCCTGGGATACTTCAGATGTAGGCTTGTATTTGTGATATCATCTAGGGCTGAAAAGTTCTATGAGTTACATAGAGGAATAGTAGTTATTGAGGGTGGGACCAGTGTGGAGATGATTACTCATAGTAGAAACTTACATAAATTTATGTTGTTTTAGTTCCCGTAGCAACTACTTTCTTAATAGTGAGAACTGGAAGTACCCTTGGTGTGAGAAGTGTTTAAGTAGTGGCTGTTCTTGTGTTTGTTGGCTTATAAAGCTTTAGATACTTTTAGTGTCCTGAAATGCAAGGGACTTTTATTTTTTTAGGTCTTTAAATATGTTTTTGTATGCATGAATATATGTACATATTCATACAAAGATATAAATGTTAATTGTGATAATTATAAATGTGCTTATATGTGATATTATTGTATACATTGACAACTTAAAAATAAAAACATGGCCCTTCAACTCAGTGATGATTTAGTGTTTAACAGACAAATTTGATGAAGTCTTGAATCTGTTTAGGTCAATTATGCAGCTTAAAAGAAAATGTTCTTTTTTTTATTTGTGATGCTGGGATAGAACCAGGGCCTTGTGCATAGGTATAGCAAGAGCTCTACCGTTGAGCCACACTCCCAGCCCATGAAAGTGCTCTTAACTGATGAGTTAGGACTTTTCATAAGAACTGATGCTTAGAATGGTTGTTAACCAGGTTGTCTGTCAGAGCTCAAGATGCCAAGGCAGATCAATAGAAGGATTACTATGCATAGCAGAAATGGCTGTGTAGGTCATTTTTAAGTTTTGCATAATTTTATATTTCTGTGGAAATACATTTCATTTTAAAAACAAGAAATTTGATAAATTCTATTGAATAATTTGAGTAACTTAACATCTTTCCATTAGTATTACAGAGAGACTGGAACATGCTTTAGAAAAGGCAGCTCCTCTTCTACGAGAGATTTTTGTGGATTTTGCACCTTTTCTTTCTCGGACACTTTTAGGTAGCCATGGACAAGAACTGCTTATAGAAGGAACAAGTAGGTGATTTTTTTTCTTTCACTTATATTGATTTATATTTCAAGCGTAAAAACTTAAATGAATAGTAAGTGTATTTTCACTCTTTGACAATTGTCTTTTGTATTGAAATCTGTTATTTTTTTTATCAGTGATCTCAAGTAGAACATTATGTGGTAAACCAAATAACTAAGATATTTTTATTGGTACTTTATAATTAGCCATGTGTGTAGAGATTTGAAGAGACTAGTGTCACAGGGGTTTACTTGAGCTTAAGCTCCATATAAAAAACAGTGTATTGCCACATGTTAGGATTGTGGAATGCATTTTTAGTTTCTATTAGCAGGATTCTGTGTTACAAATAAGTAGAGATAGCAGTAGTATTGTACTCGGTCCTGCTCATGTCATGCATAAATTAGTAGATTTCTTATAATACTTTGAGATTGCATCAAACTAGATAGCATGCATAAATAAATTGCTGAGGGTATTGAAGACCAAGTTATTTGTGGAATGGATGAAGAATAACAGTAATTTATCTTTTTCATTTTTCGTTTTTGCATGGGGCATTTACATGTAGTAAATGTCTTCAAATCTTACAGATGACTCAATAAAGTGAAGGAAGGCTTACTTTTAATTTCTTTAGGCAGCATACATCAGTTCAACAGAGGACAGTTCTTTCAAGTAATTAGGTCTATTTATAAACTTAACAGACTCACTTGGAAATACCAGTCTTCATCCTCAAACTAAGAAATTTTAAGAAGAAGATAGAGGATTTACATAAGTGATGATACAGAATTAACTTTTGTATCTAAAAGTGTGAGGACTAGATAATTGCTCACTCTGGCTTGTCTTTTGTTCATGTCTTTATTGTTTAGGGTAAAAGACTGTTATTCTACTTAAGTTTACAGATCCTGGAAATACACCCCCAATATCTACCTCAGTGTCTCTAAAGTATACATTTTAGTTATCATATATATTTATATTTGTTGCATAACAGTAGATAGGCAAAACCATGAGTAAATTGTGTGTGTGGGGAAAAACTCTTCTGCAGAAATATGGAAGGATGTAACAGAAATGCAATACTTGGAGCTGGGGTTGTGGCTCAGTGCTAGAGCACTTGCCTAGTACGTGTGAGGCACTGAGTTCGATTCTCAGCACCACATATAAATAAATAAAGTCCATTGACAACTAAGAAAATATTAAAAAAAAAAAAGAAATGCAATACTTAGGTAGGGTAATAGTTTAAGCTAGCTATATTTCAGTGTTAATTATGGGATAGCAGCACTTCATTTGACTCTTAATATATCTGTATTTAGGTATAAGTCTTTAGTTAAAAATTTTATCTCTATTATGGATGTCTATGGAGTTGGTGGTGAGTAATTTTATTTCCACAGAGTCAAAAAGTCACAAATTTATTTGAAAAACAAAGTTCTGATTTTAGAAATATTTAAGCTTTGAGTGGCAATTTACTTTGATATATTCTAGAATGTAGTTTATTTAGCCATGGACTATTTGATGAACTTATAAAGGACTTTTATTCTGTAAGTAATAAAATTTGAAAAGATCTTAATTCAAAAATAGAACAGTCTATATTACAGGGCTTTACCATAAGTTGTATTTCATATATTAACTTATGTTTTTTAAAGTGGAATGTGACACCTTATGAACTATATTCTTTATTCCCAAAGTTATGCATTTGTTCTTATAAGTATCAATGCCCTTTAGACATGGAGCTTAGTGTTAAGAGGGCTAATATGAGCTCTCTCATATCCTCTGAAGCCCTTTCTCACTTATAACTGGGCATATTCTCTACCTCGCTAACTGCTTCTTCCTCCCATAAGCCCCACATTAATTAATTAATTGTTCAAATCAAAATATGAAATATTATTTGACGTTTTACCAGCAGTGGTATTCTGAGCATTCAGCTCAATGATCAGTGGATATATTTTTTCCTGAATCTTCTTATCAACTAGGTGGCAGATACCAATCTTTTCCTGGTTTACTAATATTTAGTCTTGGGAAATACGACTGAAATAAATAAATAAATGTATGTGCAGATCCAAGTTTTCCTGAAGTATATAGGTATTGAAATAGCCTATCAGTGTGGTTGACAAAAGAGTATTTAAAAATTTTTCTAATTTTGGATAGCTCAGAATTATTTTTATCCTTTTTGTTTATTAAATGAGTAAATATAAAAGGGCCCAGATCAGGACCCAATGGTCGAAATTCTGACTCCTTTAGAATAGTGCAGTAATGATGAATGATTTAATTGTAGAAAGTTCTGAATTTATTTGCTAGTGTAATGGTTTTTGAAGTTGGAGTAAAACTGAACTTCTTGTATTTTGGTGACATTTTATGAACAGTGACAGACTTTCAGACCAGCAGAGGGCCGCATGAGCACTGAGAGATGGAACATTGCTCTGCCCTTGCTTTTTGGCCTTGGCAGCATTAGCCTGAGGAGCATATGTTCATCTTAGCCCTACAAAAACCACTCTTTAATTAATGCATTACCTGCTTATCTAAGGCATCATGAAGATGTTCTGCAGCTAATTTTTGTGCCAGTGCTAACACTGTGGTCATCATTTCTAACAATAATAAAAATGGTTGTGACTTTTTTAAAAAAACGAAGGGTGAACACCCTGTTTAATCTGAATGCAATTTGTAAAGCTTCAGAATGCCAACATGTGCATCATTGCACTACAGGCATTATTACTAAAAGGGAAGAAGAACTAAAGAGCACAAAGATAGAGAAAGAGAATGGACAAGATACCCGAAAGAGCTTTACTGTGTCTGTGTGGGGGAGGAATGTTATTGGGTGTTAAAGTGCCACCAGAAATTATTTTAGCTATCATACCCTTGAACCTAAGCTTCTGTTTGCTCAGAAAAAAATAGAATTAACAATTATAATATTTCTGATCATTAGTAATATGATTTAGTAATTTAGTCCTTTTAATTACTGGAATTTTTAAAGATACTGGTTATATAATGTTCTTTGAATGGCTTTATTGGTAATTAAAACTAAAGAGTTCTTTAGATGAATATTAACCACATTAAAGTTCCTATCTAAGGATATTTTTGGCAAACCAAAATGAAACATAAAAGAGAAAATGTAAATGAATTAATTTATAAGAAATCAGGAATATATAACAGACAACGGCTTGCATTTCTGTTAAGGTTTAGTGTGAGGTCAGAGGTCAAGGTACTAATAAGAGTGTTTGGGATGTCTGCTGCCATGAAACAAAATGGAAACTTGATTGATAGCTGGAGGGTTGAAGGGAGAGAGTGTGGTGGAGAAAGCAAAGGTCAGAGAGCCATTTCCCTTCTCTGCATGTATAACGATCAACTCTCTCCAAAACAAAATGTAGATGATATTGATCAATATGGCATATGTTGTCCACATTTCTATGAGTATTGTGAAATGTCATTATATATGAAGTTATAATAAATGTTTTAGTATTTTGTGACTTTTTTAAAAAAATGATATAATTTACAAAAATAGTGGCAATTGTAAGACCATGTTTATATTATTATACCATCAGTTGTGTACAGGTATGGTTCTTAGCAAGATGTTAATGTTTTATTTTAAAAACCATTTTGGACAAAATTGTACAACAAACAAATCAGTCTTGTATTTGTTTTTTTTACTTTGTAATTTTAAAAAAATTCTCTTTAAAATAGGTCTGGTTTGCATGAAGTCTAGTAGTTCAGTTGTGGAGTTGGTTATGCTACTGTGTTCTCAGGTGAGTATAAGAATACATGTTGAATTAAAAGTAAATTTTTACATAAATTTGTCTGGATAAGGAAGTTATATTTGCATTATCACTAGGTTTTACAATAATGAGGTTTTGAGTTTTCTATTTTAAAATAATTTTATATGTATCTTAAAATCTGAAGCAGATTATTTTGAAGTAAGTACTGAAAGAAAGGTGGTAGATAGAAACAAAAGCTTTTAGAGTCACATTAAAAATGTCCAGATCAAATGATTTTGAGATGACTCTTTCTCTGCTTTGTATTTTAAGGTTATAGAAACAGATTTATTTCTATACTTTGTGGAGTGCCACTCTGATTCCACTGGGAATCATTGGTTTACTTCCTTTTTGTGCAGAGGTTATAAAATGAGTGATAAATAATTTTGAATCCTTGTCATTGCTAATTATTTTTGACATACACAGTAGACTTGGGAAAACATCAACGAAAATGTGGCAGCCATCATAATATGATGTTTAAAATAATCCCTAATAGCAAAATAACTTTTTGTCCAGACATGTTGTACTTAAACTTTTTAAAGTTTAAAAAATTTAAAATTGATTAAAAGATCAACTTAAACTGATTTTAAAAATTTATGTAAAAATCATGTATCCTGGGCTGTTTTGTTTTCTATTTTGCAGTTAAATAGATGAATGTTTTTACTGAGAGTTTTCTTTGTAGTCTTTTAAAAGTGATATCTTGCTGGTAGTAAATTCCCCTACTTAAAACTTTAAAAAAGCCTTTCTTAATAGGAAGGGTATTGGTCTAGAGGTCAAGGGTTTTGACCCATTTCAACACCTTTGACCTTCATTTACAACTCTCATGGTTTACTTGCCTAATGAATAAGGATAATGCAAAATTAATGTTTCTTTGTATTGATTTATTCGTTTTAGTGCCTATATTGCCAAATTTATTTAGACTGTGCTGATGGACATTTCATGAATACAAATTAAAGAATCATAGAAGGTGTGAAACATCAGTGCTATGCTTTATCAATAAAGTGCAATAAGAAGAATTACTTCTAGAGATTACACCTAATGGATTTTCATAATGAACTTCTGAGGAGTAGTTATATTTGTTAGGGGGCTTATTATTCTTGGATTTAGTGAGACTCATGTTTGTATAATTTACTCTTCTTTAGAAAAGTTAATTTCTTCAAAAGCCTACTAAAACTTTTCATTATGTCATCTGATTTGAAATAATTGATTATTTCTTGGATGGAAATTGCCATACACCATTTGTATTACATAGATGAAATTATCCTTACTTTTAGGAAGCATTCATTTACAGTTTTTTCAAAAGAATATGTTTGTTGTTTATAGTGACATAATTGTTTCATAGGTGAATTTTGATAGTGAAGTTTAATTTTTTAGTTTAGTATTAAATATATTTTTGGTACACGAAAGCTATTTCAGACAAAGTATATTACATATTTGTATATTAGAAGCTGGAAGGATAAAAAATGACATTATTTTAACAGGTATTTTTCCTGTGTGCCACAGTACTGTTTAATACTTACCCAATTAAATGGTATATAAAGATCACTTAGTAGAATAAGTTTTAAAAGCCAGAAATTCTCAAGGTTTTTGTTTGAATAACATACATTACTGGGTATTTGAAGTCCCTAGCATTTTTTATGAGTTCTTCAAAAGTTCCATGGCATCTCTGTAGCACAGTGTGAAAAATGATGTGAAAAATGAAGCCAGAATTAGCTCCAGATGTATACAGATTGTTCCAGGGTGATAATTACATTTTTCACTTTGAATTTTCCTAATTCAAAGAGGTCAACTTGGTAATCACAAAAGTGATTTATTTTGTTAAGAAGTGAACTGTCTTTTTCTACATGAAAGCTTCAGAGATATGAAATTGAATTTCAAGTCGACATTTTGCAGATACTGGGTGGGGATGTTTTGAGTTTGATTGATAATTTTTTTTAGCCTGAGATAGGGTGGGAAGTAAAAAGCTACCATCTTGCTAAAATTTTAATTAATTTTTTAAGAGGAGATGGAGAGGATTGAGTGCCAAAGATCGAAAGATCAGGTCAAAAACTCCTTTTTAATCACATAAATAATGGGATATGCTTATGAACTTAACATCTGCAAATTTGATTTAGAACATTACAAATTAGTTGGTGTTAATTTCATGACAATCAGCCATGTTCTGATTATTTTCTTGAATCTCTTCAAAAGTTACTTTCCTTTTGCATTTTTGTACAACGTGTTTAGTCACATTTTATTATAAATGAAAATTATAGCCTGAATTTCAAAAATGAGGAAATGATCACATTTGGTTTGTTGACAGTAAGACCACACTGATCACTATATATTTCTTTAAAGTCTTAAGTAGCATTATGTTTTTCCATGTTCATTTCATTCATCAATTGTTGATTAGAAGAATTTGATATTTTATTTTATTTACATTTTAATAGCATTTAGGCAAAATGTTCCTATTTGCGTTGAAAACTGAAAACACAGCATTGTATTTTTTAGTAAAATTAATTTATATTTCAGGTTTACTAAATTAGATTTATTCATATGTTGAATCTCATATGAAATGATTGAAGAACTATCAAAGCTCCAAAGACTATTTAAGTTAAATCCCATTGCTTCTCAAAATAAAATTGCATACATTCTTTAGGAGACTGTATGTTCTCTGATGCACAGAAAAAAGTTAAATAAGTTCTCAATGATATTTCAGATTCAGTTTGTCACAACCATGTAACTAATTCATGCCCCATATTTGCTGTGAATGTGTGTATGAACCTGGTGAAATCTATATGAATTTAAAGAAAATGTTAAATAATTGTTTCAAGTAGTATTACTCCAGTGTTATACAAAGTGTTTGAATCTTGCTCATTTGACATTAATATCATTTTTGAAAGAATTGACATTGCATTCAAGGCCACTTTATAAAAGCATTGTGTTGCTCATCCTAATTCAGTCTGACATACATTCCAATAACACTACCTCCCTTCTTGGGTTTAAAGCTAAATTTATGACTGTGCATTGTGAAGTGCATCATTTAAAAATGGTTTCAACCCAAAACATCTAATAAATAAATAATGTGTATGGCTACTCAGTAGTAGACTTTCTAGACTAGAAATCATTCCATCGGATACTCAACAGTCCACTATCGGAGAGGGCTGTCAGATAAATCTTGTGGTAGCTGCATTCATGTCCTGTAAATCACATATTATTGTCTGAGCCTTCTGCCAGGTCATCTATTCTTTTCCCATTTATCAGAAATGCATACAGTATATAGAAAAACTAGAAGCACCATGTAGTCTGTCCTGGCATCCTGTCTGAGTAATTAATTAGCAGCAAAGGTAATTTAAAATGCTATCTTAGTCTGATTTTTATTTCAAAAAATTTTAAATCACAATATGTAGATTGTTGGTATTTAGGGAAATATTTTCTTCATCTGAAGGTATTGTTATAAGGCTTAGTTAATTTTGACTTGTTTCTTTCTTTGTGTACCTTTGGACTATTAATTTAAACATTATAATATTCATAATAAGAATCAGTACCATTCTTATGTTAGTTTTGTGTTTGAATTTTTTATCATGAAATATACTTTTTTTTACTTCATACTCTTATGCTTTTTCAGTCCTAGGTTTCTTTTTTATTTGAGTTTAGCCTTTCTGAATATATGACACTAATGCTATTACTTTTGCCTTTTTAGTTCATGAACTTTTCATAGTTGTGACGGGTAGTTGATTATGAGTGAGTTAAACACAGGCACACACACCCACATATACGTTGTTAGGTCTCTTACTGCTTACACCTCCTTTCTTACCATGTAGAAGGTGTTTAAAGTTACTCAAATGTGCCATTGTATTTCTGTGTGTAGGTACATACTTTTTCTTTCCCTAAAATGCCCCCTTTTGGTAGCTCTTTAATTGTTGACTTCTCATCATTAGGAACACAGCTTAGTTATTCCCTTCACAGAGATCTGTGTGGCATCTCTTTTATGTATGTTTTCATTTCATTGCATCCATCATAGAATTTAACTGGAATTGTAAATACATATGTGCTAATATGTTTACTTTTACTGCGAGTATTCCTCTGTGCATTCCAGACTCTGGGTAGGTAACAACTATTTCTGTTTTACCATTAAAATATACCTAATACTAGCATAGTCCTTGGCACTGGAAAGCCAAATTAATGTTTATGGGAAAAATCATTTGACTTCCAACAGTCTTCTGGATAGTGTCCCTTGACTTCCTGCTTCCCCACAGTTCTGTACTTCAATGTGGTATCAGTCAGTGCACTCACTAATCCATCTCATTGTAATTTCATTGTGTACTTTAATTGCCCATGGTTTTTCTTTGTCTCCCACTTAGACTATAAATTTCTTGAAGGCAAGCACTTTTCATTTTCAATTCTATCTCCAATATTCCATCTCCAGTATTGCTCAAGCGTATATTCATGTAATTGTGTGATTAATAAATGAATGGCAACATGAGTCATAAATCATCATGTTTTGGACTTCGGCTTTTTGGTCTTTTTTTCCATATTTTTTATTGGTGCATTATAGTCATACATAATGGTGGGATTTGTTATTATTATTTGTTTGTGCTCACAGTATAACAGTACAAGTGGGCCCACATCACCTTTTGGTCTTTTTCATTATGAAATACTCTCTTATTTTTTGATATTAATTACTTTTTATATTAAGTCCCCCTTTTTATTAGGTCATCTGTTTTGTCATTACTAAATACTCTAGTTGTGTTCATGTATAAATAAGGTTTTTGTTTTTTACATTTTCCTTTGACTTAATTAGATTTACCTCTTTTTAAAAAATCAAGATTGAGGTCTAATTCATATACAATACATATGTACACATTTAAAAAAGTGTACAGTTCAATGAATTTTGGCATATTCACAACCATGTAACAGCTATTTTAATCCAGGAAGTTTCCCTGTGCCCCTTTGTAATTAGTCTCTACCTGTGTCACCTCAGTTGCCACTGGTTTGATTTCTGTTACTCTGGATTAGTTTCACTTACTGTAAAACTTCATATAAATGGAGATTTATTTCTTTTAAGTGGGTCCTTAGATACTCACACTGTGGGGGTACACTTCAAACTTTTCTACTAAAACTCACATCCAATTTAAGAAAATGATGTGGTCTTTAAAAAGAAATCATTGAGCCACTAAAACAAAGGATTATTTCTTGCCAACTACGAAGTAGGAATTTTGAATATAAATTGATTAGTGGAAGTAGAATGTTTTTCACCTTTGAAGAAATCCCTATTTTTTTTTTTTTAAATATTTTTTTAGTTGTAGATGGACACAATGTCTTTATTTTATTGCTTTGTACGTGGTGCTGAGGATCGAACCCAGGGCCTCACGCATGCAAGGCAAGCGCTCTACCGCTGAGCTACAATCTCAGCCTATTTATGAGACTTTTGTATAGCATTGTGGTGAGACCATTAGCTATATTTTTAAATAATTTTCCACTTTTACTCTCAGGCTCATTTCAAATGCTTTCTCTACTAAGGAACTTGTGTGACTCTCCCGGCCTTGACTGAGGCGCCCTCCTTAGGCCTGCTGTGGTGTTACCTATTCACTCATTCAGCAAACCTGTGTCATGGTTTTAAGTTCAGACCTTCCCTTTAAGGAAACTACTATGCCTTAAATAGTACAAGAGACAAGTAATTAGTAATAAGGACAAATGACTGTAATGCAAAATAGAATTTTATGAGGATTGAAAAATAAAACACCTGGGCAGGGAACTGTGTTAGGGATGGGGCACAGTTAATCAGTCCTTATTTGATAGTTTGTTTTTCTTAATGAGTAGATTTTTTTAAAAGAGCTTTATAGTTTTACATAGTAGTTGTGTTCATCCCAACAAACTCAATAGTGCATGGATTCAATTTCATTTCATGATTCCCCCTTATCCCTTCCTCTTTTCCTTTACCGTCCTCCATCCCCTCTCTCATATCACATCCTCTACTGTACCTCTTTGGCTGATCAGTTTATTTGTATTTGATTGGTTCTTTCTACCTGTGCATAAAAGTGAAGTTCTTTGTGATATATGTATATATGCACATAACATGATGTTTTAAGGATTCATCCTTCATTGCCTCCTCCTACCCCTCCCTTCACTCTCCCTCTCGATCTCCTTTTCTATATTACTGATCTTCCTTTTATCTTAATGTTATCCTTCCCACCCCCTTTCCTTTATGAGTTGATCATTTTATTCTACTAAAATGGCTTTAGTCAATTTTTTTCTGGGTTCTATCTATGTTTTTATAATTTCATCATGATCAACAGATATTACAGTTCTTAAAGCATTTCCTCTGCTCTGTTCAACTTTCCATTGTTTGAATTCTGGTAGTTATGTGCCCCCTTGATCAATTTTCACATTTTGACTTTTCCAATAGTTATTTTCAGAGTGTGTACTATGTGATAAAAATGCATGTTTTGTAATGAAAGCCTACAGTATTAAATAAGGTTGGAAAATATTGGTTTAAATATTATTTCAATTAGATTTCTTTACTGTAGGGCCCCTCAAGGCCACTGGGAAATATATATATGTGTGTATACATATTGTGTGTATATATAAATATAAAATAATGCTTATTGTTGAATCCGTAATGATGACAGTGTTAGTGTATTTAATCACAGAATCCTTTATATTAGCATACTGCCTGTGGTTATTTTTTGTGGAACATAATTTGTGAAAAGTTACTGTTGTATCAGAGGAGGCACAGAGTGTGGACAGGAAGTGTCTCTTTTTAGTATTCTGCATTTATGTTACTCTTTGTCTTCAGTTGTAGTGAATAAGGCAAACACTAGGTATGCAAAATTATAGCTTTTTACTCCATGAAACACTGATTATTTTTGCTTCATGCAGAAGAAATTATCTTTCACTTGTTCCCACTCCTTTTTAAGTAATTTGGACATCTCTCTCAATTTATGCATAGTTTCTGTGAGGAGAAGTTTTTAGAACTGATCATAAGAAAAGTTGGTATAGAATTCAAATTTAACCAGGAATATATTTAGTTTTTACCATATTCATGTAGAACCAACATCAAGTTTAAAGGTAAATTTAAATGTTTTGTTATCAGTTTATTATGTAATTATTTCCTATATCTACTGAATGAATCATTTTTGACCCATACTGTAATTCATGTTCTGTGCTCATGTTTAAGTATTGGCATAAAGTCTAGAAACCAGGGTCAAAATGTATTTTGTATTAATCAGAAATGACATATACTGTTTTATATTCAAGTATAGAAATTGAACTCTGCTGTGTATTCAAAGAGTACAAGAGTTCCAAAGATGATACGCTAATCTGTGACCCTCATCTGAAAAAGTGCATGAACGCAGTGTTTTCAGTAAATATGTGTTAAATAAGTGAAAATGTTAGCCATAGGCTCATTTTTTTTTAGTTGTATATGGACACAGTACCTTTATTTTATTTATTTGTTTTTTTGTGGTGCTGAGGATCAAACCCAGTGCCTCACATGTGCTAGGCAAGCACTCTACCACTGAGCTACAGCTCCAGCCCAGCCTTAGACTCTTTTTAAAAAAAAAGTTTTATTTATTTATTTATTCTTCTTAGGTATACATGATAGCAGAATGCATTTTGATTCATTGTGCACGGATGGAGCACAGCTTTTCATTTCTCTGGTTGTATGTGATGTAGAATCACAGCATATATGCAGTCATACATGAAGCTAGGGCTATGATATCCATCTTATTCCAGTATCTCTTTATAGTTATATAGCTAAATAGCTTTTTTGACATATATTAGCTGATACTCTTGACATAACATTTATCCATCCAAACATGAATTAAGGTTGCTTGTAATCAAGACTTGGGTATAATAACAATTTGAGGTCATTATTAAAATGTTCATAGGATTAAAGAATTAAAAGTCAAGAAATGACATGAATGCCTAAGTGTTTGAACTGAAATTTGTAGTGATTTTATGTTTAAGAAAGTATAATTTGTGTTGTTTAGTCTCCTATTTCACTGCTGTGACTAAAAGATCTGACCAGAACAATTTTAGGGGAGGAAAAGTTGATTAGAAGGCTCACAGTTTCAGAGGTTTTAGTTCATAGAAGGCTGGCTTCATTCATCAGGGCTTGAGGTGAGGCAGAAAATCATGAGGGAAGAGTGTGAGGGAAGCAGCTCACAAGGTGATCAGAAAGCAGAGAGAGGTCTTCACTTGCCAGATACAAATATATACCCCCAAGCCATACCCCTAAGTCTCACCTTCTCTAGTCACACCTTACCATTTCAGTTACCTCTCAGTTAATCCCTATTGGGGAGTTAATTCACTGATTGGGTTCAGACTCTCACAACCCAATCATTTCTCCTCTGAACCTTCTTTTTTTTTTTTTTTTTAAATATTTTTAATACCTTTATTTTTGTTTTATTTGTTTTTATGTGGTGCTGAGAATCAAACCCAGTGCCTCACCCTTGCGAGGCAAGCACTCTACCACTGAGCCACAACCCCAGCCCTCCTCTGAACCTTCTTGCATTGTCTTACATGTTAGCTTTTGGGGCACACCTCACATTCAAACCATAACATGTGTAGAGATAATTTCTAAATATAATAAACAAAAGTGATCTGTCTTGGTGAGCCCAAACCCTGAGAAATGAGTGGAGGTCATAGAATACTGGTTGTTCCGATTCAGCCGGTTGTACTTGAAACCATCATTAGGTTAATGATTCTTCAGATTATTTGAGAAAAGCAATCTTTAACATACTCAGATTTTATTTTTTTTGCGTCAGAACATGTTATCAGAATCTATATTACATAATAAAACATACTCATTCAATGTTTTCTTTGCTTTCACTTTACACTAGAATGAAAATAATTCTAGACCTCCTTAACTCTTTTTTAATATTTTTTTTAGTTGTAGATGGACACAATGTCTTTATTTTATTGCTTTGTATGTGGTGCTGAGGATCGAACCCAGGGCCTCAGGCATGCAAGGCAAGCGCTCTACTGCTGAGCTACAATCCCAGCCCCCTCCTTAACTCTTATTCATCGTATGTTTGTAGTTTTGGTGCCCCAACATTGGGTTCACAGAACTAAGTGCTAAGATAAGAGTTTAATTTATAGACCTAGAGGTTTTAGCTCTTATCATACTATATGGGAATGTTTGTTTCTTTCATTAGACTCCAAACTTCTTGATGGCAGGAAACCATTTTCTTTTAGTTGTAGATGGACACGATACCTTTATTTTATTTATTTATTTTAATGTGGTGCTGAGGATCGAACCCAGTGCCTCATGCATGCGAGGTAGGTGCTCTACCACTGAGCCACAATCCCAGCCCCAGGAAACTATTTCTTGTTGTTCTTTTTGCCTGTGGTGCTTATCAGTGTCAATTCCTTCTTTAATCTTGAGTTTAGATTCATTCGAAAGTGTTTACTTTAGGTAAGAGAAGACTCCTGTTTAATAATTTTATTATTCCTATTCAATTCTACCTTAGTCGGAAAGATAAATTAGCCCTTATATAAAGACTATAGACTCTTTATTCTGAATTCTTACACTGTACTACTTATGTGTTTTGACATCTCCTTCACCTGATTATCCTTGGGTCTTTGTTAAAGGAGTCACTGCTAATGATCTCTTTTGAAGAAATCAATTTTGTGCCTTAGATTTTGGTCTTTTTGGAGAACCACTTTTACCACCTGATAGCCACTGTATTGGCTTAAGCCCTGTGTCCATTCCAGGGATCATAGCCTGTGTCAACAAAGACTGTGACAAATGTCAATCCTCTGGCTCTTAAAAATGATGGGTTTGCCTAAATATACCTCCTTTTATGTCAGGGTTTCAGGAAAGAAACAAATTTATATTTTTTTAAAAATACTTTTTTAGTTGTCAGTGGACTTTATTTGTTTATATGCAGTGCTGAGAATCTAACCTAGTGCCTCACACATGCTAGGCAAGCGCTCTACCACTGAGCCACAACCCCAGCCCCCATATCTATATTTAAGTAGAATGATCTCATCATTATCTTTCAACACACTCAAAGCTGTTTGGATGGCAACAAATTTGCAAAGTGTACTAAATGTGGAAACATATACTTTTTAAAAAATATATTTTTTTTAGTTGTAGATGGACACAATATTTTTATTTATTTTTATGTGGTGCTGAGGATGAAACCCAGTGACTCACACATATGAGGCAAGCACTCTTTCTCTATAGCACTCTTTCTGAGCTATAGCCCCAGCCCCGGAAATATACTTTGATATGCTGTAAATAAATTCCTTTGTAACGAACCTTTTATTACAAGGTAAATAGGACTTTAGGGGACAATAGGTTTCTTTAAGACCAATTTATGTGTAGCATGGTCCAACCAGGATTAATATAATTCTTATATTTCAACATTTAATGTTATTCTTTACTTTTTTGATGTGTTTATACCGCTTCCTTAGAATCTACTTATAGAAAATTAGTGAATATAAATTGATCATCCCTGAGATTTGCTATTCTCAGCACCTATGACCTTTTGTTTGCAGACGGGATGAAAATCAGTAGGGCAGTGTCTAATATTTAGGTAAAAAATAAATATAGGCTTCCAGTATAATCACTTGGTTTTGTTGTGAACCTAGTTTGAGAGCTTTATCCTCATAATGCACAAAGGCAGGGAGAATAGGTATTCCATGTTGAAATGCTCAAAGTTAATTTAATTTTGTGTGCAATAGAAACAGTTGACCGTATAAGAAGTCATTAGAGACCTTTGCAGCATGGATAGAAAGTCATGGGAGTTGGAGAAGGTAGTTGAAGGTTCAGGTTCTACAAATTTGTCATGAAGAGTCTTAGAGCCGGGCACGGTGGCGCAAGCCTGTAATCTCAGCACTTAGGGAGGCTGAGACAGGAGAATCGCGAGTTCAAAGCCAGCCTCAGCAACAGCAAGGCGCTGAGCAACTCAGTGAGACCCTGTCTCTACATAAAACACAGAATAGGGCTGGGAATGTGGCTCAGTGATCGAATACTCCTGAGTTCAATCCCTGTTACCAAAAAAAAAAAAAAAAAAAAAAAAAAAGAATCTTAGAAGCACTAACAATTTTGAAGTATTTAAAATTAGCTTAATAGCTATACTTTATATTAATACAGCAAAATATTTGGTTTAAATTCTTTCAATTTTTAAATTTTCTATTATTAAATATATATTTAATATATGTTTACATTTATATTAAATATATTTCTTAAATATTAAATAGATTTCCATTATCTATATTTATATTATAAATATTATTTGCCTTTAAACAACAGTAATAATATGCTAAAATTCAAAATAAATCAGTTAAGTACCATTTTTTCAAATAAAATATTTAGATTGATAAGTTAGCAAACATTAAGTGCTCTTTATTTGAATTTAGAAGTAGACCTTTCCATAATATTTATTTAAAGTGCTTGTTCCCATCAAAGAAAGACATAATTTCACTTCAGATGCAGACTTTAATCTGAAATACAGGAGTCCTGTTGATTCAGCAGCACACTAGGATTTAGAAAACACAAGCTTTTAAGGTAAATTTTGTGGAACTGGCAGTACACCCTGTGGCTTGGCAGTCTAGTCAGAAGGATGATACCATGCTGACTATATTACTACATCTTTGAACATTATTCTCAAGGGTGGTAAATGCAAAACAAAGTAATATCAACTGGCACTTAATTCTGCAAGTTCCCTGCTGATTGGGGTATTCAGTGAAATGGAACTCTTCCTGACAGGAAGTCAGTCTATGAGTATGGAGACATCTGAAAATAAAGTGTGTTTTAATTTGGCACCCTACTGTTTTACAACTAGTCTTTTAAATTTGGGATTAAGAAGAGAGTTAGAAAAAGAGAGGAACATAGAAATGGGAATACTCTTAGCATAACTTTTTTTTTTTGTTTGTTTGTTTTAGTGTAATTCTGAGTACAGGTCGGTGTCTTTGTTTCTCAGCTGTTCTTGCTTGGGTTTTCATAGTCCTTTTTATTATTTCAAGTCAATCTACTGAGGTTATGGTATTACAGAAAGGCTAGATAGAAAGTGTAAAGCTTGAGATTGCTGTTCTTTAATGCCAAATTCTCTGATAAGTTTTTGAAGGTTCAGCTATGTTCTCATATTACATATTTTCAAAAATAGTGTATAACATGATAATATTAGTCCTGAGTTGTCAGAGTTAATATTAGCTATTCTAGCTCCTTAGGATACAACTTTAAATCTTGCTGTCTTTTGTACTTTTGTACTTAGTTCACTTTGAGCTAAAATTGTTAGTACTGTAACATGTTGACACAGGTACAGTTAGAACATAATAAAAATTTTGGAAGGAGCAAATACTATATTAGTAATTATCCAAGTATTCCACCTATTGTATCTTTTTTATTTGGTCTGTTTTAATCAAGCCACCAGTTTCTAGTATGGAAGTTAGAAGCATGCACTAAGTTTTAACAAAATCTGAAAGTTTGAACTTTGATATAGGCCTGAATGAAGTAATAATAGGAACCCAAAGGTAGTTATTTGCTTTTCCAGTAGTAAATTCCTCAGTTGCTTGAAGTGAACCATTTGAGATTACAGTTGCTTCCACCGTGAATGACAAAAGGAGGAAGGAAAACGACTAGAAGGGGAGGTTTTTAAGAAAAGATGAGGCCAGAAAATGCTGTGATGGTAGATGCGGAATTTAATAAATGTTTTCCTTCTGCAGCTTATTAAATGTGTAACCTTGGGTTTATTCGCTTGTTTCACTTGCTTAAGCCTTCATTTCTTATTGAGTGAAATGGGTATATTAAGACCTTGTGTAATACATGTGAAACTGTGTAAACTGTTCAAAGAACAAAGTAGTTTACAAATAAAAATTATTAGATGCTGAATCTCAATTTTTAAGAGCACATAAAATCTTTTTAATATTTTCAGTGCCTCTTGTTTTTCTTTCATAAAATTAATTTGACTTTTTAGATCATAACCTCACAAATTTAGTTTTACACTATTTTTTAGTGTCTTTGATTATTTTTCCATTTTTGTAGTTACGTTCCAGTCTGTTGTTTTCATCTTGAATCAAAAAATATTTGAGCTAGAAGAGACCTCAGAGATTGACAGTTTTTTACCTTTATTTTCCATGTAGGTAAGGTTAATGGGTAACGTTTATATTTTCCAAAAGCTCCCAACATGGTTTTCAATTTAGCCACAATGACATGTCTTTCTAAGAAACCCAATACAATGTACCTGGATTCCAGTAACTTTGATGTCATCATAGAGACTACTACTATAATGATTTTTAAAGGTCTCTTTGTAAACTTCAGTAGTTTTCATATATTTTACATTTCCTTTAACAGAGCTTCTTTCTGTCTTGCCCAAAATTGAGAAAAATTTTATAGTTAATTTAATTTATTGATTATTAACCCTTTTAAAAAATTCTGACCAAATACATTATTAAAAGTTGCTCCACATGGTGATTCTCAACCTGAGTCCTGTCAGAATAGAGGCTAAACCATAACATGGCTTAAGACAGTTGGTGTCAGCCATTGTTTCCTTAAAAGTATTGATAAATATTTGAAAAGACTTACAGAATCATTCTGGATCGAAAGATCTTATTCTTTTTCACCAGACGAGTCATTAAGCGTCTGATGGATTATGGTTTTAAGTTATGGTTCTTTTTAAAAAAATTTTTAGTCATAGATAGACACAATACCTTTATTTTATTTATTTTTAATATGGTGCCAAGGATCAAACCCAGTGTCTCACATGTGCGAGGCAAGCGCTCTGCCACTGAGCCACAATCCCAGCCCAAGTTATGGTTTTTGACAAACTTAAGAAATTACTATAGTAGGTAATATGTATGTCTTAACTAAGTTTAAAATCAGAGACCAAAGTTTTATAGGTGGATATAGTATGAGGTTTGGAAAATTTTAATTGTGAAGATATATCATCATTTCATAACATAAATATTAAAAAAACCCTAATTTGCTCCTAATGAATACCAAATATGATGTTATTTCAGTTATTTATTTTTATTTGAACTTTGAGCACTGAAATTAAAGTCTATTTTCATATTAATCTTAACAATTTTTTAAATGATACATAGTATCAGTTTACAGTGGTCAGTGTTCAGAGTGGAAGACCCCAAATGGTTAAACAGGAGGAAAGTTTTCTGCTTTTAGTTAAAAACTGCTCTTTTCTATATGGCTTATTTACCACGTGTTTAATTCTTAATGTTGTGTGCCATGGGACTGGGTATGCAAAAGTCAGCAGAAAGAGTTCTGGTTTTTACATCTAGAGCTATTACTTGCTGTACAATAATAAAGGCACTATTTTATTGGGTTACTTGTAATTAACTTCAGCACTAGGCATTCATATAAATCATTGGTAATCTGTTTTCTTTAGATTTTTATTCTTTTAAACTGGTTTAATGTACTTGCTTTGTGTTGTCTTTTTACATATAGATTGAGGTTGTAATTGCTTTTTGGAATTAGGCTGTCAGAAACAAACATATATGAGGATTCAAGAAATGATTGAGGCAAGCTAATCAATTTTATATAACATTTTATAAAGATTTGTTACTGGAATAAATATTCAGTAGTAACATTGTTTTGCCAGGAAACTTAATAAATAAGGATTTTATTTTCTCAAAAAGTATCTATACATTCAAAAAGTTAAAATGGCAAACAGTTTTAATTAGAATATATTAACTTTTTAAATGTTTTTCAAAATCCTGACAAAGATATACATTTTCTTTGAACTCCTATTTATCAAGGTATTAATATTCTTCTTATAATTTTAAACATTTGCATCTTGGTAAGTTTTCATGTTTTGCATGTTAACTGATAAATACCATCATATATTGATTCGTTTTGTGCTCCTAAGTTTTTGTGATTATTAGCTTAAAATAGGATAAAAATAAAACATAGGCAGAGACTTTTGAATAAAAGAAATAAAGTTTCAAAAGAAATGTATCTCTTTTTGTATGTCTGACTGAATTTAAGGTAACAGTTTTTATTATTGCCAATTAAATATTGGAAAACCAAAATTTAACTCTTAAAAATTTCTTCATTGGAATTTTTTTATAGCACCTCTGTAGAAAGGATTTAGAGGTATGAGATAATGTAATTCTCTCTTACGATATTATAATCTTGACTTGATCACTCACATAAAATGAATGTTAGTTGTGTTGTGGTTGAAGATAGGAGGCATGCAGAATGCTGTGCACACAAGTCATGAAACCAGTGCTTTAAAAAAGAAGTCAGTTGTTAAATACTTTTTATTACAACTGCATACATTACTTTGTTTAAAAATGTTTTAAAAATAATTAGCTGTTTTATATAGTTTCAATGGAAGTCTTTCATGTTTCTTCTCCAGCAGTCTCTAATGAACACTCCTTGTAATTTCAGTGCAGGCTTTGAGATTCCCTAAAGACTTGACTTCAGACCTCAAAGGGCAGCAGTTGCCATATGTCTGGAGGACTGGAGTTGCCAAACAGACTGACCATGTACTAATAGGACACATTTATATAGCTCCCGAATGTGGCGTCCTGATACAGTCCTAATGATGATCATCTGTTGAGAACTTGTAGCTGGAAAGGGTCAGAGCAACTTTTGTCACCTTTATGGAAATCAAACTTTCTGTATTGATTCATGAAAGATACTGACTAAATTGATGCAAGTTTGGAAGTTATTAGAAGGATCATTATAGGTTGAGTAATATGTTTTTACTAAAATCTGTTTTAAAAACAGATTTTAGAGTCCAATATATTGTTTTATGTGCCTAAATACAGCGAGGAGATTGTTTTTTATTGGTTATTTTGGAATTATTAGATGTTATTTTAATCTTTGGACACTTAACAATCTTTGTATCCTATATTTTGTGCCTTCTATGAAGAGTTACTTTCTCAATATTCAATTCCTTCTGCATAGTCACATTGAAAAATATTTAAAGAACAATTATAAAATTGAGCTATTTGCTAATCAGATTTTAATAGAATTTTTTCTTTTCTCTAATTTTTAACTTTATACATATATTTTTATATATTTCACTTACTGGCTAAGTGATATTTGTACAAAATAGATGTACATTTTAGTTGTGTATGTTGATGAAAGTAATTGAAATCAGAACTTCCCAATGGGCAAGAATCTGTTTTACTATTTCATTGACTAATTTGTTTGGTTTATCATCTAGAGAGATCTTTTCTTTACAATTCTGCTATATTCTTTACTGGTACACGGTCACTCAAGTTCATATCAATATGCTGTTGAGAGAGCGCTGACACAAAGTGCAAACATTGAAAAGCCATTGACAGTTACTCTGAGCACTTAAAATTACTGTATCTTGACTGTGAACAGTTTTGCCTCGTTTTGGCCTTTGCTCTGTGCATTTTGTGTTTCTCTGTTTTGCATAACTACTTTTCTTTTCTCATTTGATCTCTGTGGCCTCCTTTGACTTTTAGTAGTGTTTCTGTTATCTCTTTTTAGGTAATTAGAGCTATATCCATCCAATTTTATTTATTTGACAAAGACATAGATAACTATAACATCTTAAAAATTGATATGGATATTTAAGTAAAGAACCCAAGCTGTAAGCAGACTCATTGACTTGTATATGGAGTACTAGCTATTTGGGAAGCTGAGGTAGGAAAACTGTCTTGAGCCCAGAAATTTGAGGTCAGCCTGGGCAACATAGCAAGACCCTATCTTAAAAAATAAACAAACAAACAAAGAGCAAAGAAAAAAAGCTCAAGCCTTTAAAAAGTAAACAGAATAGTTTAATCTGAGTTTAGATGTTTGTTAACGTACATTTTTCTTCATTCCTTTCATTAGTATAAATTATGTTTGGTTTCTGAGATCAACACTTACATTAAAGGGAAATATTTCACTGTCAATAGAAATAGAGTTAATTTGATTTTGTAGGTCAAAACACTGACTTTAGAAAAAGAACAAATTTTTATTAATTAGGTTTGATACATTTCTGTTTTCATAGTATTTATGAGGCTTGAATGTTTCTTATTTAGAGGTTCTTCAGAACAATATTGGCAAAATACCTATTGTGCACTTAGAAAAAATATGTATTTCTGGTAGCCTGATCCACCCACCCTCAGCCCTGGGAATCAGGTGACCCCACCTACCTTCTTGAAGCCCTGGAATGCAGCTCTATAGCTGACTTGGGGTGGTTCCAGGAGTCAAGGCCTGAGAAGGCATGGGTGTGGCTCTCAGATACTGACAGGTCTCCCTTCTACTCCATTACTGGGCATGTTGTACTGGAGTGGTTTTGTCCAGAGCCTCTCTGATCCCACATAGCTTTGAGAAACTGAGGGCACCCTAACCTTTGCTGCTGTGCCAGCCTGCTCTTACCTGCCTGAGCTTGCCAGAGTATCTCCATCATGACACAAGACATGGAAATTTATAATTGCTGGGCAACCACAGCCATGAGTGCCACCCTTAAAACTGCTGGCAAAGCTGTAGCACCTAAGACAGCTGTATCCTAGCTGGTGGAGCACTTTTACAAACCCCTAAAACCTAGGCCACTGAAATACCTGCAAATGTGGCTGACATTATTTATAACTGAAGAAGCTATATGAGATTACATTAATGCACCTACCTGGGACCAAAGCCATTTTAGCCTATCCATTTTACCCCCTAGGCCACATCAGCAGCAGAACATCTTATGAAAAAGTCAGCCTATAGAAACAACTGAACCACGTGGTGCACAAATATGAATCTAGGAACACAAGAACTATGAAAAAGCAAAATAATCTGATACTTCCAGAGTAACCTTGAGTTCTTGAGGAACAGAACTCAAAAAGAAATTGTTGCATTGCCAGAAAACATAATTGAAAAATAATGATTCTAAGAAACTTAACAAGGTACAAGAGAATACACATAGACATTTGGGAAGAAATTAGGAAAATAGCTGATGTGAATGAGATTCAGTGAAGAGATATGATAAAAAAGAAACAAATCTTGGAGGTGAAAAACTCAGTTGAAAAACAATACATTAGAGATCCTTGGTATTTGTCATGTGGATGCAGGGGTAGTTCAACATACACAAAGCAGTAAGCATAATAAAGCACATCAACAGAATAAAGGACAAAAGTCATAATATCTCAATAGATGCAGAATAAGCATTCAATAAAATGCAACATCCCTTTGTGATAAATACCCTCAGCAAATTAGGTATAAAAGTCACAAACCTAAACACACTAAAAAGATGATGTGTAACAAACCCACAGCTAATGTATAGAATAAGGAAAACCTAAACTGTTTCATTTAAGATGTGGAATGAGATAAAGTTGTTATTTTTCACAACTCTTATTTAACATAGTAGATGTCTTAGCCAGAGCAATTTGGTAAGAGAAGAAAAAAAAGAGGAAGTCAAATTATTTTTTTTGCAGATAATATGATTTTATATACATAGAACCTAAGACTCCCATCAAAAAACTTTTAGAGCTGGCCGTGGTGGTGCACAGCTGTAATGCTAGCAGCGGAGGCTAAGGCAAGAGGATTGAAAGTTCAAAGCCAGCCTCAGCAATTTAGCAAGGCCCTAGCAATTTAGCAAGACCCTGTCTCTAAATAAAATACAAAAAAGGGCTGGGGATGTGGCTTAATGGTTGAGTGCCCCTCAGTTCAATCCCTGGTACCAAAAAACAAACAAACAAACAAACAAACAAAATCCTTTTAGCACTGATAAAATCAATAATTTTTAAGAACAAAATCCACATAAAAAATCAGTGACATTTTTAAATATTTAGAATGAACTTACTAAAAAGGAAATTAAGAAAGCAATTTTGGGCTGGGGTTGTGGCCCAGTGGCAGAGCACTTGCCTAGCATGTGTGAGGCACTGGGTTTGAGTCCCAGTACCACATATAAATAAAATATGGACCCATTGATGACTAAAATAAAAAAATTAAAACAAAAAGCAATCTCATTTACAGTAGCAATCAAAAAGCAAAAGGAAAAAAACCCACATAGGAATAAATTTAACCAAGGAAATGAATGACATTTCAATGACATTATGACAAAATGTTCATACTACCCAAAATGATTTGTAGATTACAGACATTCTTCACAAAAATGGGGGAAAAAAAGGATAAGGAAACTAAAAAGACCCCAGATGGCCAACTGAATCTTGAGTGAAGAGAACAAAGCAGGAGGCTGAACAATACTTGACCTTAAAATATACTACCAACACACCATTATACTAATAATATACCAATATACTACCAATTCAATAGTATACCAATATACTACCAATCCAACATTGTAACAGAATAGTGAATCCAGAGATATAATCCACATGTCTAAGCCAATTGATCTTTTTTTAAAATATTTTTTTAGCTGTAGATGGACACAATATTTTATTTATTTATTTTTATGTGGTGCTGAGGATTGAACCCAGTGACTCACGTATGCGAGTCAAGCGCTCTACCATTGAGCCACAATCCCAGCCCCACCAATTGATCTTTAACAGGCACCGAAAAGGTATTGGAGAAAATAAATGGTCCTAGGAAAACTGGATATTCAATTGCAAAATGGAACTAGGCTCCTAAGTTTAACTGGGTATAAAAATCAACTCAAAATGGATTAAATACTAAATGCAATACCTGTAATTATGAAACATAGGGGAAACATTTGAACTGTACAGCCAGTGCTGTTTTGGATAAGACTTTAAAAACCTAGGCAACAAAAGGAAAACATAAATGTGGTCTTTCAAACCATGAATCTTCTGCAAAGCAAAGGAAACAACAGAGTGAAGATACTCTATAGAATAAGAAAAAATATTTTCAAACTGTTCATCTGATAAAGGAATCAATATCCAGAATATATAATGAACGCATAACTCATTAGCAACATCAAAAACCCAAACCCCCAAATTATCATGATTAAAAAATATACATAGCCAGGTGCAGTGGCGCAAGCCTGTAATCTCAGCACTTAGGGAGGCTGAGACAGGACAGTCGCGAGTTCAAAGCCAGCCTCAATAACGGCGAGGCACTAAGCAACTCAGTGAGACCCTGTCTCTACATAAAATGCAAAATAGGGCTGAGGATGTGCTCAGTGGTCGAGTGCCCCTGAGTTCAATCTCCAGTACCCCCCTCCCCCCCAAGTACAGATGATCTGAATAGGTATTTCTCAAAAGATATATAAATGCCTAAAAAAGTACATGAAAAAAGGGTTAGCATCATTAATCATCAGAGAAATGTAAATAAAAAGAATAACAAGTAGAGATAATCTTTTTCACCAGAATAAAACAATATTGCAGTCAGTGTTAATATTGATGGCTTGACAAAAATAAAATGACCATAGAATGGATTCCATGTTGTGAATCTTGTCTATCAGCACCTGATTTTATCTGCTTTAGAGCATGCTACTATTTGGGAGTTAATTTTAAAGTTTAGGTAATTTCATATGGTACCTTCAAGACACCAAAGTATGTTTTAGGAGGTTATTTTGCAGAAAACAGAGAAGTTAATCTCTAAGGAAGTTAAGATTCTATTCAAATAATTTCAGTGAATAATTGTATACAGTACATTTATTGGTATTTTTTCTCTGTTTATTTGTGGAGAGTAGGGAGGAATATACTTAATGTTATTAATTAAGTCTCCCTGCCCCCCAACAAAAAGACTTTTTACCACCAAAAGCACATATTGGAAGTTTGGTAGAATTCTATTTAGTCATTTTCACAATATGTAATACGTAATACCTTGTTGTATTACTTAAGAACATTAGTAAGCTAAGAGTGTATTTTAGTAAAAATTGACTAGTCAACAATTATGGCTTTAGGAAGTGATGATCAATTAAATGCAGCTTAGGAACAGGTATGAAATTATTGACTGTTGATTTTTGAGTCCTTCCTCTCCAAAGTGCTGAAATGTGTTTTGAAATTACTTAGTTGCATTAGTGGTTGGATTTGAGGCTTTCAGCGTGTTTTTTTTTTTTTTTTTTATCAGTACCTCTAGGGAAAGGATAACCAAGACCTTTAAATGTACTCTGAATTTTGTATCAGTATATAATTGTAAATACTGTGATGAAATATTGAAATGATCATGAAAGATGATGACCATTAAGCTTTTCTTTCAACTATTAAAACTCACTAAAGGTTATATTGAGCTGTGGTTTGTGAAATTGTTTAGACTAACGCCTTCTTTGATAATTGTTTCTGAAGTGGAGAAAAATGCTTTAGGAGAGCATGATTAATGAACATTCTTTTTGGTTTTGGCAACTTCTACAGATCATTGTAGAGAATGTATTATTATAGAGAAAACTTGTTGGCTTTTAACAGCATCTGGATTATCAAACAATTGAAAGATTTTATTCTACTGGGGTTTAAATTATTTTTATATGCATTATTAATTCTTATCAGCATGCATTTATATATCTGATACTTGGCATTTTATTAAATGTTAATACTTAATAATTAGAAGTGGATTATAGAGACATGAAAACCCAATGGTATCTTTGAGGATTATATGTTATTTTGGTAAATGTAGCCAAAATATAAGTAATATTTATATTTTTACTTTATTCTTAATCCCTTTTTTCTCTTGTATAGTTGTAAACTATTTTTTATTCTACACTAACATATAATACTGACAGTTAACAAATGAGGGTTTATAGATGTGCCCATCCTTGAGGAAACAAGAATGGAAGGAGTGACAAATTTTAATTTCTGTAAAAGAAATTTTTTTTCTATTCTGTGTGTACTTTTGGGTCTCATTTTTAAAATATTTTTTAAGATGTTGATGGACCTTTATTTTATTCATTTATTTATATGTGGTGCTGAGAATCAAACCCAGTGTCTCACGCATGCCAGGCAAGTACTGCACACTGAGCCACATACCCAGCCCCATAATTTGTATTTAATTTAAAAGAAAAAATTGTATTTTGTGTTATTTTCCAAACCAAGTGTCCATCGTAAGTGTTTATGTGGTTAAATTTTAAATAGTTGTATGGTATTAATTTTAACTAGTTTTTCATCTAACTTTAGCACTGACATTTTAAATCTCTGTTGAATTTAAATGGCATACTTCATAATTTGGTATGTAAGTAGAAGCTTGCATACCTAATGAAATGAAATAAAAATGATGTTTGCTTGTTTAAAATATGTGTCTTTCAGCTGGTATTTATCCATATGGAGTTTGAAATTTGTCTGCATTATGCAATGAAAATCCCTTCCAATTATGTTTTTGATCATAAAAATGGATTTGAGAAAAATTGCACTAATAAATACTTTTAAAGTTAAATTTTTATATATACTTTACTTTTTAGAGTGATTTTAGGTTCACCGCAAAATTGAGTAGACATACAGAAGTTTCTCACATATCCCCTACACATGCTTAGCCTTGTCCATTGTCAATATTTCCCATAGAGGGGCATATTTGTTACATCTGCTAAACCAACGTTGACACACTTGTTATCACCCAAAATCTGTAGCTTACATTAAAGATTCACTTTTGGTGTTGTGCATTCTGAAGATTTGAGCATTTATTATGGCGTATATTCATTATTACATTATATGATGAGCATTTTCACTGCTTAAGAATTCTTGCTTTTTTCCTGATTCTTTTTTCTCCCTCCTCCTGCAAATGCTGATCTTTTTTTTTTACTTTCTCCATAGTTTTTCCTTTTCTATAATATCATAACAGTTGGCATCATAGGATGTAGCCTTTCAAATAGGTTTCTTGTTCTTACTAATATGTATTATGTTTATTCCATGCCTTTAAGGGCTTTATTGTTCATTCTTTTTAGTGCTGAATAATATTCCATTATCTGATCAATACCACAATTGATATATTCACCTTCTGAAGGATGTTTTTTGATTATTCCAAGATTTGGCTTTTAAGAATAAAGTTGCTATACATTTCTGTGTGAGGGTTGTTAAGTGGGTATATTTTCAATTCCTTTGGTTTAATACCATGAATCAAAATTGCTGGATCATATAACACAGCTAAAAGTAACTATGTCAATTTGCATTCCATTAGCAGTGAATGAGGTTTCTTGCAGCTCCACATGTTTGCATTTGTTGATGTCAGTCTTCTGGATCTTGGCCATTCTAATGAAAGTGTCCTAATATGTCACTGTTGCTTCAATTTGCATTCCCCTAATGACATAACCTCTTGAGAATCTTTCATATGCTTATTTACTGTATCTCTTGTTTGGTGAGATGTCTGTTAAGCTTTGTGGTCCCTTGCTTAATGGTGTTTGTTTTCTTATCCTTGCCTTTTAAGAGTTCTTTGTACATTTTTGGGTAATGGTGTTTTATCAGATACGTATTTTGCAAATATTTTATTTCAATCTGTGGCTTGCCTTTTCATTCTCTTGTCATTATATCTTGTAAAGAGGAAACATTTGATTATTGAAAGTAAATTCTTAACTTCACTGATAAGATTAATTTTTTTCCACTGGAATATGCCTTTGTTGTTGTAGCCACACCCAAGGTTATTTAGACTTTCCTTGCTCATCTTCTGAGGCTTTTATAGTTTTACATTTTACGTTAAGGTCTGTGATCCATTTTCAGTTAATTTTGTGAATGTTTATCTAAATTCATTTTTCGCATGTGGATGTTTAGTTTTTCCACCACCATTTGTTGAAAAGACTGCCTTTTTTTCTATTGTATTGCCTTTGCTCCTTTGTCAAAGATTAGTTGATTATTTATGTGGTTCTATTTCCGGGCCCTATAATGTGTTCCATTGATCTGTTTGTCTATTCTTTTGACAATACACGCTTTATTGATTACTATAGCTTTGTAGTGTTTTTTTTTAGTCGTAAATGGACACAATTCCTTTATTTTATTTATTTGAATGTGGTGCTGAGGATTGAATTCAGTGCTTCACGCATGCTAGCAAGCACTCTACCACTGAACTACATCTTCAGCCCTGTAGTAAATGTTTTAATTTTTTTTAAGTTTTAGATGGACACTATACCTTTATTTTATTTATTTATTTTTATGTGGTGCTGAGGATTAAACCTAGTGCCTCACACATGCTAGGCAAGTACTCTACCACTGAGTTACAACTTCAACCTCTGTAGTAAATTTTAAAGTCAAGTATGTTAAGCCTCCAACTTTATTCTTCTCCTTCACTATTATGTGAATTGTTATATTTCTGTCTCTTTAAACTTTAAAACCACTCTGTTGATTTTCACAAAATAACTTGCTGGGATTTAGATTGGAATTTCATGGAATTTGTAGATCAATTTGGGAACAACTGACATCTTGACAATTTTGAATCCTCCTATCCATGAATATGGAACATCACTCATATTTATTTAGTTCTACTTTGGTTTCATGAGCATTTTGTATTTTTTTCATATTGATGTTGTACATATTTTATTTTGTATTTATCTTGTATTTATGTGATCCTAATGTGGGTAGCATTGTTTTTACTTTAAATTCCAGTTGTATCCTGCATCCTTGATATTATCATGTATTAGTTTCAGGAGTGTTTTGGTCAGTTATTTTGGATTTTTCATATTGACAGTCATGTTGTCTTTAAACAAAAATAGCACACTCTCTGCCATCAAAATACTTTTAATTTCCTTTTCTTGTCTTATTGCATTATCTGCACCTCCCACAATCATGTTGAAAAGCAGTGTTGAGAGGGAGCTTTCTTGTCTTGTTTCTGGTAGATTATTTAAAAAGGAAAATGACTAATGCAATAATTTGTCCTTTGGTAGAGTAGTTCTTCTATTTTTTCTTATGTTCTTTTTTTCTAGTAAGAGCAGCAAATTTCACCATATTTTTTTTCATTTCCATTTTGAGATTTTGTTTTCTTTAAACTATGTGATCTGAATGAAACCTCACTCAGTTTCAGGTCTTGTCTTTCCATTATCTGGTATTATATCAGATTCCCAAGTGGTTTTCCCACAAAAGTGCATGTTGGATAAGAAAGCTGAGAAGTGAGTGAATGCTTCTGTTCTGTGGCTGTGACATTCCTGGGGGTATCATGGTCCCATTTAATAAATTTCTGCCTGTGTACAAGGTCACAGTTGGTTCGATTCATCCCCTTAAAATCCGAGGTACTTCTGTAAACTTCTAGGGTTTCCTCACTCTTCCTAGGGCACAAGACACTGCAAGGTTGTTTTTGGTCCATCTTCTATTAATTTGCCTTTTTCTACTGTTCCTCTGCATTATTAGATTTGGGCAACTCATTGAAGCTTGATGTGCCACTGTGCTGTGCCTAGGAAGTGAAGTGTGAGCTGCTCTGCACCAAGATCAAAAAAAGTATCTGCAGTTTATTTCTATCTTCCTCCTGCTACCTTTTAGAGAAGAGAGGAGGGTGTAGCGTGTGCTTCTCTTTCAGGGACATACTCTTTATGGAATTTGATTACTTTTCATTGAACTACCTATTTTTTAATTTAATTTTGATGAAAAAGATTTTAAATCATTTTGAAATTTCTATTTTATGTTTGGTTTGTTTATGTTAGTGAAAGAAATTTAGGATCTGTGTTTTGTAATTACATTGTGTGGCAACTATGGGTTTTTAGAGAGAATATATTGTACACTTATGAGTCATGAATTTCTAATTGTTAGTAAATGAAGGTGATCTATCCTAGGTAGATCCTGTTATGTCAGAATCAGAATCAGAATCAGAATACAGACTTTATGACTTCCTAGTCTTTCCTCAACAATATGTTGCTTTACTTTCCTCTGCTAGGTCAGTGAGAGACTACATCCATTGTCTGCCTAACTTTGAAGTTAATTTTCATTTTATTGAACATATTCATTTTTCATTCTACTATATGTGTTCTGTTAGTGTGATCATACCTACACTATTCATTTAATGGAATCATTCAACAAAATAATGGCATGCAGTCATTTTAGTTCTGAGAGCCACGTTGGGTTCAAAACACAAATGAATATTGAACAAAAGTGGCATAAAAGAAGAAAATGGAACAGAAAGGCTGTGGAAAAAAAAAAAGAACTAGAAAGGCATTAATTTGAAATTACATGGAATTTAAAACTCTTAAAAGTTATTATTTTCAGGAAATATTAACCCAATTTATGGTGAACAATGGTTAGTAACTAAGCCTGGTCTTGTTTAGGTGTTATGAGAGAATGAAAAGATAAGTTGAGAAGTATCATATACAAGGCCTCTTGTGTAGTAAGAAATCTGTCTTAATGTAAGAGGATAAATTTTTCATGGGCAAAAATATAGTTATAGTCTTACACAATATGGACAGTGAATTACAGTTTTCCAGCTCACTGTGGTCTAGCACAATTCACTATTCTTGTTATTTTCCTCAATCATTAAACATCTTTTTTTTTAAAAGAAGCATGTTTCTTAACACTTAATAAATACATAAGGAGACTATGCATATATTTACAATTCTTTAAAAACAGATCAGTATATGGGTTTGTGTGTATATAGACATAAACACACATACATGGCTACATTTATTGACACTTCTTGAATCTAGGTCTATTTCAATTAATGCAGGTCTTTCCTTATTATGTTGATGCTTGTTTTATATATGTTTTGAGATAAGAATTGAAGAATTCATTTGAGCACACTTCCTGATTGATTTACTTATAGGCTTTTAATTATCTTTTTAGTAGATAAGTGCTAATAGATTAATTTTAATGGATGAAAATTATAGTTATAGACTTATAACATATATTGCTAATGTCTAGGGCAATGAATTAAAGTTTTCCAGCTCATATGGAAATCTAGCATAATTCAGTGTTCTTTCTTGTCTTTTTTTGAATCATTAGTCGTCTTTTTTGGGGGGGGAATATGTTGTATTTACTAATGTTTTTGAATTAAATTTTCTCTTTGTTTTGGTTGATATGTCTTTTTTTTTTAATAAAACAAAAAAAATCTCTGTCTTTGGTCTTTTTTATTGCCTCCCTACCCAACTCCCAACTTCCAACTATTTTAATTATCTTAGTGTATAATGATACAGAACAAAAAAGGCAAGATAAATGTGTGTAGGCTCATTTAATTTATGCTGAATAAAGCTATGCTTTACTTGTTTAATACTTTTCAGTATCTGTCTTTGGGTGTTCATAGGGCCGTGATGGGTAAGCAGCATGTTTTACAGAACTTTTCCTTTAAAAACTAAAGTATAAAATTTATGTGGGTGATGTTTTTCATTATTGTTGTTTTAAAAGAAATAACCTATTGAGTGAAATTTCTTCAGCTATTTTTTTTGCTGTTTTTTAGGAGTGGCAGAATTCTATTCAGAAGAATGCAGGCCTTGCTTTTATTGAACTTGTCAATGAAGGAAGGTAATCTATTTTATATTGCTTTAAAATCTTATTGATTTTTCCCATATGAACTGATATTTTGTGGTTCTCATTTTTTTTGCAGTCAGTAATGTAATAAGTCCATATATATTGATTATTACAAAAATGTCAACATTTAGTACTTTTACAGTTTTCTTCATGGTTACATACTTATTGATAAGATTCTGGTCTATTTTTCAGGAAATGTGGGTATTTTGCAAAAGTAATCTGCTGAGTCTGTTTGCGGAAATAAGGAAAAGTCATATTTGTACTTTTTATGAAGTTGTATTGTATTTTTAGTGCCCATAATTAGATGACTGTGATGTCTTTCTTTTATCATAGTCTGGCCATAAAGAGAAGTTGGAACAAATTTTGTTTTGTGTTCTGATGTGATAAGAAATGGAAGAGAAGGAATAAGTGGGTATTCATTTCCATTTAAAGAACATAAATAGAAGAATTTAAAGAAAATTTAGTGGTAGGAAAAAGAAGCAAAGAAAGTACAGAGATGAAAAGAGATAAACGAGGGGAAACAAATTTGAGTGAAAGAATTAAAAGATAAAAATAAACCAAGTAAATGATGAATTGACCACTTTGTGTTTGTTTTGTATAGCTGATCAGTATTAATGATACTGAAGACTCAGAGTAGAGATTGAAAGTTGTGACTGAGTTTTGGCTGGTATTGTTGAACTGATCCTATCACTGTGGTAACTGAACTAGTAACTAGGAATCTAGGTGCTCTCTCCCTGTTATAGGATAAGAAGAAAAGAATCAACTTCATTTGATTTGAAATACTATTAAATTTTTTCACTTAGAATTACAATTGTTTTCAAAACTTACATTACAAATACAGGCTAGTAATAGAAACAAACAAATGATCACTTAAAACTTTATCAGAGGGGCTGGGATTGTGGCTTAGTGGTAGAGTGCTTGCCTTGCATGCGTGAGGCACTGGGTTCGATCCTCAGCACCACATAAAAACAAATAAATAAAGATATTAAAAAAAAAATTTATCAGAGCACATGATACCTGAGATGTGTTTTCAAGGGCAAATATGGTTAATCATCTGTACGTTTTAGAAAAGTAGGACTTATGGATAAATTGGAGTATGTTTGGTGAAAAGCATTCAGAATACAGGGAATAGAATATTTGAAGCCATTGTGAGGTGAGGAAAGAAAAAGATGTTCTAGTGTGTGTTCCTGTGTGTGGGTGTGAGCGTGCGCACTTGCCTGTACTGTCAGGTGGGGATGTGTTTTGGAATCGATTGGCATTTGCATTACAAAAGGCCTAGCGCAGCATAATTGGACTTTTATCTAAAGGTGTTAGCAAGTCTGTGGCAGATGTTATGTAGAAGAGTGTCATGAAATTGGGGTTTTAGAAAGATTACTGGCAGAAGTGTTTAGGATAGGTTGAAGGAGAGGAGGCCCAGTTGAAATCAAGAACTATAGCAAAGCCACTATAGTGGTTCCTGTAAGAAATAGAGCTAAAGTGTAGTCTATAGTTGGGAAGTAGTAAGTGATCAATAAATATATCTCAATGAATAAAGTGACTAGTACTTGAATCTTATTTGTTGAATGTTTTCAGCACCCCCAAAAGAAGACCTATGTTTGTTAATAGTCACTTCCCATTTCCCTCTTCTTCAGCCCTAGCTTGCTACTAATGTATTTTATTTAGATTTTTCTGTTTGAAACATATAACTGGAATCTTACACTGCATGGTCTTTTGTAACTGGCATTTGATTGTCAACTGCACATTACTGCGATGAAATGTCTAAGGAAATTTACTTTATAGTGTGAAAGGGTTTATTTAGTTCACAGTTTTAGAGGTTCAAAAAATAAACAGCATAGTGTAGGCTTGGAAAGTGCCATCTCTTGACTACTTCTTCTACTGGTCAGAAGGCCAGGTAGTATGTGTCAAAGTTGGGGCTTACATGTCTAACTAGCAAGCAGAGACAGACAGGTCTAGTGGTGTCCCAGATCCCTTTCAAGGGCATACCCCAACTGACCTAAGGATCTAAGGAAAAGGTCTCACCTCTTGGCAGTCTACAACAACTCTCAATACTGCCACCATTGAACCAAGCTTTTACCCTTTAGGTCTTTGGGGGATACTGATCCAAAGCCTTTCACATGTTTTCTAGGTTCGTCTATGTTGTAGCAGGTGCCAGAACTATATTCCTTTTTCTTTCTTTTTTTTTTGCCAAATATTGTTTCATTTTCTGGGTATATCATAGTTTACTCGACCATTCATTTGTTAAGGGATATTTGGGTTGTTTCTGTTCTTGGCTGTTGTGAATCATGACTCTTAAGAGCATTGTATATGAGTTTTTAAAAATGTTTTTCATTTTAGTGAGTCCATACTTAGGAATATATACAAATTGTATGGCAAATTCAATAAATACCAGTGTTTAATGATATATTTTTATGTAAATATGTTTGAATTATTGGTACTTTTCATGTAAACAACATTTCATCTTCAGTATAAATGCATTTTTTAGATATATATATATTTTTCCACTACTGAGGTTTGAACCCAAGGGTACTGTACCATTGAGCTATATTCCCAGCCCATTTTATTTTTTATTTTGAGATTGAGTTTCAATAAGTTGCTGAGGCTGGCCTTATACTTGGAATCCTCCTGCCTCTTTCTTCTGCTAGGTCTCTGTGGATACAGGTATGTGCTACTTCAGCAGGCATTATAATCATGACATTAATCAAATTATATTTCTTTGAGGGTTTTTACCAAAAGAAAAGAATATATATAAAATTAATTTTTACATTTATGAAAACTTTCTGCATTTTCTGAAGAAATGAACTTGATTATTCTCAAATATCTGTATATAAAATTTGTTGTTATCATTATTCCTTATTGTACAAATAATTATTTAAATTAAATTTTTATATCAGCTGTTATAGTTTTCATAATTCTTTTGGTCTCTTATCTATGTTTATCTTATTCTTCTTAGATTTTTTAATTAGATTTTATGGTTAGAAACTTCTGTGCTTAGCCTATGGAAAGCACTCAGCCTTTCTTTATTATTATTATTATTATTATTATTATTTTATTGGTACTGGGGATTGAACCCAGGGGCACTTAACCACTGAGCCACATCCTCAACCCTTTTTTGTATTTTTTTTTATTTAGAGACTGGGTTGCACTGAATTGCTTATGGTCTGGCTAAGTTGCTGAGGCTGTCTTTGAACTAGTGATCCTCCTGCCTCAGCCTCTGAGCCACTGGAATTACAGGTGTGCACCACCATGCCTGGCTAGCCTTTGTCTTTTAGATTAATACTTGAAATAAACAATGCTGCAAACAAAACTAAGATTTATTAGTGAAATGGTGGACATAGTAGTTGAAATTTTGTTCTCTCTTTAAGGGTATAATATATTTGAAGGAAAAACTCAGATGTTTATTGATAATGATACCCTTAGATGTTTATTTTTCTAAATCAGTGGATTTAGTTTTCCATATAAATGAACGTTTTTTTCAATTTCAGTTAAATATCCAGTGCCTTGATGTTAAATGATTCTGTGTAGAAGTGGATGTGTCTGAGAAGTAGTTTGGAGTATCTAGCTACTAGACTAAATCCCAGGGGAAGAAGAATAGTATAATAAGGATTTTTCTTTTTACTACAAAGGCCAACCCTTTCTTTTTGTTATTATGTAAGTCTGACCTGCCTTGACCTCATTTATAGAGTAACTGCTATAAATTTGATCCTTGATTAATGTTTTATTAGTGTAAATAACATGAAGACCTTTATAGACAGACTACAGCATCAGGTTTATCAGAGTTGAAGGGTATCATTAGCAATCAATTACCTAGGTCAGACGTAAGTAATTGTTGTTTGGTAGAAATATTTCCCTTAACTTAAGTGTTTAATAAGATACTTTATAAATATATTGTGTTCATCATTTTGTGTTTGATTATTGATATTCTTCATGTTTAGCATGCCATTTTAAACAAATTTATGGAGCTGAAATAAGTAATAATGAGTGACACAATCTTTGATGTCTTTGCTAAGAGGGAAAAATATATACTTCTGTTTTTGTTTTGGTACTAGGAATTGGACCTAGGGATGCTAATAAAAAATTTAATTAAAAAGTTAAATTTCCGCATTTTATAAGAAAGAACACTGTTAATTCTGAATGACCGTTTTGTTTATGGATGTTTTGGTATCTTGAATCATCGATTTCTTTATTTGTATTTACTTTATAAATATTCAAGTAATCTAAAATTTATTGTTTTTGAAAGGTATAACTTAAAATAAATAGCTTTATATTCTCAATGAATGTTCAAGCTCCCTTTTATACTGTTGCGCTACAGCATCATTTTAATAGAAAATAATGTAGTGTTAACACCATTATCTCTGACCTTCTTTTGTGAAATCTGATGAGGGTTAAGTGATATACTAATTCAAGTGTATGCATTATTACGTATCTTCGGCTTCAGTTAATTTGATTTGTGTACTTGATTTGGCTTTATCTTAGTCACTTTTTCTTTACCTTGAAATGTATTAAATTGAAATTAACTAATGTATTTAGTTAAATTAATCCCAACAACCCTATTGCTTACATTTCATAAGTCAGTTATTCATTAGTGAATCTTGTAAGTCTTGTAATTTGGTTTTGATTTTATATTTTGCCTTTGTATATATTCATTCCTATTATTTTTAGAGATTTTAGTGATATTACTTACAAAGAATTTATTATCTTAATATAGTATTGTTCTTAATTTTTCTGGCAGCAATGAATCTGGCTACTAGTCACTTCCTTTCTTCTTGCCAGCCTGGTTGTGGTACCTACAACAAACGTCTTTGAAAACATTTAAACTCCTGGTGGTGTTCTAGGCACTAGGATCCAGCATATGCACTGAGATAGTACTCTGTGGTATTCATAATGATTTGTTGCTTTAGACTCTTGTATTTTTTTTCTTAGTGCTAGGGATTGAACTCAGGGAAACTCGACCACTGAGCTACATCCCCAGCCCTATTTTGTATTTTTTTTAGAGACAGGGTCTCACTGTGTTGCTTAGTGCCTCGCCGTTGCTGAGGCTGGCTTCGAACTTGCGAATCTCCTGTCTCAGCCTCTCACAGTGCTGGGATTACAGGCATGCGCCACCACACCCGGTATAGGCGCTTCCCTTATACATTCACTTGTTTGACTTGTATCCTTTAGAAGGAATGAAGCATTGGATAAATACTGATCATCCTACATATTTTATATAGTTTGGTGTCCTGCTTTTGTTCTTATACTCTACAATTTTAAATAATTGATGCTGATTCCCTGTTAGTAAAAGTGTCATAATTTAAAATGTCAAGGATCCTGTGAACTTTTCTGTCATTATTATTATTATTTTTTTTGGTACTGGGGATTGAACTCAGGGACACTCGACCACTGAGCCACATCCCCAGCCCTATTTTGTGTTTTATGTAGAGACAGGGTCTCACTGAGTTGCTTAGCACCTCTCCATTGCTGAGGCTGGCTTTGAACTCGCAATTCTCCTGTCTCAGCCTCTCTAAGTGCTGGGATTATAGGCTTGAGCCACCGTGCCCGGCTTCCTGTCATTTTTGTTACTAATTTTTCTCATTTTTTCCGTTTCATTTATATTTTGAAGTGAAATGTAGACATTATTTTCTTGGCTGATATAGTGCATAACATTTTGATAGTAAAAGATCATGAAGTTGTAGGCTATAGAATCTAATTTAAAAGTACAATACTTGTTAGAATGTTTAAGGCTTAAGTTTTTGTCTTGAATTTTGTAATTTTAAATACACAAGTAATTTAAACGACCTATAATTATAATGTAGTATTGGGTTTGGTTTATGAAAATACATTTTTGGATCTTTTGTGGCCACCTGGAGGTTTATTCATCAGTCTGCTGCTCTAGCTCTTCTCTGTCCTCATCCTTGGAAAGCACAGAAAGGGGAGATCATCCCACACACTGCTGGATCTGTCCCTTAACTATCCTCGAGGGATAGTCAGTATCTCCTTATTCCAGCAGTAACTCAGGCTTGTATCTGAATATGTAAATAGCCCTCACGAAAGACATAATGTTTCTAGTACTGATGTACTTGTCTGGCTCTTCAAAATTCAGCTGTTTAGATTGCACTTCTGCTTTCTGAGTGTTCATTTGGCAGCTCCAGCATTTTCCTTCAGTTCTCCAGATAGAATAGATTACCAACTAATATCTGTGGAACAGCTGAGCAGAATGAATGGAAGGGAGGCCAAGAGGGAAAAAGGAGGATAAAAGAGGAGAGAGGCCCAAACATATTTCTTTTTATTCTGAACCCCTTTGCCATTAACATTACTATTTTGGGTAAAAGACAAAGATATATGTTTTACCTAAGTGAAGAGTGTGGCTAGAATATATTCTTGTATTCATGGAAAAGAAAAATATTTTTGGGGGGTGAGGGAGAGAGAATTTGAATCAAGGTAGAGATTTTCTTTTGGAAACCCTGGAGTGTTACTTAACCATGTTTGTTTGTGCAGTACTGGGGATTGAACCCAGGGTGTTTTACCGTTGAGCTACAAACCCAGTCCTTTTCATTTTTTATTTTTTAATTTTTGAGATAAGATCTTGCTAAAGATGTAGACACTAGCATGGAACTTGAGATTCTCCTACCTCAGCCCCCTGAATAACTGGGGTTATAGGCATGCACTACTGTGCTTGGCGGAACCATGTTTTGCCTGGTGGAACCATGTTTTGCCTGGCTGAACCATATTTTTTGTTCAAGTTTTAAAATTATATGTGTAGTAAGTAAGATACCTTACAGAAAAACTCCAATTAAATAGTTATAAGCAGTTGTTTGGATATAATCTTATTTTTTGGGTAGAATCAGAGGCCACTGTTCCAAAGATTAGTTAAATAGAGACTTTCTTTATCTCTGTCTGTTTTACCCCTGGGTCAAATTGATATAGAAATTTGTGTGGGTAGTTGATAATGATGTGTATGCTCTTCTTTTCTCTTATATATTAGAATATTCGAATTTAAATTAATGTTCATCATTTTGGGCAGGTTTAATAACTTATCAGAAAGGATTAAAAAATTTCCCCTTAATTAGAATACACATTTCCCATTTCTTTTCATCGTGTGTTTTGGTTTACAACAGTGGTAAATTATTTTTTACTTCTAATTTTCTAACTTGATCAACAGTTTGTAATTAATAGAGCATATCCTTATTTTAACAGATTTTGTGTATGGTGGCTTTTGGAAACTTTATATGGAATTTTATATTCAAATGATTTTTGTTTATTTTTAAGCTTGTTGTGTTCTTATTGGAGTAAAATAATAGTACTGCATTTGCATTGTGCTTTTTGGCCCCCTGGAAGTGCCAGATTCCACTAGATTTCTGGTCAGTATAGGATTTGTGGTTTAATATTCCTCAGAAGGCTAATTGTAGATAACTATAGCTCATACTTATTGGCTATGTAACATCTATCTCTTGTTTCTTTCCCTTCTTTTTCACATGGCACATTCCATGTAGCAATATCACAAAAATCCTCTCTGTGTGTATGATTGTATGTATGTATATATATATAAAATACATATATGTATATACATGCACATACATAGATGGCTCATATCTAAATGGAATCATTTACTAATTAATCAAAATGAGTATTATACAAAAATGGGAGTTGAAATAGAGGAGTAAAAAGGAAAAGAGCTAAACTGAGAAGTGTTAAATGAAAATAAAATGAACATAAATGTCATTCAGACTTCATTCAGCAGATATTTGTATACAACAGCTACATACTAGTCCATATTCTGGGCTTTAGGAACTCAGCAAAGGACAAAATAGATAACCCTTCCTCACATGCCTTAATTTAATTGGTAGAGGTTCAAAATGAAAATGTTGGCATTACATCAACAAAGCGGGTAAGGGAGCCTAGGAGCAGTCTGAGTTCAGATGCTGCAGTTTTGAATAGAGTGGTGAGTGGAATCCCAAGGGTGAGTTCTGACAAAGTGCTTAGGATGAGGGCAGTCAAGCAGGTGGGGAGAAGGGAACCTTGCAATAGATGGACACCCTGAGGTGAATTCCAAGTGGGGACTCAGCAGAGCCCTTTCCTTCAGTGTTTCTTTTCCACATATCTCTGTCTTCCCTTTCTTTCCATGCACATTCTTGAGAATAAATCCTTTCATCTTTCTGCGAAGTTCTTTGATTTTAAATGTGCTAGTTTGTGAACTGGCCCTTTTGCTTCCATCCTGGTCTGTGCAATACCTTGAGTTGTTTTGAAATGCTCAAGGAGGGGTTACTATGCAAAATATCTTTGGCAAAACGGTTGATATCCAACTGTGACATTCATGATCAATTTGACATTTGTATTAAATTACTAAGCTCTTACATTATCAGGAAGAAATAATTTTATAGAGCATTGGTATTTCTATTTTATTTGTAGTAAAGAATGTGAATACACTGTAGTTGCCCTAATCAATCATATTGCTTTCTGGAAGTGGATAGTACTTGGGCTAGATCTCAACTGAGAAAGATCTGTGGGCCTTAATGTGTGGGAAGCCCTTTAAAAAAATTTAAATACTCCTTTCTTGGTCACCAACCTGTTTTTTCTAAGGCTTCAGTCTCGTATGTTTTATGATGCTAAAGCCTTTTTCTCTCTAATTCCAAGTTGTTAATGAGAACTTTAACTCAGAAAAAGGAGTAGCGAAATATCAACTTAAACATTTTGGTAAAACTGAATTATTTAATGTGCTGCGAGAAAGAGACGGGAGAGAAGCAGTGTATGTGAGCCAGGAGGCCAGGCGCATGGAGAATTAGGAAATAATGCTTCCCTAGAAGAATAAAGGTTATGCTAATTTAAGGAGGTGGTATTCTCACAAGTTAGGAAAGAATTCTTTTGCAACATATTTTTCCTCAGTTTTGGCTTCTGACCGTTCTCTGAGCTTAATTGTAAAGAAATTTCACTGTGAAGATTACTGATTCAGGAATATTACTTCCACATTCTCATTTATTTGGGTTCAGGAAAATGGTTAACTTTGCTTTCCCATCAGTGGTCATGTTTAGTAGTGAAAATCTGACAGTTGCTGCTAATGGGGGTCATAGAAAGCCCAGGAAGCAGCAGTAATATTGGAAAACTCTTGGTGAAAATGTGTGGATGTGCTTACCCAAGGTCTAGACTAGTGTAATCAGATGTGGACAATGGGCTGTAATGTAGTTATGGGAGATGGTTGTCATCATTACTGTTATTTATTGAGCCTCTAGTGTGAATCTTTTCAAGTTGGTCACTTGATAGGGCTGTTTGTTTCCTAAGGCTGACACAAGCGGTTTTTTTTTTTTAATTCCTCCTTGCACTGTAGGTATAAATTATACATAGTTTTTCTTCTTAATATTAAAATATGTGAACCATTGTGTGCTCTGCATTTAGAGACTTAATCTACTTATAGTAAACTCAACATTTTGAGACAGTTTATTAAAATGTTAGCTTCATTTACCTTTAATTTTTTGTTTGAAGGAATATTTTGTACAATTGTTAGATAAAATCATACTTGGTAAAAAGGATATAATCCTCATATTTAGGAAAGTAAGTATGTTGACAAGAAATTGGCCCTTTAAAAGAGTAAAATAACAACAACAACGTAACCAAAACAACTACCACCAAAACCCAAAAATACCATTTAGGCGACATAATTTAACTTGTGAAGTCATTTTTTATATTTTTCTTAATGGAAGGATAAATCATATTTCTAATTAAAATAGAGGTTATATAGTCAGGACTTTTTAAGATACTGACTTAAAACCATTTTGTAAAATATGAAGGAAAATATGTTTCCCATTTTCTATGAAAGTATTGTTGGTAAATATATATATATATATATCCTGATCAATTTTATAATAAGTTTTTAAATAAAGTTAGATTTAAATGACTAAAATGTAATCATTTTGTATTATTCAGTAAAAATATTTCAAACTTAAATTTCCATTTAAGTCTAATCTAAAAGCTATAGGGTTTTGCTGTTACTTGCTTGTCTAAATTTATACTTAGAGTCTTTTGTTCTAAGTATTTCCACAAATAATGGAATATAGCCTATCTTAACAGTACCTCTTAGATGCTGTGGTTGATTAAAGAACAAAAAGTGAAAGATAGGAGTTCCTAGCCAGTTGGGAAAAAAACATACATCGAATAATAGTAACTATTTTATAGAATAATTTATAAAGAAATGTGATATGTGCTATATATACAATAGTCATTAGCTATGAGTGACATAACATAAAGATATTTATAGGATAAAACTGCAGAATATTCCTCAAGGGGAAGATGCTTGAATTGAGTTTTAAGTAGTTGAAGTTTTGGATGTAAAGAAATGAAAAAAAATTGGAAAGTTGTTTATGACATTCTTTTCTATCATTCATTTATTGTCTATTTGTTGAGTGTGTACCATGTTCCAGTTACTGTTTTGTAGTCTGATAATGTAGCTGTGTTTAAGTCTGTGTTGTAATGGAGGAGAGAACAAATAATAAACAAGTAAATAAAATAACACAATTCAGATTGTACTAATAATGTTGAGAAGAAAATAAATTAGTGTAATGTTATGAGAGTGAAGAAGAGAAAAAGTATATCAAAAAGCCAATACAGGGGCTGGACTCAGTGGTAGGCTGCTTGCCTCCATGCGTGAGACATTGGGTTCGATTCTAGCACCACAAAAACAAATAAAGGCATTGGGTCCATATACAACTAAAAAAGTTATTTTTAAATAAAAGGCCAATATAGAATACTTAGAAAGGACTGTTGAAGAAGAGAGACTTGACTTTAATATTTTAAGATGAGGAAACAAGAATAAAGGCCTTAAGGAGAGAACAGATGAGCAAGGAAGAGAGTAATAAGGCTTGGAAATATCAGTGAAGTATTCAATTTTCAGATCACGTAAACTGTGCTAAGAAATTTAGATTTAATCTTGTTCATTAAGAATACATTATAGGGGCTGGGTTGTGGCTCAGCGGTAGAGCGCTTGCCTCGCGTGCGTGAGGCCCTGGGTTCGATCCTCAGCACCACATAAAAATAAATAAAATAAAAATATTAAAAAAAAAAGAATACATTATAGAGGGCTGGGGTTGTGGCTCAGTGGTAAAGAGCACTTGCCTAGCAGGTGTGAGGTGCTGGGTTTGAGTCTTATCACTGCATATAAATAAATACATAAAATAAAGGTCCATCAACAACTAAAAAATACATATTTTTAAAAAAGAATACAGTATAGAGTTGGAAACAGAAAAATGGCATGATGTGACTTGTAGTTTTTTATTTTAATGTTAACATTTAATGTAAATGTTCTTTTAAAATTGTTTTTTAAATGATGGCAAAATATGCTTAACATAACTGTCTTAACCATTTTAAAGTGTACAGTCCAATGGCATTAGGTATATTCACACTGTTGTGCAGTCGTCACCACCATCCATCTCTAGAACTCTCTCTTTATTTTTGTACTGGGATTTGAACCCAGGGGCACTTTACCACTGACCCCATTGCCAAACTTTTTATTTTTTATTTTGAGGAAAGATCTTGCTAAGTTGCTTGGGGGGCTTTGCAGAGTTGTTGAGGCTGGCTGTGAATTTGTGATTCTCCCACCTCAGCCTCCCAAGTCACTGGGATTACAGGCACGTGCCACCATGTCTGGCTCTAGAACTCTTCATCTTGCAAAATGGCAACTCTGTACCCATTAAACAAAAAACTCTTCATTCTTCCCTCTCCAAGTTCCCTCACAATCAGCATTCAATTTTCTATCTGTATGAACATAACACTCTAGATATGAGTGGAATCATACAGTATATTTCTTTGGGTATCTGGCTTATTTTACTTAGCATAATGTTTTCCCAAGTTCATCCATGTTATAGCGTGTGTCATATTTTTTAAGACTGAATTAACTTATTGTACATGGAGATGCTTGTTGATTTATGATCATAAGTTGAGAAATATTGTCACCTCCCAGTGGTTCGGGAGGCTTAGACAGGAGGATTACGAGTTCAAAGCCAGCCTCGGCAACAGCCAGGCGATAAGCAACTCAGTGAGACCTTGTTTCTAAATAAAATAGAAAATAGGGCTGGGGATGTGGCTCAGGGGTTAAGTGCCCCTGAGTTCAATCCCTAGTATCAAAAAAAAATATTGTCATCAAAAATACCTTTAATAAACCTAGCAACACAGTATACTGCAGAGTATGTTGATCCTTTCCTCTTGTGATAATGTGGCTGATGAGCTTGACTCCCTACTGCTCAAGGCCACTGCTCAAATATCACTAGAGAATATGTCTCCTCACATTGCTTGCCTGGGAAAATATCAAAACTAAAAATGTGTAGTGTGATTTCTGCTGAAAGTGTATCACTCCTACACCATCATGAAGTAAAATAAATAATAAATAAATATACAGGGACTATTTGTATATTTTGCTTATTTGTGTGTGATGGACATGAGTTGCTTTCACTTTTAGCTACTGTGCATAATGCTGCTGTGAACATAGGTGTACAAATATCTCTTTTGGTTCCTGCATTTAATTTGGGGTATGTTTCCAGAAGTGGAATTGCTGGATCACAAGGTATATTTTTAAATTTTTGAGAAGCTGGCATTGTTTTTCTTAGTGGCCGCACTATTTTACACTTGTACCAACAGTGCACAGTGGTTCCAGTTTTTCACATCCTTTCTAAATTTATTTATTTATTGTTTGTTTGTTTTTGAAGGAGCTGCTCACCATCCTAATAAGTGTGAGGTGGTATCTCACTGTTGTTTTGCCTTTCCCTAGTAGTTAATGACTTAGAGAATCTTTCCATGTGTTCATTAGGTATTTCTAGGTCTCCTTTGGAGAATGTCTTTTCAAATACTTTGCCCAGTTTTCAGATGGATTGTTTTGTTGTTGATTTATAGGAGTTCTTTATGTAAAAAGATGCAGTCTTGATACACTGCTCAGGCTGGCCTTAAACTCATGAGCTTAGGCTACCTTCCTGCCTCAGACTTGAGTAACTGGAAGCATATGTGTACACTTCGGTACCTAGTTTTGTATTTTTTATAGTAACTCCTTACTGAATATATAATTTGCAAATATATTCTCCTATCCTGAGGGTTGTCTTTTTGTTGTGTTGATTTTGTCTTTTGATGCAGAGAGGTTTTAAATGTGAATGTAGTCTAATTTATCTGTTTTTTTCTTTTGTCGCTTGTGATTTTTGTATCATATCCAAGAAATCATTGCCAAATCCCATAACATAAAGATTTTTCTCTGTGAATTCTTTTAAGGGATTTATAATTATAGCTCTTACATTTAGGTCTTTGTTCCTTTTATTTTTGGGGTGGTGCTGAAGATTGAACCAGGGCCTTGTTACCTAGCATTGAGCTTCCTCCCCAGTCCTATTTGATCCAATTTAAGTTAATTTTGCATTTGGCAAGGTAAACGTCTTACTCTGTTCATGCCACTATAACAAAATGCCTTAGGCTGAACAATTTGTAAACAATAAAAATTTATTTCTCACAGTTATAAAGGCTAGAAAGTCTAAGATCAAGGTGTTGGCAGGTTCACTGTCTAGTGAAGGCTGGTCTCTGCTTTATAAGATGGCACCTTAAATTTTGTGTCCACACATGGCACCATGTGGGAGTTGGAAGGACAAAAAGTAGCAAGCACTGTGTGAAGCCTCTTTTATGAGGGCTTTAATCCTGTTCAAGAGAGAGTGCCCTCATGACCCAAAGTCCCCACCTTTTAGTACTGTGGCATTGGAGATTAGGTTTTAGCATGAAATTTGGAGGGTCATAAACTTTCAAACCTTAGCGGTAAGTACTCCACTCATTCTTTTGCATGTTGATATCAAGTTTTCCCAACACCATTATTTATGTTTTTAGAAGACATTTGTGGTAAGAGTCAGTGTATTGGGTGAGAATGGAAGCATATCAATGAAGATGTTAAGGAAATAGTATAGACAAAAGGTGTGGTACTTTAGATAGATGTAGTAGCAATGGTGACAGAGAGAAATAGATATGTGACATGTTTAGTAGTTCAAGTGGCAGAGCTTGCTTTTATAAATTGTATTTGGAGGTAAGGGAATGATAATATCAAGAATCATTCCTAGGGTTTACTTCAGTGGACTTAAATGTTGTTTATTGTGTCAGAAAAAAATGAGGTAGTGATTAAAAGAGCAGAATAATTTGCAGTGGGAAAGTAAAATCAATATTTTTGCTTTGGAAATATTAATATTAAAAATGTTAATTTTAATATATCCATTGGGTATACAAATGGATTTCAGTTGCGTAATTGGTTACATGAGTTAGAAACACAGAGCACCAAGCGTTGGCTTAGGGATATAAACTTAGGAATGAGCAGCACATGTGGGTGAGATTCAAGGTCACAAGACTAGCTGAGATAATGTAGATAGAGGAAAGAGCATAGAATTGAGTCCAGGGAAACTACACAATTTCTAGGTAGTGCAAAGGGGGAGGATATAGCAAAGGGAAGAGTGAAGCAACCACTGTAAGGTAGAGGCATTATATATAATGCCACAAAAGCATTATATATTGTGAAAAGAAGAGAAGAAAATGTTTTAAGAACCTTAAGGTATTTTCTATAGCTACCTTGCTATTTGTACATAGTAATAGTCCTAACTTCCTGTTAGTAAACTCCTTGAGGATGTTTCATGCATATTTGTATTTCTTATATTTAGTAGTTATATAGTTAGTAGTTAGAAGTGGCTGGTGGAGGTGGGTATTCAGAGTTTATCTTCCTTGTGATACTGCTGGACTCCCAGCAATGAACAGGCACTATCTTGTGCTCTGCTAACATAGAGATAAATTAGGTATGGTGGGTGCAGTCTAGAAAGGAGGACAGATTTGTAAATATGTAATCGATATGGTGTTATACAGAAAGACAATGTAGTATGTCCTCCAGAAGAGACATGTGGACCTGGGTTGGGAATTGTTTTTATGGATCAGAAAAGGTTTTATAGTAAAGTTGACTTTTGAATGTGTCTCTGAAGGATTGGTAAGTAAGGGAAGACAGAATATCAAGTAGGGTCATTCTTGGCTGAGGGATGAAACTGGCAAAAAAATTTAAGAGAACAGTGTAATGTTTGAAAAGCAGTTCCTGGCCCCAGTGTGCTTAAAGTATCAAGAATTAGTAAAAATGAGGCTGGTTTCTAAGCCATGCAAAGGTGTTTGGTCTTCTAGATCATGGAAAGGGGACTAAAACTTGAATTGTACATTGATGACCAGATCTTCATATTAGATGGATGACTCTGGTCAGGAGTTAGCAAGACTAATAAGACTAATGGAAAGAAGTTGCCTTAGAGGTGATTGGAATTGTCAAAGCCATGATGCTGACTGCCCAAGGGCATTCCAGAGAAAAACAACTTTTAGATTTATTACAGAGGTAGAATGGATAGTACTTAGTCTACTGGATATGAGGATAAAGAAGGAAGAATTATGTATGACTGATATTTCTTAGTTTCAGTAACTGGGTAAATAGTGATTATGTGCGTGATTAGAGTAGAGAATGCAAGAATGATGTATAAATAAGGGACTATTTTAATGAATTATGGTACAGTCTGCCCACAGAAATCTTCTATGACTGTTGCATATAATGGTACACCATCAAGTAAAATAAGCAAGTGCACACAATATGACTGCTTTACTTTGCATATACACGCACATACATTATTATTACATACATAATGCATATAAATACCACATTTCTATAAGTTTAGAGAAAATATAAGGACAGGAACATAAGGTGTTAATGGTGGTAGCTTATTCTGAAAGTGGCCAGGGTGGAGTTGAGGTCTTGTGGCTGTGTTATTAAAATGTTACATGATCTTGTTTTACAATATGTTTTTCTATGATACATAACAAGACCAATGAAACATAAGACAATATTACTTATCTATCATATCTGTCTATTAAAGTTTCTACAACCGTCCTGAAAAATGAATGCCTGGAAGGGTGTTTTGTTCTCTTCAAAATAAAGCACACCATTTTTTTCCCTCTTAACTTTGTTGATCTTGTTTTCTGGAACATCTTTTTTCTTATTGTTGTTACTGCTCTTTATTTAAAGTTCATCTTTATGTTGTAGCTCTCTTTTGAAACTTTTTTCAACTTGAGTAGCATTTGTGCTCTTTGCCTCTACATAACTATGCTAACAAACATTCTCTCTGTTCTAATTGTACTTATATTACTTGTCTATTGTTACATAACAAATAACATTTTATAATTTAAAACAAAATACATGTATTACTGTTTCTGTGTGTTAGAAGCTTGGGCGTGTATTAGCTGACTCTTAAGTGCTTAGGGTTTCACAAGTCTGAAGTAAGAGTGTTGGCCAGACTGCATTCCTCTTCCCAGTGTGGGGGCTTTTCAAACTCGCATAGTTCTAGACAGAATTCAGTTTCTTGCGGTTACAGAATTGAGGGCAATTTTTGGAGGGATACTTATTGTTGCTGTAGTACACTCATACCTTTTACAGGCCGCCCATGCTTGTCATGTGACCAGGGAACCTCTCCATGCACTAAGGCAGCTCTTTAGTGTCTGACACACACACACCTTTGCCATGTAAAGCAAACTCCTGGAGGAATGACAGTGCCCTCGTCTTCATCATAATTCTGTTTGCTAGAAGCAAGTATCAGATTTTGCCCAGACTGAACTGAAGGAGATGGGATCACATAAAGCCATAACTCACCAAATGTCTAGAATAAAGTAAAGCTCCTCTCCAGTGCTTAGTCTTATCTGTATAGTGTAACGACTATACAAAAGATGTGTATGTTTTGAAAGACAGAGGGACAAAAATGTGAAAAGAGCAGTGTGATCTCTCAGAAGATTGATTCAGTTATAAAGTGGATGAAATCATGAAGCCTTGATTTTTAGGGCAGTGGTTGTGAAATAGCATAAATTAAATCTGGAAATATTGCAGAGTATTGACAGGATTTGCTGATTGCTTAAGGCTTGAAGGAAAATGCTGGAGAAGAGGGAGGATACTGGGATAATTTGAGGTTACTTGATTGGGGAATGGGAGGATGGTGTGCCATTGATTAATCAATTCAATTAATGTTTGAGTGCTGTGAGGCAATATATTGATGTTAAATTCACGATGTGGTTTTAGGTCTCCTGAGGGAACCTCAGAAGCACAAACTAGTATTTCACATCTGCTCTCTTGAAAACCTTGGCTTTCTCTGTAGAATCACAGGAAGTTATTCATTAGCAGCTTTAAAAATTATACTAGGGATGTTTTTATCTGTAATGTCTGAATTTGTGCTGTTTAATAGAATTTGAAAATGCTGTGATGATGTCACCTCAAAATCATAGACAAGGTATTTTATTAAGTTCTAAATTGTCTGGACATAAAGTTCTCAAAAATTTGCAGTCGAATTATAATAGTGCATGTGAGATTGATAAAGATAAAAAAAGTGGAAGAGAAGCAGAAAGCCTTTTTAAGGATTTTCTCTTTGTTTTTTAAAAATTATTGCTTTTTGTAAAACTTTAGAAAAATATATGGAGGGCTTATGCCTCACTTTCTAGCACAGTCTCACACACACACACACACACACACACACACACACACACACACACACACACACACATTTATGTAAAGGACCAAGTAGGAGTTTATGCTTTGTAGGACATATGATCTCTGTCACAGTTCCTCAGCTTAGTGTAGTATTGTGATTTGAAAACAGCAATGGATAATGCTTAAAAGAATGGTCATGGTTATATTCTGATAAAACTTTATTAACAAAAAAAGTTTTACTATCAAATCTTGGCAAGCCAGATTTGGCCCAAAGGCTGTAATTTGCTGACCTCTGTTCTACATAATTGGCAATTTGGTTTATTTTCTTTCATCTTTTTCCAAGATTCATATTATACATGACGTTCTCAAGTTTCCTTTTCCTTCTTATGTATCTTGTAGACATTTTTTATTGTAAATTTAGAAGAATCTATGTCATTATATGATTCTCTGTTTTGGTTCTTTAAATTTTTCACTTTTAAAAAAATATTGTGAAATTCCTTTGTATACATATATCTTTCTACACCATGGGAATATGTTCATATGGTATGTTATCCAATTGCTTTGGATTCAAGTCTGTGTATCTTTTATTTATATTTTTGCTGCAAACATTGGTACAAAGTGAATCAAGTGCCCTGTGGACTAGTTTGTGCCATTGTTGATGACTGCTGGGTCTCACAGAAGTGCACATTTTCTAGTGGCATTTCAGCCATTCCTCTGCTAAATAAGTTGTATGAATAATCCTGGTCCTACCCAACTCATCTTTCTAATTACTTTTAAAGAAGAGAGTTTAGAAGACCTATACATAGCAAACATGTTTCAGAAGCCTTCTGTTTATATAAAATGAATCATATTTTTGAAAGTAAATGGTGTTATGAAAGCACTCATCAAAATGAGTCATCTGTTTATATCTCCAAAATATTGTATTGAAGGATTTAGTTCTGTGTAATTCATCTGATTTGTTATAGAGGTGTCACCAAAGCTAATAATCTCAGTCTCTTGATTTCTAATACTGAAGGTTTATTTCATAAATTTTATCTGATGTATTTCTTAAACAATTTTTTTTTTGGTACTGGAGTTGGAGTTCAGGGGTGCTTTATACCTAAGCCACATTTCCAGCCCTTTTTATTTTTCATATTCAGAGTCTTGCTAAGTTGCTAAGTCTAGCTTCAAGCTTGTGATCCTCCTGCCTCAGCCTTCTGAGTTGCTGGGATTATAGGCATGCACCACCTCACCCAGAAAATTTTTATATCTTTATATAAAGTGATTCATACAGTAATTATTCACTGGTTCTTTTCATTCATATGTAGTATTATATGAATAGTCCATCATTTAAAATATCAATTTTATTCTTAATGGACATTTGAGTAGTTGCTATTGTTTGGCTATAATAAATAATTTTTGTGAAAATTTTATTCATTATTGTTATTTGAAGAGTATGTCATTTCACATTTGTCAAAACTTTATAATGTCATTTTTTTCACATAGGCATTTTTATGGGGTCTAGTATCTTTTATGGCTTTAATTTATATTTCTCTATTGAATAGTAATAGTACCTTTTCATGAAGTTATTCACCATTTGGAAATCTTTGTTGAAATGTTTATTTATGTATTTTACTCATTTTTAAAAAATCATGATCATTACCTTTTCTTTATTTTTAAGAGGTATATATTTAAGGTAGAATTACTTGTTAGATATTACTATTCTATGTACATTTTTTCTTTCTGATATTTTCCTTTTAATTTCCTAATAATGGGTTACATAAACATATCATCAGTTTAAATATATATCAGTTTATCAGTATTTTTCTTTGTGGTGTGTATATTTTTATTTTGTTTAATAAATCTTTAATCAAATCATGAAGAGGCTTTCTTAGGTAAGCTTCTGGAGTATTTTTTTTATTTTATTTTATTTTTTTTCCCAAAAGTTGCATTTTAATACATGTTAGCAAACATAACAGAAAAAAACAAATTATCAGAAGCTGTACACACTATTCACTGAAAACATTTGTTGAGGCAAATAGAA
>CM053408.1:22365699-22389570 GCA_028644305.1 Xerus rutilus | reverse complement strand
TTCCAGATTGGTTGTACCAATTTGCAGTTCCACCAGCAATGTATGAGCATGCCTTTTCCCCCACAACCTCGCCAACACTTGTTGTTTGTATTCTTGATAATTTCCATTCTGACTGGTGTGAGATGAAATCTTAGGGTAGTTTTGATTTGCATTTCTCTGATTGCTAGAGATGTTGAACATTTTTTCATATGTCTGTTGATGGATTGTATATCTTCATCTGTGAAGTTTGTGTTCAGCTCTTTGGCCCATTTATTGATTGGGTTGTTAGTTTTTTTGGTGTGAAGTTTTTTGAGTTCTTTATATATCCTGGAGATGAGTGCTCTGTTGGATGTGTGTGTGGCAAAGATTTGTTCCCAGAATGTTGGCTCTCTGTTCACTTCATTGATTATTTCTTTTGATGAGAAGAAGTTTCTTAGTTTGAATCCATCCCATTTGTTGATTCTTGATTTTACTTCTTATGCTACAGGAGTCTTGTTAAGGAAGTATGATCCTAATCTGACATGATGAAGATTTGGGCCTGTTTTTTCTTCTATTAGGCATTGGGTCTCTAGTCTGATTCCCAGGTCCTTGATCCACTTTGAGTTGAATTTTGTGCATGGTGAGAGATAGGAGTTTAGTTTCATTTTGCTTCATATGGATTTCCAGTTTTCCCAGCACCATTTGTTGAACAGGCTATCATTTCTCCAGTGTACGTGTTTGTCTCCTTTAGTATAATGAAACTGTATATAAGTGTGTTCATCTCCGTGTCTTCTATTCTATACCATTGGTCTACATATCTATTTTGGTGCCAATACCATGCCGTTTTTGTTACTATAGCTTTGTAGTATAATTTAAGGTCTGGTATTGTGATGCCTCCTGCTTCACTCTTCTTGCTAAGGATTGCTTTGGCTATTCTGGGTCTCTTATTCTTCCAAATGAATTTCATGATTGCCTTTTCTATTTCTACAAGGAATGACATTGGGATTTTAATTGAGATTGCATTGAATCTATATATCACTTTGAGAAGTATGGCCATTTTAACAATATTGATTCTGCCTATCCAGGAGCATGGGAGATTTTTTCATCTTCTAAGGTATTCTTCAGTTTCTTTCTTTAGTGTCTTATAGTTTGCATTATAGAGGTCTTTCACTTCTTTTGTTAAATTTATTCCCAGGTATTTTATTTTTTTTGAGGCTATTGTGAATGGGATAGTTTTCCTAATTTCTCTTTCAGAGGGTTTATCACTGATGTATAGAAATGCAATTGATTGTGGGTGTTGATTTTATATCTCGCTACTTTGCTGAAATCATTTATTAATTCTAAAAGTTTTTTGGTAAAATTTTTTGGATCCTCTAAGTATAGAATCATGTTGTCTGCAAATAATGATAGTTTGAGTTCTTCTTTTGCACTTCGTATCCCTTTAATTTATTTCGTCTGTCTAATTGCTCTGGCTAGTGTTTCAAGGACTATATTGAATTGCAGTGGTGAGAGAGGGCATCCCTGTCTAGTTGCTGTTTTCAGAGGGAATGATTCCAATTTTTCTCCATTTAGGATGATGTTGGCCTTGGGTTTAGCATAGATAGCTTTTACAAAGTTGAGGAATATTCTTACTATCCCAAGTTTTTCTAGTGTTTTGAGCATAAAAGGGTGTTGTATTTTGTCAAATGCCTTCTCTGCATGGATTAATAAAATCATATGATTATCATCTTTAAGTCTATTGATGTGATGTATTACATTAATTGATTTCCGTATGTTGAACCAACCTTGCATCCCTGGAATGAACCCCACTTGATCATGGTGCACTATTTTTTTGATATGTTTTTGTATGTGATTTCCCAGAATTTTATTGAGAATTTTTGCATCTATGTTCATCAGGGATATTGATCTGAAGTTTTCTTTCTTTGATGTGTCTCTGTCTGGTTTTGGAATCAGGGTGATGCTTGCCTCATAGAATGACTTTGGAAGGGTTCCCTTCTTTTCTATTTCATGAAATAGTTTGAGGAGTATTGGCATTAATTCTATTTTGAAGGTCTTGTAGAACTCTGTTGAGAATCCATCAGGACCTGGGCTTTTCTTGGTTGGCAGGCTCTTGATGGCATCTTCTATTTCCTTGCTTGAAATTGATCTGTTTAAGTTGTGTATGTCCGCTTGGTTCTGTTTGTGTAGGTCATATGCCTCTAGAAATTTTTCGATGTCTTTCTATTTTGTATAAATTTTCAAAATAATTTCTAATTATCCTCTGTATTTCAGTAGTGTCTGTTGTGATATTTCCTTTTTCATCACGAATTTTAGGAATTTGGGTTTTCTCTCTTCCTTCTTTTCGCTAGAGTGGTTAAGGGTTTGTCAATTTTGTTTACTTTTTCAAAGAACCAGTTTTTTTTTTTGGTCAATTTTTTGAATTATTTCTTTGTTTCAATTTCATTGATTTCAGCCCTAATTTTGATTATTTCCTGTTTTCTACTTCTTTGGGTGTTAATTTTTTCTTCCTTTTCTAAGGCTTTGAGACGAAGAGTCAATTCATTTATTCGTTTACTTTTACTTCTTCTAATGAATGAGCTTAATGCTCTGAACTTTCCTCTTAGCACTGCCTTCATTGCATCCCAGAGATTTTGATATGTTGTATCAGAGTTTTCATTTGCCTCTAAGAATTTTTTTTATCTTTTTCCTGATGTCTTCTGTTATCCATGCATCATTCAATAGCATATTATTTATTTTCCAGGTGATGGAGTAGTTTCTGTTTTTTAATCTGTCATTGATTTGTAATTTTATTCCTTTGTGGTCAGATAGGATGCAGGGTAGAATCTCTATTTTTTTGTATTTGCTAAGACTGGCTTTGTGATATAACATATGATCTATTTTGGGAAAGTATCCATGTGCTGCTGAGAAAAAAGTGTATTTGCTTGTTGATGGATGGAACACTCTATATATGTCTGTTAAGTCTAAATTATTGATAGTTTCATTGAGATGTATGGTTTCTTTATTAAGCTTTTGTTTGGAAGATCTATCCAATTGTGAGAGAGCTGTGTTAAAGTCTCCAAGTATTATTGTGTTGTGGTCTATTTGATTCTTGTATTTGAGAAGGATTTGTTTGATATACATAGAAGCCCCATTATTTGGAGTATAGATATTTATGATTGTTATGTCTTATTGATGTATGATTCCCTTAAGAAGTATGAAATGACCTTCTTTATCTCTTTTCACCATCTTTGGTTTGAAGTGCACTTTATTTGATATGAGGATGCAAACTTCTGCTTGTTTGCATGGTCCATGTGAGTGATATGTTGTTTCCCACCCTTTTACTTTCAGTCTGTGGATATCTTTTCCTGTGAGATGAGTCTCTTGAAGACAGCATATTGTTGGGTCTTTTTTTAAAATCCAGTCTGTCAGTCTATGTCTTTTAATTGGTGCATTTAGGCCATTTACGTTCAGGGTTATTATTGAAATGTGATTTGTAATTCCGGTCATTTTTGTTTTTTTTTTTTTATTTTTACCTTGAGTTGTTTTCTCTTTTGAATCGTCTTTCCTTTAGTGTAGTTCCTCTGTAAATTTTCATTGCTGGTTATCATTTCCTCCTCGTGGAATATTTTGCCAAGAATGCTGTGTAGTTCAGGCTTTCTTGCTGTAAATTCTTTTAACTTTTGTTTATCATGGAAGGTTTTTATTTCATCATCAAATCTGAAGTTCAGTTTTGCTGGATATAGAATTCTTGGTTGGCATCCATTTTCTTTCAGGGCTTGGAATATGTTATTCCATGATCTCCTGGCTTTTAGGGTCTGGGCTGAAAAATCTGCTGAGAAATGAATTGGTCTCCCTGTATATGTAATCTGGTTTCTCTCTCTTCCGGCCTTTAAAATTATATCCTTATTTTGTATGTTGGGCATTTTCATTATTATGTGCCTTGGTGTAGATCTGTTGAAATTTTATACGTTTGGTGTCCTATAAGCCTCTTGTATTTGATTTTCCACTTAATTTTTCATATTTGGGAAATTTTCTGATATTATTTCATTGAAGATATTGTGCATTCCTTTGGTTTGAAATTCTGCGCCTTCTTCTGTCCCAATAAATCTTAGATTTGGTCTTTTGATGCTGTCCCAAATTCTTGTATGTTCTGTTCATGATTTTTTACCATCTTCACTGTATGGTCAAGTTTATTTTCAAGATTGTATATCTTGTCTTCATTATCTGAGGTTCTGTCTTCCAGGTGATCTAGTCTCTAGGTGATGCTTTCTATTGAGTTTTTAATTTGGTTTATTGTTTCCTTCATTTCAAGAATTTCTGATTGGCTTTTTTTCACAATCTCTAGCTCTTTCTTCAAGTAATCTTTTGCTACTTGTAATTGCTCTCTTATCTCTTTGTTAGAATGATCAATGGTTGCTTTTATTTGCTCTCCTATTTCTTTGTTGGATTGATCAATTTTTGCCTGTAATTGTTCACTTATGTCATTCTTTAATTCACTGATAATTTTTATTATGTACATTCTGAATTCTTTCTCTGACATTTCATCAACTGTGTTGTCATTGGATTCTGTCACAGTGGTATCAAGGTTTATTTGGGGCACTTTTTTCCCTTGTTTTTTCATGTTGATTGTGTATCTTCCTTTCTTGAAATACCGATCTGAGGTATTGCGGCTTCTATCATATAATCTTGTATTGACACTCCAGATTACCTGTGTCTCACCTTGGAGCTACTTCTGTTCCCCCAGTGTCCCCAGATGGGCACTGCTGCCACTAAAGTTGGTGGCGTAGGTAGTGGACATACCTCTAGAGGGTAGTGGGAGTGGCCTTGGCTGGGTTCCTGAGGCAGCCCCTGAGATCTGTTTTGCCCCTTTCTTGTGCTCCTGCTGGTGAACAGGAAGTCTGGAGTGGAACTGGAGGCGGGCCCAGGTCTCACTTAGGCAGGGTCACAAGCAGGAGAGTATGTGTGCAACCCTTACAGTGAGTGTGAGCTCCTCTGGGGCTGGAGGCTAGCAGGCTCTGGTCTGCCTTCAGATGGGCACCCCTGGCATTCCCTAAGGGCAGTTTTGGGCCTTCTGTCTCGCCTGACCACAGGAACTCTGGAATGGAACTGAGGGGGGCCCAGGCTGCCCTTGGGCGGGGCTACCTTGCGCTGGTGTCTCTGGAGCGACTTTTGCCCTGAATTTGGGCTCCCCAGTGGCTAGAGGTAGCAATCCCTGGTCTCTCTTTGGCTGAATACCTATGGAGTTTCCTGAGGGTGGATTTGGGCCCTTTGCCGCTCCTGTCGGTCCCCAGGAACTCATTTAGAACAGTGTCTGGCATATTGTAAATACTCAATAAATGTGAGCTTGTATCTTTATTACCTCATAATTAATATGTTTAAAAAGGAACTCTTGGTTTTATTTTACCCTGATCTACCAAATCAGAAAGCTAAGAATCATCCTATAATTATTTGTTTTGCTCAGCTTTACATTCAAATGTGCTGGGAATTCAGTCTTTATAATTTATTGTTTGAAGTTGTGCCTTATGGGTCTGCTCAATGAGTTGGGGTCCTGAGAGACAAGAAAAAGGGGTCCTCAGGGGATGAAGTGGGGTCTCACGGGATGAGGTTTTGGGGTGGCAGTCCGTGGAGTCACTCCATCCAGACTCCAAGGTAGGGAAACTGTTCTGCCTGAGTGAGTCACAGAAACACTATTTATTCCAGAAAGTACAGAAGCTTATATAGTCCTGGACCAATCATGTCCCACGTTACAAACAATGAGGTGCTCTCTGTGAAGTGCACAGTCCTTTAGCATAGAATGGGGAGAGATGCAAGGGAAGATTTGAAGGTATGGAGAGTGCTCCTACAATAATTGTTTTGAAAATATGCACATTCTATATCATTTTCCAGATTACCATCTTGCATATGTATTACAACAAAATCTTCTGTTTTTATATCACTCTGCTCTTCCTCTGTTCTGATATTTTCCACATATCAGTAAGAATGATCCAAAAACATAAAGTGGGTCATATTATATCTTTCCTATAAGTCTTAGTGGTTTCCAATTGTACATTAGTTTTTTTTCCTAGCATGCTTTAGAGGCCCTGTTGAGCTTGCTCTTGTGTTTTCCTCATTATTTATGATCTACCTATGTCATTTGACATCAGTTACACTAATCTGCTCTCAACTCTGCTAAGATTCTAATTTCATTTTTCTCTTAGTCTCTGGACATTCAGTACTTATTGTGTATAAGGCACTTCTCTGGGCTAAAAAAATTGAAGATTTCCCCAAACTGGCATAGATAACCTGGTGTTCAGGAATTTATATGCTTCTGAGGAGAAACAGATGATAAACAATTAAAATAAGTAAAACAGATGGAGTTTTAGATGGTGTTTCTAAGAATGGACAAAGTACATTTGAAAAACAAACAAAAAACAAATGTTGGCCTTTTAAAATAAGGAGTTAGGAAGAACATCTCTGAAAATATGATTGAATGAAATGAATAATTCTTGGAGATAGCAAGAGGAAGAATCCTACAAATATGAGGTCTAAGTAGTACAGAAGCTTGGAGGTAGGTGCATGCTTGGCACATTTTAAGAGGAAGATAGGAATTGGACTAGAGAGAGCAAAAGGAATGATGTAGAAGCACATAAGGTTAGAGAGCTAATGTGGGGCCACATCATGGAAACTTTTTAAAAGGCCATTGGTGTGACTTTGATTCTCAGAATTGGGAAACTCTTGTAGGGCAATGAACAAAGACTTGACATAATCTGAGTAACATTTAAATGAACCAACTTGGTTGCTGTTTTAGCAGGATACTAACAGGAAGCGTAAGCAAAAATAGAAAGACCAGGTAAGTGTTTTTTGTTGTAATTGAGATACAAAATGATGACCTGGATTAGGCTAGTGACGGTGAAGATGGTGAGACGTTGTCAATCAAAATCAGTTTTGTTTTACAGCTGACAGGATATGCTGACAGATTTAATGTATTACCTCGGAGAGAGAGGGGATCAAGGCTAACTGGAAGGTTTTTCTGTGAGCAATTGGAGCAATGGGGTAGCTCCAGGGAAAGGTTAAGACTTTTTAGAAGGGGCAGCTTAGAGCCACAGGCAAGGTCAATAGCCCAATTTTGAACCTGCTGTTTCAAGTGCTAGCAAGATGTTGAAGTGGAGATGGCCATGGTGTTGAAAGGGGTGAAATGATTAGTTAAGTAATATTGCGTGTGTAGCCTACAATAAACCATAAAAAAGTAGTTCATAAAACCTATGTATAAAACTTGAAATTCAGGGGAGAAGTCTAGGCTTGGAATACAAATTTGGGAGTCTTTATGGTGTTGTTGGTATTTAAAGCCATGAGTTGGAATGAAATCACTACATGAGTGAATATAGGTGTATGTGTGTTGGTAGAAAAGTAGAGGAATTGGTGGTTTTGAAAGTCTATTGTAAAAGTTCAGGGAAAAATGATAAACTATGTCAAATGATGCTGATGTCAAGGAAGAGTTAAGTCTCATAATAAACTGTCTTAACAAAGACACCCTTCCTTCTACTCTTAATTCCTAACTCTAATGTTCTCCTTTTCAAGTTACCTCCTCAAAGGCCTTCTGTGACTGTGATATTGAAATAGCTACCTCTTTCCTACTACAGAATTTTTTTTTAGTTCCTTTTATTTTGTCAACTTTACTAACAACCTAAAAAGAAGTTTCTTTCCTTGACTGTTATTATTTCTCATAATAGGAGTTAAAACTGTGCCTGTCTTTTTGTGCCTTATAGTTCTAAGTAAGGTATACATAATTGGTTTTTAGTAAGTGTTTAATAGATAAAATGATCTAATCTCTGGGAATTTCATCATATTTAAGAGTGTGAAATGAGTGGTGCACACGTGTAATCCCAGCACTTAGGGAGGCTGAGATAGGAGAATCGCCAGTTCAAAGCCAGCCTCAGCAATGGCGAGGCGCTAAGCAACTCAGTGAGACCCCGTCTCTACATAAAACACAAAATAGGGCCGGAGTTGTGGCTCAGTGGTTGAGTTCAATCCTGAATTCAATCCTCAGTACCAAAAAAATAAAAGAAAAAGTATAAAATGGATTTTTTTATTTAGCATTTGCTTCTTTATCTTATTAGGACTTATTATATAATTGCTTCTTTATCTTATTAGCATTTACAATATTTGTTGAATGCTTATGTGCTAGTAAACCATTAAATTATACTGGCTGATAATCCTTATCTTAACTTGAGATTTGAATTTAGTGTGACAACAGAGATTTTTTTCTCTTAGGTAATATTTTATAGCATTGCAAGTCTCTCGTTTAGCTCGTTTGTATATGGAACACGAATACGAAGTCATTTTGAGAAGCAGGAAAAAATGATACTCAGACTACACAAAATGTCTTTGAACATCTTTGAGCAAGATGTTCAAAGATTCGTCCATAGATAACAAAAGTTGTACTCTGATTTAAGTAACTACTATAAATCAATAGGAAAGTAAGTTTATTCTGGGATATGATAGGCAATATTACTTAACAAATCATTTTATCCCCTTTGACATTAATCTTCCTTTCTTCTCATTTTAAGCAGTCTTACATTTCTGCTAAACTTCCATTTGTATCTAATACATGTCTATACTTTATGTTAGTTATTTGCTCCCATATCTTAATCTCTTCCTGAGTCCTCAACTCCTAGGGTGAGACCTGTTTTCCCCTACAGCTTTCCACATCTTTTTCACATATCAGTTACTTAGTAGGACAAGGAAGGAGTTAATGAGTCTGGCATCTTTGCTTCTAGTGAAATGTATCTCTGTTCACCATTCAGATGTATTTTAAGGTGAGATGGGTGGGTTTGATGAATGGATTTGCAAATATTTTGGCGCGAAACTTTATGAAGTAGCCCAAAGTATAGTGTGGCATATTCATCCAGTGTTACACTTTGCATGGGCACATACAAGTGATTATTTGTTAAGAATGCAAATATATGATTTGCATTCAGTGCTGTATTTATGTTTTTGGAGGGGTGTTACTTCCATCAGAGGTTGAAGAAATAAGGTAAACAGTCCTGTCACTTTTTAGTACATGGAAATTTCTAAAAATAAGGAAATCTGGATCTAATTTTTAACTTTTACATTATTTTTTTATTTAGTTTTACAAGAGAGAACTTTCTGTATAAATATTGTGATATGACATTTGTGGATGCATAACAACAGCACTTTCTTTGTATTTTTGTTTTTTAATATTTTTTTAGTTGATGATAGACCTTTATTTTATTCATTTTATTTATATGTGGTGCTGAGAATTGAACGCAGGGCCTCACACATGCTAGGCAAGCACTCTACCACTGAGCCACACCCCAGCCCACTTCCTTTGTATTTTATCTCTGTATTGCTGAGGGTTTCTATTTAAAGAGAACATTAATGGCACGATGGCTAGGTGATAATTTTTAGATGATTTATTTTGTCAGATCAGGAAAATGAAATTTTCTGTAAGTCAGTGTAACATGGAGATGCTATCTTCTATATAAAAACAGATTTTTTTTTGTATAAATCTGACATACACATGTTGTTCTGCCCTTTTAAAAGAGCCTGTGAAATTTTTTAAAAAGTTAAAATTTTATATGTTTTGCATCTTTCTAACACGCTTTTTATGGTCTCCTTTTATATATATCTTGTGTCAAATATTAAATCACAATTATAGTTTATTTATGGTGCTAAAATTTGCCCAAATAAGAACTGTTAATATTATTATAATAGTTTTAAATTTATTGTTAGAATAAAGCTAAAACTGATTAATTCAAGCAAATATCCTGACTGACCATGTGGGTAGCTTATTCTGGATTTTTCACTGTATAAACAGTGATTTTTTTCCCCTCATCATAATTCCTATCACTTAACACAGTACCTGGCAGAAAATAGATTAAGATTGCTTACAGAATTGAAGGTGTCTGCTTTATAGTATAAAGTGGCATGCTGTTTTCCTTCTCTTTCTATAAAACAGAAACTTACTAGGGAAAGAGATATAAAAGCAGGGAGCTCATATGTGCTTCCTAATTTGTATGGTATCATATTAACTAGGAATTAAATCTGTTTTCTATTTCTTACTATCATTTTCTTTTTTCTCCCCGAGGACCAATGTTGTAGGCATCATTTTGTTTCATCTTTGTCCTTGTATTAACTGTATTGGTAAAAGTTAAAATGAATACAGTGTAAACAGTAAGGATTTTTTTGGAAAGAATTATGTATTTGTAAATAATTGGTTTTTTATTTTCATGAGACATAAGTCTTCCATATTTTAACTACTTTCCATGTGGTTTTTCTTTTTGGTATTAAGGGATTGAACTCAGGAGATATGTCCCAGTTCCTCCCAGCCTTTTTTTGGAGAGTTTTGATAAGTTGCTGAGGCTGGCCTTGAACTTGTGATCTTTTTGCCTCAGCCTCCTGAGTCACTGGGATTACAGGCATGCCCCACCATGACGAGCCATGTTTTTAACATGACATTTTATAATATTTTATTATGTTTAAATGCATGTTTTTATTATGAATTAAGGACGATGAAGTTTAAATTATATGCAGTTATGTTAAATAACAATGTTGATATTATGATTATATTATGATAACTAGCTTTTATAAAATGTTTACTAAGTATCAGTCAGACTGAGTACATTACCTGGGTTCTTCATTTTATCTTTACAAGTACCTGTGAAGAGGTGTTATTTCTGTTAGGTCTGTCATATAGAGCAAGGATGCTGAAAGATTCTCCCTTTGTAATGCAATTAATAAGAGAGAATTTGTATTTGAATCCTGGGTTTTTTTGTCAAATATTTTTAGTTGTAGATGGACACAATACCCTTATTTTATTTTTATGTGGTGCTGAGGATCGAACCCAGTGTCTCACATGTGCTAGGCAAGCGCTTTTCCACTGAGCTATGACCCCAGCTCTGAATCCTGGATTTTTACTTTGCTTTGTAATTCAATTATGTTACCTTTATTTTAATTATTATTATATTAACTGACATTCAAATTCGGATAAAATGCATGTGAAATTTAAAAATTTGTATAGATTAGAAAAATTAACTATACACAAATAATGACTGAATTGTAAGAAACTAATTGAAATATATTATTGCAGAAATATTAAGGAAGTGGTAAATGTGTGCACTTTGAGTATAACATTTTTATTAAGGCTTATGACGTTTCATGTGAAATAAAAATTCTTTTTCCTTTTTATATACTTGCACCTTCTCCCTATCTTGTCATCTAAACACTCTTTTTTGATAATTGACTCAATGTCATGGTTGAGGTGATGTATTAGATAAGGTGAATGTTCTCCTCAGGAGAAACATAGTCCTTCTTGTCAATTTGTTTTTATTTATCTTATTGTGATACATTCAGTAAACAGAGTGACACCCTGAAAGAGAAAGCTGAGGACTCCCAAGTTACATGGTATTTATTATAATAGCCCCGAAACTAAGAGTCACCTCCTTTGTTGTTTTATAGGCATTAGCCATATATGGCTACTTAATATTTGAAATGTAACTAGTCTGAATGGAGGTGTACTTAAAGCACACACCAGATACTGAAGATTTAGTGAGGAAAAAAGTTAAAATGTCTTAAAACTAATTTTGATATTTTCCTAGATCTGTCTATAATTTCATAAATTATTCTGTTTAACCACTGTTTTAATTTCAGTGAATATCCTTTTCATTTCTTAAAGAAGTATTTTATTTTTCATTTTAAAATAGTATGTTGCTTTCTTGGCATATATATAGTTCTTTTACATCATTAATAATTTGAAATACAGTTTATTCAATAATAGACATTGGCAGAGCATTTAATCTTACTATTATGTCTTCTTACTCTATTCAAAATGCATTGTAAATTGTGATTGGGGTTTATCTTTAGGATAGTTTTGTTAATGATAATGCTTCATATTGTGCCTAAAAACATACCTCTTCAGGGAGATTTGTATTTGCTTTTGCCTCATGTCCTGTTCGTATTCTCAACTAGAATCACTCTAACATTGATTTATTTAAATTGTACCCCAAATGAATGTATAGGCAGGCACATGAGTATAAATCCTCAGATAAGATGTTTTCTCAACCCAGAATAGGCAAAGGTACCAGCTTATCTTCCCTTACTTGGCTGACTTCATTGAGAGAATAGTCCTTAAAAGATACTTGGCTTTAGGAAGATGTTTCAGTTTCTATTCCCTACATTGCAGGGGCCCAAAGCCTGTTTCCTTTCACCATGTGGTCATTAAAGCCAAGGAATCCTGGTTTTCTACATAAGAACTCCTTTCTCAGCATACACAAATGTACACATGCTCTCATATGCTCACAAAGATAAGGATGACATCTGTTTATGCTTACTTCTGTGGCTGGGAAATCTAGGTCTGATATTTATTTGAGGGTTTCCTTTACATTCTTTTAAGCCCGACTATATATTTAAGACAAAAGCTTAGTTAGCATTTCTGGGTGCTTTATAGGGGATTATTTACAATAACATTGTCAGAAATGTTATTATTTAAGTCATTGTCTATAAATAAATAATTGAGTGTGATTTATATTTTAAGTGAGGAAAAACAGCTACATCTACTTAGACAATAACCTCAAAACTCTTAAGCCACCTACAACCATCAGATTGCATTTAATTTTTTTTGAAAGAACTGTTTCCCAGAGGATTCCATAAATGTACAGTGAGAAAATTTTTGCTTTTCAGATAGATCTGGGGCATTTCTAATGTGTGAGATTCTTGAATACACAATCATCATGTCTAAAATATGCTCATTAATATATGTTTTTACTGAGTTTGTTTCTTTTGCTAATCTTCACCTAAGTGTTTATTCTTGATCCAAAGCAAACTATATGATTAAAAGCATAAAGAGTTTAAAGTAATAATCTAAATTAGGACTTTTTAAACTATTTGAAAGATCAGGTTTTTAAAAAATTTCAAATTTATTATAGACATATAGTATTTAAAACAAAAGTAGGCTGGGAGTGCTGGGGCTGTAGCTCAGTGGTAGAGTGCTTGCCTAGCATGTGTGAGGCACTGGGTTCGATCCTCAGCACCACATATACATACTAAATGAATAAAATGAAGATCCATCAACAACTCAAAAAAAGGGGCTGGGTTAGCTCAGTGGAAAAGTGCTTGCCTAGCATTACCAAAGCCCTAGGTTCAATTCCCAACACGCCGAAACAAAACAATCACACAAGACATTTAAGCCAGGTGCAGTGGTGTACAGTGGTGCAGGCTTGTAGTCCCAGCACTCAGGAGGCTGAGATGGTAGGATCCTTTTGATTCCAGGAGTTTGAGGCCAGCCTGGGCAATGTAGTAAGCCCACATCTCAAATAAAAAGTATAATGCTAGGGAAAAAAATTGAAAAAACACAGCATAGAATCTCAGTTTTGACTTTTAGAGACAGTTGGCTTAGGAGTATAGCTCAGTGGCAGAGCGCTTGCCTCCCACATGTGGGGCACTGGGTCTGATCCTCAGTACTGCATAAAAAGAAATACAATTAAGATATTGTGTCCATCTACAACTAAAAAATAAAATTAAAAAGAGTATATTTGAACAGATACAATTAACACAAACAATGTAGGATAAAGAAAGGAATTATAAAGCTTTATAGGTTCAATGAAATGATGCATTTAATATAAAGAATTGCAGTTCTGGTTGTGAGTTATTATGTAATTGTAGTAAAGCAAAGTTACAAATGAAAGAGCAATTCCTTATATAAATGTTTCATGCATACTTGGAACACATGGATATATAACAATATTCAATCACTTTAAAAAGTTTTATTAAGCTTTTTATACTCAAAGCTTTTAATGTGCAAAAGACTTTAGTTTTTTAAAACTTGTTTTTATCTACTTTAGATTGATGATAGTGCTATTCTCAGGGGATAATGAAATTGTTTGTTTTAATTGTGTTAATGGTATTAATAATAATATAAATAACTCAGATATAATGATAGGAATGGAAGAGATTTTAAAGCTGTCTCAATAAACCTTTTATCTAAAGTGAAGCAAGGGATTCTGTGTTTTCAAAATTCAAAGATTATTCAAAGCTAAATGCAATATTGGAAAAATTAAAAAAGTCACAGAAGCAGATGTTTGATATTTTATGTAAACTCTAATGTTTAATGAACTTATAAAATGCCAAATCTGGTTAACAGTGTTTTAAAAAATATGTATATATGTAACATACTTTACTTATATACATATGTGTGTGGTATATGTAGTGAGAATACTCATAGTCTAGTCTGTCAGTATTTCAGGAATGCAGTATGCTGTTATTAACTGTGATCACCATCTCTTGAACTTATTCCTCTTATCTCACTGAATTTAAAATATGAAATAGATTTTGTTTTTTGAAATTACTTCTATTGTGATCATTCATTTGTTATTGTATTTGTAGTTTTCAGGAATGAGTAGAGTGATTGCCAAGGTCGCTCTTGGAATCCATGTATCTGATTGAGACTGGGCAAAATTTATTACTGGATTGGTTAGGACTGGGAGACTGTATGGCAACAGTTTTGGCACAAGTGTTAATTAGTAATGGAAAACTGATAAATGAGTATTTTGCTCATGTGCACAGTCTGTTGTTCTGAAAAGGTGACTGTTTACTAATTATCATTTATTGTTAAATTAAATTTGTTTGTATACTTCCTGAAGTGAACAATAAGTTCTTTATAGGTTTATAATCTTATCTTACTAGTCTAGAATTTTCTGGAACAATGTAAAAAAATATTGTCTCTAGTGGTCTCAGTTTTCTGTCCTCCTTGTTAAATTGTGTAAATGTAGATGGGCTCATTCCTTAAAATGACAGTCATTATATGAGGGATCTTACTATAGAGTAAAACTGGTGTAAAACATTTTGGAATTATCATTTATGTATTTTAGTTGACAAATTGTATGGATGGTGCTCAATATGTGGTTTTGAAATACATATACATTGTGAAATGGTTAGTTCAAGCTAATTAATATACATTACCTCACATACTTTTTTTGTGTGTGTGGTGAGAACACTTAAAATCTAGTGTCTTGATATTTCATGAATATATTGTTATTAACTAAGTCACTGTGTTATACAACAGATTTTTTGAACTTACTCCTCTTATCTAACTGAATTTAAGATACAACATGGAATCATTTTTTGAATCAAAAAACTTTGAAGTTGAAATCATTCATTAATTGGTATCACATTAAGAAAAGGCATTTTCTTTTTTATTACTTCTAATCAGTTATATATGACAGCAGAAAGATTTTTGATTGATTGTACACAAATGGAGCAGAGGGTATATACATGTACCTAAGGTAATGAGTTCATCTCATTCCACCATCTTTCCTACTCCCAAGCCCCCTTTGCCCCATCCAAAGTTCCTCCATTCATCCTATACCCCTCTCCATTGTGGGTTAGCATCCACTTATCAGAGAAACCATTTGGCCCCTGGTTTTTTGGGACTGGCTTATTTTGCTTAGCATGATATTCTGCAGCTCCATCCATTTACCAGCAAATGCCATCATTTTATTCTCTTTTACTACTGAGTAATATTCCATTGTGTCTGTATACCACAGTTTCTTTATCTATTCATCTATCGAAGGGCATCTATGTTGGTTCCACAGTTTAGCTGTTATGAATTGAGCTGTTATAAACATTGAAGTGGCTGCGTCATGGTAGTGTGCTGTTTTTAAGTCCTTTGAGTATAGACCAAGGAGAGGGATAGCTGGGTCAAATGGTGGTTCCATTCCAAGTTTTCTTAGGAATCTCCATACTGCTTTCCAGATTGGTTTTAAGAATTTGCAGACCCACCAACAATGTATGAGTGTGCCTTTTGCCCCACAACCTTGTCAACACTTCTTGTTGTTTGTATTCTTGATAACTGCCATTCTGACTGTTGTGAGATACTAGACAGAGGCACCAAAACGTACATTGGAGAAAAGATAGTCTCTTCAGCAAATGGTGCTGGGAAAACTGGAAATCCATATGCAGCAAAATGAAACTAAAGCCCTATTTCTCACCATGCAACAAAACTCAACTCAAAGTGGATCAAGGACTTAGGAATTAGACCCTGTACCTGATAGAGGAAAAAGAAGGTCCAAATCTTCATCAAGTCAGATTAGGCCTCAACATCTTTAACAGGACTCCTAAAGTGCAAGAAATAAAATAGAGAATCAATAAATGGGATGAATTCAAACTGAAAAGCTTATTCTCAGCAAAAGGAACAATGAGGTGAACAGAGAGCCTACATTTTGGAAGCAAATTTTTGCCACATGCACATCAGATAGAGCACTGATCTCCAAGATATATAAAGAACTCAAAAATTTTAACACCAAAGAAACAACCAGCCCAATCAATAAATGGGCTAAGGAGCTGAACTGATACTTCTCAGAAGAAGATATACAGTTAATCAACAAATATATGAAAAAATGTTCAACATCTCTAGTAATTAGAGAAATGCAAATCAAAACTAAGATTTCATTTTCTTTTCTTGACACAAAATTCCTGTAGTTTGTTACTCTGTGAATTATTAGTAGCATTAAATAATAAACATTTTGTCTCACTTATTAAGCTAATGTTAAACCATTAACTTAAGTAATACATCTCATTGAAAATTAATTGCAAGAATAAATTAGAAAAATAAGTGCTTACATTTGGGGTCATGAATTATAAACTTTGAAATATTACATATAATGTTTTTCTGTTATTCCGGACTATTATGCACATAATGAGAATTTAGTATCACATAAACTGTTTATTTAGATGAGTTCACTTATTATAGGCTTGGATATTGTGGCCATGTCTACTTATTGTAATAATTTATAATTTTTCTCAGTTTCTATACTTTTCTCATGGTGAACCATTAACATTTCTTGGATTTGGTGTCAACAAAACTGGAGCAGCAGTGGTCCAAACTGTCATACTATCGCATAAATTGATCTTTTTCAGGAGCATGCTCATCCGTTCTTGACGATTAGCTGCTGTAAAATGTCAAAATTTATTTCTGATCTACCAGGAAACCCCTCTATGGCTTCCTATCTTTAGGGGAAAATGTTCAATAATTATAATTATTTATCTGTCTTAACAAACTTGTTATTTTGCTTTGACATACCCAAGAATGCAACTCTTAATTAATGAACTCTTAAAGTTGTATTGATTGAAAGTTAAACTTGCAATTGTTTTTTCTGTTTTATTGTACTTAATATGCTGTACATATATGAATCTGTTATTTAACCACAAATAAACACGTTATCACTGACCTCTAGATGCTAAGATGTTCAAATAAGATAATTTTCTTCTTCTTGCAGATCACACTGTTTCAGAATTTTTTTTTACATGGCTTTCGTTTTAAATTAAAAAATTTTTAAAAGAATTTATTGTTGTGCTGAGGATCAAACCCAGGATCTTTCACATGTTAGGCAAGCATTCTACCACTGAGCTGCACTCGAAACCCACTGTTTCCATCAAGAACATATTGGTGGGGCTGGGATTGTAGCTCAGCGGTAGAGCGCTTGCCTCGCATGTGTGAGGCCGTGAGTTCGATCCTCAGCACCACATACAAAGCAATAAAATAAAGACATTGTGTCCACCTACAACTAAAAAAATATTTAAAAAAAAAAAAAAAAGAACATATTGGTGAATAGCTTCTTGGAATTGGTGGTGCAGTTTGTGGTTATAAACATATTTTGGGTGGGTGTTTAGCTCTCAGAGACAGCTGACAATTTAGCCTAATGGTGTCCTTTAGCCAGCTGAGTTGACACATTTAACTAAGCAGAGACTTAAGGCATAGCTCTAATAAACAAAGGTCTCTTTTTCTGCTAATTAATGAGTCTACAGCTTCCCTCACAATTAGAGATACTTGAAGACAGATTGTGATAGAAAGTAAAGCAATCATTTTTCACTGCCTTGTTTAGAGTCAAAGTAATTTACATGTAAGTAATATTTAAAGATTAACTAATTTCTTGAAAAAGAGAAACTTAAGGATTGAGTAGAACTTTTTTGACTTGTGATTACTATCAAAAGCTGGGCAAAAATGTATGTGCTTATTGTGAATGAGGGAATGGTCTCATGGTATTTTTCCATAATTTAAAAGATAATTTTATTATTTTCTTAGCCAGTAATCCTGGGGACCTTTGTTCTCTGTTTTCTTAGCACACATTTATTATCTCAAGCTCCCCTATTCTTATCTCTAAATTTGACTTTTCTTCGGAGCTCCAGACCTGTGTATATAACTGTCTATCTTTATCTCCACTTGAATGCACTAAAAGCGTAGCCACTTTTTTGGAGACAGTTTCCAAAACTATTGTCTGTCACCTGCTCCCCCACTCTTCCCATATGAGTAAATATCTCTGAGTTGAATTCCTTACTTATGCAAGCCACCCATTACCTGTTTTTCTTCTTACCTTATACTTGGTGGCCATCTTCAGGTGCTGTTGGTTTTGACCCCAGGTACAGCTGTTATCAGTAATATCTTTTGTTGCCTTTACTATGTCTTTTGTTCAAAATATCTGAAACATCCTTTTATCTGATCTTACTCTTCCCCCATTTATGTTTACTATCTTTTACAAAGGAAAGCCAGAGTCCTCATTCTGAGTCCTTTTAGTTGATGCAGATTATGCACAAAACCATCCAGTGCTGTTGTCGCATGGCTTAGGTTAAACCCACAATCCTTACCACCATCCATAACTGCTGTGTTATCTGGCCCCTGCCTACTACTCCTACTATTATCAAGCACTGGTCTTATATGATAGCAGAGTGCAATTTGATTCATTGTACACAGATGGAGGATAACATTTCATTTCTCTGGTTGTAAGTGATATAGAATCACAACATACATGCAGTCATACATAAAGCTAGGGCTCCGATGACCATCACATTTCACCACCTTTACTGTCCCCATTCCCCCTACCCCTTACCCCCCTGTGAACAGAATTCCTCCATTGTTCCCATGTCCTTCCCCACATTATGGATCAGCATCCACTTATCGATGAGTACATTTGGCATTTGGTTTTCTGAGATTGGCTTACTTTACTTAGCATGATATTCTCCAACTCCATCCATTTACCTGCAAATGCCATCATTTTTTTCTCTTTTATTGCTGAGTAATATTCCATTGTGTATATATACCACAGCTTCTTTATCCATTTATCTATCGAAGAGCACCTAGGTTGGTTCCACAGTTTAGCTATTGTGAATTGAGCTGCCATAAACATTGAAGTGGTTGCGTCAGTGAAGTATGCTGTTTTTAAGTCTTCTGGGTATAGACTGAGGAGTGGGATAGCTGGGTCAAATGGTGGTTCCATTGCAAGTTTTCTAAGGAATCTCCATACTGCCTTCCAGATTGGTTGTACCTCTTTGCAGTCCCACCAGTGATGTATTCTTGATACTTATATTGAAAATCAGTTGACTTTAAACATGTGCATTTACTCCTGAGGTTTCTATTCTGTTCTATTGGGCTCTGGTCCATTTTATGCTACCATTGTGCTTGGAGTGCATTGAATCTATAGATTGCTTTGGGTAATATGGACATGTTAAAAACATTAATTCTTTCAATCTTTGAACACAGGGTATTTTTTCAAGGTATTGGTGTCATGTTTTTTATTCATCATTGTTTTATAGTTGAATGTAGATTTTTCACCTCTGTGGTTAAATTTATTCCTAAGTACTTTATTGTTTTTATTACTATTATAAATGGATTTTTTTCTTGATTTTTCAAAAATATAGTTCACTATTGGTATATAGATAAGCTACTGGTTTTCATATGTTTATTTTGTATCCTGAAACTTTACTGAATTTATTAACTCTAAAATTTTTTTTTAAATGGAGTCTTTAGAATTTTATTTATAACATGCTGTTGAGCTAGGAATGTAGCTCAGTGTATACTAGCACTTGCCTAGTATACACCAGGTCCTGAATTCAGTTCCCAGCATCACCAAAATACTCTACATCCCCGCCTACCCCCAGAATCATATTATGTGCAAACAGAGGGGAGAGTTTAGCTCATTTTATTTCCATTTTAAATGCCTTTTATTTCTTTCTCTTGCCTAGTTTCTCTTGAGAGGACAATCAGTACAGTATTGAGTAGAGGTGGTGAGAATGGGCAGTCTTGTTTTGTTCCAGATCTCAGGTGAAAAGCTTTCAAAAGCTTTTTGTCTCCATCTAGTATCATCTTAGCTGTGGGTTTATAAGATATGGTCTTTATTGCATTAAGATACATTCCTTGTATACATAAACTTGTTGAGTGTTTTTATCCTGAAGGAATATTGAGTTTTCTCAAATGCTTTCTCTGCATCTCTTGAAATGATCATATAGTTTTTGTTCTTCATTTTTTTTAATGTGATGTATCACATTTAAGACCCCAAACTATGAAACTTTAAGAAAGAACATAAGGGAAATTCTTCATGTCCATAAGTAAGGAGTTTTGTAAGACCTGAAATCATAGGGAAAAAAAAGCAAAGTTAGACAAATGGGATTATGTGAAACTTAAAAACTTTTTCATAGCCATGAAAACAATCAACAGAATTAAGAGATAACTCACAGGTACAGAGGATATATTACAAAACATACATTGATTAAGGGACCAATATCCAGAATATATAAGAAACTGAGTCTCCTCAATAACAAGAAAACAGCTAACTCCATGCAAAAATAGGCAAATGACTGGAATAGCTATTTCTCCAAAGAAGAGATACGAATACTCAACTAAAAATACAGTTAAAAACATACGATCTAGCAATCCCACTACTGGGTATATATTCAAAGAAATTGAACAAGGTGTTAGAGAGGTTTTCTGCATATTTATATTTTTTTCTTTTTAAAATTTTCAATTGTAGATGGACAAAATACCTTTACTTTTTATTTATATGCGATGCTGAGAATCAAACCTAGTGCCTCACACATACTAGGCAAGTGCTGTACCACTGAGCCATAATCCAGCCCCTGCATATTTATGTTTTTTCATCATTATTCAGAGTAATCAAGTTATAGAATTCATCTAAGTATCGATAGTGGGTGAATGGATACATAAAATGTGGTGTATGTACACGATGAAAAGAAAGAAATTCTTTCATTTATGACTAACACAGTTGAGTCTAGAAAACATTATGTTACGTGAAATAATTCAGGCACAGAGAGACAAATACCATATGATCTTACTTAGATATGGTATCTAAAAATGTTAGAGAATAGAGTGTTGGTTACCAGAGGCTGCAGGGAAAGGGAAAGGGAAGATGTACAAAGTTACAGTTAGATGGAAGGAGTAAGTTCTAGTGCTCTGTTGTACAGTGAGTTGACTATAGTTAATGAATTGTTTTCTAAATAGAAAAGAGATTTTGAATATTCTTACCACAAAGAAATGGTAAATGTTTAAGATGATAGATATGCTGAATACTGGCATTTGATCATTTCACAATATTTACATGCATGGGCATATCTCGTAGTACCTCATAATTACGTTTAATTATTTTTATCACTTAAAACTAAAACTTTAAAAAAATGTCATAGTTGAACTATCTTCAGCCAGTTACTACAAGGGACAATAGGTAATTATAGTTGTTCAAATCAGTGTGATTATTAGCTTTCAAATTACAACTTTGATTCTTAAAATCAGTAAGTGGCTGAATGTGCTTAAAAAAATGATGAAACAGGCAATTTGAACTATAAAATACAGGTTAGCATACTTTATATTAAGTACAAGGCTCCTTGTTAGCTACATTCTTTGAGGTTCTCTCTGATATTTAAGAGTAACCTAATTTTTGAGATTCCCCATTACAGTGTTAAAGAAGGTACATGGAGTCATTAAATACTCAGTTTCTATGCTGCACACCTTTGTGGATAATATAGGATGAAATTCATTTAATTTCTGTGTTATTAATTTCCTAAAATAGATATAATGTAACTTTAATCAAAGTTTTATTGTGGAATGAAATTGTATAATGTGAATAAAAACACATTATAAACCATGGTAGTGATTATTGTGATGAATAACCAATTCAGAATTTTCAATTGAGAAATTCAGTTTTTATCAAAGGAAGAGGATCTTTTTTATTAATTATTTGAATTTGAATTAGTTTATGTTCTGAATAACCTTGGTCTTAGGTATATTTCAACTTAAGAAAAACTCATAGAATTTCTGATATTTTTTCTTTTTGTTTTAATTTTTTGCATTTTTGTTATAATTTGCCAACTGATTTAGAATACAGATGGGAAAATTCATTTTCTTGTACGAAGTAGTATTTATTTTGTTGGTGATTTTGAAAAATACTATTTTATTTTCTAATTCATATTTCTAAAACACTTTAAAGCTATTCAGAGATGAAGTAGTGTGAGTTAATAAATAACATTTGATGAATACTATTTTTTACTTGAGCTCAAGCTATTAGAGATAACAGTGTAAACAAATTGAAATTTCAGGTAACATTTACCAATGTTAGAATTCATTGATATCATTTTCTTTGTGTTTAAGAAGAAAGATTCATTAAGTCTTTTTATTTAAGTCATGGAAACCATTTCAGCTGCTTTTATAGCTGGAGAGTAACTGCAGACCATATATTTATCTCATGATTTCTTCCATCAAAGCATGAAGAAGTGAATTATTGAAAAGATAAAAATAAATTTGTTTGCTTTCTGTCAGAGTTCATATCCACAGCCAACCTTGATAGAAGACCAGAATGATTTAGACAAGTTTGCTTTGGAGATTCATAACATATGCTTGCTGGACAGAATTGAGTTATCTCTGCTCTGTAGAGTAAGTTATTGTAGCAGGAGCTGACAGAGATGAAGATAACTGAGGGAAATTCAATTACCTTTTAGTGTTTTCTTTCTAATAGGATTCTTAATGTGAAAAAGATCCTTAGATGATGTGCCTGTTACTTCTGAGATTTGCCTTGATACCTGTTTCCAGAATGCCATGAGCTTTCAGTTCCAGACCTTCATTAAGTATAAAATAGGCAGCTTATTGTTAAGAGTAGTTTTGATTGAAAGGTCTTATTTTTTTAATGTCATTAATAATGTTTACAGTTATTGACTACACTCTGGCTTTCTTTAACAAAGTGCTGTTATTTTCAATGCGGTTGTTATTTAATATGCTGAAAAATTTTTTCTTTATCTCAAATGAAATGACCTTTGTAGAAATACGTTTTAGCTTTTCTGTGTTTATCTGTTTAAGCTTCAGTCTAATTGTCATATGCCTGCTCCTAGCAGTCTTGTTTAAATGCTGCTAGCATTCTCAGACTTTGATTCTCATTCTTGTTTTTTCATTCTGTCAGACTTTTTATTATAATGATATCTTTATTTTCTCACTCCCTTCTACTTTTCAGTGCCTTGCAAGCTGGCTTCTCTTCATCCTCAATTCTAGCAAAGATGATCAAAATTGTTTTCTGCAATATCATTAATACGTACTAGTTGTACCATCCAGTGAGTGATTCTTTCTCTTTCCCCATTTTCCCTGATCTCTAGTGTTTGACATTGATTACAAACCCTTCCTTTTGATATTTTTTTTTGCTTGGTTTTTCTTACCTGGTGTTTTATTGATTGGCTTTTTTATTTCTCATGGTTTTCTTTTTTTTTTGTTTTTGGTGGTGACAGGGATTGGACCCAGGGCCTTGCACATGGTAAACACTGTACCAACTGAGCTATATCCCCAGGCCCTCATGGTTTTCCTTTTAGTTTTATATCTTGTTACATTTGTTGTTCCTTTTACCAAAAGTATATGTCTTTCACATGGAGCACTTCCTTAGTATTTTTAACTTTTCTGTATTGTTTTTACAAATCTCATGTAATGTTAGCACTCTCTAAATCCTCTATTTAAATTAAATTGCCTTCAATTACTCCTCTAGATACTTTGAAACAAAAAAAAAATTACAAGAAGGCACTCAGTGTAAAATGCCCTTCTAAACTCTACCAGGATGCCTCCCCATACAGGAGACCATTGTTAATTTCTTCTTAATCTTCTCAGGGTTTTTAGTTCACACA
>CM053408.1:22345718-22365199 GCA_028644305.1 Xerus rutilus | reverse complement strand
CTTAATCTCCTTTCATTTTTCTATTTTTAAATTTCTGTGAAATTTTCATTTGGGCAGTGCCTGATATATCACTTCATGTGAGTTTGTCTTGTTTTTCTTTGTTGTTATTGTTTGGATCTGAGGTGTCCCACAGAAGCTCACGTGTAAGACAATGCAAGAAGTTTCAGAGGAGAATTGATTGGCTTGTGAGAGTCTTAACCAAATCAGTGATTAATTCCCCTGATAGGGATTAACTGAGTGGTAACTGATGTGGTAGGGTGTGGCTGGAGGGGGTGGGAATTGGGACGTGGCTTTGGAATATATATTTGTATCTGGAGAGTAGAAACTCTGCTCTCTGATCACCATGTGAGCTACTTCTCTACCACACTCTTCTGATTTACCTCAAGCCTCGAGGAATGGAGCTGGCCTTCTATAGACTAAGACCTGTGAGACCATGAGCCCTCTAATAAACCTTTCCTCCCCTAAAATTGTTGTGGTCAGATCTTTTAGTCACAGCAGTGAAAAAGCTGACTTAAACATTATGTAACCAGCAATATTGCAATTATTGTATTACTGTGCCACAGTAAGCCATTTTTAGAATATAGATTCATAGATTATATGTGATAATTGTTTTATAATTATATTGATATGCTTTTATAATTATACTATTTATAAATTTATATAATTATGTACAATTCTATTTAACATAGAATTACATGGAATTCATATGATTCTATATAATTTGATGATTTAATATTTTATATATTAAGCCAGTATTGAAATCTTTTTCTGTGAATGTGACTTTTAGTCATGAAAGAGTTTTATTATTATAATTGGTAAAATAAGTCAATATACTAATTTTCATGGTTTGTCTCATGCCATTTTAGAGTTGATATTCTAACAATCTGATACTTATCAATTTGTTAGAAGTTAAATTTCATTCAGTTTAAACTATCCCCCAAAATAAAAATTCACTTATTTTTGCAGTAGTTCTTGGACTTAATTTGAAATTGAGATCGTTGTAGTTTTTAAGAATTATAAGTCTATGAACTACTGCTATATGTCTTTAATTAATGTAGCTCCAAATCTATTTTTATTTAGATTACTATGTAAGTAAAAAATTTTAAATATGGAACTCAAAAATACCTCCTATAAGTTTAACTTGACTTGAGAAAAAATTTGTTTAAATCACAAGGGGGAAGGAAATAAGAAAGCAATATCAATAAAACATAGTACAATGTGGATTGAGAACATTCTTCAACATCCTTCCCCCATCATGTATCACAAGATAATGTTTTGGCACTTAAACTGTTGGACACTTTTGACAAACATTTTTGTATATTTGTGCGTGTATCTATATATATATATAATATGTTTGTGTGTATGTATTTCATATGTATTAAGTAATTGTGCTTATCTACCTGTCTCATCCTGAGAATGGTGAGAGAGCTTTAATCAAAGTCAAGGGTAATTTTTTGTAAGCTCAGTATGATATTCTTTTTCCATGGTGGTTCTCTGTTGATGATTACTGCACCCTCTTGTCTTCCCACATGTGTTTCTTGGTGTATATTTTGTACTGAACATTAATAGTTTGGAGGAGAGATGGTTGCTTCACAGACTTTTAATCACCATAACCTCATATGAAAGTATTAAAATGTTATGTATCTTATATTTTGAGTCAATGGTTATTACCATTTATTTTGGCCTATGATCTCTTTTGTAAATCTGACCTTGAGATATTCATACAAATATTACCATAACATTTGTCATGTAATTTTCACAGGTTTATAAATTCTTGCTTGAGAGTCTTATGTGAGGATCTGTGTAGTTTGCACTCATCACTTCTCTTATTGCAGGCAGGTAGAGGAAGTAGTTAGAGACTGACCTTTTTTCGCTGCCATTTCATTTTTTATGGATATTACATTTTCAGATTCTCTGTTGTATTATTCTTCTTGGACACCTTGCAAGAGTTACTTGTAATCATTAAAATGTTCTGAAATTACTGGTGTGTATGTGGTATTAGACTCTCTTTTATACAGATTAAAATAATGATACTGTTTATTATTTTAATTTCAACACCTAGTATAGGCTTGGGTCACAGGAAGCCCTCAATAAAGAATGGCTGAGTGAACGCTAGTTTCAACAATGGAAGAGACAAATTTGGGTTAATAAAGGTTTCCATATTCAGTTAACATAAATTTGAGGGCTCAGTTTTTTTCATGTGAGATCCTGATTTTTTTAATAGCAAGAGAAGGTTTTGTTCAATATCACCTTCTGTTTATATCCTTATAGAGACAGAAAATAATTAGAACAGGTATCCTTGTGTTTTCTTGGTAGATTGCTTCTGTTTTTCTTAATGAGCCTTTAATGATATATAAAAGCAAAGAATTTAAATCTCTATGAAAATTATTTCCTGAACTTTTAATTTGATGGTTGGAATATTGGCCTCATATATTTCTTAGATTTCCCAATGAGTAAGCCTTGCTTTTTGATATGATGAAAAAAATCTCTATCCTGCAGTTTGCCTTCTTTTTTGTTCATCAGTTGTTTACTTTGTGGCTTTTATTTTATGAGACAAAAGAGCATTAATTTTAAGTAATTACACATAAGTTGTAAAATTGTTATTGCAATCTGTTGTATATGATAGAAAACAAACATTTGGGTTTATAACAGCTGGGATACATTCCTGGCCTGCCACTGTGTGGTGTTGAATAGGCTGCTTCACTTATTTCTTTGTAGTGTGGGGGTCCTTAAGGATCACTAGTCTAGCCCACATCTGAAGCTTATAATACATATGGTCTAGTCAGAAACATGGTTAAATAGCAGTATCAGCTATTGTAGTGTCATTTATGTAATTACCTTGATACTTGCTTTTCATTTACTTCTGTGGATAATTAAACTAGGCCTTAATGGTCTGTTCCTTTCGTTTACTTCTTTCTACTGACCTTACATTTGCTGGTTCCTATGTGTATGTGAAATGGTAGCGTACAAAATAAGTCTGAGTTAGGTTAAGATTAGTTGAATGACAAAGTTTTTTTCTTCATTTGTCCAGGTCATTCTTTAAATAGTTCCCATTAATACATTGAATATATCATTTTATCTTTTATTTATTGGTTAAAATGCAGTGCAAATAAAATCTTAAAGTTCTGTATTCTTTTTTTGTTAACTTTTAAAGGAAACTTGTAATCAGGAAACTGTGCTAAGTATTTTTAAATGAACCTCTTATTTGGGATTTATTTTCTTCTTCATTCTTCTCCCAGTTTTGATTTTCTCCCTCTTTGTTTTTCCTTCACATTTTTTTTTGTTTCTAGCTACCTGTCTCATCCTGAGAATGGTGAGAGAGCTTTAATCAAAGTCAAGGGTAATTTTTTGTAAGCTCAGTATGATATTCTTTTTCCATGGTGGTTCTCTGTTGATGATTACTGCACCCTCTTATCTTCCCACATGTGCTTCTTGGTGTATATTTTGTACTGAACATTAATAGTTTGCAGGAGAGATGGTTGCTTCACAGACTTTTAATCACCATAACCTCATATGAAAGTATTAGAATAGTAATCATTTCCCAGCTTTTGTATCTTCTGAGCTTGTGGTTTTGTACATCTTCACCTCTTTATTTATATTTCTGCATATATTGGACAGAAACAGTGAAGCATTAACAACATTATTTGCTTATATATACATAAATATTTTAAAATTGTATCTTCTTGGCTATCATTTTCTTTACCTTAGATACTAATGTTATTGATAAATAACCATAAAAGACATAAGATACTAGCCTAACTAACTAGATGAGTGTTTCTCTGTCTTTCTCTCTCTCTTTTTTTGGTACCTGGGATTGAACTCAGGGGTACTGAGTCACATCTCCAGCCCTAATTTGTGTCTTATTTAGAGACAGGGTCTCACTAAGTTGCTTAGTGCCGCACTGTTACTGAGACTGGCTTTGAACTTGTGATTCTCCTGTCTCAGCCTCCCAAAGTGCTGGGATAACAGGCATACACCACCGCGCGCGGTTGTTTTTCTCATTTTTAATGTTCAAATCTCATTACAGTTTGAACACTTAGTCATTGGGACCACACGTTATCCTGGCGTAATTTATCATAGCATGGATTTTCCACTCAGATAACTTTGTGCACTAACCTGAACTCTGTCATTTACTAAACTATTATGAGCTAAGACTCCATTGCCTCATCTTTAAATCAGGATAATAATGATGCTTGCCTGTAGCTATCTTGTGAGGAATAAATGAGATTTGATAAATGTAATATTCTCTTTACTGTGCATCCATAGAAAGTGGGCAATGATGAGATTATATTTTTTATATTCTAGATTATCTCTGCAAATATTCAGGCAGTGCTTACATGACTCACAGCCAATCTGGGACTTTTACTTCTGCCATAGACTTCTATTAAGATATTGTTGAATAGAGTAGTGTCAGAGCTCTGGAGAATTCTTACTGTTACACAAGTGACTTTTCCAGGCAATGGCCGCTCTTCTTTTTTTTTCTTTCAAATACCCCATGGCCCAAAGCATGGAGTAGGCCTCTCTCTCTCTTTTTTTCTTTTGTATGTCTAACAATGATAGAAGGGCATCTCGAAGCAGAAAAGAATGAGAAAACTTAATACTGGATGGTGTGTCTGCTAGAATTCATGCACCACACTCCTGCTCAGGTTTTTCTCTTGACCCTTGCACTTGTCTGCCTAGCCCTTTTCCTTTTGCCCCACTCCAGGGGTGGGTCAGCTCCTCAAGAGGAAGAGCTCCCTTGACTGTATGTTTTTCTGGATTCTAGGTCCCTTTTTCTAGTTGTAGAGAAGGTTCTTCCTGAGTCCTAGGTTAGCCTTTTCTTCTACCTCAGATTGATTGATGGTGTGGTACATCACCATCAAATTCCTGTAGGGAAGTCCCCACCCTAATTTTATGTCTTGGCTTCCATGGACCCAAATTATGCAATCATATTTCTTAGTTCACTTCCAAAGGCAGGTGTATTTAGTCTACATTGTTTTCTTGTAAGAGGTTCTTCTTGGCTGTTTTTCCTTATCTCACTTTCTACTGTACGTTTTTGAAATGATCAGATTAAAAGATGGGCCCACAGCATTTTATACTCTCAATCTTCTGAGGTCAGTGTGTGTGTGTGTGTGTGTGTGTGTGTGTGTGTGTGTGTGTATGTGTATGTGTATGTGTGTGGTGCTGGGGATTGAACCCAGGCCTTAGGCATGCAAGGCAAGCACCCTACCAACTGAACAGTATCTCTGCCCCACGGTTAATGTTTGAATAGATCATATATATACCTGTAAACAGGGCTCATATAAACACACACATATAAAAAGAAGTAATGATTTTTAGAAATCTTTATGAAACTAAGGGAGCTATCATTGCTGGGGCACTGATCGCTGGGGGCACAGTCCACTTAAATGTGAACTGATGAAGCTGGGCGTGGTGGCACACACCTTTAATCCTAGCACTTTGCCAGACTGAGACTGGAGAATTGCGAGTTCAAAGCCAGCCTCAGCAATGGTGAGGCACTAAGCAATTCAGTGAGACCCTGTCTCTACATAAAACACAAAATAGGGCTGGGGATGTTGCTCGGGAGTTGAGTACCCCTGAGTTCAATCCCCGGTACCTAAAAAAAAAAAGAACTGATGAGTCTTTGTTTGAAAATTGTTTGATGTTTCTCTGTGTTCAAACGAATAGCTGTGGTGTTGGGCTCTCCATTAAAGCTTATGTATTGTAGGTAAAATTGACCTCATGCCTGTTGGCATTGTTGATCATACCAAACCCAAACTAAGAAATATTTTATCTTCTCAATATATTCTAATTATGGAAAATATGTACTTGATAGAAAACCAGATCTCTTAATGCCACATCTCCAGCTCTATTTTGTATTTTAGAGACAGGGTCTCACTGAGTTGCTTAGCACCTCACTTTTGCTGAGGCTGGCTTTGAACTCATGATCCTCCTCCCTGAACTTCCTGAGCTGCTGGGATTACAGGCATGTGCCTCTGTGTCTGGATCCTTCTTCTTCTTCTTCTTCTTCTTCTTTTTTTTTTAGCTTTATATATTTATTTACTTTATGTGGTGCTGAGGATTGAACCTAGTGCCTCACAGTACTAGGCAAGCGCTCTACCACTGAGCCACAATCCTAGCCATTGACTACTTTTTAAAAATGGCTTATTAATACAAAGTTAAGTACTGAACATAAGATCAAATATTTTTACATGAAGCACTTTGTTCTAAAGCAAGTATTTTATCCTACAGAGTAAAATGGCAGTGCTTTATTTGCTACAAATAGTTTTCTGTTTTCTTGCCTTCCATAGGAGTGCTACTAGTGTATGGTCTGCTGATTAAACTAGTTGTTAGTAGTCCACAAAGTCAGTATAGAAATTGCGTATTGCTTTATAGCTTGAGTATCTGGAAAAGTCAGATTTTAAAAAAATCATTAGTCCTCAGTGTATTTTTAAAAAGAATTTCAAACTAGTCCTTCTCTATATATGGTTTGAGAAACAACACCTAGAAGCCAGTTAATATTCAGATGTATTGTTCTGAAATGTTCTGTTGGTAATACATTTGAATAAGAATGAATGTTATGGTAGTCTTAGAATAGTCAGCTGAGAAATACAAATTCAATTAATATTTTATGTACTTGATTACTTATATAAATCTTTGAGGGGTAATTCCTTTGTAAAGAAAATGGCCAACAATAGATAAGATATGCAAGGAAAATATATACATGTTAGGAGGGCTGTGTCAATTGCATGTCTTAGTCTGTCATTCTATCTTTGCCTTTAAAACTTATTTGCTTGAGCTTGTGCTCTCCTTTTTTATCTGCTTTATTTTGCTATATGTATTTTTTTCTATCCTATATTTTATCCTATAGTTTTTTATTCTTGGTGAGCAGTTGCTTAGCCTTTAATTCCTCTGCAAAATTTGTCCTGATTTTGAATAGTTTCATCTTTCTCAATCCTCCCAAACATACTGCATATATAACTCTCTGAACAGTTACCTCATATTGTGATTATTTTTATCTTACATTGTAATTATTTTGCTCAAGTCCCTGAGATGCTAGAAAGAAAGAGAATTTTTGCTGTGTGTTCTGGTAATGTAATGACTAAAACTATAATATGTGTAAGGTGCGACTGGTATATATGGGCAACATTCTAATTAATTCATGTCTATTCTTATTTGATCCTCTTGGAAATCTTACCTCATTACCTCTTTTTTTAAATGAGGAAACTAAAGCACAGGGTTTTTAATAAGCAGAAATGTGTCAGAATCAAGATTAGAACTCGTTATCTGGCTCTAGATTTTGTGCTCTCAATTACAATGTTAATTATGGTTTTCATAATATTGAATTAATAATTTTTACTCATTTTTATGTTTATTCTTGAACTGCTTTTACTTGACATTGCAATATAAAATTTTTGTAGTAGTAAATATATTTAATCATTTAAGTAAGAGACCTTAGAAGTTTAAGTAGGAGACCCTGATTTTGTATGTTTTTTAAAAAGTACAATATTATGATTTTTAAAAAATTATTTGGGTTTCACCCTTTGTATTGATTAAATTTCATGTTAATTTTATCCAACATGGATACTAGCCACATTTTGTTTACCACACCAGATGTGTGATATATACCTGTGCCTGCACATTAAAGGATTTGGGTTGTCTTTTGGAAGGTACTTAGATATTAACCCAAGAATTTTTTGTTGTTGTTGTTGTTAATAAGTTCTTGAGTGAAGTAATAAATAATAAAAACATAATATGTGTAGATTTGACCCATAGCTGCTTTCTTGGTATTGACTTGATTTTATAAATGTTATATAAAGTGTTTTCAAACTAGTTTTTATTATCAAAAGCCTAAAGTAAAAGATTAGAACCTATATTAATCTACAAATGACTTAAAAATATTGAAGACTGCAGTTTGTAGAGATAAGAACCCAACACATTGCATCCTGTCCATTAAAACAAGAAGAAATGGAAGAGATACTTAGATAAGTGTTCGGCCTGTTTTAACCTTGAATGCTATTATGGGGTGGTTGGGGAGGGAGGTGGTGCTCTATCTGTTTCATTGGCTTAGGCTTTTTCATGCTGAGAGAAATCAATACTTTGCGGCATTGCATGACAGAGAAATCACTTCAGAATTAAAGGTGGCTGTCACACATTGTCATTGGTTGACTTTTGTTTGCTGTTGAGGTTTTTAAGCTTTCATTTTTCTAAGTCTTTTTCAGGAGTCTATCTGAGGTTTCTGTAGACAATTTTGCCCCACCCCGACCCCCACCAAAAGATCAGATTTTAAATCTGAGGTAAGAGATCAAGTACAAAGATCTCCAAAAGTGAAATATTGAGAAGCTTCTTTATTTGTTGTCCCTTAGCTGATCTCCTTTTTAAATGCTTTCCCATGAGACAAGGAATTTATAGTGGAAGTATTTTAGAACAAATTGAGAAGTAAAGTAGTACATTTAAAAGTTTAGCAGAAGCAATGTTTAGTTAACTAAAATTCAGTGGTCCTTGTAGTTACATAAAATAAAGAAGGTAAAACTGTGTTCTAATATGGCAAGATGTACACTTTGATTCTATTTATGTAGAAATGGCATCTTACTATAAACAGTTACTAACTTCATACAAAACAACTGACCAAATAGGAGGAGATAGAAGATAAAAAAGAGAACTTTTGTTTTATTTCATATATCATTAAGCTGATTTGCTTTTTTTTGGCCCTGGGGATTGAACTCAGAGGGGCAGTCAACCACTGAGCCACAACCCTAGTCCTATTCTGTATTTTATTTAGAGACAAGGTCTCACTGAGTTGCTTAGTTCCTCACCTTTGCTGAGGCTGGCTTTGAATTCACAATCCTCTTGTCTCAGCTTCCAGGGCCGCTGGGATTACAGGTGTGCGCTTTGGCGCCTGGCTTCTGATTTGCTTTTAAAAGCAAATATATGCTTTAAAAGAAGTCTGAATCACAAAACTTGTGAAAACAGTATACTTAAATTGTTTGATGAACATATTAATAAAGTAGGAGAAGAGCTGTTATAATATTTTTGAGATTTTTAGACTTGAAAATTTCAACTGTAATTTATTTTTATTTTATAATAATATGCAAATTTTTGAAAATATGCTTTATAGCCTATTTTTCATAAAACATATTGTCCTGGAAACCTAATTTTGGAAGCATTGTTACAGCGTTAATTTACCTATTTCTCTGGACTGAAAGGAAGAGTTTGTGAGAAGCCCTCTGCCTTTACAAGCCCAACCCTTTTCTGTCCCTGTAAAATAACTTCTGTTCTAAATTTTATTGAATGACTTATTTGCTTTGTTTCCACCAACACCGTTTCTTTTAATACTATCATTTCTTTACCAGTTTTTGCCTTTTATTTAAATGGAGTCATAAAGTATGTGTTTTGTTCTGGCACTTTTAGTTAAACATTATGTTTGTGAAATTCACCCTCTCTCTTAACATTTTTCTGTTATTTTCATTGCTGAATAATATTCCATTATGAGTAGACCGTTACTTTTTCATAATCTCTTCTACTCTTTGAGAGGCAATTGGGTTGATTTCAGTATTTGGCTACTATAAATAGTGCTGCTCTGAACATTTTACATATCGTTTGGTATACATATTCGTGCATTTCTGTAGCATAGAATTAGTTGCAAGATATTCACATCTTCCATTTTAATACATATTGTCACATTGTCTAATAAAAGTGTGTGCCATTGCCAGCATTAACGTATACCTGTTCCCATTACTTTACATTCTCATTAACAATTGGTCAGTAGTTTTTATGTTGGCATTCTGATACTTGTGTTTTTATTTTGGATGTTGTTAAGCAAATGAAGTTGTCCATATTTTTAATTACTTGTTATAAATTATCCACATTTTAGTTTTGTGAAGTACTTTTCTTTTTTTTTTAATTTCTTTTTTAGTTGTCAGTGGACTTTATTTATTTATATATAGTGCTGAGAATTGAACCCCGTGCCTTACATGTGCTAGGCAAGTGCTCTACCACTGAACCACAACTCCAGCCCACAGTACTTCTTTTCTTAATGAGTTTCTTATTGGTTATTTTTCTTTTCCTGTCGATATGGAGAAGATATTTACCTATTTAGTATATGAGCTTATTTATTTGATTATGAGTATTTTAATTACTTCTGGGTCTGCTTTGCTTTTTCATTTTTTAAAAACGTCGTAAAATTCTGTCATTATTTACATACAATGAAGTGTACTCATTTTTATTATATTTTTTGTTGAGTTGTATCAAAGTATATGCCTGTGTAACCACCACAATGAAGACAGAAAATTTCTACCATCCTAGATCATATTCCCTTATGATCCACTGTGGTCAGTTCCTCTCCATATTCTCACATTCAATCCTAGACAACTACTTATTTTATTTATTTTTCCATGTTGTTTGCCTGTTTTACAGTTTCCTAGACATGGTTTCATAAAATAGGTATTCTAGTGTCTGGATTCTTGTGGTCAGCATAAAGGTTTTTATATTTCTTCATATTATTGTGTGTATTACCAGTTTGATTCTTTTATTGATGAATAGTATTACTTCGTTTATCTATTCATTTATAGACGGATAATGAGTTGTTTCCAGTGTTTGATTCTTAAGAGCACTAAGGGCATTTTTATGTGAGTTATTTTGATGGAAATGTGTTTTCCCTCACTTTGAGGGTCTACTTAAAGGAATTAGTAGGTGCAATTATCAGTATAGCTTATGTTTCAGCTTACAAGAAACTGGTCAAGTATTTTCTTCTTTTTTGTGGTGCTAGGGATCAAACCCTGGGCCTCCTGAATGCTAGGCAAGCTCTACTACTACTACCACCCCAGCCCTGCCAGATTATTTTCTAAAGTAGTTGTAGACTTGATGCACCAACCTGCAAGGCAGGTATGAGGGTTCCAGTTGTTCCACATCTTGGTCAATACTTTTAGTGGGATATTACGTGTAGAGATCACTTACTGTGATTTTTATTTGCAATTCCCTATGATTTCTCATATGCTTATTAGCCATATGTGATTCTTTTGTGAAATGTCTGTTCAAATCCTTTGCATGTCATTTTAAACTGAGTTCTTTTCAGTTGTAAGAGTTCTTTATACATCCTATAGAGAAGTCATTTGTCAGCTATAGATACATGATGAATGTTTTTATTTCCCATTTTGTGATTTACCTTTTCATTTTATGAACGGTCTTTTAAAAAGTAGGTGTTACACATTTTGATGAAATCTAATTTATCAATTTTTTTTGATGTTTGTGATTTTCTTTTATGATTTCTTTTATGGTATTCAATGTAAGAACACTGCCTATCCCAAGGTCATCAACAATTTCTGCTGTTTTTTTCTGAAAGTGCTATAGTTTTAACTTTTGTATCTTTGTCTTATGGTATTGATGGAAGTCATGAGAAGGCATGTACTTGTGTTGTCCCCCAAAATTTTAATTGAATGCTTTTCATAGATGTCCTTCCAAAGAGAAGTTGAGTAGGTTGAAAAGTGTGTTTACCATAAAAGACTGTTGAATGATTCAAAATGATTTTGTTAAAAAAATTCATTATGATACATTTTTCTCCTTTGTTCTATATGGCATATATACTTACTGATTTTCAAATACTCACTCAAGCTCTACTTCATCATGATGTATGATTTAATTTTTATAGTTGATGCTATACGTATCTTGTGTAAGATCCTATAATTTGTTTATTATATAAATTAAATAAATTACTTTTTGTTTTTGGTATTAGAGATTGAACCCACTCAACTACTGACCACATCTCCAACCCCTCCTTTTTTTCAATTTTGAGACAGAGTCTCACTAAGTTGCTCAGGGCCTTGCTATGTTGCTGAGTCTGCCCTTGAACTTGTGATCTGCCTCAGGGTCCCCAGTCTCTGGGATTAAAAGAGTGTGCCACAATGCCGATCTGTTATGTTATTTTTCTTAAATGTATTTTTTAGTTTTAAGTGGACACAATACTTTTGTTTTATTTATTTATTTTCATGTGGTGCTGAGGATTGAACCCAGTGCCTCACATGTGCCAGGCAAGTGCTCTACCACTGAGCTACAGCCCCAGCCTGTGTTACATTGGTTTTTAATTTTCTGTTCCTACATTGAAGAATGGGTTGTAATGTATATTTTAGCCTGTAGCATGTCAAAGACTTAACAATTGGTATTATTTCTTCCTTAAATGTACCAGGAGTCACCAGTGTAGCCATCTGGTCATGAGATTTCCTTGTGGAAAGGGATTTAGTTGAATTCAGTTTCTGTACTTGATGAAGGTCAATTTACATTTTCCATTTCTTCTTGATAGCTGGCTTTGGTAGTCTGTGTCTTTCAAGGATTTTGTTAATTTCATCTTTATTATTGAATTAACATGAGCATAGCATTGTAATAATTTCATGTTTCATTTTAAGTCTATTGGATGTTTTCTTAATATCTTTTAATGTCTATAAGATATGTATTGAAGTGTCCTTTCTTTCCATTTATGATATTGATATTTCTTTCCATTATGATATTTATGATATTGATATCTCTTTTTTGGTTCTTGAACATTTTGTGTAGATATTTGTTAATATTATCAAAGAACCAGCTGATGGTTTTTAAATTAGTTTTTATATTTAATTGTATAATTGTCTCTTCATTTTGGGATTTTGTTTCTTTTTTATAGATGTTTAGGTCATTGATTTTATTCTTTATTTTTTCCATTTTTTATTGGTTCATTATAATTATACAGAATAGTGGGATTTGTTGTAGGTCATTGATTTTATATAGAAGTTTGGATATTGATTTCAGCATTCTCATCTTTTCTAATATAATATTTAAAGCTATATGTTTTCCTTAGAATGGTGTTCTGGCTGATTCTGTGATTATTTCCCCTAATTATCCTTGTGATTCCATCTTTGATTTATCAGTTATTTGGAAGTGAATTTCTTAATTTGTAGTGATTTGAAAATTTTACATATATTTTTTCACTCTGAATTCAGGCAAAGAGTCACAAGCTCTCTATATTTCTAGACCTTTTTCTCTGCATAACTTCCTCATCTCTAGTAGTTTGTCCTTCCATTTCTAGCCATCACCTTCTCAATAGACCTTTTTAAAAAGAAAAAAAAGTGTATCTCCTTGTTCTTATGAAAAGTCTGGAGAACAGTTAGAAGTAGTGTATAATTTGACTATATCTGGAATAGGCAGGTATGAAGAAAGGTCATGCACCACACTGTAGAATTTTAGGTCACCAGTTTTAGCTAATAAAATTTTGTCTTAGTTTTTTGGTCAAACATTTAGGATAGTCATGCACTTTTTTGGTGGGGCAGGTGGTAGGAATGGAGTATATAGATGTATCTGTGCCATACTAAAATAACTTTTTCTAGAAACAGAAAAAATTTGGGGATAGTTCAGAAGAGGCCAGTTAGATGATTTCTAGAGTTGAATTGTGAACTAATAGAGGTCTGCGTAAGAGCCATGATGAGGGCGTAACAGGTTTTGCTAAAATGGAATGAATGGGATGTGAATGGAGGATAATTAAGATGTCACAGATGACAGGTAATACAAAATTTTCTCACTCAAGTGTAATAGCAGGTTTGTACATTTTTAATATTGTGTTCTTACTAGACAAGTGGAGATTATTCTACAAGTAGAAATGTGAGCTGATGTTTTTAAAAACAACTGGATCAGATATGAAAAGTTGAAAGCTTGACCTAAATTGATGAAAGTAGATGAAATGGGGATGGGTGATAGATAATGTTGTGGACATTTTATCAATGCCTTGGAAAAATACTAGTATTTCATAATAGAGAATAATAAAGGGTAAAGCTTGACCACCCAGAATGGTGGTAGATTGATGACAGGAGGAAAGAAGAGTGAGTTACTTAATTTTAAGATCACTCCTGTCTGCACTTTTCATGCAAAGGATAAATAGCAAAGTTAGATAGAACCACATAATCTGGATGAAAACATTTAAATATACTATTGTCTCTATTTCTTCATTTACATTTAAGGAGCCAGTAAAGTCACTTGAAGTACAATGGCCATTCTAAATTGTTTTCCTCTTCCGTTATTCTTTATCTTTTTACTATAACTGAATTTCTTCTAATAAGAAAGTTCATTTAATCTTTTATTTACTTTGTTAATTCCACAATAATAAATCTTAGTTTTTTAAGCAATAATCAAATACAATTGAATTGTTAGTTCCCAAGATGCTTATTTCTTTTGTTTTAGATTCAGATATTTTTGTAGTCATATTGTAATGTTATATTACTTGGTTTATATGATGCATAAAAACAGGAAAACAGGAAAGTTAATGTCAAGTAAGAAATTCTGCCTAATATAAAGTTGAATGAGTGGTTTAGATCTGAACCTTTATTTCATATGCTCTTTATGTTAGTATTTTATAAATGGCAGTTTTTGGCCGTGTCTCATAGGGTACCTTTGCTCAACCTTCAAACACAAGTGCACACATGCTAAGTAATATATGTTTGGTCTTGAAACAAATATTCCTCATCTGTAGTTGACATTGAATGATATGTTATATGTAGAATTTATTATTGCTGTTTAATAAGAGCATCTTCAAATTACATTATAAAGATATTTTTTAAATAGATACAAGTTCATTATATCTTTAAGAAACATTCTTGTTTGGTTTCCTTTTATCATGTTTTAAGGTCAAATGTGACTCTAATGTTCCACAAAGAGACAGAGATTGATAATCAGGAAAGAATAGTCCTTTAAATGTGATTTATATCTATAGATTTTATGTCAGATATGAAAAGTTGCTGTTCAAATTGTAAAGGAGGATCCATTAAAGAACACTTTAAAGCCATTTTACTATTTAGCTTACCTTGAAACCTTGTTTTCAGAACTATGCCTTTTCAAGCAAACTTTAAAATCTTATCAAATGTTTATAAAATATAATTTGATAAATACATTATTTTATAATTAATAAAATATAGAAATAATATGATTCAGTACATTTCCACTTAGTGATTTTACTACTGTTCAGTATGTGATGTTTCAGGGGAGTACTGAAACTATTGATTTTCTAAATTCTATCAATAATTTGAATTTCCTCCTATTAGGTAAAGTTAGAAAAAGGCAGATTATGGATGCAAAAGGGAATGTTGAAAGTATCTTTCTGCCATTCTGTACTATTCCTTTTGGGGTATAGTTAGACTAGATATGAGGTAACCAATTGAATGCTTCTTGGCTCTTGTATGAAATCTCTGAAAATATCACAAATCAAGTTATATTTTTGTTACAGTGAAATAATTCCCTAGTTATCTTTACCTAAACAATTGTCCCTTTAGATATTTCTTTTTTTAATATATATTTTGTAGTTTCAGATGAACCTTTATTTTTATGTATTTATATGTGGTGCTGAGAATCTAACCCAGTGCCTCACACATGCTAGGCAAGCGCTTTACCACTGAGCCACAACCCCAGTCTCTGGATGTTTCTTAATTATTTTATTTCTTTTATTTCAAATTGTATTTTTGACTAGTTGTGCTCTCCTGTGGCTTATTTGGCATGATGCTTACATTTTAAATATAGTATATGATGCTTGTATTTAATTAGTCATAAATTAATCTAGTTCCTGTTATTAGACTAATTTTCTCCACTTCAATGTTTAGATGAAATAAAATAGTTTTCTTTTACCAGTGTACGTGTCTCAGAACTTGTACTCATCTGTGTTCAAGTACTCTTTGAAAGGTTACCCAAAATTTCTAATTGACAGATTCTTAGAGCTAATATAATCCCCTCATTTTGTAGATGAGGACATTTAGACCTGAAGAGGTAAATATGGTAGTTGCCTAAGACTGGCAGGAGATAGCAGCAAGATGATAGTGTAATCTTGTTTTGGTTTTGCTTCCAAACCGTATAATCGTTCATATGAACAAATAATGATTCTTCATTCCAGAATTACTTTTTTTTTTTTTTTAATTTTTTTGTAGATGGATACAATGTCTTTATTTTATTGCTCTGTATGTGGTGCTGAGGATCGAACCCAGGGCCTCACGCATGCGAGGCAAGCGCTCTACCGCTGAGCCACAATCCCAGCCCCCCAGAATTACTTTTTAATATATTACTTTTTCAACTATATTTTGTATTTTGGTCAAAGTGTTTTGCTTTTCCTCTCCCTGAAATTGGTTCATGTTTTTTGGGGGGATGGGAGGGCTTCAGTTTGTTTTAGAGGTTCATTTTACTCCCACCCAAGAGTAAATTATCTTCTCAGATTCCTCCATTATTTAATTCAACCTTTGATCCCTGTAATATAGTACATTGCACAGACTGAGAGATATTTGATGCCTTATGCATGTATATACACACCATATCTTTTGAGTTGCTTTTGGTATAATGAAAAGAAAACCCAATTCATGTAGTCATAAAACAACTAGGATTTTATTGGACCTTATAAAAAGTCTAAACCAAAATGTCTCAGAATGTCTAAAAGTAGGCTGTTTGTTCTTCAGGATTTGATCTAGAAGTTCATGATTCCATCTGAAATAAAGTATTATTTTTCTATTATTCTCATAGTTCTACTCTCTTTGGGTTTAGCTTTATTTTCAGACCAGCTTGCCTCCTGGTACAGAGAGCTTTCAACACTTCTGGAAGTAGTATACTTCCTCTTTTACACACTGAAAGGAAGGAGCAAACTATCCAGCAAAAAATCTCAACTTTGCTCTTAATGCAACAGTTTCGTCAAGTGACCTTCCCCGAGATACCTTGTCAGTGGAGGTGTGATTATTACCCTGATTGGTTTAGGATAATCACAACGTTTTTTGATGGCTGGGTCATGATGGTAGTTGTATGTGCAACAGTCTCTTCAAATTGTTAAACAATAGGAAAGACAGGGAACTACAAAATGTACCACATACATAAAATAGTAGTATTTCTTCCAAGATCAAATTTAGGTTGTTACAGGTTGTGTGTGTGTGTGTGTGTGTGTGTGTGTGTGTGTATTTGTGAACTTGAAGTTAAGGTCAGGAATGTAATCGAGCCTATAAAAGATGAAATTTATATCAATCTTCATGTTTCCTTCTTTGAAGCAAGATATTCACTGTATCATAAACATGGTACCACAGGTACTTGAATTTAAATAGCAAAGAAATAAGCATTTTGAAAAATTGCAGTTGCATTGTATCTTATTATTGCTAATGAATCATAAGATTTGGGGGACAAAGTGATTTCTCAGTACTTTTCAAATTTCAATGCACATATAAATTTCCCAGGGATCTTATTAAACAGATACTGATTTAGTAGGTTTGAGATGGGACTTGAGATTCTACATTTTTAATCTCACTGCTAATTCCAGTGCTACTAGTGCATTTTGTGTAAGTGGAATTTAAAAGATGCAACTACTTCATTTTCTAAATGTATTAGGAAGTAGCTTAGTTTGCTACTGTAAGGTAATTTTTTCTTTTTCTTTTTGGCCTCTGAATTGGCCACATAACTTGTCTTCTCACTTCACTTACCTTGTCCACTACAATTCATTCTCAAAATAGCAGCTGTAGCTGGTGCAGTGGTGCACGCCTATAAGCCCAGCACTTTGGGAGGCTGATACAGGGGAATCTTGAGTTCAAAGCCAGCCTCAGCAAAAGCAAAGTATTAAGCAACGCAGTGAGACCCTGTTTGTAAGTAAAACACACAGAAAATTAGGGCTGGGAATGTGGCTCAGTGGTCAAGTACCCCTGAGTTCAATCCCTGGTACCTGCCAAGGGAAAAAAAAAAAAAGCAGCTATAGTGATCATTTTAATATGTAAATCAGTCCCTTGGTCACTGTTTAAAATCTATACCATTAGAATAAAGTCTAAACTCCTCACAGTAATTACATGGCATACATGGTGCTGTTCCTGCTTGCCTCTCCAAACTGATTTCATACCATTGTTCTCCTCATTCACTGTCTCAAGTCTTGCACCTTCATTTCATGCTGTTTGTAATGCTGGGCCCCTGCATTCACTTGAGTAGCTGCTTCAATGTTAACAAATTCTGAGTGTATCTTAGGACTTCAGAGAAGTAAATTCTTGGGGGATACTATATCAAGAAAGCAGATTACTAAATCTTAGACAATTAAAGAATGATACAAAAGTAACTTTAAAATTTTGGTTGCTTTGATTAATGCTAAATATTATTTCATAATGCATTTTCAGTTTTTCTTCCATATTTTTATAGTATTAACAAGTGTTTCTTTTTTTCCATTCAAGTCACATTGTGCCCAGTATTCTGCAGACAAACGAGAAGAAGAGAAAATGTGTGATCATTTGATAAGAGCTGCTAAATATCGAGACCATGTGACAGCAACTCAACTAATCCAGAAAATTATCAACATTCTCACAGACAAACATGGAGCCTGGGGAAATTCTGCAGTAAGGTAAAAAGACACCTTTTGAGTTTGGCCCCTGTTCTTTTCTAGATGGCCTACCTTGGAGAAATATCTATAAATATGATCAAGGCTGGATGAAGAAGAGAGTAATTTTAATTTTGTATTTTAATATTCACTATGAATTTAAAGCAAAGGGAAATAAGAAAATCAGAATGGGTATAGTTATGAGTCTTTTAAGATACTGCAGTTCCCTCTAAAAGAAAATTTGCTCATATCTGTTTATTCCATTTGGAGTGAATTGTAAACGAAGCATTTAACACAAATTATTTTACTGGCTTCACTAATTAAATTTAAATTTCTGTAAATATCTTATTTTACACTTTAGAGTTTTACCATATCAATTTGAAAACACAATAAAATGTTTTTTCTTAAATCATGTTGCAAATTGGAGGACTTTGATGATAAAATTTATTAAATGCCTTCTTAAAATTTTATTCAATATACATTTCTTTTTTAAGATAACCAAACTCAACTTGCTATTCTTAATTCTTTCTAGGAACAAAATAATTAAATTACCTTTTAGCAGTAAGAAACTTAGACAAATTGTAAAATTTATTCCCCATGAAATATTTTATGCTACAAATCTGAAAAATATGCTTTGACTCTTTCATATAATGAAAAAAGTTTTATATTCTCCCACTAGAAAAAATTGTTTTAATTTCTCATATCTGCATAAATGTGTGATCATTTGCTAAGAGGAGCTACATATTGAATGTAAATATTTAGCTTAACTAGAAGAATGGGAAAAAATAAGTTATGTGTATTTTAAGCGTAATTTGCTTACACTTGTGTTTTAATTAATATATCTCAGACATCATATTCTAGTTTAGAAAATTTTCTGTAAAAATAAACAATTTCGAGTTTTTGAAAGGTAAACTCTAAGAAAATTTGAATTGAAAATTACTTGCAACATGTTTTTTAGTCAAAGTGTTTGCTAATAGAAGATATATTTCTCATGTTCATTATTCATTATAAAGAATATTTACATATCATGAATTACATTTCTCGGTATATAATTTTTGGTTCCAGGTGTTACAAGTTAACTATTTAAGGGCAAAAATACCAGAATAAAGATAGGAACCATGGTTTATTTTTTTATTTCTCAGGTGTAAGAGTAGTCATGGAATGACACGAACTACTGGGT
>CM053408.1:22290718-22340718 GCA_028644305.1 Xerus rutilus | reverse complement strand
CTTTGTTTGAGTGACTGTTCTGTTTTGTGTTTTGCTGTGCTGGAAATTGATCTAGCATGGACATGCTGGGCAAGCACTATACCCCTGAGCTATATACCCAAGCCCTTTTTTGATATTCATTCCTACTAACTTTTGTGGCATTTATGGACAATTTGTACTGCAGAATTTAGTTCTTGACAGTATTATGTTTCTTTGTTTTGTATGTAGAATATAAAATTTTATCCTTATATAATTTCTATAGTTGTTAGCATATAGTATGTCCTAAATAAGTTATTTTGGGGGAAGTCAAATTCACTTCTATTAAAATTTTCATTATGCTGGAATGAAATTAACAAATAAAAAATTTAAACCAAAGCATCAATAAATTTTGAACAAAAATTTGAAAACTATTGTTATCATAATTGATAGTAAACTATATTATGGAAGATGAGTTTTCATTCATAGATTAAGAAGAATGTCACTAGGTGTGGTAGCACACGCCTGTAATCCCAGCGGCTGAGGAAGCTGAGGCAAGAGGATTGCAAGTTCAAAGCACATCGCAGCAGTTTAGCAAGGCCCTAAGCTACTCAGCGAGACCCTGTCTTTAAATAAAATATTAAAAAGGGCTGGGGAAGCTGGGGTTGTGACTCAGAGTAGAAAACGCTCGCCTAGCACCTGTGATGCACTGGGTTTCATCCTCAGCAATATCTACAAATAAATTAATTAATTAAATAAAGTTAGTATGTTCATTTACAACTAAAAATATCTTTAAAAAAATTTCTGACAGCAGACACATATTTTAAAAAAATGAAGGGGAGCTGATGATGTTGCTCAGCGGTTGAGCACCCCTGGGTTCAATCCCTGGTAACCACCCTCCCCACAAAAAAAAGACCAAGAAGAATGTAATAGAAATGCAATACATTGATTTCCAGCACAGCAAAAAACAAAACAAAATGAAAATACAGATAATGGTTTGGAAAGTTTGGTTCTATCTGTAAAGAATAATTTAACAACTAAACTTTTGAATATTTAGAGTAAAAAGTTTTGAGGTTCAATAGGTAATTTTAAGTTATAATTTAGGAGTCTTTGAACTTTAACAGTCCCTGTAGTGATTTTTATAATAGTCAAAAAATTTTAACACTATTTCAAAGAATTGGAAGAAGACTGTATGATTTAAAGAAATTGAGAACATTTAATAATTTTATATAGCCTTCGGTGGACCCACACAGTCTGTTTTAAACAAGAACCCTGGTGTAAGAATCATTTGAGCTATGCAGCAGATAGTTTAGTCCAACCTTGATGTTTGTTTTTGGGGCTGGTTTCTACTTTGGGACCACTGCAGGCTACTATAATCACTGATATTTGACTGTTTGAAGTTTCATTTCTCTTGCCTATTAGAGCAATTTTTCTTTCATATTTATTTAATACCAGCTGTGCGCCCCAGACTGTGCACAGTAAGGTGCTGTAGAAATCAATGTGAATAAGACAGATATGTCTCTTGCCTTCATAGAACTAATAGGGAACATTGAAAAGTGAATAAATAAAAATAAACAAATAGATTAAAAGGCAATTATGATGATTTCTCACAGTAAATAGTTGTACATAAGATATATTTGGGGGAATACCAAAGATTCAAAAAAAATTTTTAGCCCCTCTTCAGGAAGGGTCTTTGTGATCACATAGAAAGAGCCGATCCTGTGTTTCTGTTTCTGGGTCTTTCACTTGCTGGTTCTATGACAATGAACAGATTATAAAAATAATAAGATCTTCATTTCCATATACACCTGTTTATTCCAGACACAATGCAGGTGAGAAGAAGATAACAGTCTATATGCATAGAGCTGAAAGTGAAAGAAGGGGAAATGTTAACACACACTATTGCAAATATCAGGAGTGTTGCCATTATAATAAATTCATTGGGTAATAAGGTCCTCTTTTGCTGTAGAAGTTTATAAGTTTATTCAAGGATTAAAAAAAGTTTCATATGTTAACACCTATAGATATGTTGTATTTATGGTGGATAATATATAACATAAATGTTCTATTTTTAATGATAGTAAGAATAATAGCAAGCACTTACTGAGCAATTATAATTTTGAGCTACCTAGCCACTCTGCCAAGTATCTTACAAGGATTATGTCACCTTATCTTAAAACCAGAGCAGTGAGATAGTTTTAATTTGAACTGTATTGAAAATGAAGAAACTAGAGCTTTAAAAAGTTTGTCACTTGACCAAATCAAAGGGCCACTAATTGACGTAGTTAACATTTGTACACAGTGTGTTTGTCAGCATTGGAGCACCAAGACAAAGAGACCTGACAAGAACAGTTGAGAGGAGGAATATTTTTATTTTTGCTCATGGTTTCAGAGACTTAGTTCTTGGTTGGTTAACTTTATAGCTCTGGGCCTTAAGTGAGGCAGACATCATGGCAGAAGAGCATGGCAGAAAAAAGCAGCCCAGATCCTGACAACCAGGAAGCAGAGAGAGAACACTTGTCAAGGACAAAATATAAACTCCAGAGGCATAGCCCCCGCAACCCACTTCCTGCAGCTCTATACTACCAGCATATAGTTACACCCAGTATGGTAGTCCTTTCAAGTTATTAATTCATCAAATAGATTAATCTGCTGATTATGTAACAGCTCTCACAATCTCATCATATCAACTTGGAACATTCCTGCATTGTATCTACCATGAGCTTTGTGAGCACACCTCATATGCAAACCATAACATCAGACATTCTGCTTTCAGAGCCCATACTTAATAATGGTCTTGCAACTTGTTAATATTAGTAGTTGATATTAGTTTTTTGAGTACCTACAATCTGCTAGGCATTGTCTGAGCCCCTTGCAAATACTTTTTCATTGACTCCTCACCATTCTGTAAGGTGGATACTATTATTTGGTTTACAGTGGAATAAATGAAGTAGATACAAAAGGGTGCCATCCAGGCTGACACCAGAAGCTCATGGATTTCTGAATCTTGCTATTTAGGACATTCCACAATATGAAGATCACTTTCCAGCCTATTAAAAGAATAGATTCCAATGGCAACTTGATACAGTAAAATCAAAATGATTTAATTGTGGAACTAGTGATCATTGGGCATCTATTATGTGCCAGACTTTATACTGATTGCTGAAGATATGATAGTGAAAAAGACAGACATGCATACTGTCCTCAAATAGCTTAGACTTTAACTGATTGTTATTCTGAGTACGTACTGGATTTCATCTTACTTTCTGGTTCTACTGGAACCATACTAAACAAATCCTAATGCATTGGTTATGTAGAATATTGTTGCTGCCATCTCTGATCAGGATGATAATTTGGGAATTTCTAGAGAGTTTTGTTAAGAAGTATTTGTTCTCAATATAATTTTTAAATATATAATTTCAGAATGAGAGGATTATGATATATTTAAAATTATTTTTCTAATATTTATAAAAGAATTAGGAAATTATAAATGTACATTTTCTTAGTTTTACATTTACATCGGGTTTATAGTAAAAAGGAAGAGATAGAAACATCACTGAGTGGGCATCCTTTTGTCAGTGTCTAGCATGTGTCTGTTACTCCTTTAGTCCAGTGGTTCTCAACTCTAGCTTTATCTTAAAAATTAAGATTATTGAAGAATACTGATGTTGACTCCTCCCTCAGGATTCTGATTTAATTGGTTGGAATAGGACTTGAACATTGGTTTTGTTTTGTTGTTCATTTTGTTTGTTTGGGGTATTGATTGATTTATTTTTGCATCTAACCCAGGACTTTGTTGCTTAATAGGCCAGTGCTTTACCACTGAGCTACACTCCAGTCCAATCCAGTAATTTTTAAGAGGATCGCCAGATTAGCATAATGTAACCAAAGTAAAATTTACTGTGTCCAAATAATCCAAGGTTAGATTTTTCTCTAATTTGTTTTCACTAATAAAATGAGCATTCCTAGAAATTGATGTTGGAAAGGAGCTTTGCTGTTTTGTTTTATACTTTCAACTTTTACAGAAATTTTATGCTTTGCTCTTGACTCCATTGTCTCCATCCTTTAGTACATTTCACACACTGAGTTCCTAAGCAGTTTCTTCATATCCCTGTGCTGATCAACAATTTACAACAAGTGGCTGTTCTTGGCCATTCATCGAACCCGGCCTTACCTATGTTGATTTACTCTTCTCTCTGATGTGAATGGTCAGGCAATTCTATCTTGCCGTCTGACCTTGTCTCTGTGTCTCTTTTCAGTGAGGATGCAAGTCTTCTATGACCTTATTTGCTGAAGTTAGGTAAAAGGAGTGCAGGGGTTCTCCCCCCCACACATGTTTTTCAGTTTTCTTAAGCAAAATAAGGATGCTACCTCTCCTGCATATCTGTATGCCATTGTCCTTGTGCTATTTTGGGAATAAATGTAATAAATGAGAAATTTTATGCCCTTTCACGGATACTTAGTGATTGAATTTTAGTGAATTAGCCAACTGAGAGAATGAAAATTGCTATTAAATATTATTATTATTATAACAAAATTTAGTAGTTCATAATGTACTGTTTTGTTATCTTATTCTATAATTTGTGTCTCAGGTATATCTAAAAACAACCCAGAACACCTATTAAGGAAATGATCCTTGATGAAAAAGATATTTCAGAGTACATATACCCTTAAAACTGAGGCAGTTGTGGAAATTGCAGGAGTTTATATGGAGAAAGACATACAGTGCCCAGCACATAATAAACACTGAATAATTGTTAGCTATTCATTTGTTCAAAAAGAAATATGAAGGGTAAACTGTAGTAACATTGATTATCTTCAATAGTTGGTGAAGAATGTGCTGGAAAGGAAAGGGGATGGAAACAGAGTACTAGAGAAAGGGGAGTGACATTTTTAGACTACATTTTTGTATGCTTTAGAGTCTTAGAACAGTACTAATCTTTCACGTACCATATGCATCACCCTGCAAAATATTTATTAATTACAAGAAGGCAATATAGTAATTTTATTGTGGAAAATCCCAACAGACACCATATTAAATGATCAAAATTAATATCACTAACAGTAAAAAGAGACATTGATACCATATAAAACTTGATGTGATACAGTGAGAATCACAAGAACACTCGCATGGTATTCCTACCAAAAATGCAAACCTGCCATCTAAGAGAAAACATCAAACAAACTCAAACTGAAGGAGCATTCCACCAAATAAGTGACAGTACTCTTCAAAATATAAGGTCATGAAAAGCAAGGAAAGATTCAGGAATTATACCAGATTTGAATAGATTAAAAAATACACGACAACCAAATGCAGTTTAAGATTCTGGATTAGATACTGCACAAATAAAAACAAATTTGAAATTACTGGGACAATTGGCAAAATTCAACCACACCTTGTAAATTTGTTAGTAGTATTGTATCACTGTTTACTTGATTATTATTAGTAGTAGTAGCAGTAGTAATAGTAGTAGTAGTACCAATGATTGAACCCAGGGTGCTTAACCACTGAGCCTCATCCCCAACCCTTTTCAGTTTTTTATTTTGAGACAGAGTCTCACTAAGCTGCTTAGGGCCTCATTAAATTGCTGAGGCTGGCTTTGAATATGCCTCAGTCTCCTAATTTACTGGGATTACAACCACATCTGGCTGTTATCTTTAAAAAAGATAATTATAACCTGTAAAGAGATAACATCTGGGGAAGCTGAGTAAAGTGTATATAGCAACTAGAACATTTTAACTGTGTATTACAAATCTAAAATTTCAAAATAAAAATTAAATATCATTAGTATACTTCCACTTTATTTGGTTTTTACGAATTGTTTTGCCAGAACATAGTAAAACAGAAGCACTCTACTGGACCTTCTAGATATGCAGCCAGGGTTGAGGTTCACCGTGATGACAAGGCTGTCTCTGTGCAGACTAGTGGAATATGAACCTGACATATAATCTCTTCACAGAGTGCTTTTTACTCTCTTCTCCATCCTTCTCTCTCCCTATTTGTCCTTTCAACATTTTACTTCTAGTACAGACTCACTCACACATTCTGACACTCATTTTGTGTTTTATGCCATTTCTACCTCTTGTCTCTAAGCCTGTCCCTGTTCTGTTTCCCTGCCTAGTTTTAGGGGTCCTGCAATGCTCCTCTACAGCAACCTCCACTTCCCATGTTATGGTACTATGACACTGTATAGGAATTGCTTTTGAAATCATCTCCCCCTTCTAACTTTTAGTGCTCCTAGGAAAAGGACTACTGATTTTTGTTTAATAATATGCCCTGGGACATATTTTAGATATGTAATAAATGTTTGTTGAAAAGCAATGCTGGAGGCATCACAATACCTGACATATACTACAAAACTATGCTAATAAAAACAGACCCATAGGCCAATGATACAGAAAGGAAGACACAGATACAAACCCTCACATCTATAGTCATCTGAACCTTGACAAAGATTCCAAAACATATTGGAGAGAAAATGGCCTTTTCAACAAATGGTGCTGGGAAAACTGGTTATCCATACGTAGTAGAATTAAACTATGCCCTTATTTCATACTCCCCACAAAAATCAACTCAAACGGTGCAACTCCCAGAAGAAAACATGAGGTCAACACTGAAGCATATAGTCAGTCACAGGTGCAATGACTTTCTCAATAGGACCCCTGTAGCTCAAGCAATAATGCCAAGAGTTAATAAATGGAATGACATCAAATTAAAAAGCCCTTGCACAACAAAAGAAACAGTTAAGAATGTGAAGAGAGAACCTACAAAAATGGGAGAACATCTTTGCTAGAAACTCTTCTGACAGATGATTGCTCTCTATAATATATAAATAATTCAAAAAACTTAACACCAAAAAGACGAGTAACCCAAGTAATAAATGGGCAAATGAACTCAATAGAGACTTCTGAAAAGAAGAGATACAAATGACCAAAAGTATATGAAAAAATGCTCAACATCATTAGCAATCAGAGAAATGCAATTCAAAGCCACATTGAAATAAAAACCATCAAAAATATAAATAATAATAAATGGTGGTGAGGATGAGGACAAAAAGGAACACTTTTATACTCTTGATGGGACTGTAAATTAGTACAATTTATGAAAATCAGTATGGTGGGCTGGGGCTGTAGCTCAGCCGGTAGCGCGCTTGCCTAGCACGTGTGAGGCACTGGGTTTGATCCTCAGCATCACATATAAATAATAAATGAATAAAATAAAGATCCATCAACAACTTAAAAAAAAATCAGTATGGTGGTTCCTCAAAAGAGTAGCCATGGAACTACCACATGACCTAGCCATACCACTTCTTGGTATGTATCCTGCAAGAATTAAAGCTGGGGTTGTGGCTCAGTGGTAAAGTGTTTGTCTGGCATGTGTGAGGCGCTGGGTTTGATCCTAAGCACCACACAAAAATAAATAAATAAAAATATTGTGTCTATCTACAACTAAAAAAAGTTTAAGAAAAAGAATTAAAGTCACTATACTATAGTGATGTGTGCATACCCATGTTTACAGATGCACAATTCACAATACCAGTTATGGAACCAGCCTAGGTGTTCACCAATGGATGGATGTATAAAGAAAGTGTGGGTCGGATGCCATGGCGCATGTCTGTAATCCCAGCAGCTCGGGAGGCTGAGGCAGAAGGATCTCGAGTTCAAAGCCAACCTCAGCAAAAGTGAGGCACTAAGCAACTCAGTGAGACCTTGTCTCTAAATAAAATACAAAATAGGGCTGAGGATGTGGCTCAGTGGTCAAGTGCCCCTGAGTTTAATCCCTGGTACCCTTCTGCAAAAGTGTGGTGTGTGTGTGTGTGTGTGTGTGTGTGTAATGGAATTTTATTTAGCCATAAAGAAAAATGAGATCATATCATTTGCAGGAAAATGGATGAAACTTGACATCATTATGTTAAGTGAAATAAGCCAATGAAGTCAATGGTTATATGTTCTAGAGGTAGAGAGGAAAAAATAAAAGAAAGGGGTGTGGGGGGGTGGATCTTATGAAAATCAAAGGGAGATCAGTAGAGTAGAGGAAAGGGACCAGGGGAAGATGGAGGTGAGGGAAGGGGCGTATATTGCAAATAAATATTGATCAAATTATAATATTTATAATGTGTGCATGTACGAATATGTAACAACGAATCCCACCATTATGTACCAATAAAATATGGAAAAATTTAGAAAATGGAAAAAAGATAAACATTTGTTGAATGAATAAAAAAGCATATATGTCAAAGTTTAAGCATATGCTAAATGTTGATAGAAGGAATTTGGAAACTAAGTCTAAGGTTTGAAATTAGTTTAACTGTCTGTCTGTTATGGGGCCTATGCTACACGGATAGTTAAAAACAAAATAAAACAAAAAGATAATAGTGGATTTCTTTATACATACTGCCTAGAGCTTGTTTGGTCCTAGCCTATGTTCAGTGTGATTTGGGACACCAAATCATTCCTACACTCCCTGTGAGTTCTTTGACACTATTCTATCCTCCTGAATCCACTAAAGAATTCAGATTATTTTAAAAAGTGGGCCTAGAGAATCACTGGGATCTTGTGAGATTTCTTTCAAAGTTTGCAAAGAAAGCCCCAAAGCTATTGGCACATACTTGTTTAGAACTCCACAAAAGTAAATACTTAGTGTACTGCCTTTTGTGTTTCTTTTCATACACAAATTCCAGAGCCTATTTTTAAAAAATCATTATCAGGAGCTCTTAGTTTAAGCCTAATTGTATGAAGTGATTACTGTTGGGAACAAAGAACTTCATTGACTATAGAACTTGTATTAGTTTTTCATTGCTCAAATAGTAAATTAACAGATTTTTACTGGCTTAAATAATACTGTTGTTTTGGAGGTTGGCAGGGCTGCAATTTCTTGTGGAGATCTCTCAGTATGTCTGAACCACTGTAGACTGGGTGGCTCAAAGAACAAACATTTTTTCTTTACAGTTTTAGAGGCTGGAAGTTTGAGATCATGGCACCAGAGAGCATGTTTGAACTCTTGCAAAAGCCTTCTTCAAGGTTGAAGACTTCTCATTTTATCCATGGTGGAAAGGCATCTAGAGAGTTCTACGAGGGCTTTGCCCTTATGACTTAATTACTACCCAAAGGCCAATACCTTCTAATATCATCACATTAGGAGTTAAGGTGTAAAGATAAAATTGTTGGGGAACACAGATCTTGTCAATTGCAAGGTTTCCTTGACATTTTTGCTTCTAAAGGCTGCCTACATTTTTTGGTCACAGCCCCTTCCTCTGTGTTCAGAACCCTCAGCATAGCATCTTCAGATTGCTTTCTGTCTGCTTCTGGTTTTAAGTCTCCTTTTCTTCTGCTTCCACCATCCCACTCTCTTTTCTTATTCTAAACTTCCTTTCTCCCTCTGGTAAGTATATTTATGACCATAATGGTCCAATCAGGATAATACCCTCATCTCTAGATCCTTAATTTCATCACACCTTCAAATCCCTTGTGCAGTAGCATGCAGGTTCCGGGAATTAGCATGTAGACACCTTTGACAGGCCCTTATTCAACCTACCACAGTTTTTATCCTCTTAATCCTTCCTTTAAAATGATATAGCAAAGAGCCAGGGATGTAGCTCAGTGGTAGTGCGCTTGCCTACCATATGAGAGGCCCTGGGTTGAATATCCAATACTGGGCCTGGGGAGAATATGTGTGTGTGTATGTGTGTGTGTGTGGGTACATACATACACACACAATATATGTTGTATTGCATAGAATAATAATTAAGACCTTTGGCTTTTAAGTAAAGCTGACCTGGGTTGGAATCTTTACTTACTTGATGTGTAATATTGGCACAACACCTGGTTTTTAGTTATTTTTCAGCACTTCATAGCCCCTGTAGGTTTAGTTCTCTTATGTTTTCCTTTCATTAGTAAAATAGAGATGTTAATTCACAGGGTTAAATATCAAATGTGAACATGAAATACTTGGCATAGAGATGGACACAAAAAATATTAGACATTACTATAAAATAAAATATAAACATTATAATGGAAATGACTAGGGCCTTGTGTGTTTTTATGGAGGTATGATTGACATGCAATGAACCGTACATATTTAAAATGTATGATTTAGTAAGATCTGGCCTATCTTTCTGTCTATCTGTCTGTCTGTCTATCTATCTATCTATCTATCTATCCATCCATCCATTCATCCATCCATCCTTATCTCCTTGAAACCATCACCACAACCCAATGGTTTCTCCTGCCCTTTTGTGATTTCTCTCTCCCCCCTTCCCAGTCCCAAGGCAACTATTGATCTGTTGTCATTATTGATTAGCTTATATTTTCTTGAGTTTTCAATAAGTGGATCTATCTGGTTTGTACTTCAGTTTTTCTGGCATCTTTAATTGAGCATAATTAGTTTGAGACTCATCCATTGTGTTTAATGTATTGGTAGCTCATTTCTTTTTTATTTCTAAGTAGTATTCAAATATGCAGATGTATCACAGGTTTTTATATTGTTTGAATTGATGGTTAGTTGGCTGTTTCCAGTTTTTAAATATTGCAAATAAGGCTGCTATGAACATTTGTGTTGAAATCTTTGTGTGTATATATGCCTTCTTTTGTCTTGAGTAAATACACAGTAATGGAATAACTGGGTCATGTTAGGTTTATTCAAACTTCTCTTTTTAAAAAACTGCCAGTTTTCCAAAGTAGTTTTGCCATTTTTTTTTCTACCTGTGGTATGTTAGAGTTGCAGTTCCTCCACATCCTCACCAATATTGGTTATGAAGTTTGGATTTTAGGAAGTCTAGTAGATGTGTAGTGGTGTATCATTGTAGTTTTAGTTTACATTCCTAATTATTAATGGTCATTGGGCATGTTTTCATGTCCTGTCACTCTTCATAATCTCTTCATTGGTAAAATGACCATTTACATCTTTTGCCTATTTTTAAATTGAATTTTTTTGTCTTTTTATTATTGAATTTTAGAAATTCTTTATATATTTAGTGTATAAATCTTTTTGGTACATGCTTTGCAATTACTCTTCTTCCAGGCTGTATTTTTTCTTTTCTTTTTTAAAAAAAGGCCCTTTTGAAGACAAGTTCTTTATTTTTTTAACCCTTATGAAGATAGTTTGTGATTGGTTTTTATTTATTACCATTATGTTTTGGGTCATGCTTTTTGATATCAAGTCTTAAAAAAAAATCTTTGCTCAATTCAAGATCACGAAGATGACCTATTTTGACCTACTTTTCTTCTAGGACTTTTATAGCTTTATATTTCACATTAAATCTAATATCCATTTCAAATTAATTTTTATATGATACCTAGCATGGATTGATGGTCATAGTTTCTATAGGAATATCCAGTTATTCTAGTACCATTTATTAAAAGGATAGTCCCTTATGTACTGAATTAATTTACACTAGAATCTGTTATCCGTGCACACAGGCACATACGGGTCTTTTCCTGGACTTTTTCTTTGTTACACTTTGGCTATCTTTGTGTCTAGACCACTTACTGGTGGTTGTTGCAGTGCTAGTCCCAGGGCTTCCCACGTGCTGGGTCAGTGTTCTACCACGGAGCCACATCCCCAACCAAAGACCTGCTATTCTTGAGAAATGTAGTGTTACAATAAATCTTGAAGTCAGGTTGAGTTGTATTTGTTTTCCAAATTTATTCTTTATCAGCCGTTTTCTATATTCTAGGTTTTGGAGTATCCTAATGAATTTTAGAATCAAGTTGTCGATGTTAAGCCTTCTGGAATCTTGATTGGACTTTGCCAAATTCACAGATGAATTTGGGTAGAATTGACATAATCATAATATTATTGAGTCTATCATACCATGAAAAATAAATACTTTGACTTTTATTTTAGGTTTTTATTTTCAATAATTGTACTAGTCAGTGCACATATCGCACATCTTTCCCAATCCATTCCTAAGTATTTCAAATTTTTTCAATATCAAATATTTTTAGTTCCGTTTCTGATTGTTTCATTGTTAGTACATAGAAATACAGTTTTATATTGATCATGTATTTTTTAACTTACTTTAAGTTTTTCTAGCATAATTATTGTAGTTATAGTCTGATTTTCTACATGAACATTATATTGTCTGGGAAAAAAGGCAGTTTTTTTTTTCTCCTCCTTTATCTAGCTTTATTCCTTGTCTTGTTTTTGTTTTTGTTTTGGTTTTTTTTTTGCTTGTTTGCACTGGATAGAACCTTCTATATGTAAATTTGCTTTCCAGGGATTCCATGAATCTTGCACTCCAAGGATGAACTCTTTGGGGATTTTAAAATTCTTTTTATATATTATTGAACTTCAGTTGCTAAAATTTTGGTAGAAAGCGTTGTTGAGGTTTAACACTGATCAGTGCCTAGGAAGCCCTGTTGTTTCTGGTGGTGAGATAAAAAGGACTTCAAAGAATGTGGTGGTGTGGGCAAGGAGGAGGGAAACTGTCCACTTCCCTCCCTCATCTCCAGTCTTTAAGTGAGAATCAAAACAGAGCAACTTTTGTTGTGAAGTAAAGGAATATGCTTACAAATCATCTGAAGGAATCCATCTGTGCAATAGGCACACAGCCTGTCCTGTTTCTACGGCCCCTGTTGTTGGCACTGCGTAGCTTTTCATATTGTCCCAATATGGAGGAATGCAAGAGTTACAAAATGTTCAAACCCTCTGGATTGAGTCCTCCAAGCTCTTTCTTTGGGATGGGTAAACAATATGCTGGGGCTTTTGCATCTCTGGGGTTGAAGAAGGATCCTGACACAAATGTAGTTTAGAGACAGACAAATATGTTTTAGGCTGTGCTTATATTAGGTGATGCCATTATATTTCCCATGCTCTGCTTTACATAATATGTCAGGCCATAATTAGGCATTTGTTGGAAAGAGAAAACTCTGATTTTTGTTCTGAGATCAGAACAGCTTTCCACGCTTTATGTTATCAGTATCTATAGCCCAGTATGATCATTGGTTAGGATTATAACAGAGTCACTGAAATCATGGTTACAGATATCTGCAAGTAGTTTATCAATTGTTCTTTTTTGTTTATTTGTTTGTTTTGGAGACAGTACTCTTCACATACCTTCTGTCGTCACTTTGGCATGTTTTTGCCATCTTATTTTTGACCCTGGTGTTATTTAGACTACTTTGCCTTCATAGATAAACGGTGCACTCAAAGTGTTCTCTAGAAACTCAAAATCTTCATCCTAGATCCATTTTTCCCCCCTAAAATGGCCAATTCCTTCCAATCTCAATTTCCTTTAACTTACTGTGACTTATTTTAGCTAGGTTAGATTTTGTTAAATAAATCACACCAATGTACAAATACAAACAATTAAATGAATTTAACTATTCAGGGAGTATTGCATTCTAATAAAACTGTTAATCCAATTAAGTTGCTAGTTTACAAAGTTTGTGAGAGCCTTCTACTGCTCCAGCCCTCTTTACCCTTTGAATATTTGGAGTGAAATACAGATAATCATCTTTGTTATCAAACCATCTTCCCATTTCTTTCACTCACTTTGCTGCTTTTGGCTTGCTTCTTTCAAATTTTCTTCACCTTTGCAAACAAATCCACATCAAACAGTGGTGATTTTCAATCTTGTCTACGTATTTGAATGTCGAAAGCTTTAAAAAAAATCCTGTTGCCTGGATTTCACCCCCAGATATTTAATAATATAATATGCCCCCAGAGGCATATTCTATTCATTTGGTTTTATTTTGATTTGGAGGGGTTATCTTTATAAGTTTGTGCTTTGGGAGGAAATTAATTCCCATAGCATTCTACAATAGAAGTCATTCCCTGTGGTTTCTTGTCCTATCCCTTCTTAGACTGACATTTTTTGCAAAGTGGCATTTTCCTTCTATGGAGTAGATGCTTTCATGTGTGCATTCTGTCATCTTCTGCCAACAGCGGATGTTATGGTATCAGTACAAAGTTCTAAGCTTCCTACAAAGTTTAATTCTATAATTTTTACGTTGTAACAATTCTACCTTTTCATGGATTATGTTAATTTGTTGTAATATGAACCTCAATGAAAAGAAAAATACTAGAATTTAGGTTTTGTTTTTTACTGAGTTCTCTTGTTTAGACTTTGAAGTGTGACTTACTTATTTTTCTAGTTATAGATACATTAAATGCTGTATGTAAATACCTCAGAAATTCTGTATGATATAATTTTAGAGTGAAAGGGAAGAACTCTAACTTTTGATATAGCTTAATGAATTATAACTCATAATGATAATAGGAATCATTCTGAGATACAGCTCAAGGATTTAAAATATAGTGTAACATCACATTAAAACAATTCTAATGTGATTAGTCTGTAAAACCTGTAAAATATCTTATGGATATAAAATTCCTTATTTTTATTTTTAAAGGCTCTTTGTGCTTGGTTTTTACATAGTCAAATTACTTGCTATTAAATGGTGTTAAGAGTTCAGGGTATACACCGCAGACCTCATTTGGAAATCTTAGTTTTCTGATTTTTCAAGTTTTCAGCCTTTGAAATACTTTCATGTGTGCAGTATTGTGATAATTTGCAAACAGCCAATTGAGAAGGCATGTTTATATTGTTAAGAAATGAGGATTTCAGTGGATTTTTTGCTTAAAGGACTATCATTATAATAGGAATGTGTTAAATATCCATTTGAAAGAACAACCCAGAGATAGAAAGGATTTATGTGTTTCATATACCTTTTTTAAGAAAGTATTGCTCTTCTAGAATAAGGTCAAGATAGGTCTCTGATCAGTATCAGAAGAAGAGGGAAATCTATTTTCAAACTTTTTTAGAATTCAATTGTTTTTGAGAGCACAATATCTGTGGAGTATCGATCGCAGAGGTCCTGTAGTTAGTCAAAGGCTATCTCCTTTGACTCACCCCTTAGCGTGGTGTCATCCTCCTTCATGTGATAGATTGTTACAATCTCAGGCAGTGTAATTACACACTAGCCAAGTGGGTCATTTATTTCTTTACCTTCACCATTTACCAAAAATCTCCTTTATCTTTGGGAGCCAGATCTTTCTTTTGCAGTAAAAGCAAAATAATAGCACATAAAACATTAGATGTAAGAACTAAACATTTTAAGATTATTAAGAGAATAACTTTTAAAAAAGCAAACTGTTACATGTTGTACTACTAATATGGTGACAGATGTATATAAAGCACTTAGAATAGTGCCAGGCACATAGTAAACATACCCATGTTCCTTTTTATTTTCATTTATTAAGTTAAAAGTCTAAATTTTAACATTTGGGGGAAATGAAATAGAAGTATTTTGTTTTGCTCTGTTATGCCCCCCCAAATTTAAAATCATCCGTTTAAAAATATTAAGATAATCTTAGTTTTTAGAGAAAACCTGCTATGGATTCTTACATGAATTCTTTAGCTTTAGACATCAACACCATGTTAAATGCTTCAACATATCAAAAGTGATGAAAGAATTACAAATTTGTTTTTTAAGGTGTCCATTTGGAACTTAATAATTTTTGTGTAATTTGAGATACTAATCTTCTCAATAATTAGAATAAATACTTTTAAAAGAATTTTACATAGAATCACAATTTTAATGGGTTCCACTTATCATGAATAAGATATTACTACTAAAATTGTAATCCATGAAGGTTATTACTAAAAATTATCTTAGTTTGCTTATGTCACATAGAAGCAGTTTAGAATAATTATTTTTTATTCATTATTTTAATATTGTATATTTTATGGAACACAGTGTGATAATTTGATACAGGGATATAAGGTGTAATGATCAAATCAGCATAGTTAGCGTTTCCATTTCCTTTAACTTTAAAATTTTTCTCACTAACATAATAATTGTATATATTTTTAAGGTACAGTGTGATATTTCAATACATTTATACAATGTGTACTGATCAAGTCATGGTTCATCCATGTCTTTATCATTACTTTGTTTTAGGAGCCTATAAACTTCTTTCTTCCAGTTATTTATAAAATATGTATTAGGTGATTGTGAATTATTACCCCACTGTGCTGTAGAACACTAGAACTTAACTATTTCTATCTGAATGTGTTCTATTAATTATAAAGAATGCATTTTATTTTACTTTTTCCTTTTTTCCTTTTTTTTGAGACAGAATCTTATGTTGCTCAGCTATCCTTAAACCCACAATCCTGTTGCCTCAGCCTTTCAAATAGCTGGAATTACAGGTGTACACCACCTTGCCCAGCTGTGTTCTTTTAACATGCACCTTCAGCTTCACTTGTACTTTATCTTACAAATAAATAAATAAATAACTTCTGCTTCATAAGTGGAGTTTGCCTTACAGCCTGCTGCCTATGTTTTCCTGATTTTGTGTATTTGCTCATATGATACCATCACCCTATATTTATCTCTTCTGTGCTTGTCTGAGCCCTGTTTTATTAAAAGCCAAGAGTGTGTAGAAACTCCTGTTCATGGTCATGGTATTTGCATTCTATGAACTCTTACAACATTAATGGTCAACACCATTCATTTGGTTTATATATTCCTTATTTGCCTTTTTAAATGTTTAGCTTATTCCAGTCAGATTAGCTGTTCTTTAAGGGTAGGTACTATTTCTATCCATGATACTTTCTATCCATAATACCTTGTTAGTTATAATACTCATTTCTTTTTTCATTCAGTAAATGTGGGTAGTATTTATTAATTCACTGCATACTCTGTTCTAAGCACTAAGTATCTATTGGAAAATCAGACAAAAATCCCTGCCTTCATGGATCTTACATTTTAGTATAACACTTAGAATGATTGAATCACAAGAGCAATTTTGTCATAGTAAATGCTATAATAGACCTTCTTGTTCTGAATAGTGATGTGGCAGCCATGGAAGATGGTTTTACAGTCTGTTGTGCAGGCAGAGATCAGGCGGTTTAAGCCCTTTATGTTAATATGCTTGTTTATAGGAAAAGAAATGGTCAACTTTAATGATTGACCTCACATAATCTCTAGAGATAAAAGTACAAAAACCATAACACCCAGATATACAAAAAAAAAAGAGCTTTCCCTAACAATATCAAATCAGCTTCCCTAACAAATCAGCTTCTGTGCAGAAATTAGTGTCTGTAAGAAGGCTGTTGTATGCAATTCATGCAACTAAATGAAAATTAATAGTTTAGTTGATGCTTTTAATTGAAAGTCTGGACCTTTCACCTAGAGGCTGAGAAGCATGACAGAGGATTTAACCAACACTAAAGAGATATGAAAAAAACAACAAAATTGGAAAGGTGAGGGATCTGAGCAGCAGTGGCAGCTACAATTGAGATTAGTGGTGTGGATTTCGAGTGGCAAATTATTATGAAAGCACTCAAGTGAGAAATTTGACAAAGAGAAGCAAAAAAGGCAAGAATTGTATCACACATTCCCTACCTTATTCTCCTTTCAATATAAAGGTTCTATGAGGTAGTTTATGTTTGGGGTAGAGAGGGAATAAAAGTTGTTTAAGAAGTGATCATTGGCAATAAATCAGTATAGAATCCTTGGCAAAAAGCTGTTTGGAGGACTGGGGTTATATGGCTCAGTGGTAGAGCGCTTGCCTAGCATGTGTGAAGCACTGGGTCCGATTGCCAGCACCATGTACAAATAAATAAATAAATAAAAGTCCATCAACTTAAAAATATTTTTTAAAAAAGAAGCTGTTTGGAGACCTTTGAAGTCTATGTCACTAACATTTTTATTGAATGTGAAAATATCATCATTATACCAAAAAATTCCAAATTATAATTTTTTCTCATTATCATTGCTCATTGTTTCTGTCTTAGTGCAGTAAATGGGTAAGCATTGCTTTTGAAAGTACCTTTTGGTTTGATGAGTGAGATTTTGGGTCCGTGGCCATTGTATGGATTGACCTCGTTAAGAGGCATACATTGTTAGATAAAGTACAAACTTGTATAGAGAGCAGTTTAGCAGTACCTACCAAAATTACCTGTGTGTTTACTCCTTTGCCCAGCAGCTCCAGTTCTATGGATTGATCTTACAGATTCAGTGTCAAAAATAGTGGGGAAGATGATTGCACCAGGCAGGTCATCACAGGAATATTTTTAATAGCAAAATCCGTAAAGAATCAAAATGGCAATATGAACAGCTGGGCTTGCCTTGCTCACCTGTAGTCCCAGCTGCTTGGGCAATTCTGGCAGGAGGATTATTTGAGCCCCAGAGTTTGTGCCTGAGCAACATAATGAGACCATGTTTCAGACTCCCGACCCTTCAAAAGAGTCCATCATTATAGGAAACAGCTTAAATAAGCTATTGTACATCTATCTACACAGTGAAGAATACCTCTGTAAACTGCTTTGAAAGTGATCACCAGTATCAAAGAAAGTAGAAGAAAAGTATGTGTATTATGCTACTCCTTAGGTAGGGAAGGAGGGAAAATATTATTATAAATATTTTTGTCGATATTTTTTAAAATGAAAGGTTTAATCAAAAACTGATAAAATTGACCTTAAGGGGCTGGGGTTGTGGCTCAATGGTAGGAGCACATGCCTAGCATGTGTGAGGCACTGGGTTTGATTCTCGGCACTGCATATCAATCAATAAATAAAAAGGTCTATTGACAACTAAAAAATATTTTTTTTAAAAAAATGACCTTAAGGAGAAAGAGAGACAAGGTAGAAAGATAGGAGTTGAAAATAAACTTCTGTGAATAGACCTTATTTTATTTATTTGGCTTTTAATCCATAATCATAAAACAAAATTAAAAATCATTGTCTAAATTGGAAGCCAAAGGAAATAAACCAGACATTATATACTACATAGAAATTACTTCAGATGACTTTAGAATACAGTAACTAATTAAAACACAGTAATTTAAAAATTTATAATGATACCTCCTCCTTCTCTCTTCTCATGTCTTTTCTCCTCAAACATTCTAGAACTAAAACAAGATATAAAACAGCAGCAACAACAAAAATCACCAAACACCAAAGAAATATAAAGAAATATTCAACTGTGTTGAGTAATCATATTGTTGGTAATGTTGGTGCTGTTACTGTGAACTTAATTCAAATAACCTTTTCATCCTTTTATTTCATACATTCATTCATTTTACAAATACTCATTGAATGAGTTTCCAATATGTGCTGAGATATAATTATGATCACATGTATACTATATAAAAATTGAGGAAGTGAAAACTCACTTTATCCTAAATTTGAATTAAAAATTTATAGGTGTCATATGTTTTATTAAGAAGTATCTTTTCCAGTTTTATCCACTGGAAAGCTGTAGAAATGATAATCTGATACCGTTGAGCACCCTCCCATCTAAAGTGTGGTCTCACTTATTGCAAAAAAAGAGTCAAAGCCAATAGAAATAGTGAGGACATTTTGGAGATGTGACTGATTCTAGAACTGGGCAAGGTCACATTGGCCCAGGAACTATCAATGATTCCTGCAGTCAGGTAAAAAAGGCTTCATGAGCTAAAATGATGAGAGCTTCCACTGGCCAAAGATGGAGAAATGTAAAAATTTAAAAGAAAAATAACTATAGTAGACTGAAACACGAAAAATTTAAGCTCATAAGTTCATAATGATAGTAGTAAAAATTCTTTATAGAATACTTTCAGAGTATTCTGGTGAAGCAGCTTAGAATTCCGGGAACTGATTATTAAAGTGAGACATTTCACATTTATCCATTTTTCTTGTATAAGCTATGGCACATAGTTATTGCATCCATGAGAGAAAATTCTTTTGAGTGAAGAATTATAGCTAATAAGTGGAAAAGGAATAATAGAATAACAAAAATGAAAGCTGGGCATGATCATCTGTGGCTACTGAGTCATTAGGTAAAAACGTATTGTCAAATTTTTCAGTAGACAGATTATGCTGACAATACCTAGATTCACAGACCAATCTGAACATCACAAAAAGAGAGAAAAGCAGACATTATGTGTCCAACCTTAATTTTATCAAGGTTCTCTATCTGAGCAGTCTAGTATGGTACCTGTATGTGGCTGTTGAACCTTTGAAATTTGATTTGTCTGAATTGAGGTGTGCTGTAAGTATAAAAGGCAAATGATATGAATGGAAATCAAAAAAAATGAAAGGATGAAAAAGAGAATGTAAAATATTGCATTAATATTTTTATTTGAGTATATCTTGAAATAATAATATTTTGGATTTATTGGGTTAAATGAAATGTTGGAATTTCAACTGTTTCTGCTTTATTATTATTAATTATTACTAACTACTTGACAGTTTTAATTAGATATGTGGTTTCATTATATTTCTATTGGACATTAATTGTTCTATATGTAATTTATAGGAAATATAGGGGTAGAGTAACATGTTAAATCACACTATCAGGGTGAATTAGTAAAATCTAAAATGTAGAAAAATCTATGGTGAAAACAATGCAGTTTCTGCAACAAATAGATGTTAAAAATATGAAAACAAAAGAGGAGCCTGTAGAAGACACTCAACAAATTTCTCAGTAAGTACATTACATGGACCTTGTGTGAATCCAGAGAAGGGGGTCCGGGTGTTATTAGGGAAGTTGAATATTGATTGCTTATTGGATAGATTAAGGAATTTCCCCCTAACTTATATAGGTATGGCAGTGGCATGGGAGAAGGGGATATGGGGAGTCCTCTGTTAAAAAGCCATCCATGACACTGCTTCATGACTAATTGCATTTGTATGTGTACACTTACTATTTAGATCGTATGCTTTTTGCCTACTGAAGAGTATGATGCCCCCCAAATTGTAATCTGTAGCAAAATTCTTTTGTTCATCTATGCTTTATTCATATATTTCATAAATGTTTGATTTGTGTTAGGTACTATGATCCAATTAGTAATAAGACAAACTTGGTCTAGGGTTCTGTGGAACTTTTCATTATAAAAAAATAATTACACAGTCATTTAGATCTTTAGATTGGAAGTTGGTGCAAAAACCAGTCAGTGAAAGAACTGTGTGGTAGCACTGAAAATCCCAGAACCTGAAAGTGGATGATACAAATTAATTATCAAATACATATTTTTCATTCACCGAGATAATTTCTCTGATGAATACTATAGTACCTAGGTACGCTGGTTTCTGTGATGGTGTCGGGTGTCCTGTCATACCTCCAACCCGTAGAACCTTCAGTTCCTGGGGTACTCTAGTGCTGTAAGTCTGTGAAATTGTAGCAAGAGCCCATTCTGGCTTCATACTACATGTTTTTTCCATTTAGTGAAATGTTTAGTCACTGTATCACCTAGAATTTGATATTTTCTTATTTATTGAGCCCATAGTAAAAGTACACACTGAACATGTGCTTTACAGTACAATAATTAGCATATAATTTTCAACGTTTCAGTGAACTTTTGCCATAAAATTTAAGAGGATTTTAATTGCCAGTAATAAGGATTGCTTGTTAATAGGCTGTAGATAATTAGGGAGCTATTTGCATTCTCTCCCCACAAATTTTCTTAGTGTTCTGAGCTTCACTTAATTCATAACTTTATCTCATGAGTATTAGTTAATCCCATTTAGTCACAGTAATAATAGACATGATGTTTTCTCCTCTTTAGCTTTCTCCCAGAGTTCCAATGATTCTTGTGCAAGGATTATAACATTGATTAGTTTTATTTATTGTGAATAGAAGTAGAGTATTTTTCCTGGTCTTTTACTCTAATGAAGTAAACATCATGGTAAGTAGTACTGACATTTATAGCAATTAATTTTAGTTTTCCTAGTGTAAAATTTTATTTTCTATGGCATTTTGCATAAATTTCAATTCAAATAGTAACTATTTGTTATCTGACCAAAAACTTTTACAGAAAAGACCTACCAGGAGTGTGTCTGTATAATTAATACATTTTTTGGTAATCTTTTGCTGACTGTGTTTGTATTTTGAAGTAGGGAGTTATTTACAATGCTTTTCCATTTCTAGTGTGAGATTTCTTACTGTATTTGGAGCTTTGTCATTTAATATGTACTGCTTATTTTAGAAATCAGATATTCACCTCAAATAACACTTTTTTTATACATTTTTATGGGCTTCCAACCTTCCAACTCTGTGGATTTTAGGAAAAACAGAATGTCTTCTTGGGTATTGGATGGCATATTTCTTTATGTTTGGGCCTTCCTACTAACTATTCTAGAACAAAGGATTAAAAGTCTGAAATAACTGGCTTTCAATGTCTCCTGGCTTTTCAACTTTGGACTAGTGAGCTACTTCATGTTACAAAGTCTTGATTAGTGAAAACAATGTTTATTCTTAAGGATTGTTGTGAATATAAAATGCCTTAACATGTGTGAAGTGCTGGACAGAGTGCCTGGCAAACAGCACATGCTCAGAGTAGACTGTTTATATTATTATATTTGAACACAACCTCCTATGTAATATATGCTTTTTTCTTACATAATTTTAATTTTTGGAGTTTTACCTTTAATTCGTGTGTGTGTGTGTGTGTGTGTGTCTGTGTGAGAGAGACAGAGAGACAGAGAGAGAGAGCGCTAGAATGTCCCTAACCTCTTAAAAAATTTTTGAGACAGGATCAGGGCCTCACTAAATTGCTGAGGCTGGCATTGAACTTGTAAACCTTTTGCCTTAGCCTCCCAAGTTGCTAGGATTACAGGCATGCACCACTCCACATGGCCCACCTTTAATTCACTTAAAGTAAAACATACTTATATATTTATAAACATGTGGAGTACCACTTCATCTTGTGATAACATTTTTTGGGGGGAGTGCCGGGGATTGAACTAAGGGGCACTTGACCACTGAGCCACATCCCCAGCCCTATTTTGTATTTTATTTAGAGACAGGGTCTCACTGAGTTGCTTAGTGCCTCACCATTGCTGAGGCTGGCTTTGAACTCTTCTATTCAAATTCTCCTATTTGATTCTCCTATCTCAGCCTCCCAAAGTGCTGGGATTACTGGTATGTGCCACCGCACTCGGCTACCATCTGTTAATTTTAAAAATACTGAGTACTTGGAAATCTAGGCAGTTTTTCAGTTTTCTTAATTAGGTCCTCCCCCCTTCCTCCCTTCCTCCATCCCTCTTTTCCTTCCTTTCTTCCCTGAGGGTGGAATCCAATCAGGTGAGACCTGATTGTCAAAGATTTTAAATATCAGCACCAAGATACTTGGCCTTATTCTGTCAGCCATTTTGAAATTGAGGCAACAATGACTTAATAACTATGTTTCTGTAAGGTGATCTTGTATAAGCAAATGTATAAGTTTTGGAAGAAAGCAGTAAGAAAGTGATATTGTAGAGCTCAAGACAGCCTGAATTTGGTGGTAGAAGAGTAAGTGGTTTTAAGAAGGAGCAGTGGCCAATGACATTTGCCATTATGGATCTTTTAAAATATTTTTTTTTCCATTTCTGCCTCACCTCACTCTTCTAGTTTCTCAACTACTCCTCTGACCCTTTGTTCTCAGCTGACTTCACTGCCCCCATGAATGTTCCTCAGGTATCTCTTTTCTGCTACTTTCCTACATCTGCCTTCTGTTCTAGACACAGCAAAAATGCTTTATATTCTCAAAAAATATATTACAATTATTTTTTTGTTAGTAGACTGTGACTTTATGAGACTCTTGTATTTTAGCAGCTAGAAATATTCTTTCATTTTTGTTTTCTTTTTCAGTGAGAAACAGTTCCAGTGCAGCTAAGGATGGCTGATAGAGCAGATGTGGAGGATTTTAAATTTTCATACCTGATTCAATCTTCTTTTTTGGTTATCTGTAATTTATGACATGTAGTTTAGAATTAGTAATTTTAAAACTCCTCACTCATATATTTTAATCCCCTGGTCTCCTGCCCTTTTCAGGGTTTTGGAGTTCTTATTGCTAAAAGACTTACTAAGTCAAATGCTTTTTCTGCATCAATTAAATAATCATATGATTCTTATCTTTAAGTCTGTTGATGTGATGGATTATATTTATTGATTTCCATATGTTGAACCAACCTTGCATTCCTAGAATGAACCCACTTGATCACGATGTGCTATTTTTTAAAATATGTTTTTGTATGTGATTTGCCAGAATTTTATTGAGAATTTTTGTATCTATGTTCATCAGGGATATTGGTCTGAAATTTTCTTTCTTTAATGTGTCTTTGTCTGGTTTTGGTATCAGGGAGATACTGTCCTCATAGAATGAGTTTGAAAGGGTTTCTTCCTTTTCTATTTCATGGAATAATTTGAGGAGTATTAGTATTAATTCTTCTTTGTAGGTCTTGTAGAATTCAGCTGAGAATCTGTCTGGTCCCAGGCTTTTCTTGGTTGGTAGGCTTTTGATGGTGTTTTCTGTTTTCTTGCTTGAAATTGATCTGTTTAATTTGTGTATGTCCTCTTGGTTTGGTGTGGATAAGTCATATGCCTCTAAAAATTTGTCGGAGTCTTCAGGGTTTTCTAATTCACTGAAGTATAAATTTTCAAAATAGTTTCTAATTATCCTCCATATTTCAATAGTGTCTGTCATGGTATTTCCTTTTTCATCACGAATTATAGTAATTTGGGTTTTCTCTCTCCTTTTGGTTAGGGTGGCTAAGGGTTTGTCAATTTTATTTGTTTTTTCAAAGAACCAGCTTTTAGTTTTGTCAATTTTTTGAATCGTTTCTTTTGTCTCAATTTCACTGATTTCATCCCTGATTTTAAATATTTCCTGTCTTCTACTTCTTTTAGTGTTGGTTTGTTCCTCTTTTTCTAGGACGTTGAGATGTAGTATCAGGTCATTTATTTACAGCACCCGTTCATGTTCAAAACACTAGAAAAACTAGGGATAGTAGGAACATACTTCAACACTGTAAAAGCTATCTATGCTAAACTGAAGGTCAACATCATCCTAAATGGAGAAAAGTTGGAAGTATTCCCTTCAAAAACAGGAACAAGAGAGGGATGCCCTCTTTCACCACTGCTATTCAACATAGTCCGTGAAACACTAGCTAGAGCAATTAGACAGACAAAAGAAATTAAAGGGATATGAATAGGAAAAGAAGAAGTCAAACTATCATTATTTGCCAACTTACATGATTCTATACTTAGAGGATCCAACAAATTCCATCAGAAAACTTGTAGAATGAATAAATGAATTCATCAAAGTAGCAGGATATAAAATCAATACCCATGAATCAAATGTATTTCTATACATCAGTGATGAATCTTCTGAAAGAGAAATTAGGAAAACTACCTTTCACAATAGCCTCAAAAAAACCCAACCAAACAAACAAACAAAAAAAAACAAAACCAAAAAAATTGGGAATCAATTGAACAAAAGAGATGAAACACTTCTACAAAGGAAACTACAGAGCTGGTGCGATGGTGCAAGCCTGTAATCCCAGCACTTAGGGAGGCTGAGACAGGAGAATCGGGAGTTCAAAGCCAGCCTCAGCAACGGCGAGGTGCTAAGCAACTCAGTGAGACCCTGTCTCTACATAAAACACAAAATAGGGATGGGGATGTGTCTCAGTGGTCAAATGTCCCTGAGTTCAATCTCCAGTACCCCCCCCAAAAATGACAACAACAACAAAAAAAAACTACAGGACACTAAAAAAAGAAATTGTACAAGACCTTAGAAGATGGAAAAATCTCCCATGCTCTTGGATAGGCAGAATCAATATTGTCAAAATGGCCATACTACCCAAAGCACTGTATAGATTCAATGTGATTCAAATTAAAATCCCAATGTCATTCCTTATAGAAATAGAAAAGGCAATCATGAAATTCATTTGGAAGGATAAGAGACCCAGAATAGCCAAAGTGATCCTTAGCAAGAAGAGTGAAGCAGGAGGCATCACACTACTAGACCTTAAACTATACCAGAAAGCTATAGTAACAAAAATGGTATGGTACTGGCACCAAAATAGACTGGTAGACCAACGGTACAGAAAAGAAGACACAGAGACGAATCCACTTAAATACAGTAATCTTATACTAGACAAAGGTGCCAAAAACATACATTGGAGAAAAGATAGCCTCTTCAACAAATGGTACTGGGAAAACCGGAAATCCATATGCAGCAAAATGAAATTAAACCCATATCTCTCACCGTGTACAAAATTCAACTCAAAGTGATCAAAGACCTGGGAATTAGATCAGAGACCCTATGCCTAATAGAAGAAAAAGTAGGCCCAAACCTTCATCACGTCAGATTAGGCACTGACTTCCTTAAAAAGACTCCTAAAGTGTGAGAAATAAAATCAAGAATCATTAAATGGCATGGATTCAAACTAAAAAGCTTCTTCTTAGCAAAAGAAACAATCAATGAGATGAAGAGAGAGCTTACATTTTGGGAGTAAATTTTTGCCACATGCACATCAGATAGAACACTAATCTCCAGGATATATAAAGAACTCAAAAAACTTAACTCCAAAAAAATAAAGAACTCAATCAATAAATGGGCTAAGGAGCTGAACAGACACTGCTCAGGAAAAGATACACAATCAATCAACAGATACATGAAAAAATATTCAACATCTCTAGCAATTAGAGAAATGCAAATCAAAACTAAGGTTTCATCTCACACCAGTCAGAATGGCAGTTATCAGGAATAGAAACAAGTGTTGGTGAGGTTGTGGGGGAAAAAGCACACTCATACGTTAATGGTGGGACTACAAATTGGTGCAACCAATCTGGAAAGCAGTGTAGAGAGATTTCTTAGAAAACTTGGAATGGAACCACCATTTGACCCAGCTATCCCACTCCTTGGTCTATTCCCAAAGGACTTAAAAATAGCACACTACAGTGACACAGCCACTTCAGTGTTTATAACAGCTCAATTCACAACAGCTAAACTGGAACCAACCTAGATGTCCTTCAGTAGACAAATGGATAAAGAAACTGTGGTATATATACACAATAGAATATTACTCAGCATTAAAAGAGAATAAAATCATGGCATTTTCAGGTAAATGGATGGAGTTGGAGAACATCATTGCTAAGCAAAGTAAGCCAATCCCAAAAAAACAAAGACCAAATGTTCTCTCTGATAAGTGGATGCTGATCCATAATGGGGGAGGGGGCATGGGAAGAATGGAGGAACTTTGGTCAAAAGGGAGGGAAAGTAGGGAAGGGGACATGGGGGCAGGAAAGATGGTGGAATAAGGTGGTTATCATTGTCCTAGGTTCATGTATGACTGCACATATGGTGTGACTCTACATCATGTACAACCATAGAAATGAAAAGTTGTGCTCCATTTGTGTACAGTGAATCAAAATGCATTCTGCTGTCATGTATAACTAAGAAGAATTAAAAAAATAAATTGAGAAAAAAAAACTTACTAGGTCTACGAAGCTCTTTTCTTGAGTCTTCTATCCTCCTCTCTGAATTCAGAGTATGACTTATACTATCTATTGCTTATTTGAGAATTGGAGCCAGTAAATACTTACTGAACTTTCTATTTTGCCAAGCACAGACTCCTGCTCCCACAAAAAATACTTGCCAATATGAGAATGACATGTTAATAATAAATATAGTACAGTGTGATAAACCACAATAAAAGGTATAGAGAAATATCAGAATATAGAGATTATCTTTGAAAGTAATGACTAATTAACTTTCTTAATTAGGCTTAAGTGTGGCATAAAGAATGTGATTCAGTGTGACATCTTCCTGGAACTTTGGTTAGTTTAAAGTATAAAGGAAGGCACTGAAAAGGGCGTTTGTCTTTGGCCATAGAATATTTTCCTATTTTAGATTAATTTTTTAGGACTAAATCCCAGAAAAAGATTTACTAAGTCAAAGAACATGAATGTTTTTAACATTTTTAATATTCAATTCTTGATACATATTGACAAACTGTTCAAGGCTTTGGAAAGTACTTTTGGAACTTTTCTTGTTCATGATGGAAAAATATATACCAGACCAGAACTGTTAAAATCCTGATATTAGTAATATACTAATGTTGTTGATGAATGGATTAGAGGAGGAACATTTCTGGTGCTGCAGGACTCTGTTTTCCATTCTATTTTTTAGTTGTTCCTGTGTGTGCCCTGGATAAATATACTTACCTAATTGGCCTGGGTTGGTTGATCATTTTCTCCTTCTTCAGTAGTTTTATCCATTTTTCTTTGAAAAAACAATCTTAGGCTGTGGGTGTAGCTCAGTGATAGTGCACTTAACTTAGCATGGACAAGGCCGTGGATTCAGTCCCCTCCCTAGGAAAAGAAAAAATATCCTACTTCATTAGACATTATTCCACACACAGTTTCTGTTACTGGATCATCCTTTTATTCCTCAAATATGAATGTTGTTGACAAAGTTTTCTCAGAATACTTCTCTAATTTATCAAGAATTACTGGTGATCTCATTCAGTTACAAAGTTTCAAAAACCTTCTATTTGCCAGTGACTCCCAAATTTACATCTGAAGCCCAGGTACTTCTTTTGAACTCAAGACTCCTGTATATCCAGTTGCCTAGTTTACTTCTATGTTTGTTAACACCAAACTTTGTAAAAACTGACCTCCTTACCGATTTCATACATAGTTCTTTGCAATCTCAGTTAAAGGCCATAAATGTTATTTATCTAATTTCTTGCACTGTAAACCTTAATAATTTCCATCGTTTTGCCACAATATGTCAGGAAATCTTATTGGGTATACTATGATGATATATCTAGAATCTAAATATTATCTGTCATCTGCTTTTGAGCAAAATCATTAGTTGCATCAGGTAATGATAAAATTTATCATTAAAGGACTAGCTAGTAAACATTTTAGACTTTTGAGTCAAAAAACATAATTGAGCATTTTGCATAGTTATTTAACAAGAGCAAAAACAAGTTTCTAATAATTTTATTGATTAAATTTTCAATGTAATTATGAACAATTTTCCATAAGAGTTTCCTAATGAGACGACAAACTTCTTTTCTTAGTGGTTATATTGGTGTGGTTATAACATTTTGCTTGGAGTTGAAACTTAAGTTTTCCCTATTATCTAAATCAATTTCAGATTTTTGTCTATTACCATGATCTATAGTGATACTCGATGTATTTCATCTTTAAAATACATTTTCACACAGTAAATATTGTTAAAAACCAACAGTTCTTGAGAATGCAGTGTTAAGTGAGCACATTTATCTCTTGGAATGCATTTATATAATTTTTTTGTTTTTCTCTTGATATTTGTGTTTTAGCACATCATTGCATTATAGAATAATTACTTCCCATTGAAAATTATGTATAGGTTCCTGAATTGCATAGTTAAATCAATTATGAAATATGAAAATTTACTTTGCCCTTCTTGATGTCTCAAAAGTACTTTTGAGACTGGGATTTGTGTTGGACAATATTCCTACTGCAAGTTTGAATGGCAGTGGTGGTCCAGTTCTTGTTTTAGCTTTTAGTAACACAGAAATTATTTAAACTAGCTTGGTACTGTGTATGATTCATCAATGTTGTCATCAAAATTACTTTATTACAGTGTGAGTTTCCCATGTGCAAGCTGTTTAACCTTGTAATTTAGATTGCATTTATTAAAAGAACATTATCACATCTTAGGCAAAAGCTAATTTTTGAGAATATCCATTGTTTGATTGTAGGTGTTAACGTGTGGTTCTTCTTGTCCAGGAAAATAAAAAATCAGTCTAGATCCTGAGCTAAAAAAATAAATAAAAATAAAAGTCACACACACACAAAACTATACCACTGTTAAGCTTTGGAGTTGATGTGTAGTAGAGGAAGTTAGTATAGTAACCATTAGTATAGTAACCTATATTTCTGTCCAAAATTAATGGGACTGGGGCTGGGGTTGTGGCTAAGTGGCAGAGTGCTTGGCTCATACATGTGAGGCACTGAGTTCGACCCTCAGCACCACGTAAAAATAAAGAAAATAAAGATATTGCATCCAACAAAAAAATTAATGGGACTGATAATGATTAAATCCATGAGAGTGAATGATGTTCACCATGGCACACCAGTTTCAGATAGATTGACTTACTTTTTTTACAGAATACCTGCTCATGAAAAATACAGGGAATAATTATAAGCTTTAAATACCTTATATTTTTATAAAATTTGTAAATGGTCCAAGAGCCCTTTTCTGTTCCACACATATTTTTGTCACTATCATTTGCAGCACATCTTAGCAGATCCCTCTTCAGGTGATACTAAATCCACATTTTCTCAAGTTGGAAAAAAATCTTTCTTACAGTTGTTTCACGTAGACTATTTAGAGAAGTTAATTCTTCAGTTACTTTCAAATCATTATTGATTCAGTGAATAAACAATAACCACTGAGAAATATAAGTAACATCTTTAGCTCACTAAATACCAAGAAACACCATTTGAAATAATTTTCCTTGTTTTTAAATTGTCTAATGACGTTGTTCCCAGTGTCCTCAACTCCTTGAGCAACTATTCTCACTGAAGGGCTATAATTTTCTCACACGTTTATTTTCTCTGACCACTATACTTAGGCTGCCAAATCAAATTTAATTAGTTCACCATCTGCAAATGACTTTGTTTGCTTGGCTAACAAATTAACTACTCAGAAATTTATTTTGATTGAAACCCCATTTTCATTTTTATTTTTTTGAAAAAAAATTGTTGTGTTGAGGTAATTTGTTTTTAGTACGCTGACATTTCTGCCCATTGCTTTCCTGTGTTCTGGAAATATTATAATGAATACTTTGTTAATATAGCTGTATATTGTATTCTTTTTATCACAGCTATAGTGTCATTGCATAATAAACAAAATGCTCAGTGGTAGAGTGCCTGCCTAGCATGTGTGAGGCCCTAGGTTCCATCCCCAGCACTGAGAAAAAAGAGAGGATATTTAGCTATTTAATTCTAAAACAAAATAATCTACCCTGCCTTTGAAACCAAGATGTTGGAGGTCTTCTTTTTCTCTTTTATTGTTTTGTCTTTTTTTTCCCTTTTGATGTAACAAGTACACACTAATGAAAATACAAAAGGTGATAAGGCAGGCTGAGGTTGTGGCTCTGTGGTAGAGCACTTCCCTAGCATGTGTGAGGCACTGGGTGCAATTCTCAGCACTGCATAGAAATAAATAAAAGTCCATCACCAACTAAAAAATATCTATAAAATAAAGGTGATAATGCAACATGTGACACTTGAAACACTTTCATGTTATGATCCCATCACTGTTCTGTAGTGTGCTAAGCCTTAGTATGAAGTGATGAGAGCACCACATCCTCTATTGTTATAGTACCAATAAAGCCACAAGGAGAACATAAGGAAATTAGTACAGCTTTTAATAAAATTTTATTTTGGATTCTTAGATTTAAATTTCATGTAATTTTCACGTCACATACTATCCTTCCTTCCCGTCTATGTCTCTCTGTCTGCCTGTCTGTCTGTCTGTCTATCTATCTATCTATCTATCTATCTGTCTGTCTGTCTGTCAGAGGTGAAACCCAGGGCCTGGCACATTCTAGGCAAGTACTCTACCAAAGAGCTACATCCCTTGCCCTGTTTTTTCCCCAAATTATTCAAAAATTTAAAACAACTTTAGTTCACGAGCTGTATAAAAACAGTTCATTGATGCCTATATTAGTGTCCTAACTTGTTTCCCCAATGCCACTTTTACCCCTTTAATATCCTGTATTACAGGTAAATTATGCTTTTGTAATGTACAAAATTGTGAGATGATTTGGTCCTGGACTAGCACTGGATCACTTTGATCTGACCATTCTTGGATGTTTGTTGTCACCTAAGTGTACCTACCATGCTCCCATCTGAAAGCTTTTGCACATGTGTTTGATTTCATGAATATTTTTACTGAAATGTCAATATGGCTTACATCTCCTCTTAATTACTCCTGTGACATATTTTCTTCCCTGCTCAGACCAGCCTTCCTAAGTCAGCTTTTTCTTACCATCTATGTACCTTCATCGCTCTCTCATAGCCTACATTGACAAGGTGACATTTTTCTTTCTAATACTTTTTAAGACATTTTAACATTTATTAATTTTTCCCTTGGTTGTCTCTTCCTTTGTTTTATTTACTGGTGTGTCCTCAGTGCTTGGCATATGGTAGATATTCAGCACATATTTGAGGGGATGAATAAATGAATGCATTAAGAGTATGGTTTTCTAAAATGGAATACCTATTTAGGACAGGTCTCTTTTTCTTCATTTAGATAAGTCCCAGCCTAGAATCGACCAGTTGTGAGTCAAGGTTGCTATTTGAAATCTTTTCTGTTGTGTGAAAGGAATGATAGGTGGATTCTATGACCTTTACATTTCCTTTCAAAAGATTCTACAAATCAAATTATTTTGTGCACCTAATTATAATTATAGTCTTTCTACAAATCACTAGTACATTAGTTTGAAAAAAACTATTATGTTTAAGTTGCATTTTAATAGTTACAGAAGCATAATAATTGTGTATTCCATTGCTTTAGAACCTGAAGATCTTTTCTTTGTGACTAGCTGTTCTCTTTTTAGTTATTATTTGCAATTAGAACAGTTTTGCAGTGTACAACATCTGCTTCAAAACAATGTAACCCTTTTTCTTATGACTAAGGGCTTTTACTTGAAATTTGACTAGAAAGCATTAATTTCAAAATCTTAATGTCTCATATCACTGAATTCAATGAAAATAATATGTTTTCTCTATATATGCAGAATAAATGGGAAAATAACAGATAATTGATCTTTTAGGATTTGTCTTATATATTCTGCCATCTTTCACATAATGCTTTTGTCAGTCTTTATTTAAGATTTAACTCAGAAGTTGAAACATGTAGTTTTAAATATAGTGTTAATTTATAGAAAAGCAAATTCACTTTCTTTTCTTCATAAAGTAAAATGTGACTACTAACTTTAAGATTCTCTTTCTCTGATGACCCTGTATTTTACACTTTTCTTCCCCAGTTCTTTAATTCTTTTGCAGGAAAAAATGCTATTCAGATTTACCAAACCAAAGTAATGCCAAGTAATAAACCACAGCTTTGAAATGTATGAATTTACATATACATATATTCCTAGGGCTTTTGAATTGTTTGTGTCTTTGTGCCAAAGTGAGATTTTATATTTCATGGCTAGCATATTTTACTAATCAGAATGCCTATAGCAATTTTAATTTTTTATTTAAAACTTAGAGCAGTACATATTTGTATTAGGTAACATAGTGCTGTGTATGTAATTTAATTCAATGGTTTAAAATATGGCGGTGTCAAGAAATACTTCTTTAATGAGTAATGTTTATATATGTAGTCAATGCCATCTAGTTTGTAATTGAATAAATATTAATATTAACCTTTATTCATAAATGGCAGTGATCTAATGCTGAATCTAACTCTGTACTTTTAAAATGATTTGCATGATCTTATAAATAATACAGTCTTGCATTTGACCTCATAACCCTGTAGAATTTTAAAAATGGACTTTGTAATATTGCCACATTATAGCATGATTCTTCCTATAGTGTATGTAAAGAAGAACATGTAGGCATATAGATTGATGTTATATGATGATTAGATTTATTTGAACTCAAACATTGAAGGGCTAGAATTTGTTTTAATCTTTTTTTCTACACAGAAAAACAAGTAGGCACATGAAGCCTTGCTTGCAAATTTATCCTCCTGTTTTTAAGCATGTAAAAGGGGCTTGCCATTGTTTGGATGTGAGGTGTCCTCCAGAAGCTCATGTGTGAGAAAATGCCAAAAGGTTCAGAGGAGAAATAATTAGATTATGAGAGCCTTAACTGAATCAGTATATTATTCCCCTGATGAGATTACCTGAGTGGTAAGTTAAGGTGGGTATGGTGTGGCTGGAGGAGGTGGGTTATTGAGGGCATGCTTTTTGTATCTGGTGAGTGGAGTCTCTCTCTCTTTCCTGATCATCACGTGAGCTGCTTTCCTCTGCAACTCTTTTCCACCATGATGTTCAGTCTCACCTTGAGCCCCAAGGAATGGAGCTAGCTGTCTATGGACTTTAAAACTCTGAGCCCTCAAATAAACTTTTCCTCCTCTAAAATTGTTCTGGTAGGGTCTTTTAGTCATAGCAGGGAAAAAAAAAAACTGACTAAAATAGTGCTGAGATTGTATTTAAATAGGAAGGTGAATGCCTAGACTAGTTACATATTTCTGTCATTACATATAATATTCTCACCTTGTGTTTGAGGGGTATATTCTAGTTCCCCTAGTGGAGGCCTTAAAACACAGAGAGTACTAAGCCCTATGTAAACTTTTTTTCCCATCCATCCATCCATACCTATGATAAAGTGTAACTCATGGTAAAAATCTGAATGTATGCTTTTGGATCTCTTTGAGGATGGGGATGAGAATAAGGTTTAGATGTCATGGAAGAGTAGGGAGTAGATTATGCAAGGCACTTCCATGAAAGATTATGAAAATTTTGAGAATTTCTAAAGAGAATGTATGATTTAGATTCATAATGTATGAAAAGAAGTGGTTGTAGATAAATCTAGAAAGAAGTAATAAGAGGGGGGAAAACTGATCATAAGAGATCCCGAAAGCCACAGTGGAATATGTGGACTCCTTCAGAGGAAGAATGGAAATACAAAGCAATATTTTTATCCTATTTACATCTTAGGTAACATTTTGTTAAAAACAAACAAACAAAACACTTATAGTTTGGATCTTAAGTGTCCCCTACAGTCCGTGTGTTGAAGAATTGGTTGCCAGCCTATGGTGTTGTTGAGAGATGGCGAAACCCTTAGGAAGTGGGGCCTAGTGGAATGGGAATGTACCCATAAAGGGGATATTGGGATCCCCATCCCTTCCTCTGCCTTTCTCTTTGCTTCTTGGCCATCATAATATGAGCTGTTTTTCTCCATCATGCACTTCCATTATGATGTTCTGCCTTGTTATAGACCCCAAAGAAATGGAGCCAACTGACCATGGACTGAAACCCCTGAAGCTGTGAGCCAAAACAAATCTCTGTTCCTCTCAGGTATTTTATCACAGCGATGGAAAACTGACTAACACAAGTGCAGCATTTTTGGCAATAAATATATTATATTGGAGGTGAGATTCAAGTGATGGAGATTAGTTAAGAAGTGTCAAAAAAAGGCTACCCCAGAAATTAACTGTGGCAGTGCCAGCGAGTTGGTGAGATGGGGACAGATGCATGATGAACATAATGTAGTATACTGGTTCTCTACCTTCTAAAATGTAATATCTTCTTTATGCAACAGATATTTTATAACTTATTTTATCTATGAATTGTATTTTCAAATAGCAAGTGCATCTCTCCTAGATTTAAAAATGTTTATCAACAGTACCCTAAATTCTAATAATAAAAGAGAAATGAAGTAGTTTAAAGTTAATAATGTATATTACACTATTCCATAAGTACTCCAAGATGACTGTACTTACAGAGATGATAAAACAGTTGGATTCTTGCCTTTATGTATAATAGCACTGTGAATGTGACAGCTACAAGTCTGACTGACCAGTATGATCTATCCCAGTACCATGAGATGCACGCCTGTCTATGTGATCTAAGTGAAGAACAACTGTTGGTATAGTTCTGAATGAAATGGCATTCAGTTTTACCTTAAATCATACAATGATTTCATTTTTGAGGGAGATAAAAAACAAAAACATACGAGACATAGGCTCAGATAAAGTTTGCAATTTTCCCTGAGCATGATGAACATTCTGAAGTCTTATAGGAGCCTGGAACATTATTATTCTAAGACTATTCTTGCAGAATGTTTACTTCTTTGACCACTTCTGCTAATACATCAGAGTAGCACTTCTCAGTCATTGGGACAACCTGCAAGTTTTCATAATTTTCTTTAGGGAACAGTGCTGAGCCTGTTGAGAACCATGAGTATGGTGGAAAAAGTACTATTTGAGACACATGAAAATTAGATCTCATTGTCCCCATTTCTTACTTGTGTAATCTTGAAATAAAGTATCTTCTGAACTTGTTTTGTCATCTTGAAAGTAGCTTTTTATTTGTTTAAAGTAAATGAGATCCTTCATAAATACATAAGCAGAGTGTTCCATAAAATCTTAGTAAACCAAATTCAATAACAGATAAAAATATTCACAAAAATAAAATAAAGATTTGAAAAACAAATTATATTATCAAGTAGAATTTATTGGAGGAATGCGAGATTAGTTAATATTTAAAAGTCAATTAATGTAATAAAACCTGTTAATGAAAAAGGGCAAAAATCACATGATCCAGTCATCTTGGTAGACACAGAAAAAATGCACTTGATAAAATCCATTTATAATTAAAAACTATCAAGAAATTAGGAATGGAAGGAACCTTCCTCAAACTGATGGAATGTAACTGTGAAAAACTTTACTAATGTCCTACTCCATGGTGAATGATTAAATGCTTTCTCTCTTAAACTGGGAAAAAGGCAAGTGTATCTTCTTCCACCACTTTTTCGCAACATTTTATTGGAGGTTTTATACATCTCAGTAAAGCAAGACAATAAAATTAAAGGTATAATGTTCTGAAAGAAAGGAGCAAACTGTCCTTTTTTTGTAGACAATATAATTTTGAATATAGACATTCTATGGCTTCTACAAAACAACCATTAGGACTAATATGCATGTTTAACAAGATCAGAAAATGCAAGCTTATTACAGAAAACTCAAGCTGTGTTTCCAAATTCTAACAGTGAATCATCCAAAATGAAATTAGAACACAACTCCATTCACTGTAACAACCAAAAGAAAGAAATACTTTTGGAATAAAATAATACAAATTGTAATTCTGGTACATTTAAAACTATAAAGAGAAATTGATAGCAATCACAAAAATTCTAAATAGATGGAATGTTATGCTAATAATAATTCAGTGGGTCAAGAATCCAGGCATGGTTTAGTGAGATTCTCTGGTCCACCATCTTTGATAGGTCTTTAGTAAGGATGTCACCAGGCTGGAATCTCATTGGAAAGATCAACTGGGAAGGATTCAGTTTCATGTTTACTTATGATGTTGGAATTCAGTCCTTTGAGGAATCTTAGACTGAGGGGCTCAGTGCTTTGCCATAGGGTCCTCTTCAATATGTGGCATTTTTGCTTCATCCAAGCCAGCAAGTGACAGTGATATACCAATATGGAAATCAAAATCTTTTGTAACCTAATCTTGGAAGTGACATCCTCTTCATATTGCTATCGTCCATTTGTTAGAACAAGTGATTGTAGGAAGGATTACCAGGTGGTTTTACCATGAATACCAGGAGACAGGGAGTGTTTGACTTATAAAAAACTGCAACAATAACCAAAATGATTTTGCAAAAGAACTGCAAAATTGAGATGTATATTATTTCAAAACTAAATTAAAGATGATTGAGATGGTATTGTTTTGGCATAGCATAGATATAACAATCAATGGAGCAGAACAGAAAATCAAAAAAAAAAAACACCCGAAAAAACAACGTTTTTTTTTTTTTTTAAAAATACTGAACTAATATTTGACAAAGGTTCCAATAAAGACAATGTGGAAAGCTTAGATGTCATTTTTAAAAATAAAATTATTTTCATTTTATTTTTCATGCCAGAAATCTTTATGTCCTAAATGTATTTATTAAGTTATTATGATAAGAATAATATATTTTTACTACAGAGCATATAAATACATTAAAAATATAAAGAACAACAAATCATTAACTGTAATTACATTATCCTTTCCAATCCACAATTTGTGTTCTAGTCTAGTATATAGAAAACATATTGTTGGTATTAAGAAAAAATTGATTGTGGTGAAATACATATAACATAAAATTTGCCATTATTTCCAGTTTTTTAAAAAATATTTTTTAGTTGTAGGTGGACACAATATTTATTTAATTTCTTTCTTTTTTAATTTTTTTCATATTTAATTAATTTATTTGTTCTATTTAGGCTTACATGATAGCAGAGTGCAATTTGATTCATTGTACACAAATGGAGGATAACATTTCATTTCTCTGGTTGTAAGTGGTATAGAATCACAACATTCATGCAGTCATACATAAAGCTAGGGCTCTGATGACCGTCGTATTTCACCACCTTTACTGTCCCCATGCCCCCTCCCCCTTTACCCCCCTGTGAACAGAATTCCTCCTTTGTTCCCATGTCCTTCCCCACCTTATGGATCAGCATTCACTTATCAATGAGTACATTCGGCATTTGGTTTTCTGAGATTGGCTTACTTCACTTAGCATGATATTCTCCAACTCCATCCATTTATTTGCAAATGCCATCATTTTTTTCTCTTTTATTGCTGAGTAATATTTCATTGTATATATATACCACAGCTTCTTTATCCATTCATCTGTTGAAGGGCATCTAGGTTGGTTCCACAGTTTAGCTATTGTGAATTGAGCTGCTATAAACATTGAACTGGCTGCGTCATTGTAGTATGCTGTTTTTAAGTCTTCTGGGTATAGACCAAGGAGTGGGATAGCTGGGTCAAATGGTGGTTCCATTCCAAGTTTTCTAAGGAATTTCCATACTGCCTTTCAGATTGGTTGTACCAATTTGCAGTTCCACCAGCATTCATTTTTTATTTTTTTAATTAATTAATTTATTTAAATGCATTTCAAGTCATAGTACATATATAGAGCTCAATTTTTCCATCTCTCTGGTTGCAAACCAGATAGTCATACCATTTGTGTCTTCATACATGCACCCAGGGTAGTGATGACCATCTCATTCAACCATCTTTGCTACACCCATTACCCCTTCCCTCTTCCACCTCCCCGCTTCCCCATCCAAAGTTCCTCCATTTCTCCAATGTTCCCCATTCCCATCCCCCTTGATTTATTTATTTGTATGTGGTGCTGAGGATTGAACCCAGTGCCTCACACATGCAAGGCAAGTGTTGTATCACTGAGTCACAATCTCAGCCCCCATACCCAATTTTTAAAACAGTTACATAGTGTCACAAAAGCTTATTGTTTCTAAAAAATGGTGCTATGACAATTGGATATCCACATGGAAAAAGAAATTTAAAATTCTCTTATGTCATATACAAAGATAAACTCAAAATGTGTAATAGGCCTCATATAATGGCAAAAATTCTAATACTTCACAATGAAAACAGGAAAAAATATTTGTGACCTTGGGTTAAGCTAAGATTTCTTTAGATATGACAGAAGTCTATAGAAGAAAAGTAATGATAAATTGGATGTTGATAAAATTTAAGTATTTACTCTTCAAAAAGCATGATTAATAAAATGAAAATGAAAAGGCAAGCCACAAAGTATGATAAAACATTTATAGCACATATTCAATCAAGGACTTATATTTAGAATGTATAAAAACTCTCACCAGTCAGTGTAAGACAGCTCATTGAAACTGAGGAAAAGCACAAGGATTCATCCCCCAGCAAAGCCTCCCCCTGCCCAAAAGGCAAAGATTTGAAGAGAACAATTTTCACCAAAGATGTGTGTAGCTAATAAGCCCCTGAAAAAATGCTCAACATCAGTAGTCATTGAGATAAAGCAAATTAAAACCAAATGACATACTATTACAAAGCCACTACAATGGGTACAGACAGAAGATCTGACATTGTCAAGTGTTGTCAAGAATGTCGAGAAAGTGGAATCCTCTCCTGATATGAATGTAAGGAGGCAGAGCCACTTTGGAAAACATTTTGGTTTTAAAAATTTTAAATGTGCATATACCACACAGCCCAGCAATTTGATTCCTTGATATCTGCATAAGAGATATGAAAGTATGTGTCCACACTATGTCTTATTTGCATATTTTCATCGCAACCTTATTTTTAATAGACACAAACTGGAAACAACCCAAATATTTATCCATTAATAAAATGCAATATATCCACGAAATGAAATACTACTAGTAATACAAAGTAAAACATATCTGATACATATAACAACATGGATAAACCACAAAATCATTGTAAGTGAAAGAAGCCAGACAGAAAAAGACTATAGACTGTATGATTCCATTCGTATGAAATTTCTACAAAATTAAGTAAAGACAAGATCATTGTGTATCTGAGATTAGATTTAGTAGTGGAGATTGATCTCAGATAGGCACAAGGGAACTTTAGGGGTGATGGAAGTATTCCAAAACTGGATTATGGTAATGATTGTATAATTGCATAAATTTACCCCAAATCACCAAACTGTCCCTTTAAAAATAAACTAAACATACTGCAAAATATATGATGTCTTTTTTCCTTGTCTTCTTTCTTTCCATCTCATTCTTTTTCAGTTTATCCCAAAAGACATTTCATGGGCAGGGAAACGTGGGTGTTCACCTGAGAAGGAAGGTAGGGGCCGACAGGATGGCAGCACCTAGGTGAAAGAGGAGACTGTTTCTATAGAGGGGTAGCTCATCCTGGGATGCTGCGGCCCAGGCAGGTTGAGACAGTCCTCACCATGGGGGCAGAGTGATAAGGATATTCACGTTAGAGGGTGGATGTTAGAACCAGTTTGGGTCAAAGAGGGTTTCCACATAACAGGGAGGCCTGTGCATGAAGTCAGAGCCTGCAGATGTGAGGAGAATGGCCTCACTGGGACAGTCAGGGCCTGAGCAATGAATGTGTGGAGGGCATTTATGCAGAAGCCCTAGCAGGGGATGATTGAGCCCATGTGGATTGATTAAAAGTCATTGTTTGGGAGGAGGCAATGGTGGTGATAAGACTTTGGTCACATTCACAGAGATTGATCAAATGAATATGTTAAGAATAATGGCAACAAGGTATCTCTTTGTTATGTAAGAGAATTATATATAAGGAAAGCAAGAAAACTGGAATGAACCCTGTTGTTCAGTCTTAGGTTTGGTTTTTATTCCGTAAAAATACTGGATAAATACAGTTAGATATAGAAATAAATATAGATATAAAACTAAGTGTCTAGATGTACATACTGAGATATATTCCCTTGCTTTGCCCACTGAGGGGACCTGGGAGCCTTGCCATCTCAAGAACAGTAAATGGACCTAACAGCCCTGATTTTGAGTGTGTGCATGGTGCCGAAGATTAAATTCAGGACCTCACTAAGAGCAAACATGTGTTCTGCCATTGAGTTACAACCCCAGCCTCTTCAGGGTCTTGCCTTTGAAGTTACATTCTCCGTTGAAACCAGGGCTGTGTAGAACACTGGCTGCTACCAGGCCCGTGGCAGGGAAACTATAGGCAAGTGTGCAGCACTGTGGTGTGCTAGGAGTCAAGAGGTGCTCCCAGAATGCTGGGCACAGGTAAGAGGGGAAAAGTCAGTTTCAAAGGAATCCCACTGGCCAGATTAGTGATGATTTGAACATTTTAAAAAATGATAGTAGTGGGCTGGGGTTGTGGCTCAGTGGTAGAGTGCTTGCTTAGCATGTGCGAGGCACTGGGTTCAGTTCTCAGCACCGCATATAAATGAAATAAAGGTTCATTGACAACTAAAAAAAATTGAAAAAATGATAGTAAATTATAACACATTGAATGAAATAGGGGATTATACTCATAAATTTTTAAAAAAATTGAAATTTTGATGAGGATCGGAATATAGTTCCAAAGTACTTCCTCAAAAAAAAAAAAGTGTTCATAATTACAAAGCGAAACGGGTGATTTACAGTAAAGAAGGTTGGTGTAGATACCATGTTGACATTCAAAATGAACATCATCAGTAATGACAGAGTGAAATTACATGCCGTTTGCTTAGTAGGACAAATTGAGAAGATCTTAGTATCACTCTAATATTATCCAAAATGCCTAATCTAATTATGTAGAAATATTAGGTAAACTCAATTTGAGGGAAAGTCTACAAAATCATCGAAAACTCTAGTCTTCTAAAATATCAAGAATTTGAAATTTCAGAAAAGATTTAGGTACCATTCTAACAGATTGAAGGGAATAAAGAGACATGATAACCAAGTGGCAGCCAGGATTCTGAGCTAGATCCTTTTAATATAAAGATTACTTTGGTATGTAGTTGAACTTGAGGATGTTTGCAAATTAGAAGTTAGTAATTTATCCATATTAGTTTCCTCACTATTATGTATTATATGATGATTTTGTAAGACAAAATTCTTAGGAGAAATACATACTAAAATATTTGGAGTCCGTGGGTGCGTATGGTGTTAGCAGTTTCCTACCAGTAACTTTCCTGTAATTGTGAAAATCTTTCATTATAAAAAAAGGAATAAGGTGTAATTGCCCTCTAAATAGGTTTTCTGCAAGTTCACACACAACACCAGAGCTTAGAAACTGTGGAGATGAGAACAAAACCCTGGGGAAGAAAAGAGCCTTGCGGAGCTGTGTGTGCCCGAGCAGTGAGAGAGGTGCAAAGAGTGAGGGATGAACACAGCATGGCAGTGCAGGAGGAGGACAGATCAGGAACGGAAGACTTGTCTTTCCAATTGGGGCACTTGTGGGTAATAGAAGCAGAATGTCAGTGCATAGTTGGCAAATGTAGTCTCGTGAGCAAGATCTGGAGTACAGATGTGGTACCACTGTCACATAGGTGGTAGTTTCTGTCACAGGTGGCATTGATCTTCCTGGATTCTAAGAACAGAGGGCTTATGGTGGAACCTAGTGGACAGCTAGAGAAGCCGACTCTGAACAATGCAAAATGAGGGAGGAAAACAGGAGGGACTGTCCTTGGAATCTGAAATGATAGTCCCAAGGAGAAAGATGTGAGCAGATAGTGTCAAATCTCACTTAGTGACATGGTAATGTGATGCCTTTTTGTTGTTCAAATTCTTATCATGAATTCATAGTTTTCTTCCTCATCTTTCAGCTTCTTTCTTTCTTTTTTTAAAAAAAACATTTAGTTGTAGGTGGACAGAATATCTTTATTTTATTTTTATGTGGTGCTGAGGATCAAACCCAGTGCCTCATGCATGCCAGGCGAGCACACTACCACTGCGCCATAACCCCAGCCCCTCAGCTTCTTTCTTAAGTCCTATTGTTCCTTGAATTTTTTCTTTGTTTTCAAATAATCAGTATAGGTTTCTTTAGCACTTGTCACGTGCCAGTCACTGTGTTCTTTCTCAGAGCTCCCATAATAAGCAAAAAGTAGATGTGTTCCTAGTCCACACAGATTTCACCCTCAAGGGAGAAACAGCTATTAATATTACAAAACAGATACAAATTGCTGTTGGGAAAATGCTATAAAGAAGAGCATAATTTTATTGTGAATCTCTTTGATATTTAACTTATTTATGTTTATTTAATGTTTAATATTTAACTTAAGGAGCTCAGAAAGTTGTCTTTGATGTAACAATTGAATTAAAATTTGAAGAATAAGTAGGAGTCAGAGTGGATAGGTAAAGGGAACAGCATGTACAAAGGATTCAAATAAGCTTGGTGGGTACAGGGACCAGAAGAATGTGTGTAGCTGGAATGTGGTTGTTGAGGGGAAGCACGGACTGTGGAGATGTTGGTACTAACCAGACTACATAGCGGCCTCACAGCTGTCTTGGGCATTTTGTCTTTATCTAAAGAGAAATGGAGAACCATTAGGAGTTTAGGTCTCATTGAGGAAGCAGTGGGAAACATGATCAATGTTATGCTTTGAAAACTTGTGAGGACAGTGTGTAGCATACAGTGTGTGGCCAAGTATTTTTTTGAGTATTGTGTTAGCCATTGTCTAAAGATCTGGAGACTAAGCAGTGAACACTGCTTAAAATCACTGTCTCTCTGAATCTTACATTGTTGTAATATATGACACTCCAATCACTTTATAAATATTATCTTACACAATCTGCACCAAAACCTTAAGTATTTATTCTCATTTTTACAGGTGAGACAGTGGAAGTACAGAGATGGTAAAATGTCTTGTTCAAGATTATGTAGCTAATAAACTGGCAGGCCCAGAACTAAGATCTGACTCCACATTTTGTTCTCTTAACTATTAAAACACAATGCAAGGAAGCATTTAGATGTATAGGTCTGGAGTTTAAGAGCCTTAGCTAGGGATATGCATTTTTTAGTTCACCTCTATATGGGTAATTTATAGCTATAAGCTTGGATGAGATCAAGAATGAGAGAGTACAAGGTAAAAAGGAATGGCATCAAACTAACATTTAGTGGCTAATATGATTAGCTACCAAAACAATAGAGCTTATAGTGGGCAAAAACATATATAGGCAATTATAGAATAGTTAGATAACTGCTATGATGCAGGAAGTACAGATTGCTAAGATAATAATTATCTCTGGCTGCTGACATCAAAATTGAGTGTTATGTCAATGTTCGTAGCAGCTCAATTCATGATTGCTAAGCTATGAAACCAACCTAGATGCCCTTCAACAGATGAATGGATAATGAAAATGTGGTATATACACACAATGGAATATTACTCTGCCATAAAGAAGAATGAAATCATGGCATTTGCTGGTAAATGGATGGAACTGGAGACTGTCATGCTAAGTGAAATAAGCCAATCCCCCAAAACCAAAGGACGAATGTAGGAAAGACAGTAAATTGAATTGGACATAACTTTCCTGTTTTCATAAATGAATATATATGAACAGTGTAACCCCATATCATGTACAACCACAAGAATGGGAAGTTAAACTCCATGTATGTATGATATGTCAAAATACATTCTACTGTGTCATGTAGAACTAAAAAGAAATAAAAAAGAGTATTAAAACAAAAACAAAAAACCACTGTTAGTTGATGGATGATTGTAGTTAACAGGCTGGTAGGTTGCTCCTGAATCATCAGGAAGGGAGAGAAAAAGAGAAGGAGAGAAAGAAGATGAAAGTGGAGGAGGGAGAAGAGAAGGAAGACAGTGAGAGAGGGAGAGAGAAAATATCAAGACTGGAAATTGAAAGTAGTTCCTTGTTGCTAAAGGTTGCTGCTGAGGAGCCTGGAGAACCTCGAGACTAAAAATAGTTCCTTACTGTTCTGTCTCTATTTGTTTGCTTCTGATGCTTTTCTGTTCTGATGGCTCTTTCTCTTTGTCTTGGTACTTAATTCATTTTTCAAAGAGATGACTCTCTCTCTCTCTTGCCCAGATGGCCTCGAACTCTTGGGCTCAAGTGATCTTCCTGCCTCAGCCTCTGAAGTAGCTAGGACTACAGCAACATGGTGCCACGCCTGGCATTTAACAAATGTTTATTGAATACTTTCTGTGAGCAAGGCTGTATACCAGATGGCAGTGTGATGGAGATGAACAAGATGAACTCCATTCTTGACTCCCATTCTTAACCTCTACCTAATTCTGTATTTCAGAGTCATATCTGAAAAAGTTATGTTAAAATTTTTTTCAAAAAATTTATTCTTTTCTGATCTTAATTTAATCTAGCACCTTAGCTGTCACTTCTGTTCAAATATCTCAAATGAACATTTTTGGTCTTTACCTCTTTGAAGCTCCACTTTTCTATTTTCAAAGATATTCTGGAGATTTCCATGTGGATATACTTCTGGTCCCTCAAACTCCAAGTGTTTATCATCTTTTGTAAGCTCATTTCTATGTTTCCTGTTTTTATTAATGAAATCAGCATTGAAATCCAAGTTTAAGAATATGGATTCACATTCAACACTCTGTTTCATATTTATCACCTATAAGTTTGGCAAAAATACTAAAAAAAATTTAGTCTAGTAATGTTCAGTGTGAATGACAGTTGGAAGATCGGCACTCTCATATATTTTTTGTTTGGTTTTGGTACCAGGGATTGAACTCAGGGGTACTGGACCACTGACCCACACCCCAGCCCTATTTTGTGTTTTACGTAGAGACAGGGTCTCACTGAGTTGCTTATTGCCTTGCTGTCGCTGAGGCTGCCTTTGAACTCTCAGTTCTCCTGTCTCAGCCTCCCGAAGTGCTGGGATAACAGGCATGCACCACCGTGCCTGGCTTCTCATACATTTTTGATGGAAGAGTAAATTGGTGACACTTTTTGGAAGGTGATTGAGTAATATTTATACAAGTTAACTTTTCCTTTGGAACCTATCCTGCTCTAAAATTGGATGCCTCTAACTGAATTTTCTTAGAAATTGCCTTTTGTGTTGTGCCACCTATTTTAATAAGATAGTTAGGAGTAGGGTAGTAGCAGCAGTAGCAACTTCTCCTACTAGTTAGAGATCACTTTACTAAGTCCAGAAAGCCTTGTTGATTCTTATGAGCTGGATTGTTTGTCCCCTGCATTTACTTCTTTTGGTTGATACAGAGCAGTAGTAGTCTAAATGCTGGAAAGTCTCTAAAATAAATGTTGAAGATTGCCAGTATTTCCAGGAAAAAATAAAGGGTGGAAAAACAAAAAGCTGAAGAAAATATTTTAAAGTCATTATTGTTTAACTGGATAAAACCCTTGGTTCTCTTCAATGGTTATTATGAATATTTAAATATTTTTTATCAAAGATATAAAAAAACATGAAACACTAGGTTCTGAAACACTTTCTAGCTTGTTTCAACTGAAGTGTTTGTAAGTGATTCAGTTTTTGACAACAGAAATCACATGAGGATGAAAAACTTTTTAAACTTCTATTTCCATGGTGTGTGTGTGTGTGTATACACATACCAAATATATATATTTGGTACGAGGGATTGAACTCAGGGGTACTCGACCACTGAGCCACATCCCCAGTCCTATTTTGTGTTTTATGTAGAGACAGGGTCTCACTGAGTTGCTTAGCACCTCACTGTTGCTGAGGCTGGCTTTGAACTCGCGATTCTCCTATCTCAGCCTCCCGAAGTGCTGGGATTACAGATGTTCGCCACTGCGCCTGGCTTCCATGGTATATTTTTCAAAGTACTTTTTCCATTCTTAAAATGCCACCATTATGTTAAAGTATATGTGTATATTAGACATGTTTGTTTATTTCAGGTAACTTTTATGTAGCATACTATAGCAATATTGCCAGACAAGTTTAGCCAATTTGAAATGATGGTCTTTTTATAAGAAAATTGTGTGTCATCATTACTGCTCAGCCATTATTGGTAATTTTTGGTTACTTTTCATCTTATTGTTAAATATCATAAATACCCTATTATTTAAGATATTGGAATTTCTGAACCTCTTTGCCTAGGCATAAATATGCCACAGTATGTGTAATTCTTCTAAAATTGAATACTGCATGTGACATGATTACTGACATCAGCCTGAATAAGGTGCCAGAATTCAACATTAGTAAACCCTAAGTTTTTTCATTTTCCCCCTGTAAGTAAGTATAAATGTAGTAAGTATAAATATACTTTTATCTTTCAACATCTACCTGAATTATTGTATGTATCCTCTGGGTAAACAGCATATTTCAGAGTTTGCTGCTGTAAGGGATTGGATGCTGAAATGTTTGAAGTAAGCTATTGATGTCAACAGATTTTTTTTTTTAAAAAATAGACCATTCTGGCAGCTCTTTTTGATTACAGATTTGAAGAAGAAACATACCACCAATAACAAAACCATAGAAAGATATCACAGTAGCAGTACCCTAGCGAAGAGATATGGTACAGCTGTGATAGTGGGCATGAATCAGAAATTATTTAGGAAGCAAAAATGTTTGAGGCTTGGGAGTTAATGTGTATAGAAGTTAAAAGAGAGGGAGGGATTAAAGATAATCCTAGACTGTTTGCTTGGAGCACTTCATGGGTGATTATGTTGTCATTATAGAGAGGGCGAATGCAATAGAAAGGAACTACATTTGCAATTTGTATTTCTTTCTATACCTTTTAAACAAAGAGCTCTTTATATTAGGGGCTCATTTTAATTCATGCTTTACATTTTCATTGTTTTAAAATTAACAGAGTAGTTATAAAGAAACTATACTGAAATAGTCTCCTTCATTTTCTTACTGTATTACATTGGCTGACTTTTTATAACTCTTAAGATTTTGAGTGGAATGACTCAGAAATATGTATTAATACTTGCTAATCCAAGTATTAAAAATTTAATACTAATTAACAAACATGATTTTAATTAATCAGTAGCTCATCAAAAAGAAATAGAGAAATCATGTATTTGATTTTGAACAAGTATGCTTTATTGTCCTATGATACGTTCAGTAGAAGTAACAGGTTAAAAGAAAGAAGATTCAAATGATCACAAGTACTTTATGTCTTTCATTCAGAACTCTACTTGACTATGAACATAATAAATTACATTTTTCCCTTTACAAACTGACTTGCTTTAAAATGATGTATGAAATAATATGTGTTTTGCATGTCCTGTTATAATGATAAAGGTCATATAGTATCATTTACATAATCTCTAGCCAGAAATGAACTCAGTAATATCGTTGGTATAACATATACATTATCTGAGCTTTAAAACTCTCATTATTCATGAAAGTTAATTTTACAGTGGGTGTGAATGATCTATCTTATGGCTGAATTTTTGATCATTTTATAAAATAATATGGAGCAAAGCCTGCTCAAATAACAGGAAAACCAGTAAAGAGTGATGCATTTGCCTGACTCTCTGTATACCCGATTGGATCTTGATTGATGGCAATCATTTGTCTTTGTCAAAAAAAAGGAGAAAAAATTCAGACATTGAAATAGGAGTGCTATCAAACTTTCTACAATGGCAGAAATATTCTATTAATGTGGCCTTAGAGTATTAACTGTCTCTGTTGGGAAATGATAAAGAATGTTAATTTTTTCCTTGAGCATATTTAAGTGTAAAATGCATTATTTTGTCTACTGTTGGGATTAAAAGAATACTTTTGATTTATGGCAGACTGGAATTGATGAAAGCAAAAGAAAAAGCTTAAAATGGTGAAAAAGGAAAGAGATCTCAATCCTTTTTATTGCTATTATTTTTCTCAATGAAATAATAAAAATTTAGTGTGGTATCATAAAACCTTTACTACAGCATTCCTGCTGATATTGGACCTTGAAAGGTTAAGTTGAAAGAGGGTTGAAGTAGAAGAGGAAACATATTTCTAATAATATATCTTATTTGAAATTCTCTTTCTTCCTAAATATTAGGGCAACAAAGACATTCCAGATAATTCTATTATTTTTAAGTCTATTAAATCATCTTGTTTTAATTTTGAAAGATAAAGAGAATGTTAAGGTCATGATATATTGAAAGACAGAATTGGTAAATATTATTTTGCATCAAGAATATGGACCGTTCATGATTTCTTATAAACTATTTTATATATTATTATGTAAATGGTGTATCTTAGACAGGCTGAATATACATTTTATGTAATTTTGGAGATTTATTGTCTTTTTATTATATTATTTTAAATTGCTAATTTGCTTTATCTTAAAGTCGTGTTTGGAAATAACCCAAAATGCAAATGATGTTTTTTAGAAAATATTTTCAAGGTAACTACCTTGTGTTAATGTTACTAGTAATTTAACATTAATACCATAAAAATTAAAGTAAGTGAAGGCTTGTTATGTGTCATTTATTTTATAATTTTGTTTGAGCATTTTGGAATATCATATTGATTTTTTATTATTTGTAAATCTGTTGATTTTCAGTATATAGTCTGGCTCTCATTTTCTGGTCCATTGGAATGGGACCAGTAATACTTATTAGACCATGATTTGTATATAGCTTAAAAATGTGCTGTAATTTTTTTCAGATTTATTTTTCTAGAGCTAAAGTGAGAAGATGAACATAAATTTACATTTCCTTTTCACAAAACTATATGATTGATATATTGCTATTAAAATTATGTTCTGATAAATGAAAGATGATTATGTATTTTTATAAGCTATAAATTTTATCATCTTGATACATGCATGATTTCAGAATAAGTGAAATAATCTTTTTAAAAAATGAAAATTATAGTGACGATCTTTTTAAAAAGATTATGGGATTTTATTATCTTCATTTTTATCAAATAAGTATATGAATCTCAAACTATAGAGACTTTAATTTTTTTGAAGTATGTTTGAATTTTCACACACTTCTCTTTGTAATCCCATTTTAAATGTTCAAGTAGAAGCAGTTTAAATTCATCTAATATGAGGCAATGGAACGTTATTTTTTAAAATAGCATTGTTGGTTCTCACGAATACTTCTTCATGTCTATGTCTAATTTTAAAAATCTAGTGCCATTTTTCTCTGAAAATTAGTTTTTGGTTTAGATGAGAACATTTTACATAAAATCTGTAGACTCTTATTTATTAGGTTGGTATCTGTTACAAGCAAAGATAATTCTTAATGTTATTTGATACTAGAGTATAATGATGACTTCAAATTTTTTGGTGAAGGATAGAATTTCATTTAATTAAGTTTGTCATTGATGAATACGAAGCAAAAAATTATTAAGGTGTTTTTTCAAGAACATAGTTTTTGTAAATACAGTTCTAAACACATG
>CM053408.1:22227467-22290618 GCA_028644305.1 Xerus rutilus | reverse complement strand
TTGCTGAGGCTGGCTTTGAACTCGCGATTCTCCTGTCTCAGCCTCCCTAAGTGCTGGGATTACAGGCTTGAGCCACCGCGCCCGGCTGATTTCACTTTTATTTGAAGCCTGTTTAGATGTTAAATATATGTGCCAATTTTGAATGATCTAAGCCCACAACTTTGAAAGCCAAAAGGATTATTTGACATCACGTAGGCCAGTTCAATTCATTGTGAAGAATGAGAATTAGGACTCAGAGAGTCGTTTTAAAAACCCATGGTTTCTCAACTGCTAAGTAGTATAGAAAAATTTTAAAAATAACATATAGCAATCAGGAAAGTTCTTAGAGTAGTCCAGTTGTGTTTGTTTTTGTTTTTGTTTGATCCTGGCTATGCATTAGAATCACATGGAAAGTTTTGAAAAAAAATATTTTGGTACCAGAGTTTCACTTCAGGAGATACTGATAAGGAATAAGTATTTTAGAAAGCTTTCTAGGTAAATCTAGTGCCTCTACAAGATTGAGAACAACTGAGTTAAATCATAATATCCTCTTCTGTGGAGCACAAAATAGTATGTGATCAGTGAAGTGGGTTTTAGGTTAAAATACTGAGCATAGCTGCATATAGTATTTTATAAGTAATTTTATATAACAACATGCATATTTTATGTTATTGTCTGAAATGTTATTTTTTGATCATATGAGGCAGTAGATAATCTGGGTAGTCCTTGAGAAAGCTTTGAAAGTCTGCTTTATTTGGTTAATCACTTGAAGTCTAAAGCAGTAGTTGGTGTCTGTGCTGCCTCTACCTGTGTGACTTATATGAACTGGCAACTTTGCGGTAGCAGATCTCAGAAGCCAGTTGTAGAGAAAACAAGTGGCTCATGTAGTCTGAAAATTTCTTCTGGAGATTTTGACACACTCCTCGCTTGACACAGCATTCCTTCCTCTTCCTCTGTTTTAAACAAACTGGTCTAAATGATTCTAAAACATTAACATATACATTTTTCAATTTGTGTCTTCCAAAAATTTATTTCCTGTTTATTTTCCTTGATTACAAAGAGCTCCTAAAAATAAACAAAAATAAACCCAAAAGAAAAAACCAAAAGCAAACAAAAACAACTTGATTAAAGGAAGCTATATTTCTTATTGAAACTCGCTTCAGATCTTTGGTTTGATATTTTTTCCTTCTTCATTATCTAAAATTGTGTGATTTTAAAAATATTTAATATTTTATAAAATTAAATTGACAAATAAGAGGTGTATATATTTATCATATACAACATAGTATTTTGAATTATGTGTGCATTGACTAAATTGAGCTAAGTAATATATGCATTACCTCACATGCTTTTTCCTCCTTGTGGATTTGTAATTTTTAATTTCTTAGCTTTATCTACTTTTGTTTAACATGTACTTGTATATATGCATTAGTTGTGAAAATATATGTAGTTTATCAACAGGTGAAAATATTAGTATAAAAGTCTACTGCAAATATTTAAACAAATTTCTTGGCCAAAATTATAATATTTTTTTTCTCCCTTTGAATTTAAGTGTGGATAATTTTAGGTTTGATATGTTGCTTCAGTCCATATGGTGACAAAGGAGAGAATAAGACTAGCAGGAGAAAGCAGAGGTTACTGAGAGGAAGAAACATATAGAACTTTCTAGGAGTGGTAAGGAAAGAGAATAACGTTTGTATGGCTTTTTATGTAAGAGTAAGGGATATTAAGAAAGTAGGGGTACAGGCTGGGTGTGGTGGTGCATGCCTGTAATCCCAGCGGCTCAGAAGGCTAAGCCAGGAAGATCGTGAGTTCAAAGCCAGCCTCAGCAAAAGCAAGGCACTAAGCAACTCAGTGAGACCCTGTCTCTAAATAAAATGCAAACTAGGGCAGGGGTTGTGGCTCAGTGGCCTAAGTCCTTGAGTTCAATCCCTGGTAACTTCCCACGCCCGCCCCAAAAAGAAACAGTATGAGTCCAAGTGAATTGTATGGGAAAGATTTTCCTTCATTGTAGCTGTTTTTACTAAAATTCATCTTTATGACCTCTTCTATAAGGAGAGGTGAGTTATTTAACTAATTGGTTGAGCCTGAAAAAGAAAATAGGATTGTGTTATTTGTAAGAATTTACTATAGAATTATTAGTGCAAGAAATTTATAGAGCCACATCAAAAATTTTGACAATATTTAGCATAATTTTTCTATGAAAAAGTCTGCAAGCTTTTTAAAAATAGTTACTTAAATCTGATTTAATATTGCCTCAATCATTTTGAATACACAGGAAATTCAATATAAATGATTAGTGTTTGCAGTGGGAAATATAAATAAGATTCCCTTTGATGATAAACCCATATAATATCCTTACCACTGTTGATAGGAAAGGACTTTCTATTGTTTTTTTAAAAATTTTTATTTTTGGTAGTGCTGGGGATTGAACCCAGGGCCTTGTACATACTAGGCAAGCATGCTACCAACTGAGCTATATTTTTAGCCCCTGAAAGGGACTTTCTTGATAGCTTCTTGAAAATCAATGAAAGCTTTTGTTTAGCATGAGGAACAGTGCCTACCAATACAAGTATTGACTTTTTGTAATTTAAAGACAAAATATTTTTCAAGCTAATAGTAGAGATTTCGTATCAGATTTTTCTTGCTTGGGAGGCAGAGTTAACATTATACAGAGAGAAAGGCATGTGAATGACTGCATTTTCATAATCCAGATTTAAACTGAGCAACACCCTAGGTTTACGAACCTGGTTTGTTAAAACTTGGCTTTTACCAAGAAACCATGAGAATGCAAAGTTACATCATAGGTGCCACAGATTATTTGCATCAATGCAAAATTTTTGTTCAAGTTTTTAAGGTAAAAAAATGTTTTACCATTTTACTTGAATATGTTTAGGAAATGAAAGCAATGATGTAATCTATCCATATAATTTATACCTTTTTGGTATTTGTGTTGTGGTAGAGGATAGTTCAAATGTCTCTAACATATTGAAATTAAGTGCTGTGGAGATTATTTCAAAGGTCTTTGATTTCTAAGTTTTATAGAATTTTCTCATCTAGGTGGAGAATATTTTTCTTAGGTCAAGATTCAGATTGGAGGGCTGGATAGAACACTTTAAGGCCCTGGGTTGGATTCCCAGCACCACCAACAAAGATTCAAGTTGGCAAGCTTTGTTTTCTTTTTCAGTTATACAAACTATAAAAATACAGACTCGCTGTAAAATAGTCATTATTTGGAATTCCCCTTCAGTACCTCTCCCTCCCCAGAATGTCTCCCAATGATGAGGAGCTAAAAAGTTTCATATACTATCTTTTGCTTTCCTCCTGTGTGTTTTATAAACACATATTTTTATATAAATTGAGCCCTGACATATTTATTAACCTTTTCATTTATATCCAATGCTATTTTTCATATATCTACCTCATTATTTTTAGCAGATAAATAATATTTTTGTATCATAAACATACTGTATTTGAGCTTTTTCTTTTTTATTATTTTTATTGTACATTCTGTGGAGTACAGTGTAATAATTTGATACATGTGTACAGTGTATAATGATACTTGAGCTTTTTTTACTGGTGGACATTTTAGCTTGTTTCTAATACTTCCTTATTATAGAGATGCTACAACTCTGGCAGAATATGTCAGCATCTCTATAGGATACCTACTTAGAAGTGAAATAGCTAAGTCAAATGGTATGGTGTGCAATAAAAATTTCACTAAATACTGTCAAATCCTCTGGTGGGGTAAGGCATGCTGCCAGGCCAGGTTTGCCAGGAATGGTCTCTTTCCTGTGAAAACATTTATTCTCTTTTGATATCAGTAGCTAGCTCTTCCTCCACCCCAAAGTCCATATCCCTTTAATCATGACTGGGCAATTTTCTGCCTGCTGCCCAGCAGAACTAAGGAGAAGGGTTGGGGTGAAATCAGACTAAAAACTGTCTTAGGTGACCACTCTCTCGTTCTAGCATTTGTGTCTTTTGTCTATAGGCTTATGTTTTCTCAGCTTTCCCCTTATGTTACTCCCTTCTGCATGTGTCTAGAATTTTACCTGTTTGATCCTACCAACTGTCTTTTAGGAATTCCCCATAATTTCTTTTACATTGATTGCGTACTTATGCTCATGTATTCAAGCCCATCTTGGGCTTAAGTATTGAAAACAGTGACCACTACATTATAAAAGCATATATTGAGTTTCTTGAACTTATTAGCTACCTTCCTTACTAATTTCAGTGTCCTTGTAGCCTATGTCTTCCATCAGGATGAAGAAAAATAAACATACTGCCACCTCCTTCTCCATGCTTATGAAGTTTATGCTTACTGAAGTTTACCCTTATTTCTTTATCTACACTATGTCCTACAATCTTAGAGTGGCAAGGAGAAAGAAAAAAATCAATCCAAGTGTTCTTGGTTTCCATCTAGGGCAGTCCATGTATGCTAGAGTTCATCTATGTTCGTCCTTTCCTCTGATCAAAAGGGTGCAACGTTTTCCTCAGTAAAAGCTAAGACTTTGCACAACTGTGCAAGTGATGTGTTTTATTGCTTTCTGTCTTCCCTGCTCCCAAGAGAAATACATGGTAAGGAAGTAAAAGAATTAATTCCATACATTTCCTTAAGCAATATTCTTTGAGATTTCTGAGGAACTGGAAGTAATAAGATTTTGAACATACAGACAGGTATATGGAGTACACCAAGAGTAAAGTATATATTTTTAACGATAGTATATGAAAATAATAGCATTTTGAAGGTGGTAGAGACTTATAGATTCTTTAATTCAGCACGTTTATCTTGGAAATGAGGAGACTGAGGCCCAAAGAGATTAAATTGGTTTGCTCAAGATCCAATAGTTAATGAATTATGAAGTCCAAACTGGAACCTAGATAGATATTATTTCACCCTATCTGGTGCTGTTTCTCACATACCATCTTCTTTTTATAATACTGTTATATAGTGATATAATTAAGCTTTAAAAAAATTTTTTTGGGGGGGGTGGTTACCAGGGATCGAACCCAGGGGCACTTAACTACTGAGCCACATTCTCAGCGCTTTAAAAAAATTTGTTTTGTAGTTGTATACGGACAGAATGCCTTTTGTTTATTTTTAAACGGTGCTAAGGATTGAACCCAGTGCCTCACAAGCGCTAGGTAAATGCTCTGCACTGAGCCACAGCCCCAGCCTTCCCCAGCCCTTTTGAATATTTTATTTTCAGATAGGTTCTGGCTAAGTTGCTTACAGCCTCACTAAATTACTGAGGCTAGCTTTGAATTTGGGATCCTTCTGCCTCAGCCTCCTGAGCCACGGGATTACAGGCACGAACCACTGTGCCCAGCCATTATTCAGCTTTTTAAAAATAAATAGGTACAGGGGCTGGGATTGTGGCTGAGTGGTAGAACGCTTGCCTCACATGCGTGAGGCACTGGGTTTGATCCTCAGCACCACAAAAAAATAAAAGAAAGATATTGTGTCCATCTACAACTGAAAAAATATTAAAAAAATAAATAGGTACAGACACACAACATAGAATATAAAAAATTATTATGTAATAAAGAAAAAATTACTTAGGAAGTGCACAGTTTTTTTTATAATGAGACTTGGAAAAGTTAAAAATGATGGTTCAAATGGTAGAGGAGGTAGCTATAAAAATAGCATTTGAATCACTACAAAGTAGCATCTTTTAAAGCAGATGTCCAGGGACCGCTTATGGCAGTAATTTGCACTTTCATGTGGTGTTTTTTCAGTCACTTTTATTGAGATATCTTATTCTTAAAATAAAAATCCTTTGTCTTCTTTATCTTCTGTTCCACTGTATTTCTTCAAAGTAGGTAAAGACATTGGAAAGGAAAGATGTCGCTGTTGGGAACTCTTCTTTATCTATAGAGTAAAATGAACCCTGCCTCCCAAAAAAGTAAAAGAAACATTTTTTTTAAAAAACTACTGTATTAGCTATCTTCTTCTTCTTTTATTCTTATTATTTAAATGGTGCTAGGGATAGAACCCAGGGCTTCACCCATGCTAGGAAAGCCATATCCCCAGCCCAGTTACATCTTTATTTAACTCTCATGGTATTCTTGGAAACCCTAAATATCTGTTCTTAATCTAAACATGTAACTATATGTGTCAGTATATCTCAGCAAACTGCCTTTTATACAATAGATGAGGAATATGTTTTTTTAGTTAAATTACATTCAACTAGGATTATATTCATTAATGGTAGAGCACAAGTCACATGCTTGTGGTTGTACTACGTAAGAACAAGGCTCCTCCAAGAACTTCAGTCCATTTTCTGTCTTAACTGTGAGAGAAAAATAATTTCAACTTTGAATATGTCAATTTTAGATCTAACAAAGAGTGATTAGAATAAATTACATACATGTTTATTGTTTTTGTGGACTTTTTTTATTAAGTCCACTAGATGCTAGGCATTGTGCTAGATGCTTGGAATTCATACAAAGTGAAAAAAATAATAAGATTCTGTTCTCAATTTTAGAGCCTAATGCTGTTTCAGATATACAGATAGTTACTTTTATAATCTTACCAATAGAAACAATAAGATTAACTATGAATTTGTACTATAATAGACTGATTATAAGAAGTTTGAAAAGTATAGAATGTGAGATGCAAAGAGACCCAAAACATAGCTGTGCTTTCTTTTGCTAAACTTATAAAAATCTTTTATAAGTGTTAACTGTTTTACAAACCCTCATGGTGAGATTATGAAAACTCACTAAATGTTTTCTAAGTAATTTGGAGTTTAGCAGGTGTTAAACTTTGTTTTACTTGATAAACGTTGATTTCATTCCCCCTGAGAATGATTCTAATCTTCATGAACAGAAAAACAAAAAGCCACATCAGCTTCCAATTGTCAAAATTCAGTTTTTAAAAACTCAAGTCTTTTTCCCAGTAGGTTTCCAGATTGAAGAACATATGGACTCTATCTTCTGAGTAAAATACTTTCATTTTCCTTTTGAATTACTTTTAAGACTTCAACCTGATATGAGAAGTGTAAAATGAAACCATAAGGTATTTAAACATCATGTACCTCTCTGTGATTTTTTTTCCAACTTGGATTAATAATAACCTTATAAAACATAGAAATAATACTTTTGCTTTTAAAATATGATATATATTTCAGGAATGGTTCTGTTTATTTTTCTAGGGTATAAAAATATATGGTTATTCTTGATATTAATCTCTATAATATGATTATTTTATTTTAGTGGATTTTAAATAGATATTTGCCTTTTGATTTAAACTCCTGACTTGGAATATATAATTCCTGAGAATTTTTGAAATAAATAGTATTTTTAACACTTCCATGACCCACAAAAATCATATGGCAGACCAGGATGCTTATATGCTGTGTTTACAGCAAAACCAATGAATTGGATAGTAAATTAACAAAATAAGCTTAACTAGCGTAGCTTATTTCTCTTTGAAAAAAGTGATCTGTTCTTGAGAAGATGCAATTTATTTTATATAAATTATTTTTAAACTTAGGGGTTTATAGCTTTTAACTTAAAAAGTGCACTACATTTTAAAATAGGAATTGGAAGGAAAGAGTCATAACTCAAATAACTTTAATTTTTCCGTTTCCTAGTGAAAAGATTCAGGGAATTTCATGAACCTTTTGGAAGATTTTTATGTATTTTTGATTCCCTACATAATCCTCATTTGCTAAGAATGGCTTGGTTCTCTGTTGAGATCTTTCTTGTGATACACAGTCATTCACACAGAAGGTAAATGATCTGAGAGTAGGGTCTCTGGTTTTATGTTCCATGCTATCTCCCTCACCCAGCACACGTAAGCATGTGAATGAAGCTAATAATGAACAGCAAACTTGTAAGTAAAAGCTGATTATGTGGGTAAAAAGGCAAGAATAGGAACTATCAAAATCATCCAACAGTGCATTTATTTTGTTAATAGTCTAATATAGTTAGGAGATGAGATTTAGAGGCTATATCAAAGAACTTTTAGAACAAAATGGATGTGTGGCCTTTATGGCTTCTCTATAACCCAGTTAGAATGTGTGAAAGCTCTGCCATAGGCATTAAGTTGTCTGAATTAGTAGTTCTGTTTGTTATTTATTTTAAATACCCAGAACTCCACTTTTATCCCATTTATAGCCTTTCTTGCCAACCTATTTTAATATTAGAATTATATAAGAAATATTTAAAAGTATTTGATTCATTGCAAATTTTTTGGAGATGTCCATGGTTTAGTTGTTGAAATTAGTATAAGGGCTAGAGATACAGCTCCAGGGTAGAGTGCCTGCCTAGTATGCGTGAGGCCTTGGGTTCAGTCTCCAGTACCAAAAAAACATGTGTCAGGACTGGGGATGTAGCTCAGTGTTAGAGCACTTCCTTAGCATGTATGTGGTCCTGAGTTCAATCCACAGTACTACCACAAACAAGCAAATAAATAAATAAATAGAAATAAAGTTAAGAGAAGAAACTAGTATAGATAATAATGTTGCTTGTTAGAACTACTTCAGCTCCCATTAGTGAATTTTTCTAAGGAACCGTTTTGTATTAATCTTGCTCTTCCTATTCAAAGTTGAATGTTGATTGATACTTCAGTGTCAGTATTTGAAGTATAAGTTCTAGTTGACGATCTTATTAACAAAAATATGCTAACCTCCTTACATCTGCAGATTAATAAGTGAGCATGAATGATCTCTTAGAAGTCCTGTGTTTTGACTTTTTGTCTTTTCAAATGATGTTTGTTATCACGGGTATTCTTCTGATGTATCAAGGTGTAGTATAATCTCTTTAGATTATAAAGTTGTGGGCATCTATACAATGTCATTTCAGAGACCATTTGTATATACGTGTTTCCCCCAAATGTTCATAATGTACTACATCCAACAGAGACGATAAAGGGCTGCTCTACAGTATTTGAGTAATTTTGAAAGATGTGTTTCTACTTGCCGAGTTTCTCTTCTCTCATTTTTGCTTGAACTCACTTCACTCAGGCTTTTTTCCCACTAAATTTATTGAAACTGTTCTTTTTATGGTTACCAGTGACAGCAGTATTGCCAAGTCCAGTGGTCAGTTCTCAAACTTTGTCTTGACTTTTGGTGCTCTTTGATACAGATGATTATTGCCTTTTCCTTGAAACACTGTTCCATGTGGTTTCTGGGACCCCATATTCCAGGTAGGAGGTTTTCCTCTAGAGACTGTTAGCCTCTCCTCAAAAGTCCTTGCTGATTCCTCTTCATCTTTTCAACATTTTTGTTATTGGGGTGACTCAGGCCTTAGTCTTTTGGCTTTGCCTTTTCTCTTTCCTTCTTTGACATTGAAGCTCTCAGCTAGTCCACACCTATGTCGTATAAACACTCTCAGTCCATAATTCCCAAATTATGTGTCCTGTGGGGTTTTTTCTTTTGAACACTACACACATAAACAGCAATTTCCTCAACAACTCCACTTGGATATCTCTATTGTTTTGGGCAGAACAAGCAACTTCAATGGACAGATTCCAAAATTTCTATCACTGGCTGGCCTTATTAGAATTTTATTTCTTTTTCAAATAAATTATAAAGCATGTTTCTGCTAGGTGATTTATTTTATGTTCTACTTTAGTTCTTAGCTTCTAACATCGTTACATTCATCCCCATGGAAGGGGAAAGAGCATGGACAGAGAGATGTATGTAAGAATGTTTTATGGGCCACACTTAAAAGGAAGTGGTTCACATCACTTTTCCTTACAAGTCAGTAGCAATTGGGAAACATGGCCTCATTGTGTGCCTAGGAAGAAGAGTAAAAATAGTTTGATGAATAGTTATCCCTTTATGCCACAGATTTCAAATAGACATTGTATTAGTTTTTTTCGTGCTGACAGAATACCTGAGAAAAGCAACTTAGAGGAGGATAAAGTGGTTTTGGTTCATAATTTCAGAGGTTTCTGTTCCGTGGTCAGCTGGCTGTGTTGTTTCTGGACCTGTGATGAGGCTATACATTATGGAGGAAGGACACAGAGAAGCAAAGTTGCTCACCTCTTGGAGACCAGAAAGGAGAGCAAGAACGGTGATGGCATGGGGATGAAGATCCAGGGATAAGATGTTCCCTTCCAGGGCCTGCCCCAAGAGACCTGTGTCCTCCAACGAGGCCCCAACTCTTACAGTTTCCAACGCCTCCCAATAATTCCATCAAATTACAAATCCCTCAATTTATTAATCCACTGATGAGGTTAGACCCTTCATGGTTCAGTCATTTCACAAAAACCCTACATGTGAATGTTGCTGCATTGGGATCCAAGCCCTCAATACGTGAGCCCTGGGGGACGTTCCAGATGTAAACTGTAATGGGCACCTCAAATGAAATAGTTTAAAAGTAAATTTGATCCTCTTCCCCCACTTCCTCTTACTTCTTCGTTTTTGTTCCTCTCCACATTCCAAACCCATCTTCCTCATTCTCCTCATTATATTTGTCCCTATAGAATGGCATCCCTGCTGGAGGTCTGGGTGGATTAGTATAAATGGTGGAGAGAAGGGGGTCATCTCATTGTTGAGGGAACCTGAAACTAAGACTCATATTATGGACTCTGAGGTAGGAGGCACAGCTTAAGAGGATGGCATGGTCTTGGAATAGACTGAATCAGAGAAGAGAAAAAATATCTTTAAGGTTTTTACATCCTTTTCCAGTAAGGAAACCTGGCAGAGGTGCCTGAAGAGGACCTCAGCTCAGGGGCTCAGATAGAGACCTAGGAATGAAGTCATCAGGTTTAGGAAGGTTAATATGCAAAGAGCAGGGTAGCCACAGGGGCCTGAGACCTTGGCTCTGGCTTTCTTCAGGTACTGTAAAGAAGTGAGTGGTGCAGGGAGGGTAGCTTTCCCCTAAGAGACCTGCCAGGTAAAGCTTTTGGTCAGGCTTGAAAAACAAACAAACAAACAAAAAACATGTGTTTTTAACTAGGAGTCAGACTCCTCAGATGATTTCTCATGATCTGCCCCTTTGTATTTCTTAGACTCTTGTGTAGCCACTTCTTAGTTTATGCTCTCTAACAATTCTGGAAACACTTAACTTTAGCTTATACCCAATTGTTTCTTTTTTTATTTGACTTTAGTAGTGCTGTTCCCTGAGAAAGAATACTTTTCCTTTTCATGTTCTCCTAATTAATGTCATTTAATACTTTGAGTCAATTTTTGGGCTAAGAAGCCCTTCTTTACTTTGGACAATGCCTTTCCACTGTGTTCCTTAGGCACTTTTTGCATATATTGTATTTGTATTTTTTATTTATCTATTTCTTTCATTGGTTTGTTAGGTCTTTGGAAATAATGACTCTTTAATACCAAACCCCTAAATCTCCAGTTCCTAGCACACAGGTCCTTGTGCATCATTAATAAGTGCTTGCTGATCATGTGAATAAGTGAGTGAACAAGTGAAATTTAAGCTTATTTAATTTTTAATCCCTGGTGTTTTATGGTATGGTCTGAACTCATCTTTCTTATCTCTTTTCCTAGTGCACCCACTAAATAAACTTCCAGTTTTCTGACCTCTACATGTTTACTTATGCTCTGTGATCTTTCTGTATGTAATTCAAACTTGACCCCTCTTATAAGGATCTTTCTCAAAAGTCTTTTACTCTGTAAAGCATTTCCTGATCCTTTTCAGACATGATCACTCCTTTCTTTGAATTTCCATAATTCTCAGTTTTTGATTTTTTTATAACTTGAATTTTATATCATAGAGTTATTTGTGTATTTCATCCTTTTTATTTGATCTCAAGTGCCTTGAGATTAAAGACCTTTTATATTGTCCTCATGTGAGTGTATCTTATAGTACCTCAACCAGAGCTTTCCAAATAGCAGTGGGTACTCAGAAAATATTTATAGATGAGTAAGCCAAAGCAGGATTGGTAATTGAGAACCAGAAAAAATGAAATGCAACAAAGAGAGAGAGTAAAATAAATCACTACAGAATGTGAATAATTGCTTCAAAATTGAAAGTACTAGAAAGTTTCTAGGAGATGACAGCAACTATTCAGAGGACTGGCTTCCAACTGTCTTAAAACCCTGGAAGTGAAACATAGTCATTTTCCCCCTGTGGATAAAGAGCACATACTTTTTGCTAATGCTTTAATTTATCTAGGTTGCAAAGCACAGTGTGTGTGTGTGTGTGTGTTTCTTTTATGCTAGTGAGAATCAGTTATTTGCTCTCAGTATTTTCCTGAGAGTTTTGAATTAAAGGAGGGGAGTATTGGATTGTGCTGGGTTGTTGCTCCATATAAGCCTTTAAATTATTTAAAGATAAAAATGTTATATTATGGAGGGTGACACTTTGTTTTCCATTCTTTCCCTATTACTTGTAAAGTATCTTAAGAACAACATATGTGAGATAGGGCCTGAGTTTAGGAGAAATTAAGGTTCAAATATCACAGCAGTGATCATTCGATGTGAGATCGGTTCATTAATATGCTTATAAAGCATCCATGTCTTCCTTATTTGGGGCAAGTTATGGGTTTACTAGAAATAGTCAATGAATGGTAATAGCTTCCAGGCTATTCACATACTAATGTTGACCTACGTGACATAGTATGTAGTATTTATTTTGATTTTATTTGTCTATTAAAAACAAATAAATAATTTTATTTGTAATTTTTTCTCCCCAGTCTAACAGCCTTGCTATTTCAACTTTGAGTACTGCTAACTGTGGAAAATTATCTATTTTATTATTATTCATCAAACAATGTATGCTGAATGCTTTTCATATAATTTATAAAGAATTTTCTTGGTTCCATTCAAACCTGTCACTTTACAAAAGACAACTTTAAATTCACACCAATACGATAAACTGTCCTAATGAATGAGCTTAATATGAACATCATAGCCAAAGTAGACTAAAACAAATTTTGTTAATGGAAAGTCTTAGATGGGGGGTCTAGCTCTTTATTTGTAGCTAAATCACTTGACTTTTGAGCCTTAGTTGTTCACCAGTAAAGTAAGAGTTGTTGCCCTAATTTATAGGGTTGTCTTTATAATCAAATGAGATTACATGTAAAACACTTAGTAATGTGCCTGATACATTATGGGCCATCAGTAAATTTTGGTTCCCACTCTGCTTCCCAGAGTACAGTGTAAAATACTTCTCAAAAGAGTGAGGTCCTGTCTGCCTAAAACTTTAGATCATTCTTTGTGTGAACATTTCCCAGTCTCCATGATTATTTACTTCAGACTTATTCTCCCTGGCCCCATTTCTTGGGGTGAATGATCCTATACCTTGAAGACTGAAGAAAGTCTTCAACAGTAGCATAAGCCTCCATTCTTTTATTTCTAGGCATGTTTTGATAGAAGTTAAAAACTTGTAATAGCACTAAATAAGGGAATCATGTAGATTGATTAAACAGATATATCACTTCATCTATTGGAAAACCAAATTTACCCTGCTTTCACAAACCAGATATTTTGATTAATTATCATCAATATGAGTAGCTTGAGAAGCAGAACAAATCTGGTTTCCTAAAGAATCACTATCTCGCTCATAAAGCCTACAGTGAAAATTATCAAATATTGATGAAAGAAATTGAGAAGGACCCCACTAATGGAAAGACATCCTGTGTCCATAGATTGGAAGAATAAATATTGGTAAAATGTTTCTTCCACTAAAGTGATCTACGGATTCAGTGCACTGTCTACCAAAATACCAGTGCCATTTTTTGTAGACCTAGAAAGAGCAGTCCTAAAATTTGCACAGAGCCACAAGACTGCAGGTAGTCAAAGCCAGCTTGAGCAGAAAGAACAAAGCATGTGGCATTGTACTACCTGGCTTCCGAATATACTACAGATGTCTAGTCATCAATCAGCAAGGTATTGGCAAAGAAACAGACATGGAGAACAGTGGAACAGAAGATAGCCTAGAAGTAAATCCACGTATTTAAAAATCAAACTGATTTTGACCAAGGTGCTAAAAACACACATTGGAAAAAAGACAACCTCTTCAATAAATGGTGCTGGTAAAATTGGATATCAACGTGCATAACAGTGAAACTAGATCCCTATATCTAAATAGTTACAAAAATCAACTCAAAATGGATTTAAAGATTTATAAGACCTGAAACTATGAAACCACTAAGATGAAAATGCAAGGGAGATGCTTCATGATATTGGAACAAGCTAGGATGTTTTGCACAAGACCCCAACAGCACAGGAAATAAAAGCAAAAATGGACAGATAGGATTACATTAAACTAAAAAGCTTCTACTGAACAAAGGAAACAGATCATCAGAGTGAAGAGAGAGCCTACAGGGTGGGAGAAAATATTTGCAACTATACATCTGACAAGGGCTTAATAACTAGGACATATAAGAATCTCCAAAAACACATTAGCAAACAGTAACTTGATTTAAAAATAGGTGATGATCTAAGCCAGGCGTGAGCATGCTTGTAATTCCAGCACTTTGGGAAGTTGAGATAGGAGAATCATGAGTTCAAAACCAGCCTCAGCAATGGCAAGGTGCTAAGCAGCTCAGTGAGACATTGTCTCTAAATGAAACACAAAATAGAGCTGGGGCTGGCTCAGTGGTAGAGTTCAGTTCAATCCTTGGTACAAAAAAAAAAAAAAAAGGTGATGATCTAAACAGATTTCTCAAGACATATAAATAAATGGCCAATAAGTATGTGAAAACAATGTTCAGCATTATTAATCATCTGGGAAATGCAAATCAAAACCACAATGAGTTGTCACCTCACCCCAGTATGAATGGCTATAATACCAAAAAGACTAAAGATAACAAGAGCTGGTGAAGATGTGGAGAAAAAGGAACACTTGCATACTGTTGGTGGGAATTTAAATTAGTCCAGCCATTATAGAAAACAGTATGGAATTTCCTTCATATAATTGAAGAGACGTACCATATAATCTAGCAATCTCACTACTGTTTATCCAAAGGAAATGAAATTAGTACATCAAAGAGACACCCACTCATACATTGATTGTATTAATATTCACAGTAGACTAGAAGTCTAAACAGACTAAATGTCCACAAACTGATGAATGGATAAAGAAAATGTTATGCATATACATATTGGAATATTATTCATCCATAAAAAGAAGAAAATCCTTGTTATTTGCAGTAACATGGATGGAACTAGAAATTATGATATTAAGTGAAATTAGCCAGGCACAGCACACAACTGCCTAATGATGTCACTGGTGTGGAATCTAAAAAATTGATCTCATAGAAGTTGAGAGTTATCAGAGACTTAGGAAAATAGAGGGGAGGAAAGTAGAAAGGTTAATCAGTGGCTACAAAGTTACAGTTAGATAGCAGTAAGAAGCTGGTATATTAGTGCACAATAGGGTGACGATAACAATGCACTGTGTATTTCAAAAAGAAGAATTTTGAAGATTTTCACTATAAAGAAATTATCAATGTTTGATGAAATATGTATGTTTTAACAATTAAAACATCACACAATATTTATATGCATCAAAACGTCACATGGCACCCCATTAATATGTAATATTTTTACATTTCTATATAAAAAATATCTGGACAAAGCCTTCTGGATATGTTCGAGCACAATTAAATACTGGTGCCCCTCTACTTTGAAAAGTCTTTGTTCATTTGCCTTTGTGGCACCATCTGGTGTGAGTCTCCTGTTCTCTTAAGGACTATAAGGAACAGTTACTTCCTTGTATCTTTTACTGCTCCTTGCCTCTTTTGCAATTTTTAAAGTATTGGCATTTTCCCGATTTTATCTTCACCTTTCTCCTTTCCTTTAAATATGCTTTCCCCTGCAATGTAGTGCAATACCGGACTTAAAACAAGCACTCATTAATTTTTTTGTTATATGAATTTCTAAATTCACTGACTCCAGAGGCTGATCAAATTTGAATCTGTAGTGCGGATTCAAGTTCAGAGTTATATTGCTTACCTATTAGAAGTACTGCCTGAGATGTTACTAGGCATCCAGGACATGGTTATTATTTCCACCTACACCTGCTTAACCTGCATTCATTTGAGTTAAATAGCACCTTTATTCTTTCATTTCCCATTTGTGCAGCCCTCAATTTTATTCTCAGTCTCTTTCCTCCCTTATTGAATGTCTCGAAAGTCTTATCTCCCCAACTTCAGATGTCTCTCAGATGTCGCCCTCTGAATTCCATCCCCCTTACCTCAATGCCAACCTCTTTTACATTGCTGCCATGTAACACCCAAGGTGGATCATATTAATCTCCTGTTGCAAAAGTCTAGTATTGTCTCTTCTAAGATGTAAAGGTAGTTACTTTAGTTCACTTTACAAGGTCTTTTGTAAACCGATTGTAAACCTATGTTTCCTGACTTAGCTTTTGTCGTTCTGAGGCTGCCTTGATATAATATTTCTCACCTGAACTTCTTCAGGTAGGTGTCTTTTATGTCACCATGCCTTTATCCAGGCTATTTCTTTGGTTTGTAATGCCTCTTTCATTTTGTCCATCAGACTCCCATTCACAGTCTGTTTCTGTTCTAAAGTCATTTATTTGTTCTTTAATCAATTATTTATTAAGTGCCTGTTTTATAACAGTTACTGTGGACAGTCAATGAATAGATACAAATCCTTGTCCTCATGGAACTTACAAAATAGATACTCATTGAAACCTTAATGAAATCCTCAGTCCTCCCAGGCAGGGTTAATTAGTACTTTGATCATAGCTATAATAGTAGCCAATAAGACATTGTGGAGGAAATGCCATATAGTGAAAAGCTCGTTGCCTTAGAAGTCAATAGCCTCTTATTATTTATTTCAATGGGCAAGACTTAGTTTCTTCATCTTTAAATGACAACAGTATTTAATCATGGCACAGTTGTTGAGGCCTTATAATAATATATATAAAAGAGCACAAGTCTAGCACAGAGTAGGCTAAAGCAATGAATGTTACCTATTTTAACGTATTTTTGACACTTCATAATTTCCATTCCAATAACATCATTTGTTTCAATTTTTTTTAGTTGTCTTTAGAGTTTTAATTGATAGTGTAATTAACATGAGATTTTGATTTTTCCACTACTTTATTTACTGTCTGGCCAAAAAGCTAAGCTAATAAAGAAATGGTCCAAAGTAGCCAGGAAGGCTGAGGATTATTTCTTGAATAATTCACTGAGATGCAAAATTATTTTTTATAAAATGTCCAAAGTAATAATTAATGAAAAGTGGGCATCTAGGCGGCTTTAGAAGATAAATAGACACATACATTGAATTGGTACCATGCAGAGATTGTTAACTACATGAAACATAATTTTACATAATTAAATAAAATCTATACTACTCCAGCGTCTCAAGGTCATACACAATTTCCGTGTCAGTCTTCAATAAAGGAAGGACTCTGCTTTAGAAAATGTCTCCTCTGCTGATCCACACAGTCGAAGGCTTTTTGTTTTTCTTTGTCCTTTCCATTAAGGCAGCACAGAGTGGAGATCACCTGCTCTTGACTTATGGTTGGTACTTGGTAAAAAGAGGTTTTAGTTAATATGTTTGCTATCTATCTGCATGAAGGCAGCATAGATTTCAGTTTGTGAGATAAAGCATTCTCTCACATTGCATGATACCCTATAGTACCTGAACATTATTTCATCAAGATTTATACAGAAAGTGAAACCCTTCCAGAACTTGAGCGCTTTTATCTTCGAGCTGACAGTGCACAGAAAATGTTTACTGCTTTTAAGGGGTTACCATTTATTTAAGTTGTAGCTAATGTCTGCCATGAATTTTTAATCTACAAATATGGAAATAGAAGCCTGCCAGATACAGGAATTAAAAAATGCTGGTAACATAAAAATTTAAGAACAAATATGACATGCCAAAATTTTCTGGGATTTAGAACTCTGCTGTAGCTAGAAGAATTTATTACTGACTTCTGTTAAGGTCATCAAGATTTATCAGGTATTGTCACAGGAAAGTGGGTAAGATGGAAAATGGGAAATTTTTCTAATATGATTGCATTGTGACAGTTTTTCTTTTTAAAACTAGCAGTCTTTTGTTGACATAGATCTAGTTTACATTAAAATAACTCTAAGCTCAGTGAGATGACAGACACATACATTGGCTTACTCGATATTAAGTGCCAATTCATTGGGATTGTAGAATAATTGGGATACTTAGCACTGATTTCAGTAATTAACATTCTGGAAACTGTTCTATTTCAATAAAACAATATCCACCTTAATAGTGCAGTATCAGCTCAATGACTTAATGCAATATAAACTTAATGAAATAAATTTTGTTTGTTTGTTTTTTGGCACGGGGGATTGAACTCAGGGGCACTTGACCACTGAGCGACATCCCCAGCCCTATTTTGTGTTTTATGTAGAGACGGGGTCTCACTGAGTTGCTTAGCGCCTCGCTGTTGCTGAGGCTGGCTTTGAACTCGCGATTCTCTTGTCTCAGCCTCCCTAAGTGCTGGGATTACAGGCCTGTGCCACTGCTCCCATCTCAAAATAAATGTTAATGTTTCTCTTCTGTACTTGAATACTTGAACTGTTTAATGATTTTTGCATGTTTTTTTTTTTTTTTTTTTGACAACTAGATCTCTTCCTGATCTGACCATCTTTTCTTGTAACTGTGCAACTGCTACTGATTGTTTCTGAAGGGCTTTGTTCTGTTGCCTATCCCTGTGCTTAGATATAACTTTGGGGGAGAAAGAGAGGATCCTGACATTTTATGAGAAGGAGGAAAAAAGTAAGATGTTCTCAGTACAATTGGCTGTGGCAATAACAATACAGAATGAATCTTTTACAAAGTTTTTCTGTGAAAGGTGCCCTTTGAGTTGTGCAGCTAATAGCTATGTAATGGAGCTCTATTCTACCACACATAGTTTTGTGAAATATCATTTATTCTCAAACCTGTATTCTTGAGAGCAGAGATAGGGTAAATCCTTGGCCAAAGGTAAATAGTCAATAATAATTATTAGAAAATATTTTAGAATATTGATCCATGTGTATTTACTAATTGTCAAACTGGCTTGCCATTCTCTTTCTGAAAAAAAGAAAAAGAAAAGCCACACTTTAAAATCTCTTATACTTTACATGTGAGAAATAATCAGATTGTATATAGTGTACCAAATAACTATTAGAGAAAGAATGTACATCTCACCTTAGTTTTTTATTCTTTAATACTCATGTCTTTTCTACTTGATTTTCATTTAGCTCTGGGTATTGAACCCAAAGGGGTTTCACTGAGCTATATCCCCTACCCTTTTTATTTTTTATTTTGAGACAGGGTCTCCATGCATTGCTTAGGACCTTGATAAATTGCTGAGGCTGGTCTTGAACTTGTGATACTCCTGCCTCAGCTTCCAGAGTTGCTGGGATTATATATGTGTACTATCCTGCCCAGCCTGGCTCATTCTTTTTCATTTGTTTTACCTGACCAAATCACTAACCATAGTGGCCCTATGAAAGGGAATAAATAGCCTATCTGTTGATGCTTGAGTTATATTTCTGTCTAAGATTTCAATAATCTTTCCAATTCTGTTCTTGTAGAATAGAGAATATATTTTATATATTGAAAATGGATGGGATTGTTTTTATTCATTTGTGTACATTGTGGTGATGTATTAAAGATGTGTGTATACAGTCACATAAATGTGAAGGTTTTTTAAAGAGTAGAAAGATAATTAGATGAGTTATACTTAGAACAGTCCATGAAATCTTCATTGTAATTTTAACCTGAGGCTTTGAAATTAAATCACAGTGGGGGGAAAATATACATATGTATACATATATTTTTTTCATATGTATATGAAAGAGAAGTCAGACTATTTAACTTCAATGCCATCTATAGCTTTTCAAAGACACACATTTTCCTGTTTTCAAAGAGTTTTAGTACTTTGAGATTGTGTCCTAAGGAGGATATAAGTACAGCACCTTTGTAGAGAAGACCTTGCCTTTGAGGGAAACAGTAAATATGTGCAGATCTCATGGGACCCAGACTGACGTCCTCAGCTCAAATACTTGTGGGGATGTCGGTGGAAATGGAAATGGGGGGTTTGTGCAAGAGGTGTCATGAAAAGTTTGTGTTATTCTTTTGGATAGGTACAGATGGTATGTGTATAGTTATGTAGTGACCTAAATATGTGTTCCTAAGTGCTGAGAAAGAATGATTTCTCTCATCCATGTTTACATTTGTTCAGCTGTTTCCGAACATTTGAAGCCTTTTTAATTTTGCTGATCGTTCTGTGATTACAGCTACAAAATCATTAAACCTATTTAACTAATTCACAGCCTTGTGTGAGGAGAATTGTCTCTATATTGTAAATTTGCCAATTTTGTATCCTCTTTTCCCTTTAAGGGGCTTCTGGGGTAGGTGGTAGGGTACAATATTTCTTAAGTGATAGTGAAATCTTAAAATGCATAATCAAAACCTACATGTTCCCCTTTATAATACTGCTCTAAAATGACAACATGCACCTTGTTTTTCTTTATAAAGCTTTATACTAAGTGTCCATGTTGTTGGAGGGAACAGAGGTAGGAGGACAAAACCTTAGACTTTTAAGCCCGTATCTGTTGCTATATAAATGACTTTCAATATGCTAATAATTACTCTCATCTGAAAAGAGTGAATGTTACTTTTTCTTCAAAGAACATATAATTTTACTTTCACAACCAGAAACTGGATGATAAATGCTATTTTCTCAAATGAGCCTACTAGTTGCTTGATTAGAAGTAAGTGCCTTGAAGGGTTTGTATTCTATATCACCTGGAACAGTGCTTTGTATGGAGACATAGAAAAAAAGGAAGGTATTGAAATTGTTGGTCTCCTTATGTGATTTTTAAAATCTTTCATAAGTATGAGATCTGAAATATGTGATAATAGCTCTTTCTTCAGATTATCTTTGTTATAAACAGGACTGTGTTGTGGAGATGGTCTTTAAGAGATATAGCTTCAGGAGATTGTAAATATTATCATGCTTAGGTTTAAAGTTCTTTATTTAGATTACTTCTGAGTATATTTAAAACTTTTGGTAGAACATTTATATTTGAAGGCATAAAGATAGGTAGCTAGCATAAATGAAACATTTTTAAAAACTTTTTACCATGGGATTAAATTCTCAGTTCCTAATAACATGATGTTTTTGTCACCTTTGTGACCATTTCTTGTTAGTCAAAGAGTATAAAAATAAATGCTATATTCTTTCTCTTCCTAATTTTGGTTATTATGGATATTATTTTTGAGCTACTTGTAATTTGTGAATGATTTAATAATTTCTCTGAGTTTTCTGTTGTGTGATAAAAAATTATTGTGCAAATGCTGTAGTAGCCACTGGATTTGACTTCACTATCATGCATTACAGTAGAATCTATTGTTGCCTAATTTAGTAATAATTTTATCATCTCAGCTTAACATCTTTTATAATTTTAATTGTTATCAAGAAGAATGGCATCGTTTAATTTGACTTAAAATGCAGAAGGATGGATGAATGACAAATTAATAATTTACCACCTTTGCATAATACTGAAGCATTGAGTATTAGAAGGATTGATGGCATAAAAGGTTAACAAATTTTAGCAGCTTTCATTAGCTTTACATTGTCATATGTTTGTGGTGCTGACTGAAATAGGCTTTGTAGGAGATCTCAGACTAGGGAACTAATTACTTGTGCCGATTGCTGCACTGATGAATAGACCCTCATTGTATCATTCCCCTGAAGACGAGCAGCAGCCTGTGATTCACGACTGCATCCTGGCTGATATTTGATAATAATTTTAACAGATAAATATAGGTAGGCAGAATGATGAAGTGCCTATCCAAGCTCCATGACTATCAAAGCCGTACACATAGCCATCTGTGCACTGCCTGTCTGCTTCTCACCTAAGGAGAATTTTATTTCATTAACTGAGTTCAAACAACTGTTGTCTTTTGCTTGTGTGTATTATTCATAACTATTTCCATTCTGCTCTTTAAATGACGTTATGGTATTTGTTTTTATTTAAACTTGAGATGATGAAATAATGAGGAAAATACAAGACTAAAAGAGCTTTTTCATTTTTTTTCTTTCTGATGATTGCATTTGTTAGACATTTTTGTATTCTATTTAATTATATAATATCTCCTTCTCCTCATGCATGACCAGTATCAACAAAGGAAATGTTCTTACTGTCTCTTCAGCATTCAGAAAAGACCACTGGATTCCTGTTGTTTTTAAAATAGTTTTCTTAAATAATGTACTGTTTGTTGTCTATGCTTTTATAACCTGAGATAATTGAGATAAAAAGTACTGAGATAAAAATATTTTATTTATAAACCTTATCTTTAAAACATCAAAATAAGGATGACTTTTACTTGGGTATTTTGGGACTGTCAATTGATTAAGACTACTAATTTGTCAAAGCTGACAGGTATAATTTTATTAGCTGAAGAAATACAAGTTAAATTTTATTTTATGTTAGCCATTCCTTCAGAAGTTTTGATTTTGAATATTTTTTATTTTAGTATCAAAACTTATATGTTTTCATGTTGTACACAATTAGTGAATATATTCACTAAATATATATTCTCCAGAGATTTTTTTCCTTACTATAACTGAAAAAACTTCATATTAGTATTTTCCTTAGAAAATATTTTCCAGCATGCTAGATCACAATTAGTTAACAGGAAAGAAAGCTGACATTTATATGTTGCCATATAAAAGATCTATGTAATTTGGAGAAATACAGAACTTGAATTTTAAAAATGAATTTCTGAAAGTATGCTTTCAATATAGCAATTATTACACATCATATACCATGTAGTTTTTAATTAAATATAAAAACAGGCTACATAAAACAGAAATCCAATCTGATTTGCTTGAAAATAGATTGCTATTTCACTCTACAGGAATGGTTTATTTAAAAACAGTAAATGGAAAAGAAATGCATTTTCTTCTGTTGTTCTAAGCCTCAGGGGCTAAATGTAATGAATATTTTAAGAGATTATTTTAATTAAATTCCTGCACATCTAAACAGAGTAATATTTTATTATCACATACATAACCATGTAACTGAGATATTCATTAAAGTTAACACTTTCTGGACCAAGAATTCATGGTATGATTTACTGACCTTGTGCAAAAAGGCACAAATTAGGAAGAAAAATGAAGGGGGACAGACTTTGATTAATATAGGTAATGCTATACCATATTTATAATAGCCTTTTCCCTATTCTGGTTTATAAATGCAGCCACAGAGAAAGGTGCCCTGCTGAGGCTGAAATGAGGCTGAAATCAGAGCACATGCCACTAGAGTGTGGGGAAACTGATCACACTGTCAGCAATTCATTTCAAAATGATGTATTTAGTGCTCATTTCACCTTCCAAGAAAAGGAAAAGGAGTTCCTTAGACCAGAAGGTGATATTGTTATTTTCAAGGACATACCTAAGTTAAAGATTGCAGAAAGGGGAGTGTGAGATGGGGGAAGAATTAAGAGGAAGGAGAGAGAGAGAAAAAAAAAAGGCAGAGCAAACAAGGAGAGCTTTATGCAGAAATTCAGTGCTACCACGCTGTTTGATAATTGCTAACATATGTGGCTTCTCTGTTTCATTGTAGTCGTCCTCGTGAGTTCTGGCGCCTTGACTACTGGGAAGATGACTTGCGGCGCCGGCGACGATTTGTGCGTAACCCTCTAGGATCGACACATCCTGAAGCGACACTAAAAACAGCCGTGGAACATGGTCAGTGTATAAACCACTCCTTTCCAATAGCAGCAGGTACAGTACTTGGTAATGAAGAGCATAACTTCATTATTACAAGGCACTGTAAAATGGTCCAACACCACATTTCATAGTTATTCACCTCAGAGAGAGAAGTTAAAATTTTTTTATAGTTAGTATAAGGTCCTATGAAATTATGGTGTCAAGTGTATTTATTTATTATGCATACAAAACTTACATGGACCCTTTGTTTCAGAGTAAGAGGCTAAAATCGTTGTCCTTTTAAGCAACACACCAGCTTTGAGTAAATTAGTCCTGGAAGCCTGCCTGTTCAAAGGTATTAGAAAGATAGCATTTGCAAATTAGATAGGTTTCTAGGTTCTGGTATGTGTACATGGTTTCCCCCCAATTATGGTATTTTAGCATGAGATTATGAAGTGGGAAAAGATGGTAATAAATGTCCAAGCGCCTGTATACTTTCTGAACCTTGATTTGTAGATAGTTGTGATTGATGGCTCATGAAAAAAGAGAATAGGCATTATTTTCATATGTTCCTATTCTACATCATCTTGTTATCAGAGCTTAACAAAACATTTCCCCCTTTTTGTTACAATGCATATGACTATCATTCAGTTTAAGTAGAAGTCTAATAATGAAATTGGAAAAACTGAGAAAAGATCCTTTGGATTTGACAATAATATACTTCTTTGATCCTAGAATTATATGTTTTATTTTATGATTTTTGAAAGTCAGTTAAAATATATTAAAGGGAAAATGCTCCTTTCAATGTTAAAATTATTTTGATTTTACAAAATACACATTGATTATTTTTTAATAAGGTAAGAAATAGTTTTCTCCCCATTTTAGAGTATTAGTGTAACATGTAGCAGCTTCTGGTTAAATGGGAATACATAGTATACAAAATGAATGTTAAATTATTTTCAATTAAGGGTATTAAGAATTTTTAAAATTTTTATCATTTTTAACTCATACATAAAAATTGTACATATTTATGTGGTACTCTGTGATATTTCCACAGATGTAAAGATGTTACGAATGTATATTAAAAGTCTGTAGTCTTAGGTTTGGCCTCAGTCAGGCAGTTTAACCTCTTGCACTCAGCCTTAAAGAGCCATTTCTGGAAGAAAATGTCCACAATATGTCATCAGATATAACACCAAATGTGACACCAGTCCTTTAAAATAAATGATCATACAGAGAATAGTCAATAACAAAGTGATCTAAAAGCAATAATAGTCTCAGGGCCCTACATCTTCCACTACAGGAGGTGTAGAAGGGGAAATAGTATGTAGAATTAATTAGCCCACTTTTGCTTTTAGGGTTCATATACTTTTTATGTGGTACTATAGATTTCAGTTACGTATTTTTTCTTTACTAATTTTTGGAGGGTTTTTTTTTTTTTCTTTTTGGTTAATGATACATTGAAAAAAGCAGCTTATTTCCAATTTTATCCTTTTAAGCCACACAGATATTACCAAATGAACTTAAAAATTAAAGTTTACTGATCATTTTTCTCTCTTCTAAACTGTCATTTAACAGTTACTTGTGAGTTCTGAGATCTATGACAATAAAATTGTATTTATAAAATTTCCTTTTGTATCAGGAAGGGGAGGACTTGTTTCTGAAAACTCACAAAAAGATTAATTCTTTATCCTGAGATAATTATTAGTAACAGATTTTAAAATTTGTGGTGTAGATTTAATGTAGTATTTTAAAAATACATCTCATCAAAAATCGTACATTCAACCATGTGGAGTTTTTATAGGATTTAATGAATAAATTTTGATTTTATTGTTAAACATTACTTTTTAAAATAATGTTATATTAGCATTTTTAATTCTATGAATCTGCAGTAATGTTGGATAAAAAAAGATACCTATTAGCGATGCTTTTATTATTGACTTTTTTGAACTGTAATTACTTTAGATAGTAATTTAAAAGATAGTATACTACTTATCTATATTATCTTGTGTATTTTAAAATTGATAGATGCAAAGTTAAGCACTTCATGTGATTCCAACCTATTTATTAATATTTTACACAACTCTTATAATGATTGATATTTTAAACATTTCAAAAATTTAAAAGCAATAACTTAAATGTGAAATATGTATTTTTTAAAAAATAACCAAGTATGTAGGAGGTGCGTCAGTCCTCTTACAATTAAGGGGTGAGATCATACTTAATATTTTTCAAAAAAATGTATAAGCTGTAACTATACTTTGTATATATATATAGTATATATATTATTTTAAATAATAGGGACATAGTAGATAATTATGAAACTCAGCACATAGGTTGTGCTGTGGTATTGTTTGATGTCATCATAATTTATGCTGATACATTCTGTAGGCAAAGAGCTTAATTTTAAAAAATATTTTATTAAATAAAGTAACTTACAGTGATATTCAATTTAAATTTTGTGTTAACTATGAAATTCCATCTTTAAATACATTTTGGAATGTGAAGGAGTCTATCAAAATAAACATTAAAAATCAAGTGTGCAAAACAAAACAGGTGATAATAAAAGCAATTGCAAATTATATTTTAACATGAATGAAGTGTATAGTTCACTGTTAAATTTAAAATAGAGATTTCTGTGGATGGTATGTGAGCTCTGTGTTGCTTTTTGTCTTCTTACTTTTATTTATAATTTTTTTAACCAAGGGACAGGACATTTTACAAATGCAGAAACTTAGAACTTCTTGAACTGTATTATCATTTTCAAACGAAGACATCTAAATAGAAGTGTCATTGGAGATTAGTTATGTATTGAGTAGTAAGAGCCATCTTTTTTATAGATGGATTTGATGTGAAGGAAAGCCTCTGGTGTGAAGGTGGCAGAGTAAATACCTGAAGAATGATGTTCCCTGTTTGGGCGATCAATACCAGCCCCATGACTCTACTTCTGGCTACCTTCTAGTTAAAAACAAATTTTTTAATTCTGACAATTTAATTGCCCTTCCCAAGTTCACATTAACTTGCTTGGGGAAAAGAGCTTTAGGTAATTTTTCAAACAGAGACCCTCCAAAGTGGTTATTTATAAAAGTCATGTTGTAATAGGAGATTCCTTTAACTTTGCAGAAACTGAGTCATATTTTAAAATTAAAATTAATACTTCCTCTTCTGATTAAATAATCTTTATGGAAATTAGCAGCAGCAAGCAAAGGGGGGTATTTGATTCTTGAGGGCATTTCCTTTCATTTTATAGTGTAAAATTTATTAGAAATCTGTCATTATAATTCCTACCATACTCCTAATGCATAGAGGCCAGTTTGGCATTTATTTATGATCAGAACATTTTAGATCTGGAAGGAACATAAGGCCAAAGTCTAGTCTAATTTTATTCTTTCCAGATAAGGAAACTGAGGTAACAAAGGGCTGATGTAATTCTCAGTAGCTAAAGAAGTAAAGCCCAGGTTATCTGAGAACTGGTCAGATTTTCACATCAGTGTGCAGTGATGTCTTCTCAAATTCATTGTTAATTATAATGGGAATGTTATATTCAAATTAAAGCCACATAAAAGTATTTTAAATGGTAGAAAGATCAGTCTTAATTCAAATAGTGAAACAGTTTAGTAGAATCCTATTTAATTCAAGACATTTTTATTTTGTAGCGAATATGAATGCTAAGAGAAATATATGAGGAGAATTTAACATACTTTAAAATGTATCTTGTAAACGTATGGAATGATACAGATAACTCATTTGGTTTTCTAGGGATGATAGATGATGTAAAGATCCTAAATTAGGCCATTGTCTCTTAACTGCAGTAATACCAGATAGGATTGCTGCCTTTAGAGGATCAAAATACATTAGGTTCTGTATCCAAAACTTTTGGGGAGCTCATGATCATTAGGATATGCACTTGTTTTTTTTTTTTAAATCATATTTGTTGTTTCAGTAGTTTTTCTATAGTAAATTTTCTTGACCTGGAACCCTAAGGAAATGGTATAAACTGTAGAGAGGATTTAATTAGATAGGACAGTCCTTGATTGTGAGCTTTTTTTGTGTGTGTCCTTGTTCAGAATACAGTTACAGTGTATGCTTCTCATTATACTGAGTGGAAACCCTTATCTGTTTTATGTACATTTGAAGTCACTTAGTTATTCCAATAGTAATCTTTGTTTTTCAAAACAAAGTGGCTAATTCTTCTTTTACTGTAACTTGGACTATTGATTCCTGTTTACTGGCTCAGTCAGTGTTTGAAAGAGAATTTTCTCTAAAGAACATGATCTTTATATTTTGAGGACCAGTCTCTCTCTCAGACCTCTCATTGCTGTTAGCTTTGAATCAAAAGTCATGTTTTAAAGATAGCATTTTTGATAAATTTCTCCATTTTTTTTGTAATTAGACAGTTTATTAAGGTAAATATTAAACCAGAATAAAAGGTGACATATGATAGAATGTGTTAATAATGATATGAAAAAATGTAAACAGTGATCTCATTCAGTAACAACTTTATTAGCAGAAATTATCTGAATTCAACTTTAAAATTGAACCAAAAGTATTCTCTGACATCATCCTGTTAAAATTTTAGACAAGTAAAGAATATGCTCAAAGAAGATATCAAAATACTTACTTGTTTATAATGGTTGGGCAGAAGACAAATGAAAGTTAAAAATACCAGAACATATAAACATAATTACCTTTTATTTTGTGCTTGGGAAAGTTTTGTTGTAATTTTGGGGGGAAAAAAAAGTTCCTTAGCAGAAAGCTATTAGACTACTGAGAATTGAACACCGCGCATGTGGTGTGTATTAGGGTACTGTTGGTAATTTTACTGCTGCTAACTTAAAATCCTCAAGGGGGAGTTAATTACAGGAAAACCATTCTAAATATCAGTAAGCTGCATATTTTCTATGACAAGAGGTTTTTCAGTTGAGGTTGAACAATTCCAGAATCTGAGCTTGTAAAAATATGTAAATAAATAAATTAAAGTGGGTGTTTGTATGCCTACAGTATACTTACAGCACTCAAAATTTTTTTTCATGAAACTATTTAATTCAAAAGTTACTTTGTTTTAATATGAGTCAGCATGATGAAAACATATTTAAAATTTTAAATCCCAGTTGGAAGGAATAACACATTATATTTTTAGTGGTCATTTAAGTTGAATGAGAATTTATTTATTGAGTTATTTTAAGCGATTGCATATTGCTACTGAGGACTCTCAATTTTTATAAATGTTTGCAGAGTAAAGTGTTTTCTTTTTTTCAAGTAAGCTTGTTATCTACTTGAGGATCTGTACGGTAGTGATCACAGAAAGTAATGGGCAGGGTGTTGAATTTAGTTGTTTCTGATGTGTTTGACACATGTTCTCAAATTTGGTTTTGGAAATGATTTTTTAAAATTCTCATTCATTTTGTTTCTGTTCTAACTTTTAAATTGCACTCTGAGAAAAATAAGAATTACTAAACAATAGTAAATTACATATACATTTATATTTGCACTGTGGTTTTTATTTTCTTTTTCCTTCTTACATCTAAGTGCTAGTATGGCATAGTGGTTAGGAGCCCAGATTCTGGCTCCACAAGACTTGTTTTTTTGTATCCTGACTCCAACTGTCATAATTGCTTTAGGAAAACTATATAACCTCTCTGAGCCTGTTTTCTTATTTGAAAATGAGGAATTAACTGGAGGTTTGTGAGAATTAAATGAGTTAAATATTAAAGTGTCTTGAACATTCCCTGGCACATGTGCTATGTAATATTAACCTTATTATTAGTATTTCTGCTTTGAAGAAGGAAGTTATAAATCAAGGAAATGAAGAGAATGTAGCATACTGATACTGTGCTAAGATGTAACTAGCAAATGATAACAGGATATAACATACTGTATAAGAAAGATGATGCTTTCTTTTGTATGTCTCAGTGACTAGTTTATTTTAGTGAAGTTGATTATAAATTGCAAAGAATTTTGTTTGGGCTAAGGCAGTGTTTCCAATTCTAGAGTAAGGGAATCTAAATGTTGAAATATAAAGTGATAGAAAGTGTTATTTTCCTAAAAATTAGTGATTGATATATTTCTCTGTAGGTTGAAAACATTTTAATTAGGTATGTTAACTTTTCAAATATGTATTGAGACTTTCATATTTGTGCAGCTTACTGTGATATATGTGGGTATGAAAGAAAGTAAGATTCTTATTTACCTATAGAGTGTATTCAAAGGTAAATACAGAAAGCTTCTTCATGACTTCCTTATTTAATAGAAAATCCCTATGTTCTTTTTAGTGCTATATGAAAATGGTATACATGGTTAATTCATCCCCCCCCCAAAAAAAAACCTTCTTTTACCTTTACTCTTACACATAGCCATAGCTATTAAATGCGGAGAAGCTTTGATCTGCCAAGTTAACTAGATAACACACGTGCAGCTTATTTAAATATTTAGACTATTTTATGTGGGTAAATATTAGCCATGTTACTGCAAACTGATTGCTGTATCCTTTGACTGAGGGTGAGTCTTAAGCCTGGGAAGAAACAACCCGTGGAGCAGAAAGCCTGGCCGTCTGATTTCCATATCAATGGCTGCAGTGTGGTTGAGTCAGGTGCTTTAACTCTGGGATTTCCCTTGCTGGAAACCAGAAAGTGGAGGCAATAGTGAAGATTCTAAACTTTCCCATGTGTGGCACCATTAAAAAAATAATAAGGTTAGGAAAACAAACATGAGTATTTACAAATCATAAACCATATCTGTTTTTCCATTTTTCTTAAAGAGAAACCTGTTCAAAGCAATAAAGTAACCCTGGAGAGGGACAGGGGGATTTGTAGCCAGTTTCAGAGTTCCAGTATGTTCTTTCAGTCCCACCTCTGCTTCTGTTTCTGGTTCCATTGTTGACTGGAGGTTCTTCTTTGTGCCTAGCGCCTAGATTGGTGTTCCCTTCCCTCCTTCCTCTAGCAGTCACTGCCATGTCCCAGTGCCAGAGTCTGGTGCTGCTGCTCTCCACAGGCTACTCCAGTCAGGCAGCATGAGGCCCTTTGCCCAGATGCCTCTCATCCAGCTCCTTCTGTTATGTTTGCCCCCGGGGTGCCTTAGCCCTTTAGTTTAAACACTCGGAGGAGGGAGTATTGAGCCTCCACTTGGTTTCTGCACGGCCTTGCTCTTGGATATTTGTATAAGGGCTGAAGGGGTGGAGAGTAGATGTGTGAAAATGTGAGTGAGGGCTATGTGAAGAAGGGAGGAGGGGATAGAAGAGAGAATGCAGCAGGGGTGTCTTTATTAGTGTCTGATAAGGCTTCAGAGTCAGGGCCTGATTCCTCATTGGCTGCAAATCTCTCCTAGCTCTGACTCTTTTTATTTGTGGATTCCCCTCCACAGCCACTCCCCAGCCATTTCAAAATCTTTGTCAATATAGTATCACTTGGAGGAATTAATCAGTCTTTATTTATGATGTTAAATACATTTGTTTCCCAAACTGACTTCCGATTTTTCCTAACAAATTTAATAAAAAGAAAGAAAAAGAAAGAAAAAAGGTGTTGCTTTGGAAGCCTCTCTGGCCCAAACTATAAGTAAATAAAAGGCTGGGTGAGCTGTGCAGGGGTCAGATTTAATGGGATTAGGGTGCTTGTTCAGGGTAACATTACACTAGCCTGGGGAATCTTGTTTGTCAGAAGGAGTGCATGTGCCATCCCAGTTACTTTCCCCATTGAGGGTGACTCTGTGTATAAAAGCTGGGCCATCTCTGGCCACCTGCCCTTACCTCAGCGCCTACCCCTCTGCCAGAGTGCTCCTCCCGATGCTGATGGACAGCTTTGTTTCCTTTTCATTTCAGCCGCAGATGAAGATATCCTTGCTAAAGGAAAACAGTCCATCAAGAGTCAGGCGTTAGGAAATCAGAACTCAGAAAACGAGGTCCTCCTGGAAGGCGACGACGATACTCTGTCATCCGTGGATGAGAAAGATTTAGAGAATCTTGCCGGTAATTCAGTGGTTGTGCAGATATTTCAGCTGGGTCTGGGACAATGAGCATCTAATTACTTACTTTTTCAGCTGTGACCACTAGGACTACCAAGCTTACACCCACAATTACATTAATTAGAGATTGTTTTTGTTCTTCCCAGCACCTCCCCACCTCAACTTCTACAATTTCTCCTTTATTTTTCTGTTCTATTCAGTCTCCTTGCCCTCCTCATCCTTTTCTTTTATGTATAATTTTCTTGCCGTTCTCATCTTTTTCTTTTATGTATAATTGTCACTGAAAAAGAAAAAAAGTTTAAAAGCAGCTACAACAAAATTGCTTTGCCCATCCTATGGGAGTTACCAGATCTCTATAAAATGAAGGCTATAAGTGAAACTCTGCCAATTGTTTTATAAATAAAGCTTGGAGGCAGATGAACTATTCCCTTTGATATACAAGTCTTAGTGAACATACTGCATATACATTTAACTCACTCAAAAAATCAATTCCAAGAATGCCATGGCTATTCATGGGATTCACATATTTTGCTTGATGTAGAAATTTTGATTTGCACTCTGCAGATTCTCAGTTTTACTTCCCTTATGGGAAAAATTCTCTTGTTTAGCCTGAAATTTTAGTCATTCATTAAATGGCTTATTTCCTTTAATGCCTGTGGCTCTGTTCCTCCAGGAGGAAAGTCTGCAAGAGTCCTCTATTTCTGTGGGTGAATTATGTATTCTTCCATTTTCATGATTTTAAGATAACTCATTGGAAGGCTTTTATTTGGTTCTATATCTGCAACCTGTGCTATGATGCAACTTGATAATGAAAAACAAAATAGAAATTGATTTTATTCTCTGACGACGATATGCCTTTCTGTAAAGTGAAATAAAATTAATTTGAGTATACTATTAAGGGGTTTGGAGTGGGATGGGGAAGTGGGTAGTGCTATTCTCAAATATTTTCCTTCACATCCATTTACCCATTTCCTCCTTTATTTTGCCTCTATTCTTGTTACTAGTAATACATTCATACAGTAATAGAGGTGAAAGGGGAGTTTAATTATATAATCTTGACAATGGCAATAGGATTAAGAAGTAATCCACACTAATAAAGTGGTGTGGGTTAGAAATGAAGTGGAAATTGTCAGGGGTCTTCTGTAGGACCTAGGCTGCCCTAGCTCCTGCAGCTGTCTGCTTACCCTATAATTGAATGTCTAAGAGTGATTGAAAAAATGTTATTTCTTCTCAGGATTACATGCTAATGTACAGAGGGCAAAAGGAGACAGCAAAAGAACACATAGCTGCTTATTTCATCCATTTATAGGGATGAGCTTTGGGAAATCATGGCTGTTCTGCAGCTATCTGCTGCCCATCTGCAAACACAATGTATTTGTACATTGGGAATAGAGGGCAAAATGTGCTCTGATCTCTGCAGAGCATCCCTTCTATTGTCCTACTGGCACACATTAAGATTGATGTGAGATTAAGGACCATCACCCTTCTAACAATCGATGGAAATGTCAATTCATCTGAATTTTGAAACACTTATTCACTCATTGATTACCTGAATAGGTGCACCTTGTTTATAGGCACTATATTAATTCAGAAGTATAAATGCCAATCTTCTCTTTGCCAGTTTTCTTCTTCTATAGGAGTTGTACAATGATGAATTGACTTAGAATTTCAAATTCTTTCTGCATCTTTCTCTATATTAGTATATATGTGTTACATAATAATTATTTTTGGTCCTTATTTTAGGTTTAGATCTAATATACTTTGTACTGTTCTATCTGTAGTGAATCTTTTGTTTTCAGTAGCAGTCTGATTTGTCTCTTTGATAAGCCCAGTAGAGATTTGATTATTCCAATAAAAATTCATTCACTTGGAAACCCACCCTCCAGCTGTTTACTCCCAGTGTCCCTGAACTACACTAATATTAGATTTGGAAGCATTGAACAATATTTGACAGTGGAAAGGAAGGGTTAGAAAAGAAATATTTTTATCGGCGTTTCAGGGGGTAAAGTTGCTGCGGAAGAGGTTTTGTGTCAACCTGGCATAAAATCTTTTCCTGAGAATAAGGTTTATCAGAGAATTTCCCACTTCACTAATAAGCTAGTCATCTTTTTTGTAGTCATGCCTCAGCCAAACTCTAAGCTCACCTCTGGCCTTGGAATTCTGTTGAGGCTTCCTTGCTCCTGGTTGTTATTCCATGTTGTTTGATAGCCTGAGGCTTGTTTTATAAATGGAATGTAGATGCACTGATTTAGGCAGAGCTACCTTTTTGCCTAGAGATGAGACTAGAGCTTAGCACACTCCCTGTAAAGTAATTGCATTCTAGTTTACTGTTGTCATTAACTGCCTGTTATAAATCTTCTAGTATGAGAATCCTGACTTTGCATTTTCAGAGGAAGATTTGGGATGGAAAGGATATGAAAGTGTAGAAGGAGTTAACAGGAGTTTTGGTATTACACATTTTTGTGCTTTTAATTCTTCAAAAAAAAGTAAATAAATTTTCTGGTCAAATTCAGTTTTTTTTTTTTTGCAAAGTGTCATTCCAACTTATATGGCTCATCTTTTCCTCTTGGCAGGTCCTGTTAGCCTGAGCACACCAGCTCAGCTTGTGGCCCCCTCTGTTGTAGTAAAGGGCACTCTTTCTGTCACCTCCTCCGAACTCTATTTTGAGGTGGATGAAGAGGATCCTAACTTCAAGAAAATAGACCCCAAGGTAAGATGAGGAGGTGGTTTCATTTTTTTTTTATTATAGGATGGTGGGCTGCTGTTAGGTGAGATAAGCACTGACAAAATCTCATAGGCTTATTAGTTCACATTTCTTGCTGAATTGCCTCTGTGTATATGTAAGGCAGTTATCTTTTTTAGTTTGATTCTTTAGCCATCTAGATTATTGAAATTCATTTAGATTCAAAAATAATTTTCACTTAATTGCATTTATTATTAGCTCTTTGGTGAAGGGGGAGCTCAGGGAACATTGTCTATAAATTTATTTTTGTCTGAATGGGTCTAGGGTGAATTAAGCTACAAAATTTAGTGAGATTGAGAGTGGAATTACTTTGTTTAGTCTTTATGTTTTCTGGATATAATACCAATATATCATTCTCCTTGCTTTGTCCCTATGACTTACTACTTGGTCATGCATGCAGCAAGCCTGTTCTGCGTGAGTGTGTATCATACCTCTGTTTCCCATTACCCATAGTAGATTTTACAAGGCACTGCATAATTTCCTATGCTTAAATGAAAATATAGTTTCCCTTTTAAAATGTATTTCTGATTACTTTTCTGACTGTGGCAACTTTAGTTTTAGTAAGAAACATTGTATTTCTTTACAGTCACAAAGCCAAAATTACATTTATTTCTTGAAAGTAAATGTTCCAATTTGCTCAGAATTTCTGAAAAATTGAGCAAAATAAGCAACCTGTAGAAAGAGACCTGGTTTGCATTTTGGGGCTGTGTGTGTGTTTATGTGTGTACCTAAACATTCTAAGTTTATTGGTTAGGGACGGTTTTTGGTTTTGAAATCATACCTGAATTGTGAAACCTTAATGATTTGGAAGTATTTCAAAATAGCTGTTAATGAGAATGTTATAATTTCATTAAAAACTTTGCAAACAAATAATTTCTTGTATTATGCATGATTTCAGCACTTTGTTTCCATCTTGCTGCCTGTATTAAAACAGGACTTGGTAGGCTATAACAAGGCCATAATGGAACAGATTGTTTCAAGCTAGATAATTCAGCTAATCTTATGTAGAGAAAACTTTTTTTAATTCTGAAATTACATCACTTAGAAAAATGTACTACTTTGTTGCATGGCTGAAATGTCTGGAAATGTGTTTTAATTTCTTTAGGAAGGGAAGGTTACCAAAATTACTTAAACTCTTAGTTTCTGGGAGTTTGCGAATATAAGAGAAGCTGAGATTTAATTCAGAACGTTCTGTTATGCTTTTGAATACACATGGGTTACAGTCTAAAATCTGAATTAGTTTAAAGGTGTCTAATGAATTGTTCTCAAAATTACAACCTCTGCTGATCTTCAAGATTAGATGTTTTCAAGTTATTTTCTCCTTTAGGGAAAGCTGTAATGTTTTTTTCCTCTCTGATCCCATTCTGTATAGCATTATTAAATTTTCTTTCTCTGTTGCTTGTGAAATTGAGAATCTTTTAGCCCAGTCATAGAAATTGTCTTGTACTACTATATTCTGCCTAATAACCCAGAAATCATACTCCTGCCAGTTCATATTCAAATTTTTTCAGCCGGTTATTTGAAGACTATTTTGATATTGTTTAGGCAGTGATGTTTTAAGGTATTTTGTGAATAAGAATGTTTTATTGCTGGTGTGTTTTTCTTTAAATTTTTTTTCTGATATTGGCATTAAATAGCAACAAAGAACAGATACTGAATTTGAGTATTTTTGTTTTTTCTTATGAAGACTTAACTTTTTCGTGGACCATTTGGAGGAAGCTGTGTCTGATGCTGTAAATACTTTTCTGAATGGGGAAAAGAAAGGTCATTTTAAGATTGCATTTTTATCTTTTAAATGAAACTGTGCCCTTAACATTATTTCTGCAAGTACTCACTGCTTACTTTGAAAATGTTCTTAAAATTTAGAACATATTACCCAGATAATAAATTTATTTTATTTTAAAATATTTGTGAATGTTCTGAATTAGTGAGTTTGTTTTATATCTATGGGGAGAGAAACCAGAAAAACAGATCTAATATATAAGGTTGGAGATGATTTCAGAACTGATAAGATCAAAGTTTATGTTTTCATTACAAGACTATCTTTACCAGGGAATTTTTACCAGGGAAACCTACAACTTAAGTCTGTTTTGTCAAGTGAACTAGACTTCAGACCCCCGAGTAGCTTCCTTGTGTTTTCCATCTATCTCTGCTATCCTGCTGCTCATCCCTTCATACACCACCTCCCCCACTCAAACTTCTTCCTCTGATGTTAACATTGCTTTCTAGAACATTTTCATCTACATCTCTCATTCATGGATTTTTTTCAATAAATTAAAAACTAGGTCAGTTCAAAGAATAACTACTAAAGGGAAACATCTGACATATTCTGTACCTTTGCCTCACATTAGCAAAGCTAATGGAGTATATAGTTACCTTCAGCATAAAGAAGGCAAACCAATTCCTGTAGAATACTTTGTTTTACTGATTATTTTATATCCCAAACAGTTATTTCCTTTCATTAAAAAGAAACCTTTGTCAAAGGTGAAACACTGAAATAGGTTTAGTGGATTGTTATCTTAGAAAAGGAGAAAGAGGAGGAAATTACTTTTTCTATTTGTAAAGTCTTGGAACATTTTTTCTTTGATCATAAAAATGGTATCAAGACCTTTTTTTGAATTGTTCATAAGCAGGCTCAGAATACTTCTTGAAATTTGATAAAAAATATCACAGCTATGGCATTTAACACTAACACATTTTAAGATTGAAATAATTTATAAATCTGAATTGTTCATATTACCATTTGCTGGAGGAGAAGAATATTATTGTAACCATTATTATTCTTTTTGGTGTGGTTGATTCATTTGTTAAGTTTTTATTATTCAAAGCTTGAAGAGGACAAATTGTTGAAGGAAAAGTATCAAACTGACTTCCTTAACTATTCAGAAAAGGTCCATAAATATTTCCTTCCTATTGGATTTTGTTTTCAAAAAGCATGGCATAATAAAGCAAATCTCTTTATTTTTAATATGAAAATGTTTTTCCTATTTTGAAAATGAGGATGAAAATCTATTTCTATCTGGTTTCTTTTTTCAAGTATGAAATGTTACTTTTCATCTTAAAATTTGCAGAACAAATATAATTGAGTAAAATTAATCTTTTTTTTTCCTAAATATTTCGGTTGGAACTTTTGCAGTTAATTCTATAAAAATGTTATAGTTTAAAATTTGCAAGTCAGAGTTCAAATGGAAGCTTCTTGCATTTAGTTCCTCAAGTTCACATAGTTACATTGTAAGTTAGAAAGTGATCTCAACCTGCCTTCATTTAAGAACAATCCACAGTCAATTACAATGTAAAGTCATAATTTTATTACTATTTCCAACAAGACGCTTTAGGGTGAGGGAAGAGGTGCAAGAGAGGGAGGGGCACAATCTGACGTTGGCACTGAGATACATTTAGCATCAGTAAAACTTTTTAAAAAGGGAATTTTACATATAGTTAAATAATTTTCTTCACTTGGTGACAACATTCAAGCAACCAAAAGCAAAACAAAACAGAAAGGGAGAGGGGGGAAAAGAGGAAGAGAGACGTGTAAAGAAGGAAAAGGGAGGAACTACTATACATTGATTTGAAAATGTACCTTGGGTTTCATTTTGTGATGGCAAAGCCCGATTGCTTCTTTTATGTGATCTTTTAAATTCACATTGTTTGGAAGAAAACGATCACTTTTGTGCAAGAATGTGATTTTATTTTATTTTTGGTTGGTTTGCTCTCTTTTGTTTGCTTCTTAATTAACGAAGGTCTTCCATCAGGTTCCTGTTTGTTTCAGGTGACTTACATAAAAGTTTGTGTCCAGAAGTTTCCGTTGTTTAATCGCTGAGTGGTGGATCGTGTGTATGAGAGAGCATGCCGGTTTGTGTGGCTTTTCAAACAGTCCCCAGCACCCTATAGTTTGTCCAGGCTTTTGGGATTGGTGAGGATTTCCCTGGCCAACCTCCAGGTCTGCTTGGCAGCGCTCTCCAGGGCCGAGTGTGGCTTGCCCTGAAAGAGGTCGAGGTTGGGCAGAAAGTAGTGCGGGCAGCGGCGGCATTGCAGGCAGGAGATGAGCTGCAGCAGGATGCCATTGAGCCGGTCGCCCAGGCAGGCTTCGTCCCAGTCCGTTTCCCGCGGGTGTTTCTCGCACTCGTACAGCAGCAGCGTCTTCATGTGGTAGTTATTGAGTGGCTGGCCGGGGAGCTCCAGGTGGCGGTCCCGCAGCGTCTTGAGCACCGAGAGACACTTGTTTCGGCAGCCTCCCATCAGAAGGCGGTTCTCTGCCTCCCCGAACTGTAGCACCCAGGCGTCGCTTTCCGCGGAGCTCTGCTTGCCGGTCAGCGAGTAGCACTCCTTGGAGAGCAAGTTGAACCCTTCGGCCTTGACCTCCGCCACCCGATTGGGGCCAGGCCAGGGGATATGGGGCATAGGCCACTGTGCCGCGCTACGAGGCCAGATCCCGGTGCACTTGAACGCCGGCGTGATTTGTACCACATAGCGTTCCCGGATGCGCAGCTTGACCTCGCTGGTGTCCGCGATCATCTTGACCACATCCCGGTAGCTGCACTTGTCCACCGCCTGGGCGACCAGCGTCTGGAAACGGGAGCGGATCTTGCGCGCGGAGAGGTAGCCAGACGCCGTGATGAACTCGACCCAGAGAGACATGCTCCGCTTCCGCCCATCACTCAATTTGAGCACAGCGCAGCCGGGCAGCGAGCCGTCGTCCACAAAGTTGAAGACGCCCATCTGGTTTAGGTAGAGCACCACCTCGAATTCGGTGGGCGAGATGACCTCGAGCCCCTCGTAGCGAGCATCGATCTCGCTCAAAGAGCTGATGAAGCGAGGCTCTTGCACCTCCACCTCCTTTAGCACGTCCGAGACCACCTTACAGACTTCTCGGATGGTTTTGGCGATGGCCGCCTTGCGCGCCTGGCAACGCTCAGTGTAGTATTTATTGAGCTGGTAAACCAGCTTGGCCTGAGCGGCGATCATGTTGGGGCACAGGTCCGGGCTGTACACCGGCGTCTCGCAATACGTTGAGGGATCCAAGGCTCACGCACTGGTGGTGGCCCTGCGGCTTTGGAAAGAGGCGGTGCGCTTCCCCTTAAGCCCCACTTTCACTGTGGCTCTCCACCTGGGCTGACCGGCTGATGCTATAGCCGGCTTTTTTTTTTTTTCTTTTCTCTCTTCCAAAACCTCTTTTTCTTCTGCAGAAAATTAGAAAATGATTTTTTTTTAAAAAAAGAAAAGTACCTGCTGGGACTTTGTTTCTTCTTTCTCTTGATAAGTAAAATAAAGATGACTGTGTGCAGGAGAGATAGGGAAGCGGGCTGCGGCGAGAGAAAAAGTAAGGTTACGGAGATGTTTGGCTTAGATGTCTGCAGTCGAGATTGCCCAGATATCTGGAAATTAAGTCATTTAAGTGCCAGAGTAAATTTAAAGTAAAAGCGAAACATTCAGTGGTTCATTCTTAAAACTTCTCTTTCAAGCTGGTAGGATTTCTTCACCCACTGTAGGTGATGCCTTCCTCCTCACCCTCCCCTAAAAGGCAAGTGAGGGATGTAATTAATGTCCAGAGAGCAGCGAAGTGCAACTCTTTCCTCGGCACTCCGAGGTTTGCAGATGCTCCACGGTCTTGGCGTGTAGGTCTCCTCTCTTCTCCGGGGTCCTGTTGTCGCAGTTTCCCTGTTTTCCTACTGGAGGCGTTGTTTGAATTGGGTTTGTTTGTAGTGGGTTCTTTCTGTCTTTCTCTAGGTGCAAACCGCTGGAAGTTGTTTGATATTCATTTCGGCTTCGTAATTTATACTTTTGGCCCAAACAAAATCTGTTTTAGTGTGACGAAGTCGTTGCTTGCGTTGCATCTGGCGTGTAGTAGTAGCGATTCAGGGTTTTCCCTCTCCTCTAGGTTGCTTGTGCAGATTCCACTTTGAGTCGTTTCTCCCCTCCTCCCCTCTGATATCTCTCCCCCTTTCCCCCCTCCTTCCGTGTCTCTCTCTCTCTCTCTCTCTCTCTCTCTCTCTCTCTCTCTCTCTCTCTCTCTCATTTCATTTCCTGGAGTTATTTAGTTTATGAATGGTCCCAGGGCCATCATGAGGGGGGTGGAGCTTCAGTTCCTACAATCCCTATCCGAGCTGTCACTGCTTTAGCCAATCCGAGAGAGAAGACAGGCACGCTTGGCAAACGGTAGCAGCCACCGCTGCACTTGATAAAGAAAGAGGTTAAAAAGAGAAGTAAGAAAATAGGAGATAGTAGAAGTCAAGTGTTCGCACACATTTTACAGTCCCCTGTTCTTTATCCTCTTATCAGTTGCAGAGAAAAAAAAGGGAGTGTATATAGAAGGGATTATCCTGAATATGGCTGGGATAACGATAACGCAAGGGAGAGTAGCAGTGGTTCGGAAAGGTTTTTCGTTTTTGTTTTCAGTAATTCAGCATTGTGCAGGAGAAGGTGCACACTCTTAACAAAATTACTTTGGCTTGAAGGCAAATGGGAGGAGAAAGGGGAACTTGGGAAAGGACCTAATTTTTGTGGGTGTTTTCCTCCATCCTGTGAAGTCTTTCTCCTCTTCTCTCCTCCCATTGTCACCAAGAGCCAGAGCAGTTGCTGTGTATGTACCAGTGGGGGGTGGAGTGGATATCCGCGAGGGTTTATAAATATAAATCTCTTGTTAGTAATTTCCATATGCTATTGGAAAATGGCAGGACAAAAACTAGTCCAAGCATGTTGTTTGATATTTCTTTTATAATTAAGATTCAAACATATCAAATATCATTATTCATCATTACAAGAACTCACTAGTTACCAGAGAGAAAATGTCATGAGAAATAGTGTGAATTGATGTAACATTTGGTAGGATATACTTGTAAGTTAAAATAAGCTTTTAAAATTGTGTCAAGCTAAATGAAAATGAAGGGGAGTATATGTTGACCTGAATTAAAGTTTTCTTAATATGTTGATGTTGTAAATCTAATTTTGGATATACACTCAGGCAGTAAGGCTTTAGTTCTAAAATGATTTTATTTTCATAATTGACTCACTCTTAAAAGACTTGACTGCTACAAAAAACTATGCCTGTCCTGTTATTGATCGCACAGATGGCTTCACTCCTCCCTTGGCATTTCAGTGAAACTCATGCATGTGCCTTCAGTGAGTGTATCATTCTTAACAAGTACTCAGGGTATTCTTTTAGAACTTTTGAGTGAGAAAAGGCGGTAACATTGTTTCTGGTTTGCTATCTTTGAACTTAAGTTGTCTAGATTCTGAGTCGTTTTAACACTCTCAGGTAGATGGGATTTTTATTTGATTTGGGAGATAATATTCCAGCCTGGATTATGATAAAAATAAAAATTTATGAAGCCGTTTAGGTGAGGCAAAACCCAGTAGTGTGCCTTTTGTAGAATCTCCAGGCAAGGCTCTACTTGCTGTCTTAAAGCCCAACCAGGTTTACTTAAATTCAATTGCACAGGGGAAGTTAATTCTCTCCATCTTGTTGGTGTCAGATACTTGGACTTCTTGGGGTTTCCTTACATCTCTGGAGTGGACCGCTGGCTGCTTGTCACCCTGCCTCTTGCGTTGCCAAAATCTCTAAAGAATATTTGCGGTTTTTTTCCTTTTTAATCAAGCCGGATTTATTCCTTAGTGTCATCTTCAAATGGCGAGGAATTGGGAAGAATAGAGGAGTCAAGAGTAAGCTAGGTAAAACTCTGGGACTCAGAGCTTTAGACAACTTTTCCGGAGTGGCCGAGACTTGGGGCGGCCGCGGGTTCCAGTCTTGAAGCAGCCCGCGTCGGGGAACGCTTACTGCTGAAGGATGGAGGGCAGCTGCGGCGCTCGGAGTTCGCGCGTGGGGAGGCTCAGGCTGTTGGTAACTCTGCTCCTCCTCCCGGGGTCGCGTTGGTGCTCTGGGAGATCCTATGGGGCAGGAGGGGCATTTTGCCATCGGGAGTTGCGTGACCAGCTGGGGAGGATTCCATAGCAACTTATCCCGAGAGCAGTTTTTGGGCGGAGACTGGTGGCGGGGCTGGAGGGTGCGGAGCAGTCCCTCCTCATCTTCCGAAGTGGCGGCTGTTTCTTCGCTCTGTTTTGCGCTTGGCCCTGGACGCTCCCGTGAGTGAGTGAGTGCGATCTGCCTGCAGTGGCGGACGGTCCCTGCGCGGGACTCGGGGCCGCGACGCCGCCGGGAGGCGCCCCGCGCTCTGCCGCGCGCTGGCCCCTGGTGGAGTGGCCCGGGCCGCTGTCTTCGCACCGCCGCGGCCTGACACCCCGCTCCTCCTCTGCTCCAGGCTCTGTCAAGCATGACTAAGTTTCCTGGCACCCTTGTTCCCGCGTTTGTCCACTTTTACTTACAGAGGCTGAAGGATGATAAAACGTTACAAATGTTTTGATTTAAAAACAATTCATTACCAATTTACCCTGTCTAAGGTAGATGCTGTAGTAAATAATAAATCAGTTAAACAAAGGCGACTTTAATTTATTGCCGGGGTACTAATTAGAACCATCATTGAAGCAATAAACTTAAACACTTCCAGCAAATAATCCTCCCCCCATCCCCTACCTCACTCGCGGTGGCCTCAGCCCCAAGCAGCTTCAGCTGTGTTTTAGGCTCCTCTCTTCCTCTGGCTGAATAATTGAAGGGGGAAACGGTATCTGAGAGGCTATAATTGAAGAGCCCCGGTCACCTCCGCTTTTATGTATGTTAGTATAGAAGTCCATCAGCGGCTTCTTGATGGTGTATTAAAACGAAGTGGCAGCCCCTTCTGCAGGAGATACCGTATTCTATTAAAGGAGACCGAGGGAGAGAAGGAAACTCCAGAGGCTAAAAGCCACTTCAAGTCTTCAGACCGATTGATCTGTATTCTCTTGTTATAATCCGTCTCATCATACTTGAGTTAATGAGGCAAAGGAGGGGGAGCGAAATCTGATGGTCCTTGACAAATTCATTAGGGAGGCTGCAGGACGTTTTATTTGACTGTTAAACATCTTGTTTGTTTGGTTTAGGTAGTGCCAACATCAGCATGCTTTCTGCCCAGAGCTGTGGTGTTGGGCTGGCTGCAAGGCAGTCCTAAAAAGGGAAGGACATCAGCCAGTGATTTGATTTTTTGTGTTTAGGATAGCATTGAGCCCGGAACCTGAAGATCAGCTGGGCTTTATCTTTTCCCTCATTACATTTGTTTTACAAGAACGTAGATGATAATTCTGAGGTGGGTGTGGTTTTAGTTACTATAAAATATGTGTATGTTTAAAACTTTAGTCTGAAAATTTCCAAGATCATTTAAAAAGTTGAGTCAAGTTATGTGAATCACAGAAATGTGAATGTTTTAAGTTCCAGAAAAGTCAGTTTACTCATTACATTCTATTTGTGCTCATGATTAAACTTGAGTAATTGGATTTCCTCTTTAATTGAAACCTTTATGCATATAGAGACTTGAAGTAAAAACAAAACTTTACATAAATACATTTTCAAAATAAAATAGATAATATTTGAATTTGGGAGACTTTATATTTAAAAGTATAATCAGAACTAGGTACTCTGATGCTAAAATATGGTGATGAGTTGACAGAACACTTAGAAACTGAAATACCTCTAATTAAAGAATAATGGAGTGGCTGGGGTTGTGGCTCAGTGGTAGAACATGCTTGTCTAGCATGTGTGAGGCCCTGGGTTCGATCCTCAGCACCACATAAAGATAAGTAAATAAAATAAAGGTAAGGTGTCCATCTACAACTGAAAGTATTTTTTAAAAAAAGGAATAATGGAGAATAGGATAGAATGCTAATCTTGTGATATTTTTGTATGATAATAAGACCTGATTTTTTTTTTCTCAAAAAATAGTACATAATCCAATTGTGAAACTTTCTTACCTAGGGCATTCATTTATATTTCTTTTTAGCATGGACTTAAACAGCCTCCTAAGTGCTTTGAGAAAGAGCGCTGCCTTCCATTTATAGGAAAACAGTATGGGAGAAAAAAGAAAGCTAATGCCCTTTGCATGTCATTTTTATACATTCCTGCATTGCTGATGAAGCTTGCACTGCTGCAGGGAATGTATGGATTTTTTAAAAAAAATGATTCAGTAGTTTGTGTTGTATTTCTCAGAAGCAAAACCAAACTAATGGATGAAGTCAGTGCTGCTGTACATCTGACAGTTATAATCCTGTTTATGTTTCCAAAGAATACAGAATCCTTAACTGTTTTATTTGGTGCTGATCTTTACTTAGTAATGTATTTACTAAGTTAAAATTCAGTACATTTTGTACTTTATCAGATTAGTGAGATTTAAAATGTATCTATTATTCTATTTATAGAAATAATAAACAGTATTTCAATAATCTCTTCTAAAGAGTATACAGATTTTAGAATATATGATCTTATTTTCCAGGAAACATTTTAGAAGCGCTGAAAAAATTAAATTACTGACTTAAAACCCCTCTCTGAAGGATTTATAATTTTTAGAAAAAACAAAAGACCACATGATTACCTGTATATATTCTTATTCTCTGAAATCTAACTTTGAAACATTTATACACTTGCTAAATTTTTGTTCTTATATAATTAACATAATTATAAAAATGCTTTATTTTTTAAAAGAAAATTTGAGGAGGATCAAAATATAAATTGGGAGATGAAATATTTTTAGGTTCTCTGAATTTAAGAATGAGCACAGTAATAACAAATAAAAGTAAATAACATGAACATTAGTTGTTAGTGAATTAGTTGAAATTTTCTTGAAGTAATTATATTTAAATATATGTAAGTTTTAATGATTGTCAATATTATACTGTACACATTATATTAAAAGTCAAAATAAAATTATATTCTATTTTTATTACTATCTGTCAATTCTCTGTTAACAGATCTACGTTTCCCAAACTGAAGTATCACAGAAATTGTTTAATTAAGCTATTGATAATTATTATTATGGAATCAATATAGAATAACCAGGAGTTGAAAATTTGCCTTAAAGAGTTCACCACTGTGCCTGTTAATTATTTTAAACTGTCAAGTATGCTGTTGAAACAAGATTTTTTCTCTTCCCTACGAAGTACCTTTTATTTTTTTTTTTTTATTTTTTTTATTTTTTTATTTTTATTTTTTGTAGATGGACACAATGTCTTTATTTTATTGCTTTGTATGTGGTGCTGAGGATCGAACCCAGGGCCTCACGCATGCGAGGCAAGCGCTCTACCACTGAGCCACAATCCCAGCCCCACGAAGTACCTTTTAAAAAACAAAACAAAAACCTCATAATGTCTTTGGTTGGTAACCCAAGGGTGTTCTCATTTGAACAGTTTGAATTTAAGATAATGTTATGTCAGGTGAAAGGAATACCTTTAACTTTGCATAGTAAGCCTATCAAACTCTACTGAAAAATGCAATGCTTTTATATACTTTTGACCAGCATTGTTTTGTGGACATTTGAAGTTTATTTGAATTACCATGGATACTATTGTACGTATGATTAGTGATATTTGGCCCTAATTAGACTTTTACATGTATAACTCTTATATTAAGTAGGATGAGAAAGTTGAAAGTATGTGTTAGGGTTTCTTCCCAAGTTGAATAAACAATTGTCTGAATGAGTACTATATTAAACTATATATAATTGCATTTCACTAGAATAAACAATAATAGAGTAAGAAACTTGTGCTTAGGAAAATGGAAGTAAGTAGCTTTTAGCCTGACTGAAAAAAGTTGCCATTATATACCTGAGCTGGGACATAGATATCAAGAACATTCAAATTAATTTAGCAAGTATTTTTCAACAGGTGGTTCTTTGAACTTGCTATATTCTCACTTATTTTGGCATATGTATTTTGGCATTACCAAGAATGATTTAGCTCTTCCCCATTTTAAATATATACATTTTGAATCGTAACAATCACATTCTTTTTATTTCCCTGTATAAGCAGTTGTTCTGGAAAGTTAGAATAAGATTCATATTCTTGTCTTCTTTCTTTCTTTCACAATTTGAACAACTTAGCATACTGTAGGGTGAGCATTATACTTTACCTGCCAAGTAACTTTTGCTTTTCTGACTTTTGGCTTTCACTATAATCTTCAAATAAAAGGATGCATTTAGTGGAGACAACACTTAACTATTAGGGGATGGTTATATAATACATGGATCATTCTATGTATTTCTTCTACCTAGAGAACCAAATTTTGCTGATCTTTGATATAAGTTTCAGAAGATGGACAGGAAACCAGGATTAATTGAATACTGAATTTAATAATAAAATCAAAAGTTGATTTTATGGTTTAAAGAATGTGTTTATTTTGTTTAATTTTATTTATGAAGAAGATGTTTCATTTTGTTTATGAAAATACTACTGTTGACTTACCATAGTGTATGGTATGGGTATGTGATCTTAAAGCCATCCTTACTTGCTGTGATCTCTTGCCATCAGTGCCAGACATTGATGAAACAGATGAGTGAGATTAGTGATGTAGATTACGCCAGTACTAAGCTACACTCAGTTCAAAACGTAAGACTTGAAAGTATGTACTGTATTTCTTTGAGGTCATATGAGACATTTTGTGTATCCGTGTTTAAAATTGTCAGCTAAGCATACCTTATGGCTAGATTTTTTTATATACTTTAGGAAACTAGTCATTTATAATATTTCAGTTTATTTTAAATACATTGGCTTTGCAGCACTCCATCTATATTATTATTAGTAGTACTACTTTGGAATCAATCTTCTGCTAAGATTACAGGAAATTTTTAATGGCTGTTGTTTTGCTTTTAATGCAAATGTTAAAAATCTAGCCTGTTTCTTCATTCAAATGTTGTTAATTAGAGTAGAAGTGATGTGTACAGAGGGTTTCTCTTATTCCTTGTAGTGGTTAAGCAGCAACAACAAATTCCTTCATTGGCTGTGATTTATGTATAGAAGACATCTGTATAGTATAAATGAAATTGTATCTGATGGTCTAAGGAATGGAAACTTTTCCTTTAACCATCTGAAATAAAGTGAGGATATGAAACAGCTGCCTTGGCCTATGGTATCAAGGTCTTGCCAGTCTGTTTCTTTTCTGAATTTTCCCTTTCTATCTTCCCTCATTATCTTTGGATCCTAAAGAGTCATTCTCTTTATTTTCTGACTGATTTTGTCTGTAGACAAAAATCTAAGTTAGCAGGTTTAAATCAATCTAGATAGAGTGAAAATCTTTGATCTATGACTATGACTGTTTCTAAACGATTTGCTTGCTGGGACCAGACACTGTCCATGCCCTTTCACTCTGCTATCAGCTAGGTACACACAAAGGACCTGCAAAGCTTCCAGATGCATAGTTAATCATCATATTAGGTCAGCAAAGGGTTCCAGCCATACTTAACTTGGTCTTCTATTTCTAATAGTTATGTGTTCTATAGGAACTTTTCGTTAAATTTCTACAAATTATCATTTTCTCCATAGTCAAAACTTTCTACAAATTATAGAATCAATTTAAAATCAATGACATAAATCTACATATTTTTCCTAAATATAAAATTGTTGCTGTCATGTAGCTTACCTAGACCAATAAAATAAAGGGGGAGACATTGCAAAAGTATCAATAAAGAATATCAATCTAAGGAGCAGAATGTTTGTCCTGGTGTGACTGTTTGGGTAACCTTGATGAAGTCACAATCTCTACTCATTATTTTTTCAATTGTTAAATGATAAGTTTGGACTAAGCAATCTCTCATGTTTAAATCTCTCATGTTTATATCTCATGATATAAAAGTCTAAAATTTCTACCACAATAAGACTAATGTTGCTGTTGACATCTTTATTATTTTATTTTGATCAGAAATCTGGGAAAGTTTAGACTTTCGGTGCTGCTCTAATAAAGGTATATGAAAGTATTTAACATGAAAAAATCATAGATAACAAGCTTACAGATATTTTAGACCTCAGAAAAAATAGCACATTTTAGATTGGAGACAGTTATGAGGGACAACAAAGCAACCTGGAAGAAATGCTAAGAGTATATTAATTATTGATAGGAATTAGACCTTAGGATTATTAAAACAAAACATCATGTGTATTCTTGTATACATATAAAAAGTAGTATGTGTTTAAAGTGGTTTTAAAGTGTGGACAAGGTTAGCAGGTGCTTTTCTTTCCTAAAATGTTGAATGGACCTTCAGCATTTTTGGCATTGTCATGAAGATTGGGTATTCTGTAAATATTTGTTCTTGAAAGCAAAGAAAGTTCCAAGTTTACAAATAAGGTAAAAAAAAAAAAACTTGAAAAGTCTTGTCCTTAGAAAAATGGCTTCAGTCTTAGCAACTATAATATTGTACTAAAAGATAGACCCAAGCTGGAAAATGGTTCACAAAGCATGTGTCACTAAAGAAAGGAAAGGTTCATTCTACTTTCAAATGCTTTTCACTTGTTTTCATCAGAAGATCTGACAAGCATAAAAGTGTTAACATCTTTTATTTTACAGATGTTCTTAGTTTTCCCTCAAACTGTAAAAGATGCTGTACCAGAGTAGCATGGTAGGAAATAATTTCAACACCTCTTTTCACTTATGTGATACTCACTTTTTGTCTAAACTTGTGGATATTTTTGGAAGGAAAGAAGTGAAGCAGAAAAGATAACACATTGAGATCTAATTATTCTCATTTTGAGACAGATCAGTTGGTCTATCTGCTGTATTATAAATTCTCCCTAAAATAGCTTGCTATTAGGCATAGTTGAGTTACTTTTACTTTTGTGTTCTGTTCATTGAAAGTGCCTGATCAATGCAGTTATGAGTGCCAGGTGACCACCAAGAGAGTTGTTGATGGACACTCTGTGAGTTTGCAAAGTGCAAACCTAAAAGACTGAGAGATGAGAAATGCATTGCTATTTGTGAATTTATGTTTTATCTTACTTCACTTGAAAATTTATGAGTAGTGTGGCTTAAGGGTGCTGGAGTTGTGTGTTCCAGGGCTTGCCCCTACTGATAACACCCTTGTTGGCGTGAAAGTGCAATGCAAATTATGACAGTTACAACCTTCTGTTTTGTTTAACCTGTCAGTAGATTTCCTGGCTCAGTGCTGAGGGCAATGGTGTGTTCAGCTAGTCCATATTCACCTAAACTTAAAAGGTCAGGTTTCTACAGGCAAGCCTAGTCAAAGCCTAATTGATGAGGAGGGCAGGGAGACAGAATTTACTGTTCTGTTGGCTAGTTTCATATCGTTAGGTTGTCCTGAAAGCATCAGGCAGTCACAGCCCCTTTCATGTAAGTGCTGACCCTAGACAGGAGCTGACAATCAAAGGAGGCAGCCACAGGAACCAGTGCAAGTAGGCTATTGATTTTTCAGTTAGGTCTAAGTAGTTTGTAGTATGGGTAATGGGTGACAGAGGCAGGTATGTCATTATCAATGAGCTTGAGAACAGTAGCGACAACCCTCCCTCATATTTCCTTCAGTACTGACAGTATGCATCCAGAGACGGTCAATAAATCGCCCAACCTTTAACTGACAAGTGAGTTGGAGGTTTAGGTTGAGGGGTGGAAGTTATAGAGCTAAACTTCTCTACTTGTACATGTACTAGATCTAGCAGTAGAGTTAGTAATTATATCGTAACATTTTGAAGTTTTGATTTGGATAAGGCTGTGCAGCTCTGAAAATGAGAACTCAATATGAAGCATTTGCAAATTTAAGAAGCATACTTACTTAATTAAATAAAGATATAAATGAGACATTTATTTGTAAAGGTACACTTAAAAGATATTTAAATTAGGTTATTATGATACCATTTTGCTTTTATTTTAGGCTAGCTCTTTATTTAAAATGAGATATTCCTGTTAAAAAATTTAAGTTGTTAGAAATCCATTTAAATTCCTAGTTTCTTCTAAAATGTTTTAACCTCAGACCAATTTTAAATAGGGCAAACAAATCAAGCAACTTGAACCATTTGTACATGCAACCAAGCAGTTGTTAGTTGACCTTCAAATTTGTTTTATATTATTTTTCCACAGTAAAATAATCAAAAATAGACTACTTAATGTTCAAAACTTGATTAATCATGGTTACTTCTGAATTTATGAAGAAATAGTCTGATTTTTGCTTTAAAACATTTCATGTGAATGTTTACATTTTTGAAGATCCAGTTTATGTTCACGTGAACACAGAAGTGTGATGGGTTTTGAGTTGAACTATATTTGTTCTAAAAGGGATGAAAATAATTTTGAGATACTTACAATTTAAACCAATCTCTATTTTGTTATATTAGTAATATAAAGAGAAGATAATATTTATAACTAGAAGTGGGAGTTTGGGTTGTACCAGGATCCTTGCAAACTATCACATGCTTACTTTTTTTTTTTAATAAACTTTAAACAAATTGAAATAAAACAGAAAAGTAAATGTTTTTAAAAAACTTCCTTAAATAACTTATCGTTATGATATCTTGTTTAACTCTGTGATATTGTACAGAACCAGAGTTTAAGTCTGTGGTATCATCTAGCTGTGGAGTACCCTGTGTGGCTACATGAATCATTTCCACTTGTCCAATGCAACAAAATTCACTTTTCAAAAAAACACTAACTACCAGGTTAATACACAGTGGAGGCATGAATGCTTAAGTATTTTCTTAAGTTTATAGTGGCATATCTGTGTGAATGCTCCTGTCTTATTTTTTAAGAAATAGAGAATCCAGAATTTAAATATAGTGAAAGATGGCTACTATCAGTATTGTTTTTAAAAAGCTTTGAGATGCTGTAATTAACATTGAAGGAAGATTCCTTTGAGTCTCTTGAATTGGTCACCTTCTGAGGTTTACAGATTGTTAAAGCAAGATTCCTTTCATGATCATTATTTTTCTTCTCCTTTTTATTAATCCTCAGCATAGTCTGTATTTTTCCTGTAGTATTAAATAAAAGATTTAACCTGAGAATCTTGCAACCTTTATATTATTAGCTATGTTATAGGTAGAACTTCTTTTGCTTCATTTGTTATCTTTCCTGAATACATTGCTTTTTCAGGAATGAAAAAAAAAAGCTGCAGAAAGGGGGACAAATTAAATTTTCATGAAAGAAAATCCTAATCAGCAGTGACAGTGTAAGAGAAAGATGATTGCCACTTGGTCATTGTGGAGAGGCACTTAGATTTGGTGTCAGTGCTTCTGTTAATGATGACTAATGTCTTTCTTGGAGCAAGTGCATGCTCAAACATACTGCTACAGTCTAGAGAGGGAGGGCTCAGCAATAGGCACCAGTAAGCAAAAGCATTAGGTATTCTAAAACAAAGACTTCTTAATGCAGTCAGTTTGGCAGTTGCTCATTAGAAAATGCAAACATAATTCTAAGGCATTAAACCACAAATGAAAACCTATTTTATGTTCCATACCTATAGATATTGTTTTTATATTAAAATGCAAATAATGAAGGAATGTTAATAAGATATACTGTCCTTTTGTCACAGAAATGGGTACATATATTGCACTGAACACGTGTTAAAGTTTTAAGAAGCAAACTTAGAGCAGATTTTTTCACACCACATTTCTGTCCCTTGAGCCAATGCTTTATGCTTACAAAAAGAGAATGAATGACTCAAAGGATTTTTTTAGATCTTTTAATCTTAAATATATTGCTTACAAGAAGAAGATGACATGTGTTATTTCTTCAGCTTTTCCCCAAAGTGTAAGACCTTTCAGAAGGGCATTTGCAGTGCTTGTCATATTTTTTCATATACATCTTATTGGTCTGACATGTCTCTAGAACCATGAGAACACAGATGTCATTGCATTCAGACAACACTAATTACTCTGGGATTTTTGCAGCCTCAGTGCCTGCATGTAACTGTCGATTATGATTGTTCATGCAGCCTACAGTGGGGACACTTTGCACATGAAAATAGTGAGACACAAAAATAGTGAGACAGGCCTTTTAGGCCCCTATTGTTCTCCCAAAGAACTTGGAAGAAAAAACAAAATCCTGACACATCAATTTTATTCAGCATTTTACATTGGGACCATGTTTTGGCAACATTTTCTTTTTCTGAAGTGAGTGTGTTAAGCTTTTAGTGTTCAGTGAAATCTATTATCCATCTGTTCTTTAACCTTCTTGAACAGTCTTCCACATTACTTTGTCTTCAAGCTTCATGGGAAATTTCTTTATGTAGCTTATAGTTTGAAAGAAACGCTAATTGTGGTATGAGTCTTTAGAAAGTGACAGTGCAAAACAATAAATATGTATGATGTGTTCTTTTGGTGTGCGATTTAATGTTTAATGAGAAGCTGCAGCAAATACGGTTAGTCTCAGTTTAGATAAGTGCAATCATCTTATGCTTTTAACACAGGTCAGTTCTTTTCTTTGTTTAATTTTCTCTATCATTCTAGATTTTATTTGATGATTCATGATGTTAAGGTGGTTTTGTAATAGCAGAGGTCAAACAGTGGTCAGACCTGGGCCCTCACTTAAATGTGAAAACCAAATACATGTTTTGATAAAAAAGCATAATCTGTGTTAATTACCAATTGGAAAATAAAAACCTCCAATAATGTAACTTCATATGCTGATGAAGCAAAACTGAAGCAGCTTGATCAAAGATGTATGATGAGATAAAACTGCAGTCTCTGCTGTACAGTTATAGTAATTATGACTAATGAACCGTCCAGTCTGGATGAAATGGCATGCCCACAGGGACTGTGTCCAATCAGTTGTGACTTATGCAAGCTGAACAAACCATTGATGGGATTCCAATTCTATATCCTAAGAAGTATACTCTTTATTATTAATATGGCTTTTGCCTAGGTGATTTAAAGTGATTGGAAGTTATCTAAATTTTGTTAAATTTAGAATATAGTTCTTTTCTTTTTTTTCATACATGTATTTAAGGTTGAGCACAAATTTATTGTGACCTCTCCTTTACCTCTTGTTTTTTAAACACACTGAAGTCACTATTCTAACACAATTCTGTGGCTATTTGTTTGACCTTCCAGTGTTTTACTTCTGAAGTCTCCACGTTTTAGAGCTATTGTTTCATTTTGTCAGGGTATATTATTCCCTAACCAGATACTGAGGGAAATGCTTCTGCTTCTGCAATAATAATAGCATATATGAAACTTGGATTATGTGGCAAACCTTGTGCTAAGTGCTATGCCTGTTATTAACTCATAAATTCTCACAACCTCCTTTGAAGAGAGTAGTATCTTTGTCATCAGCATTTTATAAATGAAAAAATAGAGATGTGGGAAGGCAGACTAACTTGCCCAAAGTTACGTGCTTTTAGGAATCTCGGATTGCCTTGTGCAGGTTTGTTATGTACTTCTGACCCACATCTATTTTGGAATGATTCTCAGTTTTCCTTTTTTTCAGCCAGGATTAATTTTTGTTCTCTGGTATTTGAATGAATTGTAGGATACTGTAAAACTGAGAGCTTAGGTACAAGTCTAGAAGTCTAGTTTTACAGGTTACTAAATTCTAGTTAGGTTCTTGAGGTCCTGGAGGCTTTCATTCAACAAAATTCAAGTTGCTAGGGCTTTTAGGATGGAGTTTAGGGATGCGTGCTTTTGATATGCATACAGGTTTAAACTGTAAGAAATTTATAAATTTGACGCAATCTTGAAACTGTTAAGTTCTAATGATATAACAATCTCCCTACTTATAAGAAAGGGTGATTTCCTTCTGGAATTATCTACATTAACATTTTCCCACCAAACCAGTTATAGTCCTCATCATAATGTTTTATTCTTCCCAGCACTTTACACACTACCTGCTAGATAGTAGGTTTTCAATAAACATGTGGGAGAAGAGGGTAGGAATTAAAGAAGAAAGGGCAACTTTTCAAAGATTAAAAAAATTGATACTTTTATAATATACATACTTATGTTCTATTTCCCATGCTTGTTTTTCACTTAGAGAAGTAGAATGACAACATTATCATTATGTCATTACATTTTAAAACTCTACCTATTCTACTTTGTTGCTCACTGACCCCCGCTGTGCTCCAGAGAGCACCTTGAGTTGATACTCCAGGTTTCAGTTCTCTCAAACAGTCCCCTGCTGTATGTTGTAGTTTTTGTTGTCTCCTGTATCTTATGATCCATGTATTCCTTTCCATTTATTAACTTACTAATATGCAAAGTTGTCGGAAGGCAAGGTGACTTATTTACTTGGTGGCATTACATGACTAGTACATAGTCATGCTTAATAAATGCCTATAGACAAATTGGGAAATTTGATATCCTCCTCTTTCCTGGAGATTTCTATCACCAAGGTCAAATTTTCAATGTGAGATGTCTAGAAATAATATTCCAAAAGCCTTTCAAAACTCAGTATGATCACCATACTGCCTACTGGGTTCTTATTCTGTGCCAGGCACTATGCTAAGCACTTTAATTGTCATAATCCTTTCAACAAATCCATAATGAGTTATGTCCTACCATTATCCCTGTCTGTATAGGAACCAAGGCAGAGAGATTAAATAACTTGCTTCATTCTAAAGCTAAGAAGTAACAAAGCATGACTTGCAAAGATGCTGACAGTTTATTTTTTATTTTTTTTAAATTTTTTTTTAGTTGTAGATAGATGCAATATCTTTATTTTAATGTGGTGCTGAGGATCGAACCCAGTGACTCACGCATGTGAGGCAAGCACTCTACCACTGAGCCACAGCCCCAGCCCCTGACAGTTTATTTTAAAGCCATCACCTTTTCTTCTCTATCCTGTCAATGCCATTCTGTTTTGCTTAAAATGTCCTTTCTGCATTTGTCCATGACAGTTCCTTAAGTTCTGCCTTCCTATGACTTAAATGGTATCCATGGCACACCTACCTTTCCTTGTCTTCACAAGAATCTCCAAAGCCTTCCTTTTTACCCATTAGTTTTCCTGAGAGAAGTATAGAACTCCAGTATCTTACTCTAAAATTTTATAACATGATCAGCTGATGTAGATAGGTAGGGGTCTGTGGCTCATGTTGTTTTTGTTTTTGAAATATGTGGATGAACAAGTAATGTCATAATTGTCATCATTTAGGGATGTTTTGAGGAAATGGTTGTGGGTTAGCAAATTTCTAAAGTAAATCGTGGCAAATCACTGGGAAAATATTTGAAATTTAATTCTGGTTTTGAAGTGATGATGGGTAGTTATATCCATGGCTGTCTATAAAAGATGGAAATGGAGTTAATAAAATGCTGCATATTTTATACTTAAGGAACATTGTGGCTTATAATGAGTCTTTACATAAAACTGAAACCACTGTGTTATCAAAGAGGAAACACTTCACTAAATACAGTAAACTCTCAGAGATAAACTGACATCAATTTTAGTTTCTGTTTTGATTTCAGCTTTTACCTGGAAGTTTAAGACACTGTATTACCTAAGGGCTGAAATATTTTCCATGTGTATTTTACCTGTGTATTTTGATGACAGGCATTTAGTTATGCATGTTCTTACTCACTCAGTAAAGGCCAATTTATATTTAGCTAGAAATATTGTCATGGTCAGTACCATTTCTATTAGTGAAATAACATTTTAATCTGATTTTAGTAACAGTTATTGATCTTCCTTTAACTTTTAAGATGAAAATTAATTAATTTTTCCAAATATTTTAATTGGAAATACTTAACTAGAAAAAGTCTAATAAGGTTCTAAAATAATTTTATATTTTTAAGTCAGTCTTTATTTCATGTTGTTTTTATTAAATCATGTTTTATTCATTCATGATTTCTCTTATACCTTTGACTCTTTTACATATAATTCAGGTATTATTATAACTTAATTTTTAGAGCCCATGAAAATACCATGTGATTCTTCCTTGGTACTTTTCTTATAGGAGAATTAAAATTGGGGATTTCTGTAGCTCTAATACATTAATTATATTTTAAGTAATTCAAGAGATGCAATTTTAAATGAAAGAAGGCAACAAACTATGTCCATGGTATGAATTTACATACATTAAACATATTAAGGTTAAACTTGAAGATAATAAGCAAAAGGTGAAAAATAGTTAAAGTATATGAATAGTAGCTTTCGAGGAGTTTAATTTGTTTATTGTTTTTATTCAGTAAATTTATAACTTTTAGGTTGTATCACTTTATTTTATGAAGTCTTTTATGTGATAAAGAAATAAGTCAGGATCGCATTGTACCTCTTACACATCACCTTGGATGTTTTCAACTGCAGTTACCAGGAGAGTTGTCATATTTTAGAAAAAATATTTCTGTAATGTGTATACTGCTTTTCTATAGTGTTGTGTGTGATCAATATAAAAATTTTTAAAGAGGATAATATTATAATATTTCTTCTTTGTTATATGACTCTAATATTCATTAGCCTTATTGCTAAGATTGCAAAGGCCTATATTTGGGCTTCTGTACAAATTTGTCATTAGATTAAAAATTTATTTCAGGGGCTGGGATTGTAGCTCAGCAGTAGAGCGCTTGCCTCGCATGTGTGAGGCCCTGGGTTCGATCCTCAGCACCACATACAAAGCAATAAAATAAAGACATTGTGTCCATCTACGACTAAAAAATATTAAAAAATAAATAAAAATAAAAATTTATTTCAAAGAAAACAGTTCTGAGCAGCAAGGAAGTAGGTATGGATAGGACATAATTTTGTCATCTAGTACTCCTTAGTCTAATAATGTTTGCACTGTTTGCGGGTAAGTTTTAAGAAAATATATTTTAGATAAGTTATTATCTGTTCTGATAATACATATAACTTGGCTTTGTTTGGGTCTTTCTGCTTCCTTATTTTTTTCATACCAGGACGTTACAAGCTTATTTTTTCCCTGTCCTATAAACATTCACTGAGAACATATGGAGGAGAGGAGGGGGAAGTTGCCTATGTATAGAGAAAATGAATATGTAGTTATATTGCCATTTATCATAGTTGCCTATAGCAGAGAGTGTATGTGTGTAACTTTGCAATCATTATCTCTGCCGCTCTCCCATTCTAGTTTTCAGATAAAGTAAACACATGCATAGCCTTTGACAGAAAAATGTAATGTTCAAATTGCAAATAGGGAGAGAGATATCCTTGGAAAACAACCAGTGAATGCTCAGCAACAATGAAAAGAGCTGAGATGCACAGAATATTGTATGCTGATTGATCTATTTGCAGACAAGGAAAAAAGATGTCAACTGCTCTCATGCATTTAAGGCCAATCTTCATGCAAGAGCCAAGAGGCTCAGGAGATATTGTATGAGCAAAAATAACAGAAAAGAATTAAAGAGATGGAGGTTCCTCAAAGGACTAGAAATGGAACCACCATTTGACCCAGCTATTCCACTTCTCAGTATTTATCCTAAGGAATTAAAGTCAGCATACTGTAGTGATGCATGCATACCAATAAACAAATTAATGTTTATAGCAGCACAATTCACATAGCCAAATTATGGAACCAACCTAGCTGTCTGTTAATGGATGAATGGATTGAGAAAGTGTAGTTTATATACACAGTGGGGTTTTATTCAGCCATAAAGAAGAATGAAATTATGTCATTTGCAGGAAAATGGACGGAACTTGAGAGTATTATGTTAGGTGAAGTAAGCCAGACTCAGTCAAAGATTATATGTTTTCTTTCATACATAGAAGATACGGAGAAAAGAGAGAAATAACGATGTGGAGTGGCTTGTAAGAAATAGAAGGGAAACCAGTAAAGGATCTGGGAAAAGGAAAGAGGAGGTACTGGGGAATGATGTTGACTAAATTACATCATTATATTGGGTGCATGTAAAAATACGTAGCCACAAACCCCGCTGTTTATGTATAATTATAATGTACTAATAAACAACATATTCAGGTATAAAAAAGAGAAGAGTGAGAGAGAGCAATAGAGATACAGTCAGATACATGCTGAAGGTAACGAGAGTGGAGCCATTCACAGCAGATGAAGAGTAGTAGTAGAAAGGAGATAGAACATCTCTGGTCCAAAGAGCACATGGAAGCTTTATTATATTCTAAGCCAGAGATATGAGAATGTTGTATGTGTATGCCTGGGGTGGGGATTAGTAGGTTAGTCATATAATCGTGTTTCATAATGATTTCCTACTGTTTTTAAGATTATATTTATTGCATTTTTGTAAGATAAAGGAAAGAATATATATTTATATATTATATGTGTATATAATGTATGTATTCATTTTCTGTTGCTGCTGTAAACAGATTACCACAAATAAGGTGGCTTGAACAATACTGACCTCCCTGGGCTGAAATTAGGGTTATTGGCAGAAATGTATTACTCTTTTTTTTTTTTGGTACTGGGGATTGAACTCAGGGGCACTCGACCACTGAGCCACATCCCCAGCCCTATTTTGTGTTTTTATGTAGAGACAGGTTCTCACTGAGTTGCTTAGCGCCTCGCCGTTGCTGAGGCTGGCTTTGAACTCATGATTCTCCTGTCTCAGCCTCCCAAAGTGCTGGGATTACAAGCGTGAGCCACCGCACCCGGCTAGAAATGTATTACTCTTAAGAAGGTCTAAGGACAAACTGGTTGTCTTGCCCTTTTCAGTTCTAGAGATCTGTCACATGCCTTGGCTTATGGTTTCTTCTTCCTGTCTTCAGAGTCCACACCACGAGGTTGAGTACTGCTTCTTACGTTGCATTTCTCTGACTACTCTTCTACCACCCTCTCCCACTTTCATGGCACTGGTAGTTATTATACCAATATAATAACTTGAATTATCAAGGCTGATTTCCTTACTTTAAATTATCTGATTAGCAACCTTAATTTCTCTTTGCCATATATATGTGTGTGAGTGTGTGTGTGTATATGTATTATATATATATGTGTATATGTATATACATATATATGTTAATCAGCTTTTCATCACTGTAACAAAATATACTTATGAAGAAAAGATGTTTGTTTAGCTAACATTCTGGAGGTTCAAAGTTGAAACAACATAGTACAGACCCTGTGATGAGGGCTAGTCCTTGGCCACATAGTAATGGTATGTGTTCATGTGGTAGCAAGCAAGTGATTTCATCTTGAGCCAGGAGCAGAGAGAGTGGGTGAGGCCAGGCATGGTCCCTTCTTAACAACCTTCTTGTGATAATACCTAAGGTGTCATAAAAGAACTATTTCATAGCCTCAATGACTTAAAGATTTCCTATCTCCCCCTGTCCCTCCGTTTTTTGGGAGGTTACCAGGGATTGAACTCAGGGGCACTTGACCACTGAGCCACATCTCCAGCCCTATTTTGTATTTTATTTAGAGACAAGGTCTCACTGAGTTGTTTAGCAACTTGCCATTGCTGAGGCTGGCTTTGAACTCCTGATCCTCCTGCCTCAGCCTCCTGAATCACTGGGATTATAGGCAGCTCCACTACGGCTAGCTCTCTATATCCCATTTTTAAAGATCCCACCACCTCCCAGTACCTGGAGATGATTCTCCAATCACCTGGACCCTTTGGGGCACCCAAACCATATCCAATCATAGCACCATGTAGGGAAACATATTCATAGTTTCCAGAGATAAGGATCTGGACATCTTTGGAAGAGAATGTTGTTCTGCATATTATAGAATATGAACATGGTTTAGAAATATTTTCATGTCAATAAGTCTGGCATATTAGTGAACTTTCAGTTACTTAGAAAAAGATCTCTCTTTATTCATTAAGAATAGATTAAAACATATACCACTTATGACAATAAGGTTCTCAGGAGGAATTTCATAAATTGTAGTAGAGAATTGCTATTTATGAATTGTTTCAGATAGCATTTACTAATGGTAACTTTTAATCGACAGTGATTCAAATTATGTGTCATTTGAAACTTGTCTGTAATTCAAATTATGTGCTGTTCTAGCAGGTATCCATTTGCAGTTCTTTTTTAAAAAAATTATTAGTTTTTTAGTTATAAATGGACTCAGTATCTTTATTGATATCCCCACCTAAAGGAAGTGGAACCTAACTCTCCACCCCTTAAGTGTATGCTGTGCTTAATGGCTTGCTTCCAAGGCATAGCTGTGGAAAGGAGTTTAAGGAAATTACCCTCCAGTGAAGAAACCTGTCAAACACTGCCTTCGCCAAATGATCAGAGTTAATATCATTAGTCATAAGTCATGTTGATGACTCTGTACCTCTGACGTGATGGGGATGACACTATGACTTTGTGGTTTCCCTTCTCAAAACCCTAACAACAGTCTAACCATGAGAACAACATCTCATAAACCCAACTTAGGGATGTTCTACAAATGTCCTATCTTCGAAGGTGTCAAGGTCATCAAGACAAGGAAAGTCTTAAAAACTATCAGAGCCCAGGGGCTGGGACTGTGGCTCAGTGGTAGAGCGCTTGCCTAGCATGTGTGAGGCACTGGGTTTGATTCTCAGCACCGTACATAAGTAAATAAAATAAAGATCCATTGACAACTAAAAAAATACTAAAAAAAAAAAAAAAAACAAAAAAACAAAACCTGTCAGAGCCCAGAGAAGCCTAGGGAGACACAAAGACTAAATGCAATCTGGTGTCTTGAATGGGATTACTGAATAGAAAAATGACATTAGGAAAACAAATAAAATCTGAATGAAGTGTGGAGTCCACTTAACAGATTCTTGACCATATTAATCTTCATAATGATTATGAAATTATCATTTTCCATGTCTCCTTCTACTTCTATCAGTTAGCAAATACCTTAATGTTCTATATTTCTGCTTCCCTCAGTGTATTTATTTATTACTGGTATGGATTCATGAATTTCTCTTATTTTCAGTGGTTAATAAATCATATATTTTGATAATTATTTTAGTGTTTAACTTGTTCCAGATTTCCCCATCGGGAAGCCTTTCTAGCTTGTTTATGTCTTCTTGGTGTGTCCCTTCATTTTCTGGAGCACTTTCTTACTTTCCAAGTTCTAGGTTCATCTTATAACTTTGCTCTGGAGGCCCTGGAATGAGCTCTTACTCTGAAGGTCCTTGGTTTCTTTCAGTGAGGAATGCTATTAGAAATCAAGATGTTGGCAGTGGTGAAGCATAGCACACGTGTCCTTTTAATAGTGTCTTGGATAATTGTGGTATTCCTTTTGTGTGATTAGTTTAATATCTAGTTATTAAACTTCTTACTTTTAGAAATACTGCATTTTACTAGGAGATCTTATTTTGTGTGTGGATTTTGATATTAAAGTATTGGAAGACCACTTAGGGAGTAGTATCTAGTTTACACACAGCATTTGTATATTTGATAACAACTTGCATTTGTACGTTCACAGAGATGTCTTATAAAATGTCCAAACCACATCATGTGTTTATGCACATTTCCATGGAACTTTTATGATTTATAAGTAATGTTACACCTACCTGTTTGCTGGGAAAAATTATGGTGTTAGAAGGTTCAAATTTAATGCAGAAGTTATCAGTGAGCTTTTCAATAAATATAGAGACAAGCTTTTCTGATTCTTTTTAAAAATTTTTTTTTAGTTGCAGATGGATAGAATGCCTTTATTTTGTTTACTTATTTTTATGTGGTGCTGAGGATCGAAACCAGCGCCTCACACATGCTAGGCAAACGCTTCACCACTGAGCCACAACCCCAGCCTCCTTTTCAGATTCTTTATAAATATATCTATAAGTATTTATTCCACAAAAAATCTTTGAATATTTACAGATACACCAGCTGAGGTTTTAACAAAAGGAATAAAAAGCTGTAATTTCGTTTCTCATGGAACTTTAGATTAATCATATTATAAAATTGTTGAATTATTAAACTTCAAATATAGTAGTCTTTAAAAATATGACTTACGAGCTGGGGGTTGTGGCTCTGTGGTAGAGTGCTTGCCTGGCATGTGTGAAGCACTGGGTTCAATCCTTAGTACCACATAAAAATAAATAAAATAAAGGTATTGTGTCCATCTACAACTGAAAAAATATTTTAAAATATGATTTATTTTTAAACAAAAATTATTTTCTGATAACTGCTGATCAGTTATTTATTTTGTTGAATATTTAGAACAAATTTGTACAAATAACTCTTTATTGAAAGTATTAGAGTGCATATCTATTTTGCATCACTATATTCATTTTTGAGGTCACCTAAAATTTTTACATATTTATTTTAAAGTATTTGCTTTAATATTTTTAGGTCCTCTTTGTACTTTAAGGTGAAGTTGTTAGTAATTGTTCATATCTAATGAGCTAGCTAAGTGCTAGTTTAGTTAATGTGGATAGACAGCTAAAACTATGTTATCTTTACTATAGATATGAATTGTTTTACACTGGTCAGAATATTAGTCTTAAATTCTAAAATGTTTTAAATAAATAGCAGAATATATAATTGGGGTGAATAGTGACATTGTGGTCATTACATGTGTGCCTCTGTATTGTCTCATAAAACAACTGAAGAGTTTGCCATGAAACCTGGAATTGATGGAAGTAGTCAACATTGAGTTGTATAACAGACACCTGATTATCAGATTTCCTCCCTTGTTTAAATGGTAACTCCAAATGTTTTAAGGTTATTTGGGTTTTATTTTCTGCAAATAACAAATATTTACTGTTCAAAGTATTAGTTAAAACAGGATAAAGTAGTTTTCTAGCCCTTTATCACATTTATTCCCCTTTCCTCAGCTTTATATTATTGTTTTTGTTCTTGTTCATTTCTGAATCTCTAAGCTCTGGGAAACGTGTTTGACACCTAGAGAACATTTAAAACTATTTTCTGAATGAGTAAATGTATAAATATTTTGTTTAAATGCTGCTACATATAGAAAGTCCATTTTGCTTGCTAAACTAATGAATCTATTTTTTAAAGTAGCATAGAACATTATTAAAAAGTGTTGGTTAATACCTTATATTGAGGGTTGCATTCATGAAATCCCTCCCTGGTAATAGAATATTTTGCTGAAGAATTTAAAATATTATGGCAAAATTAAACTTAGAAGGACTGAGGTCAGGATATTGCTGAAGCTTGTTAAATAAAGGAAGTCAGCAGCATTTCACACTTCTTAAGATTTTGATTGATTCTCTATTAATAGTTTCCATTTACCATTCTTT
>CM053408.1:22225149-22226967 GCA_028644305.1 Xerus rutilus | reverse complement strand
TACTAACTTAATCTGTTAGTAAGATGGCATTAGAGAAAGATAGTAGTTGGATATTGTAATTTTAATGGGCTTATGAAACAGCAAATACTTGTATACTTTAAACAGGCTTTAACAAGTAAGTCATTTAATAGAGATACTGGCTGTAGATTTTATTTTTTCTGAATCCATCTGGTTCTTTCCCCATAGTCACTTTTTTTTTTTAAAGTAAATGTCAACAGTACTTCAGAATGAGATTGTTTTGGAGTGTGAAAACAATTCAGCTAACCTTAAATGGAATGGGTATGGTCCTCTTATTTTTTCAAATATGTATAGTACTTTTAGCCAAGCAATTAGAAAAGATTGCTCTTGAAAATAAAAATATGATATTCAAATTTTTGCTTATGTAAAATTTTAATACATTTATTTTTTACCTGTACTTATTAGTCCCTTGCTTTCATGTATGCCATTCTACTAGGAGTTTGGCTAAATTTGCTGATGAATTTTCTATTGGGGTATTAGAATTACCCCAAGTTAGTCTGTATATTCTTAATTCACAACTGTATTGTATGGGCGAGAGGGCCCAGGTGGGTGAGGAAGACCAGGATTCTTGGTTTCATCATGTTCTTTCTCTGGTCCTGCCTTTCAGTTTTTACTCTGACCCCCATTAACGCTCTCAGGAATTGGAATCTCTCCCTGGAATGTGTGCTGACTTTCTTTTCCATCATTCCTCTAAGAAAGGTTTTCCTCAGCTGCAGAAGTAGAGATCTGGGACAGACAAGTGGATGCTCCTTGTTACAAAAGCAAAACAGAACATGGCCTATTAAAGTTGCACAAATTTTCAAGCTATTAATATATTTCTCAATGTACTACTTTTTAAGTAGGCAAAAGTGACAGAATGAGCCTGTGTGTGATAAAATGTTGGAAAAACACAATTTGAAGAAGAATTAGAAATCAGCATAAACTTTAAAAAAATATACCTATGAAACATTAAAATGTATTTGTCACAGAGTGGAACCACCCTGTGATCTTAGTCTTAAAAAATGAAATAGTACTTAAAATGTTGCTAAAGGAATATAACTTATTAAATATCTTAGAATATATTTAGAAGAATATAGTCATTTGTACTTAACATATTGAAGAATAATGTTTAAAAGTACTTACAAGTTTTATGATAATTTTGGGCTAGTTAAGTTTTTTGGTAGATTTGACTTTTGGAACCTTGGCCTGCTTCTGTGTAAAACGTAACAGAATGAAAAAACATTCACAGAGCTTATGTTCTTTGGAGCTGTGTAACTTTGGATGATTTAATTGAACTTTTTAAGACTTAGTTTCTGTGAAGAAACAAATAATAGTATCTACCTCATAGGGTTTTTGAGAGAATAAAATAATTCATGTAATATAGCCAGACAATTGCTGAGGGCTAATTAAAAAGCAGTTGTTATGTTTTAATAAGGGTCCAAAACAGAGGGATACTTTGTGAGAACTTCCTTAAAATTAACTAATTTCTTTTGGAACTTGTTTTTAAAAGTCCCACTAATTAAATCACTAATATTGATTTAGTTTTACTTCGTTTTAATAAAGACTAGTAAACCACACAGAGGAAGTGGCGAATCAGAATCTTGCTCTCTCCTATTTCTCTTCCACAGTTCCTCACTATTTTGATAAAAAGAGGTGTGTATAAATTTTTGAAAGATTAATTCAGAATTGGTGGTTATGTTCTTGATTTCATTTTGCTTTAGATAATAAGTGTAGCACTGTAAATATCTTTATTTCCTTAAGAGCACAAGTGTGTGTGGGCTGTATCCCCATCTCACTGTTGAAGATACCCCAGATAGTTTG
>CM053408.1:22185149-22220149 GCA_028644305.1 Xerus rutilus | reverse complement strand
TGTGGTGCTGAGGATCAAACCCAGTGACTCACACATTCGAGGCAAACACTGTACTGCTGAGCTACAACCTCAGCCCTAAAAATTTATTTTTATGTGACTGTGGATGGACTCCATCAAATTCATAGTTATATAGAATAGAAATTCTGAAGAAATTGAATGACTTTAAATTATTAAGGTTTTTAAGTTATCTTTCTAGATTTGTCTTTTTCTGGGTAGTGCTGAGGAATGAACTCAGGGCCTTGTTCATGCTAAACATGGACTCTGCTGCAGAACACACACACTTGGACGTGTCCTTTAGAAACACTTAGGACTAAGCATTCCAGGAAGCATGAAGTGGCTAGCATCACCAGTGCCTAACCAGTCTCTACCTCACTTTATAGTTATAAATCTTTTCTCTAACTGCAGAGAACAAATTCAATATTAACTTTTTGTTGTAATAAAAAGATAGTTTTCTTGTGGTCTGTGCAAGGCAAGGTTTATGTTTGATTTGGTTATAACTCTAATGTTTAGCAGTGTCCAACATACGTTAAGTGCTTAATGAACATATCTCAAATGACAAGAAATAACATTTGTAACTCATGATATGCTAATAGTTTTAATTGTGTTTTTAGTATAGTTACATATAATTATATATTTCAATACCATAACAAACCAGTTATATATAATATGTACTACTTATTGTACAAAATAATACTCTATACTACATATTATATATGTATGTATCTGTTTATACATATGTAGTAATACCTACACTGTATGTTCTAAGCAGTGCTACACTAATTTTTCTTCTGTTTTTTTAACTGAAATTTAAAGACCTGAAAGATACATGTATACCTTGTGTAATATTTAAACAGTTTAAACATATTTATCTTCTCAAACATTTATCATTTCTTTATGGTGAAAATGTTCCAAATCCTTTCTTCTAGCTTTTTGAAATGTCCACAATGCTATTGTTACCTGTGTCCACCCTACTGTGCAGTAGTATACCAGAGCTTCTTGCTCCTAACTGTAACTTGGTCCTTATCAATCAGCTTTTTCTCACTCACTCCCACTGTAATCTCCCCTATCTCAGTAACCACCTTTCTACCCTCAACTTCCATGATAATTTTTATAGTTACAATTATCATTGTATTTTTATAGCTGAGGAAACTGAGGTTCAGAGAGTTAAGTCATTTGCCTAAGATTACTAGAGCTGGTTTTGAACACAGGCATTTTGATTCCAGAGTTCATTCTCTTACCTGCTAGTTATACTGCCTGTAGGGAATTGAAATGCATCTCAGTTGGCAGGAATCCAGAGGCACCTTTGTGAGCCAGTAAACCCATTTTTTGATATTGATTTCAAAAGTAAAACCTGATTAATAAGTACTACCAATTGTGAAATGCCATTCTAAAATGCAGTACATTTTTAGACATAAAGTAATGTATGCTTTGTTACTTGATTTAAAGAATGTAACTAGACACTGTAAATTTTATTTAAATTTTTGAAATTGACTCCTTATACAAAATCACTTATTCTGTGTCTGAGTATTATTCTCCGTTAGGTGTTTTTAAAAGAGGACCAATGTCTCTTTGGTGTTTTCATAAGAAGTGATGAAAATAGTTTTAAAGATATTTTAATAAAACACTTAAGAAAATTGATAGAATGGTGAATTCTGAAGGGTACCAATTTTCCTAGCATAACTGAGCTCCACCCCCCTCAGCACACCACTTTTCCTACTTTTTCTTGAACATAGGACTGCACAGTAAGTTTATTTTTGTCCAATCAGATAAAAGTGGATGTTTCTAGGTTGGGGTTTTTAGGAATCTTTTTTATAGGTGGAGCTGGCTCAACCCAGCCATAGTTTTTGATTCTCAACCTTTTCCTTCCTCTTATCTCTTCCTTGGAATCTAAGCATAGAAACACATCAACAAAAATTGTAGACCACTGGCTTTATGTTCTTGATCCACTGAACTAAGTAATTTTAGAAACCAGCTACATGTGGATTACCTTTTTTCTTTCACAACAAAGAAAAAGTTCCTAAATTGCTTAAAATGTTTTGCAGGTAGGATTTCTGCCATTCACATTCAAATTTAACCATCACTGATAGATACACCATTTTTTGAGGTGTCATACGGTTATGATTCCCACTTCTTTATATTAGCCATTATAAAATTCATGCTGAAAATTTAAAAATTTAATAGTATATCCATATGGTTAGAACTTTTTGTTTTTACAAAAACAAAACTTTAAATTTTGGATTTATGTTGACTAGTTTCTAAGCAGTATGTTCTTTAAACTTGACTTGACTAACATAAAGCCTCTCTTCCTGGCTTATAGGGCCATAACATTAGACAGTTGCACCAACTTATATGACTCATGTTTCTCATCGCTGAGTTGGATAATAGCAGTATTTTAAAAGCTGTGAAGAAAAAGTCCTTTTACAAAGCATGAATTGCTATTCTAATTAAGGATATAAATATTTTTATAATTGCTTTTTCATTCGCTACTTTACAACTACAAATCAACACAGGCTCATTTGTAACACTTGACAGCATATCTTCGAATCTTCATTCTTAGTTTTTTAGAATGTTCAGTATATAACCTTATAGCATAGTCTAATTCTGAAACAAGAATAATTCTGTTTAGATTAGTCATCTATTCATTAAATATAGAATATTTTGTGCTGTCCTTCAAGCTGCAAGACATATAATAGCAACAACAGTAATGTGTTAGCAGTAATTTAAGTCTATTTAATATGCTTCAAATGACATACAGTTTAACAATTAAAATTTTAAAAACAAAGAATAAATTATAGGGGTGTGGGATTGTGGCTCAGAGGTAGAGCGCTCACCTAGTGCAGGTGAGGCACTGGGTTTGATGCTCAGCATGACATACAAATTAATAAATAAAAATAAAGTTATGATAAAAAAGTCATATTCTTTTTAAAAAAAGAATAAATTACAAAGTATTATAAAAATACTTATTAAAACTATTTTTAAAGTATATAGATGTTTTTATCCTCTTGTTGTTTAATGAACTGATATTCTAAAAGGTATTATTGGAGTTCCATTTCTGATAAAATAACCATAATTCCAGTACTGGTAAAGTAATCTTGAAGAATCTGCTTAGCAACACTTTCTTTACTTCCATTTATGAACTCTGATGCAGACGTATCTTAATTACTATTCTGCAGATCTCTTGACATGCTGAATGGTATTTGGATCAAATCAGTCAACAGAATATATTATGGTTTGTGGTACTTTAGACTATTAATGAGCAACAAATTAGCTGCCACCTCCAAGTAATTATCTAGAGCAAGTATGTCCCTTATGATACACTTAAGACCAAGTTGACATTGTGGATTTTCTTCTAGATTTTTAAAACTGCTAGTGTTTATTTCAATTCAAAATCTCTCTTCCAAAGTGATTTCAGATTGCTTCAATTTTTAGAGATAGAGAATTGGAACTCTCTTTTGGACTAAAAAGGGAAGATAATCCAAACACACACACAGAGATATCAAAATGAAAGAAAGAGAATAGCCTAATTTAGAAATTGGGGTTATTGATATACAAATTGTTTATAACTAATGTTTTGTATATGATGAAATTGAGGTAAAGCTATTGTTAACCTGCCTATGGTCAGAAGTAGTCTCTAGTAAAGCTAGAATTTAAACCCAGAGCCCCTGAATTATTAATTAGTTCATTTCATTGTTTTTGTAATTGCTAATGAATTTGTTTTAGGCTTTTTTTTTTTTTTTTGAGGTGAAATTTTACTGTATTGCCCAGACTGCCTGCAGACTCTTAGGATCAACCTGTCCTCTTTCCTCCCTCCTCAGCTTCCTAAGTATCTGGAACTATAGGCTCATGTCACTGCACTGGGCTTGTTTCTGAATTTTTATTGAAATGTTCTGTGTCCTAAATACTACACATAATTATATAGCTCATTAAATTTTTTGCAGAATGGACAAACCCATGAAACCAACAACCCAAATAAGAAACAAAATGTTATTAGCACCAGAAACCACCTTTTTGTCCCCAAATCATGACTGTTGAAATTCAGTCACTAGCACAAGGGAAAGGCTGAAGGATTTTAAAATACATTGGATATTCAATACTCCATCCTTAAATGCTTTTGTTTATTTCTCTAAAACACATATTTTCCTACATAACCAAAGTTACAGTGTCACCTAATAATATTAACAATATTCCTTAATATTCTTACACCTAAATCTATATATAAATGTATCATCTTGTTGCAAAAATATTTTCTGCAACTTGTTTGCTCCTAGAGGGATCTATTCCAGGATTGCTCATTTTCTGTTGTTTTGGCCCTTGAATCTTTTTCATTCTAGAACATTTTTTAGTCACAGTACTGATTTGTTAAAAAGTCAAATGTACTTGATAAGTCCCTTACCACTGAGCTACAGCTGCAGCTCCATCTGTACACTTCCTTGCAGTACTTCTGTTCTCTGTACTTCCAGTTAACTGTAACTGCAAGTTAACTGTAACTGTTAGACTAAATTATATATTGTATACCTCACTGGAACATGTGAGCAAACACATGCTATTTACTGACCCACATCAGTCATGTAGAAGTTCTGCTCCTTAATCACACCACCTCTGTGAATCCATAGGAATCATTCTAGCAATTCCAATGGGTTCGTGAGTAAATGTATTTACTCCACTATGGCACCCTTGTCTTAAGTATGAAAGTGTCTCTTTCTCACTGGTCTTAGAGATTGTTTAGGAAACAATAACATAGGAAAATATAGAATGTTAATAGGTATTTTCTATGTGCAATTTAAAATAGTGTTAACTTTGTTTTAAAGGTAAATAATTCTTTACAGTCCAAGGCATTAATCAGCTAATAAGAAAGCTTTGACTAATTGTGTTTCAAAAAAAAAAAAAAAAAGATGTACAGGTAGCGAAAGGAAAGACAGTAGTGGAATGAATTGGACATAATTTTCCCATAACATATATGAAAACAGTGAAATCCCATCATGTACATCCACAAGAATGAGATCCTAACTAGCATAGGATATAGTCCATTCTTATATAATTATATCCAAATTGATACTATTGTCATGTATAACTAAAAGTTTTTCAAAAAAGAAAATTTTTTGAAATTTTCTTTTCAAAAAAGAAAAAAACTTGAAATCATTGTTTAAATATAAGAACATTAAAATATAAAGGGTAAATGTAATTGTTTCTACAAATGACCACACTTTGCTCTTTACCATTGATAACATGAAAACATAATTTTGAAAAGAAATAGGCTTTCTTCAGTTCGTCACAGTTTCATTGTACTGATTTTGTTAGTAATGAAGCAAAACCTCTAGTATGTTAGCTGGAGTTCTCATTAAGCAGCTGATTTGCCTCGGTCCTCATTAAGTTAATGAACTCATTTGCTTATAGGAAAATGGCGTCTGATATACTTCAAAGACGTTTAAAAATTGAAATCAAGCCTGTTGCCTGCACTGGCTTATTTATTGGTGGCTTTCCAACTTTCATATGCTGAATAGTGTTAAAATGTTAATTCTCTCTTTAAACGGAACAAACATATTCACCATGTGTAACATAAGCTTAGCATGTTCTCAGAGGTTTGGTGTAAGTATGACCTTTAAAAAAAATTAAGGCTGTTAGATGGAGAGGAGAATGGAGATCTACCTCTGAATATTATTAACACATGCCTGGCATGCCCAAGGCCCTGGATTCAATCCCCAGCACTACCACCACCACCACCACCAGCAACACACACACACACACACATCCCTTTTAGGCTCTTGTTATTTTAATTTAATTTTATTTTGCATAATTTATAGAAAACAAGGATTATTCATGGAGAACATAATGTAATTATGACATATAATTCATGCCTAATGGCAGATGTCTTAAAAACCTATTAACACAAAAAATGTCAGGTATTACAGAAGAAATATTAGTTTAGTCATTGGCAACACTGAATAACAACAGTCTTAAAACATATGAATGGAGATCTGTATATTTGGCATACTATCTGGTCTTCATACTGAAAAACCAAGAACTTGAGTGAATGATCCTATAAAATTTAATAACTTTGTAGTTGTCATATATCACCTATGTGTCTATTTAATAGTGAATAATGGATTAAAAGGAACACATTTTTAAAAAATTGCAGTATATGTCCCCCAAGAAAGATGGATTTTATTCTCAAGTGGTACAGTTTGGGTGTTCAAAGTTGGGTATTGTCAATTGCTAATTTTTTTTTTAGAGTTAGAGAACATTTTTTTAAGGATAGTAGGATTATAATATCCAGGGAGTTTTGATTGTCTAGTTAAGTTTTCCAAAATATGCTCTAAGTCTAGTTTTTTAGTCAGTTGGTGAGCATGTTCATTTACAATAAAGGTACCTACTCACATTAGTTGAAATTGCTTTTTCCCCAGGATAGCTATTTCCCCCAATATTTTAGGACTCTCTTTAGAATCCAGTTCAACAAGTATTTGTTGTGATGGATGTATATAAAATTTTATGTAATTTCAGAAGTCTTTTTTCTTTTCCCTTTTGAGAACCTCAGTCTAATTATAGACACATTTATTCCGTTCAGAGATTATAGTTTTAAAATCTTAAATCATTGTCTTTTTCTTTTATGCATATACTCATTCTCTCTCTGTTTTATATGACAGTTATAGACTTCTTCACTAATAGAGCTTGCATTTCAAGATAAGGCTGCATGTAAACAAATTAAGTTTTAAAAATAGCAATTTCATCTGTAATAATGTACCAATTCATAAATTACCACTAGTATTTTTTTATAAAAGATAAATGACCCATCATATAACACATACTATTAGGTAGTATAGATGTCTTTGTGTTCTAGGAGATAAGGCTTCAGTATTATTACACCCTAATAAAATGAGTTAATGTTTTAGTATTATCGATAAAAGAGCACTTGGATATATTTAATAACCAAACTGAGAAACACTTAATTTCAGTTGTCTGTAGCAATATAACACAAATTCTCCTGTAAAACAAATTGCACTTTTGGAATATATTTTAATGTGTATTCAACAAAGGAGAAAATGAGGTGATTGAAGTTCAATTTGTAGCATGTTATTAACCATTTCCGCTTGACTAGATGAGTAAAAGGATAATGGATGAGGGTTTTATTATTACCTTTCTGCTAAAATGAAGTGGTATAAAAGATAAGGTGACGAGATTAATGAACATAAGGAAGAGGAGTAATCAATCAAGCTCCAAGAGGGAGATGAGAATGACAGTACCCTGTAAGATCTATAAGAGCATGCTGTTTAAGAAGTGGACTTTGCAATTCTGTTTTCACTAAACTGTTGAAAACTTGCAGTTGTGGCTGGGAAAACTAATAAGATATTTAATCAAGCACACATGAAGTTTTGCATTTAGGTTTAAAAGATATATATGGTAGAGATCTGGCACAGAAGCTGAATGCTAGAAAGCACATTTTGAGTCTGTGTACTCTGTGTAGTTGAAACATCAGAATCTAAACATAGATCCTTTTGTTGAATTGCCGTTATAGTGCCAAGGCTTCCTAGTTTTTACATTTCTTACTGTTGCTTTTTGAAGATTTCCGAAAACAAAATAATTTTGTGGAGGTTGTTGATTTCATGGCAGTATTAGCTTACATGAGGCCCATCCATTCATTCAACAATATTTGTTGAGCTCCTCTTACATACCAGCAACTTTATTCTAAGTATTGAGAGTATACCAGTGAAGAAATATGGACAAATTCTTCTCTCATCAAGCTTATAGTCTAATGGAGTGGGCACAAAAATACAGATATATGTCACGTGGTGATAATTACCAAAGAGAAAAATAAAACAATAATGCCTGTTTAATAATGTGTCTATCACAAGCGAACTAAATGAAGTGAGGGAACAAGTGAGGGCTAAGAAAAACATTCTAGGCCCAGGGAACAGTAAGTAGAAAGGCCTAGATGAAGAGTGTGGTGGAGTGGCAAGGAAGCCTGCAGCGGGATGGAGGTGCAAAAACTCTAGAAGAGATAAGGAGTTATAAAATAAGGCCTAAGTATTTAAATTTTAAGGATAAATTATTCATTCATATAACACTCAAATGTTCACTGATTAGCGTATCCCTAATTCTAGGGATATACCAATGAGGATACACCAATGAGGATTCTTATGTAACTTCTGTTCTCAAGTGGGTGGGCAAGAGAAAATTAGTAAGTAAACAAACAGATGCACAAGATAATTCCAGGTACAGTGCTTTGAAGAAATAAAATTGGGAGAGAGTGGCTTGGGTAAAAGGGCATATGGAGGTTTAGGCTTAATTAATTTATATTGCTGGTACTTTTCCTTCGTTTATTTCTGAAATCAGATCTCAATGGTGAAACCTTGCACACAGGTTTTTTTTTTTAAATACTTTTGTTTTATTTATTTATTTTTATATGGTGCTGAGGATTGAACCCAGTGCCTCACACATGTTAAGGAAATGCTCTACCACTGAGCCACAACCCCAGCCCCCCATGGACACAATTTTCTGAGCTGTGTCTGAATAATTCTTACATTATTGTTATGAGAATTTCATAAGTTATAATGAATGTGAAGTATCTAACAGAGTCTTTCTGAAATTCCTGCTTTGTTCATCTAAAAAAGCAAGAGAAGAATCTTTTTTAGTAATTGCCTTACTATTGGGTTTCCCTAGATTGAAATGTTGAGACAAGGATTTTAATGAAAGTAGTTTGGGAAATTCAGTGACATTAGGAGAGAGGTGGAAGTCTGCTCAGGCACTGAGCCAGAGATACTGGCAAGGGGAAGTCTGCCTGAGGACAGTGAAAATTTCAAGGGATATGAGTAGGACTTTGAGAATGTTATCTTATGTTAAATAATTTATCATATTTCTAGGCAATGAGAGTTTTCTGATTAATGTTTTGCTAATAACTCTTTAAAATCTTTTTTTTAAAAATAAGACATTGCTTACCTAAAATATGTAATGTTATCGAAAGACTCTTTATTACCTAAGAGCAATCCTTTGCCCCATCCCTTAACCCACTCTTCTAAGACAATATTACTGCCTTTTAGAAAGGTATGGTTTTGTGCTGCTATTAAAGTAATATTCATGAAATTTAAATGTTATATATAGACTTCTTTTTATGGAGATTAAGAATGTGTCACTCTTTATCATCATATTGTTTGCACACAATTTACCCTATCCCTATCCTCCAAACACAGGTATTTCACAATCTTAATTAAATCAAAAGTCAGTGTTTACAATATAGTTACTATGTAAATAATGGTCATTATTGAAGCATCAGATGATTCATCACTTGTGTATTTTCACGTAGAGCATTCCTGAATCTGTCAGGGTTAGTCAGGAAAATAGAAACTACTTTATATCATTCAAAAAGAAAGGAATTTAAGACATGATATTAAAGACTCATACAACCCATAGGAAGAACATCGCTGTTTTTCAAGAAATGTAGAAGTACAGGAATTGCAGGTGAACCACAGCTACTAATATTGGTTGTCTTCGTCACCTGGAAGCCACTACTTCTGCCCTCAAGTGTCCCTGGGGAACAATGGCTTCTCATTTTCCTCTGCCATCTAAAACTTGTACAAATGTTTTCATTGTGGGCTCCAAACAATAGCATCTACTGGTGAGAGAGATAGAAAACAGCTTGTGCATTTTCAGTTCATACTATACAGGATGGAGCTTAGAAAAGCAGGGATGGTGCTTAGAATGAGCCAGCAATTTCCAGAATGTTATTAGTTATCCACAATCCTTTTGCTGCAGCCTTTTAGATTATCTTCCTCTTGCACATGGCTCACATTTGTCATTGAAGGAGTTTTGTGCCTTGGATTCCCTGTTTTGCAGATCCTCTTCCACCTTTTCCTTGTCTTAATACCCCATGTTTGGTAATGCTCATCCCGTAGGAACTTCCTAAGAAGTACATAGCATGTGAAGTTTTTTGAGTTTTTAAACTAACAATCTTTAGTTTTCCTTTATGCTAGACTGATGCTAGTTTCACTGGGTATAGACCTCAGACTGAATATCAGAATTCAACTTTCAGAATTTTGCCATTGTGTTCTTAGTTCAGCTAGTACTTTCCTTAGGTACAGAGCTATTAGACACAGTGATGTGCAGCTGTCTGGAATTAATTCTTAAAATACTTTACAAAGAAAAATATAGTAGAAAATCTTCTATACTGAGGACACAAAACTGTTCCTGGAAATGACTGAATAATTTTATTGGAAAAATTACTGATTTCTGGATTAGTGGATAAAGGAACAAATGAAATGATATCATGAAGAAAAACAATGATACCCACAAACAGAATGTGGGTATTTCTGTAGGGTAAATGACCCAGTTTCTTAGTTAAAAAGCAATATAAGAAAGGAGGAGGACAGATTATTGATTTTTAAAACTTGAAAAGCATATTAATGTGATATAATATGTAGGCCTTGTTTATTTACTGTTTGAAAACAGTTAAATGTAAAAAATCAATAGTATTAGGGGATTTTTTACATGGATAATTTTAAGAAATTGTTAATTTTGTTATGCATAGTAGTGGCAGCACATTTTATGTTAATTAGAAGGAGTCTTCATCTTTAGAGATCCATACTGAAGAATTTATGAATGAAATATTATGATGTGTTGGATTTACTTTAAACTACTTCAGAAAGGGGAAAAAAATCTCTAAGGAAAGAGATGACACAAAATTGGCAGAATTCTTGAAATTTTGTGGTAGGTATATAAAGGTTTCATTACAATAGTTGATTTTTGTATGTCTTAAAATTTTCATGATAAAATGTTTTTAAAAAGGAGAAAGAAAAAAGAAAGGAAAGGCCAAAGCAACGTACCTGCTGTTCTCTTTATTGAGAAAATGATACTTGGCCTCTTTTATCACTTTTCCTTATATGTTTCATTCAGTCTGTTTTCCAGTCTTTAACTAGAAGGGAGAGTATCAAATTAAAGGAAGGCAGGGCAAAATAGAGTTGAAAAAGGAGGTTAGGTGATCTAACATCCAAAGTCTGCCATATAGCCAGAGAAGAGATAAAATTTATGGTCACTCTGCCAGAATTAACCAGAAGACAGGTGTTATATTCCTTAATTTAAATGAGTAAACTGTCCTCCTGAATTTAATTGGCCCTCTTTCCTTCATTTCCCCCCAAAGGCATGTATTCTATGTCTAGACTCCTTATTAGCAATTGTGCTTTCTGAAGATTTTAGAAAGTCACTCTGCTACATTTTGATGTTTGCATAATTGGTTAATAGGAATCTATTTCTTACAGTTGATCTTTTGGAATAACATTTTATTTCTGAGCCTGTAACATTAGTGAGTACAGTGGATTCTGTTAAATTTAGTGAGATATTATTACACCTGTGAGGATCTCTCTGGGTACCCAGCTGCTCTACCTCTTTAAATAATGTTTCCTTCTTCCTTCTAATAGCAAGATAAATGAGAAAAGAAGAGATGAGAAATGTGAGAGGAACAAAATAGAGCCTGTTTATATACTGAAAGCAATGTATGCCTAAAATGGATTTTTTTTTTTTTGGTCTGTAACTTACCATTATATAGTTTATACACTTTTATTCAGAATGAAATAGCATGGATTTTTAAGATGGCTTAGTTTAAAAGAGAAGTCTGATATAAGTATTAATTGAAAAATTGGTGTTTTGTAAAAATTGTGAAGTGTCTCTGTCATTATATTACTGAACCTTGGTTTTTTTTAACCCTGTGCCATGGTACTTTGATGACACTGTAACTCTGTAAAAGAAAATCCACAGTAAAACAGAAACATCAGCTAAAGTGAACCTGTATTTCCTAGTATTTGTTCTGGAGATCCACTGTTGGTTTGAATGATGACCTAATCTATATCAAAGGCAGGTAGGCCATTCATCTAGGACAGAGCCCATTTTCACACACACAGTCACTGAGGCTGAATTATTTGCTATCTCAGTAGGTATTATAGATTGAACTTGGGCCTCTGATAAATGGTCATCAATGTAATGAATCTTTGGTGCTATGAAAAAAAGAACATAACTGAAAAACTGTGGAGCCAAATGTGTTCTTTGGGAAGAAAGAGAGGAAAACAACATGTCATATGCCACATAGGAATAGCATAGAATAATAATGTGATACTCACTTTACAGCTCTTAGGCTTTAGAAATGCAATTAATGGAAGAAAATAACTATTTGTTTTTCCAGATAGAAAACATACATATGGATTTTAAATCTATTTAAAAAGAAATTTGCCTTTAGTGGAATTGGACAACTTACTAAGGTATTCCCTTGTGAAGTTTCTCTGCAGTGGCTCTGACTTCACAACTCTGCCAGGTGTTGCTTTTAGTGGAGACTCTGTACAACCATCTTTAGAAATCTTAATGGACAAAGACATTCCTCCACAGCTCTTGATCTCGTGCCTGCAGAATTAGCACCACATTGATGCCGCCAAGGCTTGCTATCTTTTGTTCTTCTACAAATTGGCCTAAGTTGTCCATGGGTCCTCTTGAACCATAGTGGGGACACCTGAGGAGCATGGTACTAGAATGTGTGGAAGAGAGAAACTTGAGATTGTCCTGGGTACTGGACAGACTTGTGGTTCTAGGTGGTCCATACCTGCCTTGTACCCCTCTGGTGCCCTTTGGTCTTCTCCCTTGAAACTGCGCTGCCCTCAAGTTCCTGGCACTCGGGACAGTTGATTGGCATGGCAGCCTCTGAAGGTCTCTGAAATGGCCTCCGGGAAGAGCGGTGATTTACCCATTGTCTTGATGAATAGCATCTGGCTTCCTTCTGTCCAAGCTAATCTACTTATCAAATGATTACCTGGCCACACTCCTGTACTGTTTACATGATCAGGATGAGAATTTTTGAAGTCTTTACATTCTGCTTCTCTTTCTATTTTAAATTTTAACTTCTCTTTTTATGAATTTCACTGTAAGGGAAGACATGTAGTGCCCTGAACACTTTCCTTAGAGATTTCTTTCACTAAATATCTAACTGCATTTTTGCTCTTAAATTCTTCCTTCCACAGAGCATTAAAACAAGAACATAACTCAGCCATGCTTTTTGCCACTTTGTATCAGGAAACTGGCCTTTTCTCCAGGTTCCAATAAGATATTCCTCATTTCCATTTAAAACCTAGTCAAAATGATTTTTACTGTCCAAATTTCTAACAACATTCTATTTATGACCATTTAGATAATCTTCAGGACTGAAGATATCTCTGTAATCCTCCTCTTTTTCTGAGCCTTCAGCACTCTGTTCATGAAAATATAAGCCTTTTCCAATATTCACTTCAAAACTGTTCTAGTGTCTACCAATTACCTGGTTACAAAGCTGCTTCCACACGTTTAGGCATTTGTTATAGCAACAGATAACTCCTAGTACTAATTTTTTTAAGTCCATTTGTGCTGCTATAATGAAATTACTGAATCAGGGAAATTTATAAACAATAGAAATTTTATGTCCTCACAGTTTTGGAGGCTGGAGAGTTTAAGGTAAAAGGAAATAAAAGCAGATGAGACAAATAGAGAACAAATAACAAGATGGTAGACTTAAACCCAGCCATATCAACAACTACTTTAAATATTAATGGTTTAATTAAGATTAAACATTTAAAAACTTTAAAAACAGACTTGTCAGGCTTATTAAAAATAAAGCACAGATATTATCTCAATATGATTTCTACTGCTGAAACAGAATTCCACAGACTGGGTCATTATATTGAGCAGAAATGGACTTGGCTCACATTTCTGGACTCTGGAAAGTCTAAGGTGGCAGAGCCTATTCTGGTGAGGGCCTTTCTAGTATGTCATAATTGGCAGAAGGCATCACAAGCAAGAGAGGTTTGAACCCACTTTTGTAATAAACCTACTTGTATTAATGAACTCACTCTCGTAGTAATAGTATTAACCCATTTATGAGGGCAAAACCTTCATGACCCAGTCACCTCTTAAAGGTCTCAACTCTCAACATAGTTGGATGGTAGATTTGTTGCATTATATACCAAAATGCACTAATTTTAAAAATATTTTTGTTATTTTTCAGTTATACGTGATAGTAGAAACAATTTTTGATATATTTATACAAATTTGAAATATATCTTATTCTAATTAGGATCCCAGTCTTGTGGACATACATGATGGTAAGACTCACTGTGGTGTATTCATATAAATGCATAGGAAAGTTATGTGAGATTAATTCCCTTGTCTTTCCCATTCCCATACCCCCTCCTTTCATTCCCCTTTGTCTAATCCACTGAACTTCTAACTGCCCCCCTCCTCTTGTTTTGGGTTAGCATCCATATATCAGAGAGAACTTTTGGCTTTTGATTTTTTGAGATTGGCTTATTTCACTTGCCATGATAGTCTCCAGTTCTATCCATTTACTGGCAAAAGTCATAAAGTCATTCTTTTTTATGGCTGAGCAATATACCATATTTTCTTTATTCATTCCTCTGTTGCAGGCACTTGTTGCAGGTTCCATAGCTTAGCTATTGTGAATTGATGTGGCTGTGTCACTCTATATGCTGATTTTAACTTCTTTGGGTACTGAGGAGTGGGATAACTGGGTCAAATGGTGGTTCCATGCCAAATTTCCTGAGGAATCTCCATATTGCTTTCCAGAGTGGTTGCACCAATTTGCAGTCCCGCCAACAATGTATGAGTGTACCCTTTTACCCACATCCTCGACAACATTTATTGTACTTGTATTCTTGATATTTGCCATTCTATTTGGAGTGAAATAAAATCTATGTGGTTTTAATTTTCATTTCTTCAATTGTTAGAGATGTTGAACATTTTTTCATATATTTGTTGACTGTTCGTATTTCTGTGAAGCCTTTTAGTTTGATGCCATCCCATTTATTCATTATTGGTTTTACTTCTTGTCCTTTAAGAGTTTAGTTAAGAAAGTTGTTTCCTAAGTTGACATGTTGGAGTGTTGTGCCTGCATTTTCTTTTAGTAGATGCAGGGTTTCTTATCTAATACCTAGGTCTTTGATCCACTTTGAATTGAATTTTGGGCAGGACAGGAGATAGCGGTTATGGGAACAGTGGTGGATCGCTGTTCACAGGGGTGTAAGGGAGGAGGGGGCATGGGGACAGCAAGGGTGGTGGAATATGATGGACATCATAGCCCTAACTTTATGTATGACTGCATATATGGTGGGATTTTATGCAACTCACAACTAGAGAATTGATATGTTATCCTCTATCTATGCACAATGAATCATTTACACTGTTAACATGTAAGCCTAAATAAAAAAATAAAAAAATAAATATATAAATAAATTTCATTTTACTACATGTGTATTACCAGTTTCTGAGAACCATTTGCTGAAGGGGCTGTCTTTCTCCCAATGTATGTTTTTTTGTGCCTTTGTCTAATATGGGACAATAGTATTTTTGTGGATTTGTCTTTGTGTCTTCTGTTCTATTCCATTGGTCTTCATGCCTGTTTTGGAAAAATACACTAATTGAATTTAAATCATAGAGATTATGTTCTTTCTCCACAATGCAATTGAACTAGACATCAAAATGAGAACAATGCCTAAAAAATCCCCAAATATTGCAAATTCAACAGAAAATTATTTGAGGAAAAGTCAAGATAAAGAAACCATTAGGGACATTAGGAAATATGTTAAAATCATAATGAAAATATAACATATCAAGTTTGTGAGGTATAGATAATATAGTTTTGAGATGAAAATGTATAACTTTGGGGCTGGGATTGTGGCTCTGTGGTAGAGTGCTTGCCTCATAGGCATGAGGCACTGGGTTCGATCCTCAGCACCACATAAAAATAAATAAAATAAAGACATTGCGTCCATCTACAACTAAAAAAAAATATTTAAAAAAAAGAAAATAAAATGTTTAACTTTAAAATTCATAACCAAATTACAATACATGAGAATGACAGAAAAGTAAAAAATCAAAAAGATCCGTCCTTTATCATTAAGAATTTAGAAGAACAAATTAAACCCTAATAAAGCATGTCAATAACTTAATAAAGATGAAAGGAGAAAAATCAATTAAAAAAAAAGAAAACATTGGGGTTGGAGCTTGCTGTTACAGCAGTTGCCTAGCATGTGTGAGGCACTGGGTTAGATCCTCAGCGCCACATGAAAATTAACAAATAAATAAAATAAAGACATTATGTCCATCTATAAAACTGTAGGAAAAAAAAAAACCAGTGAAACCAAAAGTTGGTTTTTGTTTTTGTTTTTTTGGTAAAGTTTGATAAGACTGAAATCATTTGTCCGACTTATAGAGATAAGAGAGAAAAGAGATGAATTGCCAATATCAGGAATGAAAGAGAACATCATGATAGATCTTATGGCCATTGAAAGCATACATTTTTTTTAAAAAATATTTTTTAGTTGTCAATGGACCTTTATTTTATTTATTTATATGTGGTGCTGAGAATCGAAACCAGTGCCTCACGCATGCGAGGCAAGCACTCTACCACCAAGCCACAGCCCAGCCTGAAAGTATACATTTGACAACACAGATAAAATGAAAAAATTTCTGCAAAGACTGAAACTTCCAAAGCTCAAATAATTAGAAGGAAGTAATCTGAATACCTTCCTTTTTTAAGTACATTAATCCTTTGCTACATACTATTCTATGAAGAAAACCTAGTTTCAGATGACATTCTTGGTAAAGGCTATCCCACATTGAAGGAAGATTCAAGTTCTTTTGGAAAAATAAGAGAGAGAATACTTATCAACTTGTTTTAGGAGACTGTCATGATCTTGTTAAGAAAAACACTGAAAGAAAACTTGACAAATATCTCTTGTGATTATAGGTGGAAAAAAACCCTTTACATAACATTAGAAAATCAAATTCAACAGTACTTTAAAAGGATAATCTATCATGACCAAATGGGCTTCTTTCCTCATGAATACAGAAATACTTAAATATTGGAATCATCCCCATGATGCACCATGTTAATAAAACAAAGGAAGAGAAATCACCATCGGTTTAGGAAAAAGTTTCTGAGAAAATTCAATACCCAGAGATAATTAAAACTCTTCAGCAACCAGAAGGAGAACTTTTACAACTGAGGAAAAGGCATTCTAGAAAAAAACCTAAAGCTAACATTTAATTTGGTGGCAAAAGCTATATACCTTCTCCTTAAAACTGGGACCAAGGCAAGTCCACTTTCACCACTTTTACTCAGTGTTGTGCTGGTCTTCATTAGGGCACAAGAAAAAGAAACAAAAAGCCTCAAAAAAAGGGTAGAAAAAATCTTTATTTGAAAATAGTATGATTGTGTGTAGAGACATTCTAAAGAATCTAAAAAAATTACTGCTAAAATCATAAGTGATTTTACAATGTCATATGATACAAAATGAATTTAAAACTTTTTTCATGAGCAATTTAAAAATATGAACTTAATACTACTTACAATAACATTTTAAAAAACATGAAATACTTAGGGGAAATTTACTGAAATATATGTAAGACTTAATGAAAATGACAAGGTATTGCTAAAAGAAATTAAAGAAAACCTATATAAATGGAAAGATACAGTCAAGTTTCATGGATTAAGAGAATAATATTATAGAGATGTCAGTTCTCCCCAAATTGATCTATATATTCAACTCAGGCCAATTCAAAATCCCAGTAGGTCTTTTTGAAGAAATTGTCAAGCTGCCTTTAAAATATATTTGCAAAAGATTTCTTTTCAAGACCTAAAATTCATGTACCATTGAAGCAAAAATGTCTTCAACAAATTAATCTTCTCATGATTATATACTGTTTTAACAAAATGCAGAGGTAAGCCTTAGACTAGAAGAAAACATCTTCAATACATTAATCTAATGGAGAACTTGTGTCTACTAAATATTAGCAAATCAATAATAAAAGGACAGCACAATAAAACAAATGGGCCAGAGATTTGATTAGTGGCTTCACCAAGGATGGACAAGTGGATGGCCAGTGAACGTCTGAAAAAGAATTCAGAGTCATTTTTCGTCTTGGAAAATCACAGTGAGGTACTAGTATACATTAATGGCTAAAATTAATGACTAATACCACCAAATGTTAGCAAAGATGTTAGAAACTGGAACACTCATCTGTTACAGATGGGAGTGTAAACTAGTACAACCACTTTGATAATTGTTCTGGCAGTTTCTCTAAAATTATGCATTGTACCTAACCTATGACCCAGTCATGCCACTCGTAGGTATTTACCCTCTGCTCTGAAGACTTAGGTCCACAAAAAGTCTACTGCCCAAATGTTCATATCAACTATTCTTTGTGAACTAATTGAATGTCCATCAGTAGATGGATGGATATAGCAATTGTATTTTATTCATACAATGAAGTATTACTCAGTAACAAAAATAAATGAATTACTGATACATTAAGCAACATAAAGGAACCTGAAAACACTGTGGTGAGTGAAAGACACCAGAAACGAAAGAGCATTGCTGTATGATTTTATGTGAATGATGCTCTAGAATGGCAAAATTAATTAGTAGTGAAAAATCAGGACAGTGAATATGTGGGGGTAAGATGTTGACTGTGAAGGGATGTGGACAATCATTCTGGGAATTCGGAAATGGTTTATATCATGATGAGATGGTTAGATAGATATGTGAGTATTAGAACCCTCCAAGCCATAGTCCTGTATAATTTACCACATGGAAGTAATGCTGTAATACAGTTTTAAGGAAAAAAATATGGATTTAAATTGCTAAGGATTTTCTCTTTTTTTAATTATTATATAGGAGAGGCTTTGAAAGTTTGAAGCTAATTTCTTTCAGAAGGAATTATTTGCTCCATTTAGTGCTATTTTCTATATAAATTATGAATAAAGTAAAATGAACCAAATCAAAAAATAGAAAGAGGCTATATTGAGATCAACATAAAAATGAATTAAGTGAACAAATGGGACTATTAATGTTTATGGCTGACATCACAGAGATAGGTATTTAAGGCCACTGATCTTCAGAAATTAAAAAAATATGCACCTAACCCCATTAATTTTCTGTTCTCACTGCTGCATCAGACCTGTAGAGGACAGAGTTGGGTGAGTAAGGAAAAAGGAGCGGTGAGTTCTGAGATGGTTACAGGTTCAGGTTTGTTTCTAGTTACTGCTTCTGTGAGGCCTCACACTCCAGGACTAGGAAGGATTGTGGCCTGAATCTTTGGTGCCAGATAGAAACCAAGAATAAAACATTTCATGTTGAAAGGATGTGTATTCTTATCTTAAAAGAGTGAGAAGGAAGAGAGGCCAGTCCTAGCTGAAGAAGAAGAACTCCAAGAATGCATGGAAAGGTTTTTAGAAACATTAAAGAAGAAAAACAGGTCAATAGGCCACGCCCTGAAACTACTGAAAGAAAGGAAAGAAAAATAAATTGACTTTCATCCAACATGAGAATATACTAAAACTGTTAAGAAGATAGAGTAAAAAGTTTAGAAAATCATGTACCTTCTTAATTTCAGATTTTATACTTCTGTGCTATGCATACAGATTATTATAATTGACTCATTGCTTATTTTTTATCTGCATGTTCATTTTATTTGTATTTATTTATTGGTTGTCTTGTGATGGTGGAACCAGGGCCTCCCACATGCCTGCAAGCACACTAACTCCAAGCTACCTTCCCAGCCCTGTGTGTTTTATTTTCATGCATGTTGTTTTCCCTTCTCTTCATGGCTCTGCTTGCATTGCCTACCTCCCAGAATATCTTCTCCCATCCTTAATATGTATTATCAGTGTACTGCATATTCTCTTCTTTCTCTCCACTTTCTTATAAACTTATCTGTGTTGTGGGAGAATTTGTCATTCCTTTATAAAAATAAAATCATGTGATTTATACAGTTTGGAGTATTGTTTTTCTTACTCCACAGTATATTGACCATGGATATCTAGCCAAGGCAGCCTATGTGCTTTAATTCAGTCTTCTTGAGGACTGAACGAGATACGATGATACAGCTAGTTTCCTAATGATGTACATTGGATTTCACAGTCTCATTTTTCTTTTTTTGTTTTTGTACCTCTGAAAAGTGTGGCAATAAACATTATTACATGCTTACATAATAGAATTCAATTAAGTTTTCCTTAAGTTTGGTTTGTTAGGTCAAAGAACATGTGTATTTTTATCTTAATAAATTATCAGATTACTTTTCAAAGGGCACTTATATTTCATGTTTTTGTTAGCAATATATACTTTTCTTTGCCTTCCTGTGAGCAGAATTTGTGATAGTTCTTAATTTTTGCTGGTTTCTCAGGTATAAAATATCTCATTCTTACATTAATGTATTTTTCATTACTACTAATAAATTTGAACATTTTTTTAAAATGCTGGAGCTTTGAATCAGTTCTGAGGTTCTATTTTACAGACTTTATACATTTTTATATTCATTTTCTTATGAATTTATATGCTATTGTATATTATAGTAACCTTTTGTCATTAAGTAGATTTTCCAGATCTTTGTTTTTGCCATTTGCCTTTATCAATAATATCTTTTGCCACTAATTAAATATCTCCATGAAGTTTAAAAGTTCTTTCAATTTCTGTATTGTATACATAGACACATGAGAAGAACAACTGGGCGCTGAACATGTGTGTGCCCCTTGCAGTCTAGTGATTCACTAGCATAACACAAAGCTCTGCTGTCTTTTTTCAGCAATATAACTTGCACTTTAACAAAAGAAAGAAACAGAAAATATCAAACTGAATTTCAATACTTTGTTATTTAAATATATTTATTTAGGTCTTTATTCCATATACATTTTTTTTCCATATACATTTTGTTTAAGGTGGTGTACTCCCATTTTACCAGTCTCTGCTGCTGTCCCTTTATTGGCTATTTTCAGGTATATAATCTGTCATATAAACTTTAAATAGTTAAATGAAAGCTTTAAAAAAGTCCCATTAGCATTCTAATTATAAACACATTACATTTAAATATTAATTTTTCATCAATCCCTTTTAATGATTATCTTCCTATTAAAAAGCTTTTTTGGAGTGATTAGATCATATTTTGTGTTCCTTTAATACTATTTTAAAGTTGTTTTCCTATAGCTTCTTTTTGCCTTTTTTATTAAAATTATTCCTGTTTGAAGTTTTTCTTATTGGGTTCAAGTTTTTCAATTTTTTCTAATTTCTGTATTTAACTTTCAAGTTACTAAAATTGAGAATAGATATCATATTCATTTTATATTTTATTTTTTATTGTTTTAATTAGAGCATTTTGGATATAGTAAGAGAGTTGTTATTTCTTGCTCTTCAATGTTCATGTTAAAATTTTATTTTTTAATTTATTTCAACCTTTGCCATTTGGTGATAATTATTATAATAATAATAATCACTAACACATATTTAGTGTTTACTATGGGTCAGGTGACATTTTGTAGACTTAGAATATATTAATTTAATTTTCAAAACAAGCACATACATTAGGTACTGTTATTTTGTCCAAAGACTACGTGGTTAGCCCCAGATCACATAGCTAATAATTGCTGTTGGTTTCTCATAAAAACAAACAACAAAAAATAGCCTTTATTTAAGTTTTTCTTAAATTTCATCAAATACCTGTACAGCATGTAATAAGTGATTGCATGATATTTTCCTGTTAAATTGTTGATGTAAGAATTATGTTGTGGATTTCCTGATACTGAACCCACTATTGAATTCCAAGAAAACACTCTTCTTGGTAATGATATATTATTCTTATAATACATTGCTGGATTCAATTTGCTTATGGATTATTTAGAAGTATTGTATCTTTACTTAATGATAATTTTGGCTCTGTGGTTTTCCACTTTGAATCTCTCTCTAATTTTAAGTTTTTACTATGAAAATTATGCTGGCTTCATAAATGAATTATGGGGCTTCCTAATTTTTTTCCAGTGGCCAACAACAATTTTTTAAAATTGTAGTATATGGTTAGATCAAGATGTGAGAATTACCTTGAGGCAGTAAGCATACTACCAAGCAAGTCTTCCCAGAAATCACAGAAGAGAGGGGTCCAATAACAAATTATGGTTCTCAAAGCACATGATTTATTAAACCAATTTAAAATACATAGTGATATTGGGCAATGATAGTGTCCAAGTTATATTGTTATATTGTGTGTGTATGAATATGTAACAATGAATCCCACCACTAGGTGCAATTATAATGTACCAATAAAATATGTAAGATGGGCACGGTGGCGCACACCTGTAATCCCAGCACTTTCATAAGCTAAGACTGGAGAATCTCAAATTTAAAGCCAGCTTCAGCAATGGTGAGGCGCTAAGCAACTCAATGAAACCTTGATTCTACATAAAACACAAAATAAGGCTGGGGGTGTGGCTCAGTGGTCGAGTAACCATGAGTTCAATCCCCGGTACCAAAAAAAAAAAAGTAAAAAGAAAAAATATAGAGTGAGAAAAAAGGAAGAGAGATGGGATAAGTTAATGTACTTAGGGGGATGAAAGTGGGAGTCCTGGTTCCTTCAACATTACATGTCTTGACACTCTGTCCACCTCATCCACCTTCCTTAATGTTGTTCTAGTACCTGAACTAGGAGTAAGGGAAAGTGTCCTGGGCCAGTGAAGCATACCAGCTGTGTTGGAGAGACATAGCCTCAGGTATCCCTGGTTATGACTGTAGCTAACCAATAGCCTGCTAAATAGTTGTGAGTTCTTTCTGTATTTCTTTTGCATACAGTACCTACTGAAGCCAGAATGGTACCAAACCAAGTATCGCCAATTGTGGCCAATTTAAGCCTGATACAGTGTCCAGCATCCAGAGTGTCAATAACTGTGAAGGGTGTGAAATTGCACCTTCCTTGCAAGCTACAATTTATTCTGCCATGCTATGGATGCTGATAGAAGATAGGAGACAAAGACCCCTCTTAGCAGCAAAACAAGGAGAGTAAACACTATGTTAGTTTCTGTTCCCTGTCCCCCCGACATGGAGGGCTTCTGTAGACGGAATTGTATCCCCCTAAAACTCATACATTGAAACGCTACCACCCAATTTTGCCGTATGTACAGATAGGGTATGTAGAGGGTAATTACAGGACTCTGTGTAAGAGAGAAATATTCTTTCTCTACTCCCACTTTGTGAAGGTATAGAGGGAAAGCAGTCATCAGCAAGCCTGAAGAAACCCCTTACCAGGAACTAAATTGACTGCACCTTGGTCTTGGACTTTAAGCTCTGGAACTGTGAGAAGTAAATTTCTATTGTTTAAGCTAACTAATCTGTGGTATTTTGTTGGTGAGCCTGAGAGGACTGATATGCAGTGAGCTTATACCCAGTAAACCCTCCTAGTGAGTTTACATATCAATGGTTCAACCTCAACCTTAAAGAATCCAACATTTTTACAATGGACTGACCTTTGCCCCTCCCAAGTATCATTATCTTTATTATACTGGACAGTAAATAAATCTGCCCTTTGCTCCAAAGCAAGACACTATCTGTTTTTTTCCCAGGGCTGTTAACTATGCAAACACCCTTGGAAAGACCTGCAGAAATACGAGAGACCAGCCGGGCGCGGTGGCTCAAGCCTGTAATCCCAGCACTTAGGGAGGCTGAGACAGGAGAATCGCGAGTTCAAAGCCAGCCTCAGCAATGATGAGGCGCTAAGCAACTCAGTGAGACCCTGTCTCTACATAAAACACAAAATAGGGCTGGGGATGTGGCTCAGTGGTCGAGCACCCCTGAGTTCAATCCCCAGTACCAAAAAAAAAAAAAAAGAAATACGAGAGACCCTTCAGAGGTAGCTTGATTACATGACTTGGTCTTTCCATCTCTTTTTATCTGTGATACTTTTTTAATATTTTCATATATTCAGTGTACTCTTGTTTTTTAAAGTCTTACATGACTTTAGACTTTAAATTTCTTGTACATATTGAGCACTGTTTGTAGTTTTCTGTCTCTTACAAGCTGCTTCCTTACTCATTACCTGTAGTTAACATAACCTATTATGTTTACTGTACCTCATAAACTATTTTCTTACTACGTTTAGTGTTTTGGGGGGATTTCATCCAACCCATTTATTTTCTTGTCGTCTAAAACAGAATTGAATATCCTTAGATAATATAGCAAACTTAAATTATGTAGCAATTTAGAATGTTTATTGTCTGTTCCCTTTTTGGTCAGAGGTAAATATTATGCTCTGAGTTATTTTTTCTTCCTCTGGGCCCTGCAAAGTCTTTGCAGACAGTACTCTTATACAGTAGTAGATGTTCTACTTTTTTCTGTTTCTCAGGGGTCATTGTCTTTCATTGCTTGATGTTTAATGTCTTGAACACAAATTATCTCCCATATATTATGTTTGCTTTCAGTATTGTTTATGTCCAAGGGTAAATCTGGTCCTTGTTTGTCCATCTTCATCAGAAGTGGAAGTACTCTGACACATGAATTTGACTCTTCTTTTTAATTCAGTACTGGGATCCAACCCATGGCCTATCATGTGTTAGGCAAGCGTTCTACCACTAAGCTTCATCCCTAACCCTGAATTTGATTTTTAAAAATGCTCTCTTGTAGTTTCCATTTTACTTTTCTACTCTACTTTGGGTTTTGCTATTTATGTTAATCTGTTCCCAGAATCTTAGATGGTAGGTACTTTGTGGGCTGTTCTTCCAACATCTTCTGCATTTCTGAGACTATGTTCAGTACTGGGAATAGGAAGGTGACTAAGGCTAGTGCTTGAGTATGAGTTTTAATCTAGAGGAAAGTATGCAAGTACATGGAGTTATGCATTAAAATCAGGTTAACTCTGAAAAATCTTTTTAAAAAACTGTTTATGTGTGTAGTTGTAGATGGACAGAATGCCTTTGTTTTATTTGTTTATTTTTATGTGGTGCTAAGCATTGAACCCAGTGCCTCCCAATGTGCTAGGCAAGTGGTCTTTCACTGAGCTACAGCTCCAGCCCTGAAAATCTTATTTAACTTATTTTCATAGTATTCTGTCAAATTCTATGTTCTTTAAGAAAACAACTTTTTGGAGGATTTTATCCAAAATTGAATGTGAGCACAATATTTAATTTCATATTCTGCTATGAAAGTACATATAAACATACTATTCATTTATAATGAATTCCAATTACATAAGATGCATACTTAATAGGAGGCAGAAAACGAAAAAAGACTGAAGTAGAAAAGTGTTTCCATCTTATTAGGAAAGAGTCTTCTGGGGATTTTAGGCATATAGCATTAAGTTCTAGGTGACTTTTTTCCCCGATTTTGCATTTTCTTTCTTTTCCTTGCTGTTTAAATAATAAAAAGGAAATTTCTTAAAATTAAACAAATGTTTTCCCTTGAATTCATTTAAATAGCTTAGTCCCTCACAAACTTCCAGTGGCTATTTCATATTATATCTACTTTAAAGAGAATAAGTAATCTTTGAATAAATAAGTTGAAATTACCCTGACTTGAAGACTTAGTTCAAATACCTAGGGAGGATTTTTGGTATCAATTTAAAATTGAGATTGATTTCAGAAAGGAAGAACTGGTACCAAGAAGAAAGCTAGTTTGTATCCTTTAGTTGTTTAAAAAATATATGTTATAAAATATTCCAGTTTTTAAAATTAGTCAGTTTTTTATTAGTGTAGGTTTAAATTGAAGTATTAAGGAATAGGAAGCTCATGACTATGGAGAATCAGTATGTGGAATAATAGGCAGAAATACTTAATAGCTTGAACCCAGTGATAATACATTTTATTTCCACAAGTTTTTGAGAAGTGACTAGGAATATTTCTAATCACAGTGGAAAAAATTATAAAGTATAATTTGCACTATCATTTTTCTCTTATGGGTTTAAAGAAGAACTAAACAAAAATATTTGTGAAGAAAAACTATGTATATTGTTAGCATAAAAATGCAAAAGTCATTTTTACTATAGGAAAGTTAGGCAAAACAGAATATTTGTGAAGAGAAACTATGTATATTGTTAGCATAAAAATGCAAAAGTCCTTTTTACTATAGCAATGTTAGGCAGAACAGTGTTAAAACATTTTGAGAGAAAATAATTAAATTAGAGAAACATCTTTCTTGGCCTTTTTCTAATTTTAATAACAGATTAATGCAGAAATCATATCCATGTTTATGCCTACCATACTAATAAAATGAAAGGGTATTAGTGTAATGATTGTGTTTTATAGGCGTTTTCTGAATTAGATGAAACTTTTTACTGGGCAAGGTCAAAAAAAAAGTTAAGATATTTGAACTGCAAAATATTAGAGTTTAGCTGGGTGTGGTAGCACATACCTGTAATCTCAGTCTTGAGAGGCTGAGGTAGGAGGATTGCATGTTTGAGGCCAGGATAGGCAACTTTATGAGACTCCGTCTCAAAATAAAAAGGACTGGGTTCAATACTCAGTACTGGAAAAAAAATTGGAATTTTAGATTGAAATTTTTCTTTTGTCCAGGTTAATGGTATTTTCTGGGAACCTTTCACACCTTGTTCAAGATAAAATTGGCCTTGGGGCTTTGCCTTTGTTATGTTTGTATTTTAAAAGGTGACTTCAACTTCAGATATCTCAATTTCAATTCAGAAACTTATATAATTCATACTGGTCTTACTCTGCAAATTTAATACCTAATTCTTTGCCCTACGTGCTGCTATGAAAAAGATGTGAAGTACATTCGTGCTTCTTAATATTATTTCTTAATACCCTTTGGGGCATGTCTTGGATTGTCTTCTTTTAAAAAAATCATACCATAGTTTTAGTTTAAATTTAAAAATTGAATTAAAAATAGTTAAAAGATGGATAAATACCTTCTTTGTTCTTTTCCTTCATTATTACATTTTGCTTTTGACTCATTAAGATGTATATTAAACATTAATTCAATAACAGATGACTTTTATGATGCTTCATTTAGAATGGAAATTATTTTTAGGGTGAGGAATATTGGAAATAAAACAGAACCAAGTAAAGAGTCTGAATTATTTACAGGCCACAGACTTAAAAGTGCATCACTTTGCACAAATATTAAATTATGAAATGGGAATTTCAGTTTGCCATAAATCTGTCTGCCATAGCAGCTTAAAATAAAATAGTTCTACCCATCTAAAGCAACATCAATTTGCCAGTCAGTGCTTCATGTATCAAAGAGCGTTCTGTGAAAATATCAATATCATTGGTTAATATAAATGAAATTAATTTTTAAAGCTGGGCTAAAGGTTGACATCTGAAAAATTGCATTACTTTGCAGAAGAGAAATTTCTGTCTTCTAGTGAAATTTCAGGTCATGAGGGCAAGTAATTTTCACAATCTTCAATGGGAGCCAGTGAAATATGAACTTCATTGTCACCTAGCCCCAAAGCGATAAGATAAAATGAGCTGATACATCATTTGCTGTGGTTTTATCATCTCCCTCAGTAATTGGAAGAGAAAACACAAGAGTATGTGTGTTTGTGTGCTCCCCTGCTTCCCCTCCCAACTGCCCCATCATCCACACCCAGGCTAAAGCCATTTTAGCCCAATCAATACAAAGGTCATATAGCATTTTATTTATATATTTTTAATTTTTCATGCTGACTAAAACTGCCAAGTAGAACATTAGAGTAATGAATACGTTTAATTGAATTTGTCACCCATGAAAATGCTAAGGAGAATATTGTACTACGTCATAGCACTAGTAACCAGGAGGAAATATACTATACAGATAAAATAATTAAATAACAACTGGTAATTAATTTAAAAGGTAATTTCCTTTAGCATTCATGAATTTTATTTTTATTTTGCTTTTTTTTTTTTGAAGTCTGGGTGATATTCTGTGTTCTTGGGTATATGTTTAATAATGAAATTATCATCTTAAAATTCACTAGAGTCAACTGTAAGTCATTTTCATGTTCAAAAAATGATCTCTGTATCTTGCTCTAAGAATATATCTTTGAGGACTTAAAACTAAAATCATGTGGATGATGATGAAGTAAACATATTTAGGCCAACTAGAATCTAATATTATTTAATAGGATAAATTGTTATATTTTGATATCAAGTTTCAGAGAAAACTATATACATAACAAAATACGAAACTATTAATAGTAATAATGTAACTTTATAATACTTGATTAAAATTGCTCTAAGTTGTTGAAATAATGTTTATTGTCAAATAAACATTTGTGCGTATGTTTGCTGCTGAGTTGATAAAGAGTAATTTTAGCATATATTTTCATTTGAAAGCTGTTTCAAATATTAACTGTTTTCCCTTATTAAAGTATAAGGCTTGTAACTATAATTCATAACTATATTCTCTGAATATAGGATATTGAGAATATTTTCTAGATTTTGCTAATAGTGGCACCATTGCTTAATTGATAGTATGATTAGTTTACATTTTTATGCTAGGTTTAAGTCATTTTTCTTGAGAGAGATATATATATGTGTAGACACACATATATATAATTTGGAAATTGTTTTGTTGTGAAATTTCAAATCTTGTTCTTGATATCAGTCATCTGATTTTCATCTCATTATCTATTTCTTTAGAAGTCAGTATGGAATTGTCTGAAAGAGTAAAACTGCTCCAGAAATTAGGAAGTATTTAAAATAGAATATGCTTTACTAATTTTAAACATTAAGAATAGTTTTTCTTTTTACTTTTTTTTGGTAATGGGGATTGAATCCAGGGCCTAACACATGCTAGTTAAGCACTTCATCACTGAGCTACATCCCCAGTGCAAGAATAGCATTTTTTAAAAGTACTCTTTGTTGATTGTATATATGAAGATTTCCATGTAAATGTTTCTTATTTTTGAGATTAAATATTGTCTTCATGTAAATATTTCTTATTTTGGGGATTAGATATTATCCTACTTCTTAAAGTTTTGCCTTTGAGGAGAATTTTGAAACGTTTAAAATTTACTAAGGGTAATCTCCCTTTTTTTTACTTAAGTGAAACAAATGTGGCTTTAACTATTCCAAATCTAGTTTTCAGAAACATCAAATACTCAGTAAATAAAGATATCATCTAGTTGGGCAATACATGTGAGTTTCTATTTTTGTTTTTCTATGAGGATAAGAAAACAAAAGAGTTTTACTTGGATTAATTCATTAATTAATTTTGCAAAATGGGTGGTTAAAGGGAGATAAAATGCTTTACTTTTAAGCTAAGAATAAATGCAACATGGTGAAGAAATTGTCTTCTTATTCATAGTATACTGTTTGTAGAATAGATGAAAGAAATGTACATATTTGGAGAAAAAAATATATACTTTTGCAGAAGACAGAATTTTATAAAATTTTTGAAATGTGTTTGATTTTGTAATGTAATGTATATGTTACATATGTAAATTAAATATTTATTTTTTTCTCCTAACCCATTTACTTCAACATTTAACTCATAAACCAGCTTCGCTGAGATAAATTCTAAGAAAAAACTGAAAGTTGAATTCACTAATAATCATACTAACGGTAATAAAACAAGGTGGTAAACATTCAGTGAGAGTGCTGTGGGCCTAAGCTTTCAAGCTATTCTAGACTTGGGGTCATAACTGCAGAGCAATGGTAATGATACTGTTTCCATAGCAACTGATTCATTGGAGGGCTAGACCTCTGTCTAGGGCGTTGTCAGTATATGTAGAGTTTCAGTGAACAGAAAGTCCCAAAGAAGGGTCTGCTTCTACCTAATCCAGTTTTAATTGAACTCTAGAGACTTTGAAGTGAAGCCCTGGACCTGGCGTGTACTACTATTCCAATAAGAAATGAACCTCTTGCTTAGCTAGGCCTCAGCTGCTTTTCAGTACTGACACCTTTTCCTAATGAATACTTTAAAGAAATGTTATTACATCAATTTCAGGTAGTAATTCTTTCATTCAGACATTATTCAATTCTATTTTAATCCCTGACTACCTTGACCATAACAGTAGAGTTTCATTTGTTAATTTTCTCTTTTATTAAAAAAAATTAGGCTAGTATTTTTGTACAAGTTCTAAATGTTTGATACCTTTGGCAGTTCTAAATAATTTTGTTTCACCTTGTTTTTTTTCTTTGAGTTTGAAAACATTATTATGCTTTCTTATATTTAACTTTGGAAGCTTGCTCACATATAGTCAATATGGTACTACTCATTTCAGGTTTGGAAATATACAGAGCAATGCTGGATGTTGTTCATGAATATTTGTCTACTCGTTGTGTTAAAACTTACTTGGGAGTCATGAACCTCAAAATAAGGGTACTCATTGGCTGTAACAAAAGTAGAAAATTGGATCTGAAAGGGTTATGTGTGGGACTTTTTTGATTTTTTTTTTGTTTATTTTGTGGGGGGGGGGTACTGGGAAATGAACTCAGGGACATTCAACCAGTGAGCCAAATTTCTAGCCCTATTTTGTATTTTATTTAGAGATAGGGTTTCACTGAATTGCTTAACACCTTGCTTTGGCTGAGGCTGGCTTTGAACTCATGATCCTCCTGCCTCCCTAGCTTCTAGGATTGCAGGCATGCACCACCGCGCCCAGCTAATGCGGGAGTTTTGACACTATCTGTAGTACTTTAATTTTTAAAATATATGCAATAATATGGAAAAATATTAGGATTTTATAAAGTTGAGTAGTGGGTGCATAGAACATGTCATTTTGTGTATTTTTAAATATTTTTGACATTTGGTAACAACATTTTAAAGGAGTATGACTCATATTTCAAAATCAATCTTTGAATAATCATACAACTGAAAGGAATGGAATATAAATTGAATTTTTGATGAATCAGAAAGTGAATTCAGTATATTAGAGGTACACTAAAAATCTTATTATGGTATTTTAGTAAGGTTAGTTCTGATAATAAATAGAAGACCATAGAATATAATTAAAATTTTAGTTGCACGACCCTGACTGTGCAGTAGTTGGCGTCACTGTTATGAGCAACAGGTCTTATCATACAACTCTATACTTACAAGAGATAAAATTTTCAGACCAGTGTGTAATATTCTTAGCATATCACAGAGATCCTTCAATGTTTGTTTTCTTTTGATTTTCCTCCTTCCCCTTGACCCAAGTGCAGGAAAACAAATGTGTTGATTAAATTTCCAGTGATTTAGATTCTAGTTTAACAAATCCGTAATACTTTAGAAATGTTACAACATGGTTTTTAATGGAAGCTCTGGACTTTTGGATTGGAAAACCTGGGAGTAGGCCAGGCTCTGCTACTAACTTCCCAATGATCTTTTCTCTTAAGTGTTTAACATGCCTGGACCTCATTTTCCTTATGAATACAGTAACAATACATTGGTTTGTAAGTATTATTGAACATATATTAGATTCTTTAAAGTATGATAGTTTCAGGGTGGCAAACTCATATGTAGATGAAAACTAGGCAGACAATAGTAAGTGACTGTTCATTTTGTATTAGTAACAAATGATGTGAAAACTATATCAAAACAGAGAAAGTGCTTGCCAGTTGTTACCATTTGGCACATCCAGGTTTGCCAGATACTCCAGTTTTTCCCAAGAATCCAGAAATCTGCATATTTATGTAAATAGGCATTTTCTCAATTATTTTTAATGGCTTGAAATTTTGTCGAAATATAATATGTGCCAGAGAAAATCAGTTGGGAACATACGTGGAACTTAAGTTACTATACTTTAATTCATTTAGGCATTCAAAAAAACTACTTTATGCAACATATTTTTCTTTATTTAAAATATTTAGTTGTAGATGGACACAGTATCTTTATTTATTTATTTTTTTGTGGTGCTGAGGATCTAACCAAGTGCCTCATGCATGCGCTCTACCACTAAGCTACAACCCCAGCCCACTGCCATATGTTTTTCAAGTCAGTGAACATAGAGTGAATTCACAGTTTTAGCTTAAATATAATTTTGAAAAATTTTTCTCCTCTTCCTCCTCCTCCTCCTCCTTCTCCTTCTTCTCCCCTCCCCCCCCCCGCTGGGAATTGAATCAAGGATCACAAAAGTGCTAAGCAGGTGCTGTACTACTGATCTACATCCCCAGCCCTCAAATTGAACTTACTTGAGTATTAGTGCAGAATGGGCAAGACAAACAAATATTATAATTTCAGATAGTGATAAACGTTATGAAGAATTTGATGATTTGGGGCTGGGATGAGGTTGTACTGGAAGGAGTAGGGTTTGGGTCCTTTGGCTTCTCTGAATATGTGACATCTGAGCAGATATTTAAATGTGTGAATGAGTCAACCAAGTAGAGATTTGAGAGATGAACTTTCCAGGAAGAGGGTAAAATAAGAGGTTAAAAAAAAAAACCCAAAAACTTGGGCTGAGATTGTGGCTCAGTGGTAGAGAGCTTGCCTAGCATGTGTGAGGCACTGGGTTCGATCTTTAGCACCATGCAAAAATAAATGAATGGATAAGTGAATAAATAAATAAATAAAAGTTAAAAAAATAAAAATAAAAACTTGAGTAATAGTGGCATTTTTGTATTGTCTGCATGTTCATATCTCTTTATCTTTCTTGCATGGGTATTTGTTATATGACTGAGAAGTAGAAATTCTCTATTGCCAGTTTCAATCTTGAGAGCATTAATTGTTGTGTTCTTTGAAATTTTCATTTTTTTAAAAATTTTTTTTTTGTTGTTGTTGATGGGTCTTTATTTTATTCATTTGTTGTTTATATGTGGTGCTGAGGATCGAACCCAGTGCCTCACGCATGCTAGGCAAGTGCTCTACCACTGAGCTATAGCCCCAGCCCCTGAAATTTTCATTTTATTTATCAAAAAACCCCACTGTACTTGAGAGTTAAACCCACTTTTTTTTTTAGCTCCTATTGTGCCAATAATAGACTTGTTTCTCTAGAAAAATTGAAATTCATACTTTATTAGTAAGGTTTTTTTCTTCTTTCAAAAAAACTGCATTTTATATCAAAGAATGTAGATTCATTTGCAGTTAGAATTTGGAAAATGGAAATGAGAAAAGAAAAAGGCAATTTGTGTAAAATAAATGGTGGTTACTTTTAAGTGATAATTGAAATCAACTTAATTTGCTTTTGTAGGTTTTCATCAAGTCTTGATAGCAAATGTTCATTTCCTGTATGGAGAAATGTTGAATCTGATTTTCTTTAACACTTTCATAATTGAGCTTTTTGAAAAACAAAACTTGAATAACAAGGCAACAAAGTGGCTTAGGACTAAAGACAGGATTACTTTGAATTGGGGAAGCATTTTAAGCAATTGTGTCTGTCACATGGAATGACAAGAATTGTAACAAGTTACTCTGACAACCACCTACTCCATAGGGAGATTATGCTGAGTTCATTTGCAGGTTTATACTTAGCTTTAGCTGACAAAATGATGCTTAACCTCTTTTACAGTTAGTCTTTATGTTTTCTGAGTGAGTTGCCTTTAACAATGACCTTAAATTGTGTGATTATTTTTTAAAGTTATGAACTTATTTTTGAATTATATAAAAAGTGACTTAACTGATTTGTATATGTGATTCATAAGCATGTATGGAAGTCTTCTTTGTTTTTAAGGTTTTAATTGAAACTTTCCATGACAAAAAAAAATCAGTCAGTAAATAATACAATATGCATTTCCTGAGAAGCAATAGACTGTGTCATTGTTTTTAAAAGCCCAAATATATATTTATAATTATATGCTTTATAGTTTTACTCTGCTTTTACATTTAAGTTTCTTTCATGTAAGTTAAAACACATTTTCTTAGTTAAGTTCTTTGAAATTTTCTTTTTTAATTTTTTAAATTTTATATATATATATTTTTTAGTTGTTGATGGACGTCTATTTTATTCATTTATTATTGATATGTGGTGCTGAGGATCGAACCCAGTGCCTCATGCATGCTAGGCAAGCGCTCTACCACTGAGCTACAGCCCTGGCCCCTGAAATTGTTTTTCTTAATAGTCTATTTTAATTGGGAGAAAGACTACAAACAAAAAAGCTTCCTGCTGTTACTCACTTGGGTTATGTTTTTCCTCGCTAGATCTTGGCATATACTGAAGGGCTGCATGGAAAATGGCTGTTCACAGAGATACGATCCATCTTTTCTCGTCGTTATCTTTTGCAAAATACAGCCCTGGAGATCTTTATGGCAAACAGAGGTAATATGTTTCAGGAGTATGTTGTTACAAAACTAAATTCCATTTCTCAGATTTCATTTTTGTACGTATCATATTGTTTCCATTTAGATTGGATTCTGTAGTCTACCTAGTGCCCTACTGACCTCATTTTTTTTTTTTTATATACCACATGGATCTTCCTGGGTTTTCTCTGTCCTCACTTACAGTATAATTTGAATTTCTTTTCCTTTTCAAGGTTATATCACAGACTGGTGCAAGATTGTATAAATATGGGGAATATTTAACCATTTATTCAGTTGCAGAGTTTTGATATCTTCTGCATTAATTTGATGCTGAAACTTCTTCTGGTAGGTGGCTGCATTTGGGAGCAGGAGAAGATAATCAAATTGACTCATACATTTATCTTATCTTCTGTCTAATCTATTGCTATTTATAAAGGGGCCATCAGAAAATTACCTTGAATTGTCATGGTTGCTTTGTATTACATCATTCTTGAAAGTTGAGCTAAAATTCTATTTGTGGGTTTAGAATGGAAGTTGGTGAAATTCATTAAGACAAGAGAGAGGACAAGTTTAATTTGAAGGAAAAGCATCATTGGGTATTAGTGGAGGTGTACAAGGGAAAATATATAAAACCTGGTGATTTATTGTACATGTTCTTTGTATATGTGTAGGTTGATGGTTTCTTTTTTTTTTCTGTAATCTGCAAGTTGTTATTTTAAAAATCTACACACAACAGCATACATTCCATACATACATTTTTTTTCTTGAAATCATATGTCTTCAGGGAATATAAACATCTTTAAGGAAAAATACTTTTCCCTTTCCTGTGTGGTCTCCTCCCCACAAACACCTCTTTTCTCTAATGTAAACATTATTCTTCTAGGCAAATAATCAAGGGAATGTTTCACACTTTAGTTCAGTCTGTATTCTTGTTGTCCCAAAGGAGTTGAAGCCTTACAATATTTATTACTTGCTCATCCTCATTCATTTTCCTTCTTTGAAATTTCTTATGCACTCTTGATTTTGTGTGAGTGCTTTCTCTTGCCGTTCCCTGCTGGCCTTGATCATGTGTCATAACCT
>CM053408.1:22163457-22185049 GCA_028644305.1 Xerus rutilus | reverse complement strand
TCAACATGTAAACATTGTAAAGAGAATTGTTTTTAAGCTGTTCATTATTGGAATAAATGATGACTTCATAGCTGTTATGTGTAGCTTTTAGTGTTCTATGGTTAACTATGTAAAATGAATTTTAATATTCTTTGTGGAAATTCATAGAAATAAATTTGACTCATCAAAATTCAATTTTGTAAGTTAAAAATTGTAGCTAAGTAATCTTATTTTCATATTACACTAATGTAACAACAGTTGTTAGAACTCTTGATAGTATTTAGAGAAAGAATTGTCTTTGGTAAGAAAATTCGGAAGTGAAATGAATATTCTTTCTGAAATATTAACTAAAACTTTATGTGTACTATAATAAAGAGAACACTGTGAGAATTATGTTTAATATATACTTGAATGTAGTATAAATATTCCATTAGACCAAGAAATCAGTTTCCCCAAAAGGACATCATATTGTGTTCTAATTTTTTTTTTAAATTATTTGTCATAGTTGCTGTAATGTTCAACTTCCCAGACCCTGCAACAGTCAAGAAAGTGGTTAACTATCTACCTCGTGTTGGTATTGGAACCAGTTTTGGATTACCTCAAACCAGGTACTGTTTTATTTAAGAAAATATGGAAAATAATCTTCATCAATATTCTCACTAACTATTAATACTCTTAGTAAAATTAGTCTGTATTAATATTTTTACTTATTATGAAATGAATGTCTATGTTGTATTTCATAGTAAATGATGATTATTGGGTATTAAGTTTTATTTCATATCAATTGAGTTGTAATATATGTATGGTACAATGTCTAGCACAGAGCCAGTACTCAGCAGATAATTCCTAAATACGAAATTCACTAGACTTTCCCAGAACCGTGATAAAGGCCCATGCAGAAAATTTAAATTTTTATTTATTTTTTATTTTTTTGGTACCAGGGATTGAATTCAGGGGGTACTCAACCACGGAGCCACATCCCCAGCCCTATTGTGTGTTTTATTTAGAGTCAGGGTCTCACTGAGTTGCTTATTGCCTTGCCATTGCTGAGGCTGGCTTTGGACTCGCAATTCTCCTGTTTCAGCCTCCCAAAGTGCTGGGATTACAGGTGTGCACCACTGCACCTGGCTAAATTTTTATATTTTAAAGTTACTATATTTTTAAATAATATGTACCATGATATAAATATGTGTGTATGTATATGCGTTTATGCATTCTTTTTTTTTTTTACTCAAGTTAGAAAAAGTTCATTTTTGCTTTTTCTTTTGGCTATTAAAAAATGTGTATATTATATGTTCATCATAATGGCCAAAACAAAAAAAGGGAGGTAATGCAAAGTTTTAGATCAGACCCCAAAAGGACAGAAAACAAAAACTAAAATAGACAAATAAGATTATATCAAACTGAAAGCCTTCTGCTCAGTCAAGAAAACAATGAACAGAGTAAATAGACAACCTATGGATGAAGCAGAAAATATTTACAAACAATAAGTCTGACCAAGGGTAATGTCTAATTTATATAAGATCCTCGAACAACTGAATAGTAACAGAACAAATAATACAACTGAAAAACAAGCAAAGGATTTAAAAGGATGGTTCTCAAAAGATATACAAATGGCCAAAGGATATATGAAAAACCATTCATAATCACTTCATCATCAAGTCCATGCAGATTAAAACCACAGTGAGATACCACCTTTATCAAAAAGATAAAGATAACCTTTATCCAAAAGACAAAAGATAACAAGTGTTGGAGAAGATGTGGACAACGAGGAACTTTTGCATTCTGTATAACTGTAGATTTGTATAGTCATTGTGGAAAACAGTTTAGAGACTTCTCAAAAAATGTTAAAAATAGAACTGCCATATGATTCAGCAGCCCTTTTACTGTGTATGTATCTAACAGAAATGAAAAGAGTATATTGAAGATTTATCTGCACTCCCAATTTATTGTAGCATTATTACCAGTAGCTGGATACAGAGGAAACCTAAATGACCATTAATGGCAACCCAAGAAAACACTTTAAATATGAAGACACAGCGGGGCGCAGTGGTGCATGCCTGTAATCCCAGCACTTTGGGAGGCTGAGACAGGAGAATCGCTAGTTCAAAGCCAGCTTCAGCAACGGCGAGGCACTATGTAACTTAGTGAGACCCTGTCTCTACATAAAACACAAAATAGGGATGGGGATGTGGCTCAGTAGTCGAGTACCCTTGAGTTCAATCCCCAGTACCAAAAAAAAAAAAATGAAGACACAATTAGGATAAAAGTAAAAAGAGGGGAAAAAAGTATACTTTGCCACTGCTAAGTTAAAAAGAAACAAACAAGAGGTGGAATTGCCATATCATTACTATATTAGTTTTCTAGGGTTGTAATGATAAAGTACCACAACTGGTTGCTTAAATAATAAAAAAGTATCATCTCACAGTTCTAGAGGTTGCTTAAACAATAGATGTGTATTGTGTTAAAGGTCTGGAGGTGTCAAGTTCAAAATCAAGTTATTAGTAATGTTGTTTGCTTCTAAGGGATGTGAGAGAAGGATCTGTTCTAGGCTTTTCTCCTTGGCTTCAAATGGCTGTCTTCTCCCTATGTCTTTTATATCCTCTTCCATCTATCTGTCTCTATGGTCAGCTTTCCTTCTTATAAAGACATCAGTCGTATTGGATAGGGCCCATACTAATGAATTCTTTTTACTTTGATTATTTTCTTTAAATACCCTGTGTCTAAATAAGGTTACATTCTGAGCTACTGGGGGTTAGAATTCAATATAGGAATTTTAGGGTAGATACAATTCAATCTGTAGCAATTACTAAACAAAGATAACTTTAGAACAGGAATAATATCAGAGAAAAGAATGACATATCAATGACAAGAAAACCAATTCACCAAGAAACAACCCTAAATTATATACACCGAATAGAGCCTCAATATTCATGAAACAAAAACAGGTAGAACTGGAATGAAATATAGACAACTACACCCTGTTTGGTTAGTCATTGAGAGAATAGGTAGACAAAATCATCAATAAGAATAGCGAAGACTAAAACATTATCAATCAACTTGATCTATGTCACATGTTTAAACCATTGTAGCCAGTTGTACCATATGCATTCATTTTTAGCACACATGAAATGTTAGTCAGGTTGACCATATTTTGAACCCTAAAACAAATTTCAGTAAGGTTAAAAGTATTGAAATCTTGGATCCCAATGGAATCAGCCAAAAATCAGTTACAGAAAGGTACCTTGAAAATCCCTGGATATTTGGAAATTAACACTCTACATAAAGCAAGGGCCTTTATATAAATCATAAGAGATATTAGAAAATATTTTGTACTGAATGAAATTAACAACAGCCTGTAAAAATCTGAACACAAAGGAGAACATGAAGGAACCTTTTGGGATCATGAGAATATTCCGCTGTGACTGTTTTGGTGTCACACAACTGTGTATGTATGGAAAACCCATTACATGATGTATGCTTAAAAAAAATGAATTTCACCATTATGTGCAACTACAGTGTACCAACAAAAATAGAGAGAAAAGAATTAATTTACTCTGTTAATTATTCTATAATAAACCTGATTTCCAAAAATAGAAAAGGAATTCTGCTTTAAAGAGTAGTAAATGCAGATGAGTAGTTAAGAAAAAAGAAAGAAAGGAAGAAAAGGACAATCTGAAACGTTAGTAAAAGATATGTAACTTAGGCACTCTAGAACCATGTAAGAATGCAAATTAGTATAGTCACTTTGAAAAACAGTCTTCCAGTTTTCTTTTTTTTTTAATTTTTTTTTAGTTGTAGATGGACACAACATCTTTATTCTATTTATTTATTTTTATGTGATGCTGAGGATCGAATCCAGTGACTCACGCATGCAAGGCAAGCGCTCTACCACTGAGCTACAATCCCAGCCTATCTTCCAGTTTTCTTATAAAATTACATATACACATAGTGTATGTTGTACCAGTTCTCCTAGGCATTTATCAAGGATAGTGTAGCTATAGATATACTTTCCCATTTTAAAAAATTATTTTTAATTGTTGTTGGACTTTTATTTATTTATATGTGATGCTGAGAATCGAACCCAGTGTCTCACATATGCTAGGAAGAACTCTTCCACTGAGCTACAATCCCAGCCCCTACTTTGACTTTTAAGTGAATATTAATAGCAGTTTTATTCCAGTCCCACACTGGAAACATTTTTGATGTCCTTCAACTATGAACAAACACATTGTAGCACATCCATAGAATGGAACACTACTCAGAAATAACAGGAACTGACTGCTAATCACATGCAGCAGCACAGAGGCATTGCTGAATGAAGTGCTTTGCTAAGCAAAGAAGTTAGGCAAAGAAATTGTAAGCTTCATACATCATATCACAGATTGTTTCTGTTTGATAAAATTAGTGAAAATGCAAAACTCTCTGGTGGCAGAAAGCAGACTGTTGTTTGCCAGAGGCCAGGACTTGGCAAAGGAATATGAAGGGACTGTTGATAGTGTGTCCTAATTGTGATGGTGGTTACCAAAATATGTATATTCAAAACTGTTCAAGCCAGGCATAGTGGCATATGCCTGTAATCCTAGCAGCTCAGAAGGCTGAAGCAGGAAGATCATGAGTTCAAAGCCAGCCTCAGCAATTGAGTGAGGCCCTGTCTCTAAATAAATATTAAAAAGGGCTGGGGATATGGCTCATTGGTTAAGTGCCTCTGGGTTCAGTCATTCCTGCTACCAAAAAAAACCAAACCTGATTAAATTCAAGTTGTATGCCAAAGTTTGGTAAATGTAAATGTTACTCTATTAAATTATATCACAATCAAGGCCACTGAATAATTAAGATCTCTAGACATATTTAAAATATCTAAGTTATAAAAGTGTTTGTTCTATACTCATTTTAATATGTACTCTTAGTATGTTTGATTACTCAGATTAAAATTTCCTTTTTGTTAGAAATGATTAGATTTTTGCTTTATTATATCATACCTTGTAATTTTTCTTTGTTGATATAAATACCTAATCTATATATTAAGGTCTTTTTATCTTAAAGCTTCTGTCTTTAGCCATTAATAAATCAGAATTCAAATATTAATTGTGTATGTGCAGATGGACTTATTAACTATATTGATATTGTTCCAAGTAGATTATTACGCATCTGAGAGAAATGTTAGCCAAAACATTTCTTATGGTATAAGGAGAGAGCATGGAAGTATGTATCTCTTCACTCTGTATTGATCAATCAGCTATATTTAAATAGCACCTTCACTAATTATTTCCTTTTGTAGTAGGTATTGATTCACCATCAATACAATTTAGTTAACTAATTTAAGGACTGGGAAGAGTGAACACTGGGATTTTTCTATTGATTTAAATATATTAGCAGTGGAAACTTACAGTTTACTTTTAGCATGCTTAAATTTATATTGGTTTAAAGCAATGTCTTTTTATACATGCAGTTAAAGTAGTACACATAAACAGCAGTCAGGTTGTTAGTAAGAACTGTGGTAAGCTTGAGGCTCAAGAACTTTCCAAGATGAATCACCCCCATGTCCCTTAGCAGGAGACCTCATTTCCTCACCAAGTCAGTTTCTCCATCATCTTCTTGAGTATCTATCTGCATGACAGGGGAGCTGGCTTCTTGCATAGTAAGTGGATCCAGAGACATTGAGGAAGAAGCTCCAGTGTTTTTTGTGACTTGCCCTTGGTAGTAACACTCCATCATTTCTGCCACATTGTATTCATCACAAATGAGTCAATAAATACATCCAGGTTCTAGGAGAGGGAAGTTATGCTCTAGCTCTTCTGCATATATGTCAAAACCATGCAGGTCACAACTTTTATGTAAACAAATCAAATAAAATGACCACCTGTGTTATAAGCAATAGTTGTTTTACAATGCTGGTAATGATTTTAGATAGATAATTATATAATTTAGTGAAGAATTTCAGAGTTAGGGTATAATTCGGTGGTAGAGTGCTTACCTAGCGCGTGCAAGGCTCTGGTTTCAATCCTCCACATGGCAAAGATAAATAATTGGGACAAGTGACAAGAAGTTTATAATCAGGGCATTATAGTCATGATTTGGGGACTGGAGATGGGTTGCCTTGTATAGGTGGCCAAGAGTATCTTCTTATGTGACTTTTATCCTTTGATTTGAAGAAACAGAACCAGCTGAACTTTGAAAGTGTATATGTAAAGGACCTGAACAAAGAGATCTTTCAGTGTCTAAGAAATGTTAGAAAGCAAGTATCAGTGGAATGTAATAATTTAGGAAGAGGGTGTCAGGCAGGAGATACTTAGGAGCCTATTGTAAAATTCTAGGTGATACATGAGGATGGTGATGTAAGAAGACATTCTTGTTTAGAGATTTGTTAGGAATACAATTTATGGGATTTGGAGATTAATGAGATTTAAGGGGGATTAAGAGGGAGATGTTCAATATATCTCCTCAAGTCTCTCAGCTTGAGCTGTTTTGTGGCACTTTCTGAGGCTAGGAACACTGGAGAAGCAGTGTTTGTATATACACCTTTGTATACACCTTTCTATTCATATGGTCAGGATTGTGAGGAGGATGTGGATGAACAGAAATTGGGTTTAGTTTTAGATGTATTAAAACTGAAACCCAGGCTGGGATTGTAGCTCAGTGGTAAAGCACTTGCCTTGCATGCGTGAAGCACTGGGTTCCATCCTCAGCACCACATAAAAATAAAGAAAGAAAGATTTAAAAAAATTTTTTTTAAAAAACCCTGAAACCCATGAAAGATGTCCAATTTGAAGTGTTGTGTAAGATACAAGAAAGTACATCTGGAGCTCACAAGAAAGGTGTTATTTATGGGAACACAGTACCATGCATGATGAAATTTGAAGCCATGAGAGGGTATGAGTTCATGTGGGGAGAGCTTGTAGGATGACAAGAGGAACTAAAGGTGCAGCTTAAGGAACTTCAGCATTGGTTTCAAAACTTAACAGAAAGGCACTAAGATAAGGTGGCCTTTCACAAAGGTCAAGTAAAGGAAATAGAACATCTCCCTCCTCTCTCTTCAAGAAAACGAACAAGAATAAAATGGCTCAAAACATAGGAGATTCTGGAAAATATAATGCTAAGAGATGATGGTATTAAAGATAAGATCTGATGGGAATGGATGCAGACTGTTCCTTGTCTGTTGCATTTATCAGCAGCAGGTTTTGACTGCCAGAGGGTTGAATGTCGTGAATTTGCACTAACAGTGTCAACAAGGTGTACTTGGCAAGCAGGTTCCTGAATTTTGTTGGAATTTATGGACTGCCCCTCTTGTCTAGGTGTGGTAACCTCTGCAGTCAGGGCTATGAAGGCAAAGCTTCCAACTTGTGGACCCATAGGACATGAGACAGTAGAGACATGGTGCTGAATCCTGGCCCAGCACTGATGCCTACCGGCAGAGAACTGGTCCTGCTGTCACCTTCCTACCTACCTGTGGCTCTTTTCCATCTGGAGTATTCTGATGCTTCATGACCACTTGCAGTATGTGCATGTGCACGTCAGTACGTTTTAAGCCTCAACAACAAATGTATTGGGTCAGCCCCGTCTCCACTCAGCACTTTGTGATACTCTTTGTGCTCAATTCTATCACCTGAATTCAGGCTTTTCCCCCACCTTCTATGAAGGAGCACTAACCAAAAAGTTTAATACATGTGTGTAAGGGGTTTACCAGCTACCAGGAGATCATGTTATCTTACAGTTAGAAGCTTAGAGAAGTGCAGGGGAGGAAGGCATATGAGGCTACATGGCCAGAACGGTGAGAAGGCTTTTATCTTCTTTAATTCTTTGGTCCAGAGTCTGAGCCACTTTCTGCGTACATCCCAGCATCTAGAGAGCACCTGGGTCTGGAGGCTTATTTCTTTTTGTCCTACATCTACTGCCATGGCTGTGCCACACAGTCCTGCATGCTTTAGCCACTCCTGTGCCTAACTACTCCTTGAAGTAGTGTTTGGGGACCAGTGTGGTTTTAAATATCTCCAAATGAGATACAGAAATGCCTCATCTCAGTAATCAAAGCTTTGATCTTTAGAAAATAGAAGCCAGGGGCTGGGGCTGTAGCTCAATGGTAGAGCGCTTGCCTAGCGTGCATGAGGCACTGGGTTCGATTCTTAGCACCGCATATAAATAAATAAAATAAATAAATATCCATTAACAACTAAAAATTTTTTTTTAAAAATAGAAGCAGGCTTAATACAAAGCAAGCAAGACAAAAAATGAGATTATAGCAGAAATCAGTGAAACAAGTAAAAACAGTAAAGAAGGCCAATGACACTGAAGTATATGCTTGAAAAACATTGGTAAAATTGACAGACTTTGGGCAACCATGAAAACAAAAGGAGAAGAGACATAAATTGCCAAAACCAGAAATGAAAAACAAGTGACCATAAATGTAAAGCTTAATTTACATTACTACTAAACCATACAGTATTTAGAAGGGTTCTCAAAGGACACCATGAATAACTTCATGTCAGCAAATTGGACAACCTGGAGTATATGAGCATATTCCTAGAGAACAGAATTACCAAAACTGACTTAAGAATTTAAAAGTCTGAATAGACTTATAACAAGAAAGGACATTGAATTATTACTTTAAAAATTTACTCATAAAGAAAAGCCTAAGCCCAAATAACTTTACTATCATATTTTTAAAGTAGATCCTTTACAGACCTTCATAATACATACAAAGCAAGCATTGTAAGGATGTGGAAATTGGTTCATACACTGGAATGTCCAACCACTTTGGAAAACAATTTAGCAGTTACAAAAAAGAAGTTAAGATAAACTTAACATACAAGAAGCCCCACTCTTAAGAATCTACCCTAAAGAAATGAAAACATATATTCATACAAAGATATGTATATGAATGTTTCCAGTAACATCATTTATAATAGCCAAAAACAGGTAGCATTTTAAATGTCTATCAATTAGGTGAAATGTGGTATATGCTGTATTCGAATAATGGACTACTGTTCAGTGAGAAAAGAGAATGAATTACTGATACATATTATCATATAGATGAACCTCAGAAACAATAGGGTTAGTACAAGAAGCTTGATACAAAATACTATATAATGTATGATTCCATTTTTAAAAAAAGTCCAGAATAGTTAGATTTACAAAGAAAAGAAAAAGACCAGTAGTTACTATCGCTGGGCTGAGAATGGGAATTGTCTGTAAATAGGCACATGGCAAAGTTTTACATATTGAAAATGTTCTTAAGTGTATTGTAGTAATAACTGCACAACTCTAGACATTTTCTTTTTAAATAAACATTGAATTGTATGGTATGTAAGTTAATCTCAATAACTCTTCCAAAGAAATAGATATTTGTCCTTTGTGAAGGAAGGCTGGTAACAGCATATGTAGCTCTGAAACTCTGGATGTTATAAAAATCTTGCCACCTGTTTCCCATTATTCTCAGTACTGATCAGTTGTATCCATTAGAATTTACTTTTTATTAACTTGGCCTTCTAATAAGCTACATGAGAAAATCTCAGTAGTTTCTCCTGAGTAGTTTCTCTTTTCCCTGCCTTATAAATAGAAGCATGAATGGCTTAGAATACTCTATTTCTCTTTGTTACAAAGGGTATGCAAGTATAATACTTAAATTTGTAATACACAAATGTGTTATCTTTAAGAGGTGACTATTAAAATTGATAGACATATGAATACGATTTTATGTGCATTTTGCAATTACTATAATTCCCTCTTTTTGTATCAGTTAACCAGTAAATTATTAACCGTTCTGTTATTAACCAGCCTTAATGGAACCTGGATATTATAATGGCATTGCACTGATAGCTTACCTGAATGACTAGAACATGTATAATGTACCTGTGGCTACTCCATATCATTTTTTAACCATTAATGGTAGCTACAAATATCTCTATTCCTCATTAGTTTAACATGATTAGAACTTTTCAGTAGTATAGATTTCATTATGAGTGAATAAGCACGATTTAGTATTGTAATATAATTAATCTTAAGATTAAGTTCTTACATTGAATTCTTTTTCTTGCAGGCGTATTTCATTAGCGAGTCCACGTCAGCTTTTTAAAGCTTCTAATATGACCCAGCGATGGCAACACCGAGAGATTTCAAATTTTGAGTACTTGATGTTTCTCAACACAATAGCAGGTAATCTAAGTCTACAAATAATGAGCCATTAATTGTGAAATGGTTAGATTATTTTGGGTAGTTTATTTTTGTTACTATTATCACTATTGGAATACCTTGTAAATCTGTTAACAGTTTCCAGTTTTGTATATGAACAGTTGGCTACTGGAGAGAAATTAAAAGTGAATATGAAAGGTTTTTGCCAAAAAGATGAAAACAAGAATGTATGATTATTTAATATAGTAAGAATGGGCTCATTGTGGAATGGTAGAGTTGAAGAACAATAGAAAAATTTTAAGAACCTGTTAACCCATCAAGTCTCAAATTTTCAATTCTGCAAATATTTCAATAAAATTGACACAGGTTCATTAAAATAGGTTAGAAATCATAATATAGAGCTTACATTATATTATTGTATTGATTAATATTAACTAATATTAATGTTATTAAAATGTTATTCTATAATTATATGCTATATAACTATATTTTGTATTATATGCTATATTTAAGTATTTATAGGTGTCCCTTATCTGGAACAATGGGATAAAATGGATTAATAACTTAGAAGTATGTTATATGGTGAATAATGAAATGCAATATAGAAAAATAAAACTGAGTAAAATATTACCAAAGGAATATTTATATTATGACCTGCATATGAAAATCTAAAGACCAAATTACCCTATGTAAGATCTATAATCATGTAGTATCATTAAAAATCACCCATTGAAACTATTTTATTGAAATTGAATAAGGAATAGAAATGCGTGATTAATTTTCATTTGTGACAACTAGAATAAAGAAAATAGGGCATATATTTGTGAGACATTCAAGATTCATTTCAACAAACTTACTTGGTTTGTGTTCGAGGCCCAAAGGACATACAGGGAGAACATGACATGTTATTTAGTCTCAGAGAAGTGATTTGAAGCACAAATGTGAGTACAGGGTGTCTCTTATCCAAAATGCTTAGTACCAGAAGTATTTCAGATTTGGATGTTTGTTTGGATTTGGGACTATTTGCATAGACTACCAGTTAAGCATCCATAATTCATAAAATGCAAAATCTAAAATGTTTGGAAATCTGAAACTGTGTGCTCAAAATGTTTCAGAGTTTGGGTTTTCAGATTAGGAATGCTCAACCTTTATTACATGATTCTAGATAAAGGGGGTATAGATTCACTAAAAGAAACAAAAAGGCTATAGAGCTTAAAATGGAACAGAGAGAGGAAATTACATTCACCCAGTTTGGGCAGTAAGGAGGAAATAGGAAGACTTTCAGTGTTTGTGCAAGAATGGATATTACTTTAACTAGCAGAGGAGAGGATTGCGAGTTATAAGTCATTTCATGGAAGTCTGAAAGCATAAGCAAGAATAGAACAATAGGGGTTGGGGTTGTGGCTCAGTGGTAGAATGTTTGCCTCGCACGTTTGAGGCACTGGGTTTGATCCTCAGCACCATATAAAACAAGTAAATAGATTGTGTTCATCTACAATTTAAAAAATTTTTAAAAAATAGAACAATGGGAAAATATCAAGTATAGCTGGAGAATAATAGTGTAGCTTGTTTATTTGCTGATGTGTGTGTGGTATGTATATTCTTACAGATATTCAGAAGAAAGAATGTTTTCATGGAGACACTGTGTGAGACTTTCTGTCAGCTTGAGAAGTTAACATTAGTAGTTAGTTCACTGGGAAACCTTTTGAAAGTTTTTGAGCACATATGTGATATTAGAACTGTGCAAAAATTAGACTTGAAAGCTGTATGTAAGATAAATTGGAGATAAAAGGGAATAGGCAGAGATCAAAGTTGGGGAGCAATTACATATAAAAGTATGAGAGCCTGCATTAGAGAGGTAAGAGTGGACATTGAAAGGAAAGATCAATATCATAAGAATTTACAGGGCATCAATCATTCGATATGCAGCTGACTGCATGTAGGGGTAAATGAAAAAGAAAGTGTCAGAAAAGACTTCTTGGCTCTGGGTCTCAATTATTGGGAAAATGGTAGTGCCATTAGCAGAAATCTAGGGAAGTATGATGATTGTGTGGTTCTGACAAGACAGCCAAGTTAAGTGCCAAAAAGAGAGTTTTGGGTTGTATAGGCCCAAGAAGAGACAGAACATTGGATTTCATAATGCAGAAAGCAATGAGGTAAGTTCAGGGAGATACTGTGTCTGTGAGAAAAAATAAGGGAAGTTAGTAAGGAGAGGAAATAATGAGTGGTCCTAGAGAAGAAGGAGGAGAACTGAAGTAAATCAAATGTTTTGAGAGGCAAGGGGAGAGAGAGGAAGGCATTTGTCACCTGTGTCAGATATTATAGAAAGATAGGGGAGAATCAAGAATGAGTATAGAACACACTTTTATGTTTGGCATTTGGGGAATTACTGATTACTATATGAGAGTTCATTATTAAAATAGCAAAGCAAATTGTTGGTCAGGAACTGTATGACTGGAAGTTAAATGGGAACTTAGGTGTAGATTAGAGTTTTCTTAAATGTGATAGGACAGAAAGGATAGGTTAAGGCAGAGAAGAGAAACCAACAAAGATGGAGAGAGAGGAAGGTTCTGAGGCACACTTGTTCAAGAGCTCAGGTAATGGAAACTCTTAGCAAAGAAGAAAGATCCTGCTAGAGAAGTGGGGACAAGAAAAAGGAGTATTATGAAGAATCAGAAATTGAGGAGTTCACATTGACAGGTCTTAATTTTATCAAAAGAGACTCATCTCAGGGATGGAGGAAGCAATGAAGAAAGTCTGACAGTTATGTTGATGTTGATGGGAATCCTGTAACTAGTGACTAAAGGGATTTTTTTCCACATTTTTTTCAGTGCATTATAGTTGTACATAATGATGGAATTTGTTGTTATATATTTGTACATGCACACATTATAACAATATAATTTGGCTAATATCACTCTCCCCCTCCCTCTGTACCTCTCACCTCTGGGACCCTTTCTCTACTGATATCCCTTTGATTTTTTATAAGATCCCTGTCCCCTACCTTTCTTATCCTTTTTTTCCTCTCTAATTTCTATGTATGAGAGAAAACATATGAACCCTGATCTTCTGAGTTTGGCTTATTTCGCTTAACATCATGGCCTCTATTTCCATCCATCTCCCTGCAAATGATATAATTTCATTTTTCTTTATGGCTGAATAAAACTCCATTGTGTATATATACCGCATGTTTTTGATCCATTCATCCATTGATCGACATCTAGGCTGGTTCCATAGTTTGACACTTGTGAATTGTTCTGCTATAAACATGTGTGTGCATGTATTACTGTAGTGTGATGACTTTAGTTCTTTAAGGTGAATACCAAAGGTTGTATAGCTGGGTCATATGGTGGTTCCATATCTAGTCTTTTCATGAATTTCTACACTGATTTCCAGAGTGGCTGTAGTAATTTACAGTCCCATCAACAATATAAAAGTCCTTTTTCTCCTCATTCTCTTCAGTATTTTTTATTATTTGTATTTTTTTTAATGGTATTGGTGATGGTATTGGCCTTGTGCATACTAGGCAAGCACTCTACCACTGAGCTACATTCCCGGATCCATTATTTGTATTCTTAATGACTACTATTTTAATTGGTGTGAGATGAAATCTCAGTGTAGTTTTGATTTGTATTTCCCTAATTGCTAGTGATGTTGAACACTTTTTCATTTGTTTGTTGACCATCTGTATTTCTTCTTTTGAGATGTGTCTGTTTAATTAATTTGCCCTTAAATTAGCTGGGTTATTTTTTTCTTGGTGTTAAGATTTTTGAGTTCTTTATATATTCTAGATATTAATCCTCTGTCAGAGAGTAGCTTGCAAAAATCTTTTTCCCATTATTTAAATTCTCTCTTCACATTCCTAGTTGTTTCCTTGCTGTGCAGAAGCTTCTTAATTTGGTGCTATCCCATTTATTAACTCTTGGCATTATTTCCTGAACTTTAGGGATTCTGTTGACAAAGCTGTTACCTTGCCTGTATGTTGAAGTATTGACCCTACATTTTCTTCTGAGAGTAGCATAGTTTCTGGCCTAATTCCTACATCTTTGATCCACTTTGAGTTGATTTTTGTGCAAGGTGAGAGATAATGGTGTAGTTTCATTCTTCTACATATTGATAACCAATCACCAGTTTTCCTAGCACTTGTTTAAAAGGCTGTCTTTTCTGCACTGTGTATTTTGGGCACCTTTGTCTAGGATCAGATGACTCTATCTGTGTGAGTTTGTCTCTGTGTCTTCTATTCTGTATCATTGGTCTGTGTGTCTGTTTTTATAGCAATACTGTGCCATTTTTGTTATGAAGGCTCTGTAGTATCATTTGAAGTAAAGTATTGTGATGCCTCCAGCATTGCTTTTTTGGCTTAGAATTGCTTTGGCTATTTTGGATCTCTTATTCTTCTGAATGTATTTTAGGATTTTTTTTCTAGTTTTGTGAAAAATGTCATTGGTATTTTGATGGGGATTGCATTGAATCTTTATATTGCTTTCTATAGTATGATCATTTTAACATGAATTCTGCCTATCTATGAACACGGAATGCCTTTCCTTTTCTGAGGTCTTCTTCAATTTCTTTCTTCAATGTTCTATACTTTTCATTGTAGAGGTCTTTCACCTCCTTGCTTAGATTTATTCCTAGTCATTTTATTTTATATTTTGAGGCTATTGTGAATGGAAATGTTTTTCCGATTTCTTTCTAGCAGATTCTTTGTTGATATATAGGAAAGCTACTGATTTTTGTATATTCATTTAATAACCTGTGACTTTGCTAAATTTGTTTATTAGCTCTAGCAGTCTTTTGGTGGAGTTGTTGGATCTTCTAAGTATACAATCATATCATCTGCAAACAGTGATAATTTGACTTCTTCTCTTCCTATTTTTACCCCATTTATTTCCTTATCTTGCCTAATTGCTCTGGCTAGAATTTCTAGCGCTATATGAAATAGGAGTAGGAAGAGTGGACATCCTTATCTTGTTTCAGATTTTAAAGAAAATGCTTTCAGTTTTCCCCTATTGATGATGAGCTTGGCTTTGGGTTTTTTACATGTAAATTTTAAGTAGTAAAGTGAGACTGGAAACCTATAACAAGTTTAATGGGTATATTTTGCATGAAGTAAATCACTTAACCCAAATTAATTGAATGCATAGTCATGATTATAAAGAATTCATTGAAATAGAATTCATTGAATTCATTGATATATTCATGAAATAGTTCCTATTCTCAAATAACTTCCATTTACTGTGTCTTTAAAAATATGTCCTCTGTATATTCTTTTTTAAAAAGTAGAATCAATAATTTGTTTTGAATGTTTTTATATACACTAGAGTGTAGGGTTCAGTGTCATATTATTTTAGACTTCTTTTACACTTTTAATCTTGCCACATTGAAGTTTTTATATTATGACACACTTGGCTGCAGTAATCATTCTGTAGCTATACATTAAATTTAACTTAATTAAAAGTCTGACCACACTAAGTTGGTGCATATTTTTTTGAGGATACAATAAGCTTTGATTATTTTTGATTATTTAAGCAGAAGGGACAAGGTGAGGATTTTGGTGTTTAATAACATGTAAATCAGATGGAGAAGGAAATGGAGAGAAAAAACAGGGATCACAAAGACTTCTTTTTGCTACTACACTTAATGATTTTTTCTGGGATAAATTAAACTTATTAACAGAAACATGTAGTGATATAATTAACTTATAGTGACAAATTGTCCTTATTTTCATGTTTTATAAAAGTGTTTCCAGGTCAAAGAAGACCTCTGTCACCCTAATAAGCCTTAAGCCCAAGATGAATAGAATAAAATGAACTTATCAGATCATAAAAAGACTTTAGATACCAAAAGTCTATTTCAAGAACTACTTTAATATTCATCTGTATATTGACATGGCGCCTGTATTTTAGAAAAAGGAATGGAAATTGTAGATGCCCAGTAAGAATGGAATTCAAACAATATTAATATTCTTATCTCCCTTGTACTTTAGCCATAAAAGTCCTTTCACAATGACTTTTGTTTAACTGGGGTTATAGATTGGTAAGCAGTAGAGTTAGGATTCAGGTGCCTGCATATTGGCTACGGAAGGAATGAGCTCATTCACTGTGCCACCTCCCTGGGGTGGTGGCATCCTGAGAACAACTGTGCATGCATAGAAGAGCTGCCTCATCCTTTTACTTTGCACTTTTAGTAACTCAGTGTGTCACTGGATGTCATCTGTGTTAAAAGGAATTATAGGGGAGCATGTGGCAGCATTTGAGATTAGATAGGAGCAACATTAATAATGCTCTGCATTGTTGTTAGAGAACCATACAATTTGAAAGCTGCCAAAAAAAGTTCAGTTACTTAGTATAATTATCTCATTTTCTGTATGACCAGCAAATATCTACAGGGGTTAAGTCACTTAAACTTGGCTGGTTAGTTGGTTAATTAGTGTCAGATCAAGGATTCTGGTTTTGAAAAACCCTATAAAACCTGTAATTTTTTTAAAAAAAGTCTTAATAAAGAATGTGTTGGGGCTGGGACTTGTAGCTAAGTGGTAGAGTGCATACTTGGCATGCATAACGCCTGGCTTTAATCCCTAGCACCTCTTCGGTCCCCCAAGAAGGGAATTTTATTTGAGGCATTGCTTTATTTCAAGTAATGAAAATCAGTCAAATGTAATTTAAAAGAACATAAACTTTAAGACTAGAATAACTGGGTTTGGATAAGATTTGGTCATTACTAGTCATGTGACTAGGATCAAGTTACCTAACCTTTGTTCTTCAAATTTTTCATTGATAAAATGGAGATGATGCGAATTTCATAGGGTGAATATGAAGTTTAAATAAGATAGTGTATGACTAGTACTGGAATAGTGGCCGCCTCTCAAAAGTTGTTAGTTGTTAAGGTTTGGGGTTTGTAGCTTTATGGTAGTCTTTGCCATGCAAGCACGAGATAACTGGATTCGATCCCCAGCACCACCATATAGTCAATAAATTTTTTAATCATATATATACATATAGTTTGTTTATCATATACATGTATATAATTTATTGTTTCGTTTATTTTCAACTAAAATTGTTTTTCTTTTCTCCTACTAGGACGGGGTTACAATGACTTAAATCAGTATCCTGTATTTCCCTGGGTCATCACTAATTATGAATCAGAAGAACTAGATCTTACCTTGCCAAGCAACTTCAGAGATTTGTCCAAGGTAATTTCTCAGTAATCATCTGGAATATAGTTGTCTTCCATATAACAATAAATTTGATTGTCTTTAGTTATTTTCACATGACTTTAAAAAACCTTTCAAATATATTTATGCCATTGATATATTTGTTTTAAATAAATTTTCAATATTTTCAAGCTTAAAAGTGGGACATTTAATGTATAATAAAATTGATAATTAAAATATTTATTTTCCTATATATATTCAAGAGTATTAGCATTTGATAAAGCAGAGGAAAAAAATCATAAGTGGTACTCCTGTATACCTAAGTGACCCTGTACTACTCCAAGTCACCTAACCATTCTCTGATCCATTCCTCACTGCAACAGTATGGCTCTTCTTTAAATCTAATTTTGAATTGTGTAATTCCCATACTTAAACTTAACTTCCTTGACTTAACATTGAATGCAGAATAATTATTTCCCAGTTCAGACCTTTTCTTCTCTGCCTTCACGTTTCATCTCTAATTTGCAAGTAGTACACCCTCATCCTTTAGGTAGCCTCCTCAGGAAGAGCATCTCCCAGGTTTGACTCTATTTCTTTCAAGTCACCTACCATATCTTGGGTTTTCCATATTCTTCTACCATATATTTTGGTTCTTCTTATCTCCCTCACTAAGCTCTTTCAAGAAAGAATTTTTGTTCATTCTCTTTCTCCCTCTGACAAACACAGTACCTGCTACTCAATAGATGTGGTCAAAGTTCTCAGAATGCCAGATTTCTTTCTCATAGTACTGACTTCCTCCAAGAACATCTATATCCTTCTTTCTTTCAACTTTTCTAGGTCCATCTTAGGCCACAGTATAGTATTTAAATAAAGCTCTACTGGTACCAATGATAGCAGAAGTGCAAGACTCTCAGTGATATTCAGTCTCAGAGGATCATTGCTTAGTTTCTGCAGGTCCCAGTATCACAGGTACCAGTTCACTCACCTATCCAGTTTCCTCCACATAGAATCCTGGGACTTGCATTTTTCTGACATGAGTGAAAGAATGTTCCTTATTTTCCCATTCCAGGGTGTACCCTTTGTTCCCTTGCCATGATTACTTTGGAAGTGTTTGGAGTAACTTCTGTCTATCCAGAGAATATGACCTTCTGCCTAGTCCAGGCAAACACAATAGTGATGCATGATGTCAACACAAAGGTTAAAATTTTTCTCATGAGAGCTGGATTGTGGCTCAGTGGTCAAGCGCTTGCCTAGCACACATGGAGCACTGGGTTCCATCCAGCACCACTTAAAAAAACTAAATAAACAAAATAAAGGTATTGTAGCCGGGTGCAGTGATGCACACCTGTAATCCCAGCACTTAGGGAGGCTGAGACAGAAGAACTGCGAGTTCAAAGCCAGCCTCAGCAATGGCGAGGGGCTAAGCAACTCAACGAGACCCTGTCTCTACATAAAACACAAAACAGGGCTAGGGATGTGGCTCAGTGGTTGAGTGCCCCTGAGTTCAATCTCCAGTACCAAAAAAAAGAGGGGGGGTATTGTGTCCATGTACAACTAAAAATATTTTTTAAACCCTTTGTTTTTCTCATGACAAATGTAGTATTTAGGATGTGGCTATTGCCATTTTATAAACACATGTCTGTCTATCCCTGTCTTTGCTGGTCTCCTGGTCCTGTAAGACCTCACCACCTCTTGTGCCTTTGCTGTTGCTCTTCCTTTTATCTAACACTGCGCTTTCTCACACTGCTCTGAGCATTCTTCTGTTGCAATACAGTTCATAATTTGTTATAATGTAAACATTTTCTTGAACTACAGATGCCACTTAGTGGTAGAGCACTTGCCTTGTATTGCACACTGCCCTGGGTTTGATCCCCAGCATCACAAAAGCAACAACAAAAACCATTTCTTCTCCTGTCCCTCTGTTAAGCAAAATCATTGCTTTAAAAAAATAAATGAATAAACAAATGCAAAACATTACTAACGTTTAAGTATTGTATTTGTTCTCAGACCCTTTAGTATCTTACTGTAATCTGTAGAACTCTCTAGGCTAATAAATGAGGACTGTATTACTTCGACTTGTGTAATGAGCCATGCAGTAGGTCAATAGTAAAAATTGGACAACTCCTTAATCCTCGGGCAGTTATAGCCTACTCTCTCTCCATTGTTTGAATTTTATGCACATAAAAGTACAAATCTCCTTTTCATGGTTTTTTTTTAGAATGTAAAATTTATTTCTCAAAATGAATTGCATTTAAATAAATACCCTTTCTAGAGTCCCAGAAAAATTGTCACCTGTTTTATAACTGAATCCTTCATTCTGGACTTCTATTTAATAAACACAGGGTTTAGAATTATTTTACTTTATTGTGCTTCATCTCATTTTTCTGACAGTCTTGGGTAGCATGCTGGCTTGTGGGCTGCATTCATGTTTCTCTCTTGATGAATATCAACTAATGGTGACAGCTGAAAGACTCTTAATATTTCTTCTGAGGCCATTTATCACTCTACTACTGTCATTGCACCTGAACAAAGCTCCCAAAACTTACCTTCTCCTCCTGCCCCTATTTCTTGCCATCTACCTCCATTCTCTGACCCTTATCTTGTGTTCTCTATGCCACTAAAAATCTATGACTATATTAAAATCTCCAAAACAGCTGTTGTGTTTTTGTTATGAATATTCATTGAAATAATAACAGAAAATGCTAATGTAGATTCTTGGTCAGCTAAAAGATATTTTTATTAAAATTGAATTTTATCTTACAGCTATTTTTAAAAAACTTGCCAAATAATTTTGTTGCATAGATAAAATATTATTTTAACTAATTCATTTATTACTTCTCTGGATATGATAAATAAGCCTGTTTTTATCCCCCAGTGGTTCAACAGTAATTTTGCTTTTTTATTTTGTTACATTAAAAGTGAAGGAGGGAGAAGATGGAAAGACCTCCCATGCCCTTGGATAGGCAGAAACAATACTATTAAAATGGCCATACTTCCAAAGCACTATACAGATTCAGTGCAATCCTAATTAAAATCCCAAAGTCCTTTCTTATAGAAACAGAAAAGGCAATCATGAAATTCATTTGGAAAAATAAGAGACCGAGAATAGCCAAAGCAATCTTGAGCAAGAAGAGTGAAGCAGGAGGCATCACAATACCAGACCTTAAACTTTACTACAAAGCTATAGTAACAAAAATGGCATGGTACTGGCACCAAAATAGACATGTAGACCAATGGTACAGAATAGAAGACAGAGAGTAATTCACAGAAATACAGCTATCTTATACTACACAAAGGTGCCAAAAACACACATTGGAGAAAAGATAGCCTTTTCAACAAATGGTGCTGGGAAAACTGGAAATCCATATGCAGTAAAATGAAACTAAACCCCTATCTCTCACCATGCACAAAACTCAACTCAAAGTGGATCAAAGGCCTAGGAATTAGACCAGTGACCCTGCGTCTAATGAGGAGAAAGTAGGTCCAAATCTTCATCACGTTGGAATAGGCCCTGAATTCCTTAACAAGACTCCTATAGCACAAGAAATAAAAGCAAGAATCAATAAATGGGATGGACTTAGACTAAAAAGTTTCTTCTCAGCAAAAGAAACTATCACCGAGGTGAACAGAGAGCCTACATTCTGGGAGCAAATTTTTGCCACACGCACATCTGATAGAGCACTGATCTCCAGGATATATCAAGAACTCAAAAAATTTAACACCAAAAAAACAAATAACCCAATCAATAAATGGGCTAAGGAGCTGAATAGAAACCTCTCAGAATAAGATATATAATCAATAAACAAATATATGAAGAAATGTTCAACATCTCTAGCCATTAGAGAAATGCAAATCAAAACTACTCTCAGATTTCATCTCACCCCAGTCAGAATGGCAGCTATCCAAAATACCAGGAACAGTAAGTGGTGGCGAGGATGTGGTGAAAAAGGTATACTCAAACATTGCTGGTGGTATTGCAAACTGGTGCAACCAATCTGGAAAGCCGTATGGAGAATCCTTAAAAAACTTGGAATAGAACCACCATTTGATCCAACTATTCCACTCCTTGGCCTATACCCTAAAGATTTAAAAACAGCACACTACAGTAAAACAGCCACTTCAATGTTTATAGGAGCACAATTCACAATTGCAAAACTGTGGAAGCAACCCAGATGCCCTTCAATAGATGAATGGATAAAGAAACTGTGGTACATATACACAATGGAATATTATTCAGCAATAAAAGAGAATAAAATTATGGCATTTGCAGGTAAATGGATGGAATTGGAGAACATTATGCTAAGTGAAGTAAGCCAATCCCAAAAAACCAAA
>CM053408.1:22092056-22163357 GCA_028644305.1 Xerus rutilus | reverse complement strand
AAACATAGGAGAAATGGAGGAACTCTGGATGGGGCAGTGGGGAGGAGGGGGAGGGAAAAGAGAAGGGGTGTAGTAAAGATGGTTGAATGAGATAGTCATCACTACCCTAGGTGTATGTATGAGGACACAAATGGTGTGACTCTATCTGGTTTGTAACCAGAGAAATGGAAACATCGAGTTCTATTTATGTACTATGACTTAAAATGCATTTAAATAAATTAATTTTAAAAAAAAGTGAAGAAGGGTCAGGTTTGGTAGCATAAACCTGTAATCCCAGTGGCTCAGGAGACTGAGGCAGGAGGATTGTGCATTCAAAGCCAGCCTCAGCAATTTAGCAACGCCCTAAGCAACTCAGTGAGACCCTGCCTCTAAATAAAATATAAAAAGGGACTGAGATGTGGCTCAGGGGTTTAGTGCTCATGAGTTCAATCCCCAGTACCACACATACACACACACAAATGAAGGCAAGAGACAGCAAAACCAGAACAAATGAGTTACTTTCATTAGTTTCAATCCATCTATGAACATATCCACTAAACAAACACATAAGAAATATTATTTATGTAGCTCAGTGGTAGAGTGCTTGCCTAGCATGTGTGAGGCACTGGGTTCGATTCTCAGCACCACATATAAATAAATAAATAAAATAAAGGTCCATTGACAACTAAAAAATGTATTTAAAAAAGGAAATATTATTTATGTTTTTAGTACCTCTAATTATAGTGGCATCTATCTTTATATTTTGAGAGATTTTATCAAATATTTTGTACTTCTGGCTGGGAAAGGAATTATTTATCAAAAGTAATTTGAGTAAGAACTGAAGAGTGCAGAGTTGAATAGTGAATGGTAGTGTCACTGGAGGTAGTGTCATTGGAGTCCTGAGAAGAAGTGGGGAACCCTAGCACTCAGCCACATATCTTATAGTTAATATCGCCTTTCCTATAAAACAGCAGTAGCTCAAATGCTGCAAAAGTCATTCAGGTTCACGAAAATGGGATTCCACTAGTACTAATTGCTTTCATTAAATATTGATGAAATAAGTCAGTTTGGAATTAACTACATTATTTTAAGTGAAATAATTAAGAGCACATTATTTGATATTTGAAAATTGTACTTTGTACCTATAAAGTAGTGGTGGTTGTTTCCTCAATAAAAGTTATCTCATTCCTTTTAGTAGTAAGGTCTGCCAAAATATTTGCAATGAGATTCACTTTTCAAACATTTATTTATATGCACACTTTTAGGAATACATCTCCTATATAAATGACCCATACCAGTGCAAATAACGACTGTAATAGAACTGTATTAAAATTTGTCCCATAGTATACATTTTGCAAACATTACTATTTGTTTAAATAAACTTGTGGAAATCCTGCAAAACATTGTGTGAAAACCTTAATTTAGAACATAAACAGATCTTATCCCCCATTCTTAAGTAGATAATGTAGCCTGACTGGCTTTAAAAGGTATTGAATTATTTATACATATTTATGTCCATTTAATTTCCCCAAAGCTGATTTTCAGAGGAGTTTTAGTAGCTTTAATACAGAGCTACAATTTTATTTGGTAATCTTTTCCATGTTGCGCAGAGAATTTTCTTTCTGAAGCTGAATTAGTGTAATCAACACTCTGTCCTTAGAATTACTTTTCTGATCATTCTTTGAGAGCAGATAAAGTATGAATGGAACAATGTGAAAAAAATGTGTTCCTAGAAGTGTAAGATTTTATTCCATGTATAATATGGAATAAAATGCTTGCAAACTAGTATTGTCAGTGTGTTGAAAAGATTAAATCTGCTTTACTCTGAAAAGGTGATAAAAATGAAATCTTTTGTTATATTTAAAAAGTCCCCATCTAGCATAATGGTTAATTTTTTCTTTCATGGCTGGAAAAAATAGGCATCAATTATGAAGATGATTTTCTCCCCTGTACTTTCCTAGTTGTTTCATCACTAGTCTCAAATTCTGACTGAGAAGACAGATCTAACCATGCATAGAATTTGGAGTGACATTAATCTATATTTTATAAATACACAGAGATTTTATATTTTGACAGCCTCCTTGGAAGAGATAAGAATCAACATTTTCTTTTTGTCTTTTCTTTATAAGAAATTATAATTAGGGCAGGAGTATATTTATAAAATGTCATGCCATAAAAACAAATTAGGATGGCTGAGTGTTTCCATATCAGGACTTCTTTTTAGATTTGGAAGATATTCTTTGCAGCTATGATTTATTTATTCATTTCTTTTTTCTTTACTTTGGTGAGTGATTGTATAACCCAGTTTTCTAAGGAAAGAAAACCAAGAGAATCAGAGGCAATCATTTCTTTTCTAATTGATTTGCATAGTTATTTTAAATATATATGTATTTGTAAACTGAATATCTATTCCACATCTGTAATGCATTCTTAGATCAAAATGATGTTGATAATCATTCATGTGGAAATGAAAACCATATCATCTTGGGTATGGAATTCAAAAGGCAGGAACATCTGCATTTGTTATTATTAACTAATATTTGCTGAGTGCTTACTATATGCCAAGCTCTTTAAGTATTTCACTAATGGTCCCAATGTCCTTAAACCCTAAAAAGGAAAAAAAAATAGAAAAAAAGAAACCTAAGTACCATGTGGTTAATCAAGTTGCACAAGATCACACAGTTAGTGAGTAGAACCTGCATTTGAACATTAAACCAGTGTTTTTCGAACTGCAGCTCATAACTATTTTTTAAATGAATATGAGGCCCTGAGTGTGATCACTTTTAAAAATAAAGAAAAATACTGAAGAGAGGCTGAGGTAGAGAGTGAAGAAAACCCCATTTTTCATCTTTAGAGTGCAAACACAATGTGAGCTGTTATTTTGGTCCAGAGTGCAGAAACAAGAAAGGTAAATGGCAGAGGGGAAAAAGCAGCAAATAGAATAGCATTACCTAACGGAAAAGAAAGTGTCAGCGTGCAGAGCTGCTGCTTAAGCCTTATGTGTGTAGTTATTTGTGTGGGTGGTGATTTAATTTATTTCTTAGTATGGATTTTGACTGAGAAATGTTGAGAAACGCTGCAGTATGCTATCCTGCCTTTTATTTTGGGTACCAGTTGCTGAGTCTCTTTTAATTTGTTTTATGAAGTTGCCTTTCACCTCTCCTGCCAAAATTGACAAATAAAAGCAACATTCTATTGCTTGAAAAGAGTTTTCCAGGTAACCTTTTCTTACTGTCTTTGTCCTAGGTTATATTCCAAGCTTTTTAAATAAAGTCTACAAAAAAAAAAAAGCTGAACATTTGCTTAAAACCAGAGAATCCCTGATATTACTGTTCATTCGTTTGTTGTTGTTGTGGTTGTTTTTCATTTTTTGATTGTTAATTGTGTATAGTTATGTGCAGGGGATTCTTTAGTTTCTGGCATTATGAAAGAATAAAACTAAGTAGTTACTATTCTAGTTTTAAAAATCACTGAAGACCGGAGGAATAAAAGAAATAGGCAAGATAAAAACTCACATTTTTTAAATGAAGAAACATACTGAAGAGAATTTGAGAGAGAGGACAAAGGAAAACCCATTTTTTCATAGTTAGAGTGCAAACACAATGTGAGCTGTAATTTGGTCCAGAGTGCAGAAACAAGAAACGTGAGCAGTGGAGGAGGATGGACCCGCACCGTGGTCTCCTGACTCCTGCCTTGTGGTGTTAGCAATCAGTGGCAAGTTTTCTCTTGTATTTTTTTTTAGTTGTATTTCGTTACAGTACCTTTATTTAATTTTTATTTTTATGTGGTGCTGAGGATCTAACCCAGGGCCTCACATGTGCTAGGCAAGCAGTCTACCATTGAGCCACAACCCCAGCCCAATGGCAAGTTTTCTAAAATTGAATTTTAAATTTTTGCCCAGGCTCTATGAAATCATACTTGTTTTATTTTTAAAACCTGTTACAGTGGTGAATAATCCACACCCTGTTAATCCAGCAGCTTCTATAACCCTTTTCTACTTCAAAATGTTTCTAAAGAGTAAATTCTGAGAAAACCAAAAAGAACTCAGTGACAAAGCTATACTGAATTTACTATTCCTTGCTGAGTGGCTACTGTTTGTCCTTAGTATATATCCCCCCACCCCCCAAGGAATAGTAGCTTCTTTCTCTCTTATTTATCTCCTACCATTTGTCTGTGTATTTTTATATGTGAGATATTTCTCTCTAACACACACATTTAATATACAGCATGCATCTTGACCTGGAATTGACTACCGACATTTAACTGTTGTTGATCAGACAGCACTTCTTTATCTCTTCAAGTTTTAAGTGCTGTTTCTGACGAATGCCAGTCCTTTTAGTCTACTCTGTAACAGATACACCGGGAATCAATATACCATCTAGATGTCACAGAAGGAAAGGAACACTCAAGATGGGGGGGCGGGGAGCACTGTTTAAACATGGTAGGTATTATATCTTTTACTTATTGGGCTTCAGTAAAATCAAAGGAATTCAAGCTTAAAAAACAAATTTATGATACCACAATAGTAAATAATGGGTCTTAAGTTGTTTAAATAAAATGTAAGTGTTGAAAAAGAAACTAAAAATTATTCAGTATTAGGTTATACTTTGAATATTTTTTATTTGCTAATAAAATACATTAAAAGTATTATAATCTTGGCATTAAACTTAGATACAGTTATATGCCACATTGATTTTAGGGATTTTGATATAAATTGTATTCCATGGCCTTGGGAGTTTGCACTCTAATCAGCCCAAAAATGATTTCAGAAGAGCTCATTCTATATTTGTAAGATTCTGAAAGAAGTCATAGGGGTTGCTTTCAACTACAACAAACATTTACAGATGCTGTGTCCTTTAATCTCTCCCCACACTGTAAATAATGTATAATTATTTTATTGTAAAGAAACTCAGATTTAGTGAGGTGCAGGAGCTCTCCAAGGTCATGCATTTTCCAGGTGGTAAGTCAAGGAGTCCACCTCAGTTCTGTCCTTCTTAGTGAGCTGGTCGATTTTAGTTATAACCAGAAAAATATTTTAAGTTTTTACTTTCTTTACGTGCACTTTGTTCCCAATTCCAACTATCCTTCTCTCTATTTTGGCAAAAGGCAAGAGATTTACTTTTTGGAGCAATTGCACCAGAGAAGCTTCTGATATGAGAATACCAAGCACAGCAGAGGAAGGGTTTAAGGTAAACATGGAAACCAGGAGGATTAACTGAAAGCTTTGAGTACTGAATAGTGATGGCTCCCAGGTCCCTTGTGCTGTTGTGCTATCAGAACTCTCTCAGCCAGACTATACCAGCTCCACTCCATGAGATAGAAGAGTATATTATTCTCTGGGCATACCAACTAACTCAAGAGAAGAGACCTAAAATGTACTAATATTTAAAGATTCCAGTTGAAGCCCACCTGATTTCCTTTCAGTGGAGTCTACCAGTTCACATTGCTACTTATTACTCCATGTACTTCAATCAGCTCTTACTGCCCCTTCTTTAAAACAGAGGTGCTGCTAAGTATTAGTGAACATTTAAAAGGCAGACTCCAGTGTGAATGATGACCAAGACTAAGGCAAACAAAATGGTAAAAAGAAAATGGAAGAAACAGTCAATTTAAGAAGCAAAAGAAGCCTTAAAAAAACAAAAGACCTGGAATATCTCTTTCTTTCTCAGAGAGAGAAAACTATTACATTAACAAAACTAGAAAATGATGCAATGGAAAACAAATAATCAAGAAAAAGCAGTAATAAAATAGTAAAAGAGCTGGAAGGTAGGTGCAAGTCTCTTCTGAAAAGAATATCAACATGATATGGGGAAAATGGCCTAGAAAGAAGCAATTAGAGGACTAGAGTGGGGGGAAGGCGGTGTTTGGATTCACAGCCATATGCCAGTCTACTATTTATAAGTAGAGGGACCTATAGCAAATTACGTAATTTGGGGAATCATTATGTAGCAAAATGCTATTTATTTATATGATCTTCATGAAGATTTTTTCAGTATATACTAATCTTTTTAAACTAATTATTACTTGTTCAGTGTGATATAGTAATTTAAAATATGGTTATGCAACTCTTTCCCTAGAATTTAATACAAGTGCAGCAAAGTGTGAATATATACTACACACACACGCACGCACACATGCACACATATGCACACATGTATGTATGTATGTGGACTCTATGGTTCATTTACAAGGTTTTTGAAGCTTTTTTTTTTAAATATTTTTTTTAGTTGTAGATAGACACAATATCTTTATTTTATTTATTTTATGTCGTACTGAGGATCGAACCCAGTGCCTCACGCATGCAAGGGAAGCGCTCTACCACTGAGCCACAATCCCAGCCCCTGTTGAAGCTTTTTTTAAGCTTTGTTTTTAAAATAGAAAATTGGTGTAAGTTATTTTGTGTGACTATGGTTCTAAATTCATATCTGTTAAGCATTTGCACTATGTATAGCAGATTTGGTTTTCTACTAGCAGTTACCTACTAGTAGAAGTTTTGAATAACTCTAACAGAGGTTAACCCAACACTTAATTTAAGCAGCCTCCAATGACATTGTTTTTTAGCATTACTCAGAAAATGATAAACTGAAGCAACTGAAATGAATTGTGGTTAATATTACTGTCAGGGTGATGAATAATCCTGACATACACCAGCAACACACTACCAGTCAGTAATCTTTCTCCAAGTTGATATTTATCCTGTAGTCATGCTAAGTTACAGTGGTATGGAGAAACCATTTGCTGTGTTAATCATAAACGAATTGTTTCATTTGCTTAGCATTATGAGTTTCTAATGGCAGAAACTAGTAACATACCTTCTATTTTCTTTGTTTAGTATAGACTGTAGAAACCTTTGTGCAGTACATTTTCTGTGGATCTGCATAAAAAGTGTTTTCAAAACTTAGGAGATGTGATTTTTTTTAAGTTTAATAACTAGTTGTGCTATATGTCTAATTTTAGGCTGGAGTATTTTTAATCATAAAAATAAATTTATTAAAAGGACATTTTTAAACTATTTATGTTTGTAGCTTGTAAAATATATTAACAGCTGGGCATGGTGGCCCCTGATACCAAAGTAAATAAATAAAAATACATCAACAGCTTGTTCTTATAATACCAGTATTTGTTCATGTGAATTTTTAGTATTTTTTATAGTGGATAGTGTAATAAATTGCATTATCCTTATGTTAAAATTAACATATCCTTATGTTAAAATTCCTGATCATTTATTTTTATTTATTTATTTTTATTTTTTTCCTGCTCATTTCTTTATCCTCAAATTATTTCCTGGGTACCTCTTTTGTATATTATTCTGAAGTCTGTGCCAGAAAACAGAGTTGAGTAAAATAGTCCTCATTTTAAAAGATCTTTATGATTGTGTTATCTATTTTATAGAAGAGTGGTCAAAAAGCATTTATTTCTATCCGACTTATTTTTCAGACTGTCCTACTTTCAAAAAAGGAATTTAAAAATATGTAAGTCCACTGTGTATAATTTGAGCCAAGTTTTTGCAAGTGGAAAGGGTAGATTCCATAAACAAAACTATATATATATTGTTATTTGTTTAATATAAAAACTAGAAGAGATAATTAAATAGAAACAGTTTTTTAAATGTAGGAAGTAAAGAAAATCAGTAGTGTTACTAGGCAGTATATCATGTGAAGCAGCAGTATATCATGTGAAGCAACAGTAACTTACTTGTTTTATTTATTTACTTTTTCCTGGTGCCAGGGATCAGACCCAGGGCCTTGTAAATGCTTAGCAAGCCCTCTTACTGGTGAGCTGAACCCTGGCTCACTTGTTTAATTTATGAAAAGTTAAAGGTCTAGTGTGACATATCTCAGTAAATAGTTTGAAATTCTGAGTGGCACCTTCGTTGTTTCTGTTTTTGTTTTTTTGAGATGAGTCTAGCTGTGTTTGTATTGCCCAGACTGGTCTCAAACTTCCTGGGCTCAAGTACTCTTCCTGCCTCAGCTTCCTGAGTAGATGGGACTATAGGTACATCTACTGCACCTGGCTTAAGAGGTACCTTTCTAAAATACAACATAATTAAAAGCCATTAGTTAGAATACAACCATATTGCTTAATGACCTTTTTAAACTTGAGATATGGCCCTCTTTTTTTTTTTTTTAGTTATAGATGGACACATCTTTATTTTATTTATTTTTATGTGGTGCTGAGAATTGAACTCAGTGCCTCACATGTGTGAGGCAAGTGCTCTGCCACTGAGCCACAACCCCAGCCCCAAGAGATATTGCCCTCTTTAAGGCATCTTTCTAGAATTTTGTCCTACACCCTGATTTGTTCAACAGTTACATAATAGCTATACAGCTAACTTGACAATAATTAAAATATGAAATATTGGGTCATTTGGGAAGATTGAAATACATGGAATATTCAAGTGAAAATGGAGAATGAAGTTGTGTGTAGGTTTTTTTTTTTATTTTTTAAGATTTTTTTAAATATATTTTTTAGTTGTTAATGGATCTTTATTTTATTCATTTGTATGTGGTGCTGAGGATTGAACCCAGTGCCTCATGCATGCTAGGCAAGCGCTCTACCACTGAGCCACAACATCAGCCCTGTGTGTAGGTCTAATATCTTATGGTATAATGAATAAAAAGGAAGAAGAGAGGATAAAGAAAAATGAGTGTTAAAAATATGACACTTAACTACTTTATGGTGGTGCACACATGTAGTCCCAGCTACTTGGGAGGCTGAGGCAGGAGGATCACTTGAGCCCAGGAGGCCAGCCTGGGTAACACATCAAGACCCTGTTTCTAAAAACAAATATAAGAAAAAATACATATGGAACATATATATGTAAAACACTTGTGAGAGTCTCATTGGGAGGAAGGAACATTAAAGATTTGACAGTTATTCCCAATTTATGGGCTCTGATCATGTGGGCAGGGACTATGGGTTCATTGCCAGAGGTCTGTAAATGTGTGTGTATGTATGCATGATCTATATACATATATACACACATATATAGCTATGTACGTGTGTGTGAGAGGCTACCTTACTGGAAAAGTTGGAACTTATTGAATTGATTTTATGATTACTGTGACCCAGCCAGTGGTAAAAGCCAGTGGTAGTTGGCTTTTCTAAAAACAGATTGGATCAAACAATTAGTGACTCTCCTATAATGTGGTTGTTGATACTACTTAATTTTTGTCTAGAGGATATTAGAATGGGAAGGTAAGAGTTGAGGTTCATTTCATGCACGTCTTTGAAAGTCAATTATTCCACCATCATTTATTGATAACACAGCCTTTCCTTTTGAATTGTCTTGGCACCTTTGTTGGAAATCAATCGGCCATATATGTAGGTCTATTTGTAAACTCTGTTCTGCCCAATCTGTATGTCTATCCTTGTATCAGTACCACACTGTCCTTGTTACCATAATTTTATAATATGTCATGAAATTGGGTTAAAGGAATCATCCAGATATATTCTTCTTCAGAATTTTTTGGCTTATCTAGGTCCTTTGCTTTTTGAGAATTAGATTTTTAATTTCTAATTTTAAACATAGCTTAGTAGAATTCTTACTGGGATTATATTGAATCTGTAGATCATTTTGGTTACAAAAATGATGTTAACAATCCTTTAGTCCATGGATATGTTATCTGTTCTATTCATTTAGTACTTCTTTCATTTCTTTCCATTGTTTTGTGACTTTTATTATTCAATTCTTATATTTTGTTAATTCATCCTTAAAAGTGCATTTATTTTAATGCTGTTAAAAATTTTCAATTCCAATTATTCATTGCTAGTGTATAGAAATAAAATTGAATTTTGTATACTGACCCTGGATTCTACAACCTTTTCAAACTCAAATATTAGTAATAGCTGCCTTTTTGTAGATGTTTGATACTTTCTGCAGAAATGAACATTGCCTCTTAAAATGAAGACTTCCTGCTCTGCGCAGTATAGACTAGAGGTGCCGAGAGTTCTTTGTCTTTGGTCTTGAAAAAAAGCATTCAGTCTTTAACCATTAAGTGTGATATTAGCTGTAGGTTTCTTGTAGATGCTTGTTTTCAGTTTGAGTAAGTTCCTTTCTGTTCCTAGTGTGTTGAGATTTTTTAATCAGAATTTTGTATTGAATTTTGTCGCGTGCTTTTTCTGAAGATGATTGTATCATTTTTCTTTTTTCATCTGTTAGTGAATTATGCTGGTTGATTTTAGAGTATTTTTTTTCTGGGATAAGCCAAATCTTGATGTAGTATTCTTTGAATAATCAGCTGGATTGTTTGCTATATTTTCTTTCTCTTTTTTCTTTTTTCTTTTTGGTACTGAGGATTGGACTCAGGGGTACTTGACCACTGAGCCACACCACCAGCCCTATTTTGTGTTTTATGCAGAGACAGAGACATGGTCTCACTGAGTTGCTTAGCGCCTCGCTGTTGCTGAGGGTGGCTTTGAACTCACTATTCTCCTGTCTCAGCCTCCCAAAGTGCTAGGATTACAGGCATGAGCCACTGTGCCCGGCTAAGCTGCTATATTTTCTTAAGGATTTTTGCACCTATGTTTATGAAAGATATTGGATATAATGTCTTCATCCAATTTGGGCTTCAGGGTAATGCTTGTATGATTGAATGAATGAATGAATGATTGATTTTGATTTAGTGGCACTAGGGATTGGAGTTAGGGGCACCCTTTTTATTTTTAATTTTAAGCCAGGATTTCATCAAGTTGCTGAAGTGGTCTCAAGCTTGTTCTCCTTCTGTCTCAGCTTCCCAAGTCTCTGTGCCACAGTACCCAGCTTACAAAATGACTATTAAAGTTGTTCCCTCCTCTTCTGTTTCCTAGAAAAGATCTAATGTTACTTCATCCCTGAATGTTTGGTGGAGCTCATTGGTAAACTCATTCAGTCCAGGAGACTGGACTAGGAAGGTTTTTAATTTATAATTTAATTTCATCGGTAGATCTAGGCCTACTCAAGTTATCTCTGTATTCCCAGATGAGTTTTGGTAGTGTGCATCTTTTACAGAATTCATTTGTTTCATCTTAGTTGTCTCTTCCTTCATTCTTGGCATTGATAATTTGTTTCTTCTGCCCCACCTCACAGTCTTGCAAGATAATGTAGTTTTCTGTTGCTTTTTTCTATTTTCAATTTTATTATTTTTGCTTTTCATACCATTTTTCTTTGTACTTGATTCAGATTTAATTTCTCTTCCTTTTTAGTATTCTAAGATGTAAACTTGATTGAGATTTTTTTCCTTTCTAATATAAACACTTAATCTTACCTTTTCTTCCTTAAAATACTGATTTGGCTGGCTTCAACAAATTTTTATATATTCTGTTTTCATTCAAAGTATTTTCCAGTTTTCCTTATGACTTTTTTTTTGACCCATGGGTTATTGAGAAGTGTATTGTTTAATTTACACATATTTTGAGATTTTTCAGGTATCTTTCTCTAATTTATTTCTGGTTTAATCCGATTATAGTATATTTTCAGTTCTTCTAAATTAGTTAAAATTTGTTTAATGGCTTAGAATGTGGTCTGTCTTGATTAATGTTCCATGTATACTTGAATAAAATACACATTCTTCTGTTATTAGGTGAAATGGTCTATAAATGTCAATTTGGTAGAGTTAGTTTTAACATTATTCATATTTTCTGTATCCTTACTGATTTTTCAGTTCACTGGTTCTATTGGTTAGTGAGAAAGGAATGTTGAAGTCTCCAACTATAATTTAGATTTGCCTGACCTCCGGAACTATTCTATTGTTTTAAGTAACTCAGGTACTTTATTATAGAAGCTCAAGGAAACTAATAAAGTGCATATTTATTTTGGATTATTATATTTTCTTGGTGATTGTATTCATTTATTATTATATCATATCTCTTTTATATCTTGTATTGTTCCTTGTTCTGAAGTCTGCTTTTTCTGATATTGATATAATCATGACAATATTATTTTGGCTATACTTATCAAAAATAATGGTAAGTATAATAATAAATGGTAAGTATAATAATAAATCTTTTTTTCCATGATTTAAGAAACAACTATCTATGGCTATATATTTAACATTCTTTTTTGTAGATAGCATATAATAGTCTTTTTTTTTATATCCATTATGACAATCTTTGCATTTTAATTGGGATATTGAGACCATTTATATTTAATGTACCTTTTTGTACAACCTATTTAAATCCAGCTTTTTGCTGTTTTTTATTTCATGGAACAGTTGTTTTTATCTTGTCTCTTTTTATGTGCTTCTTATAAATTATTTTTATGAGTCTTTTATCTGGGGTTAGGAGAACAGTAGTAAAGAAGTAATCTGTATTTTAAGTCTTTCCCATTTTAATAAAAAATAAAAAGAAGCTAAAGTATAGATAATAATATTAGAATGATTCATTTGTTCTTGAATGAACATAACAAGTACATAACTATATAAAGAAATAAATAGTAACAACACATTTTGGTATTTGGAGTAATTGTTCTTTAACTTGAACCCATTTCTCAAGGGAGAAATTAGAGTGCTTCATTTCTACTTCTTTTTGACTAATAACTTAATTTCATTGCCTCTTTGGTTTGATGTGTTAATCAAGATTCCCAAGAGAAACAGAATCAGTGGGATATCTATATCTTTATACCTATATCTAAATGGAGTTTTATCTGTAACCTGCAGACTAGGAATGTTAGTGGTATAAGTGAGTCTGTGTCTGAGGGTCTGAGAAGAAATGAGATCTTAGCTTAAGCATTGAGGCAGAAGAAAATTCCTCTGCCTCTGCCTTTTGTTTGATTCCAGTTCTCAACATATTGAAGGCTGCCCATTCACATTGGAAAAGGCAATCTATTATACTGAGTCCCAATTTAAAAGCTTATCTCTTGTGGAAACAGCCTCTCAGACACACCCAGAAATGATGTTTAATCTGAATACCTTATAGCCCAGTAAAATTGGCACACAAAACTATCACATAATGGTAGGTGTTATATGAAAGTATTTTTCCCCCAGTTGTTACAGTTAAGTTAGTAATCCATAAACTGAACAAAATATTATTTTTGTTTTATTTTTATGGAATTTTATGCTACATTTAAAAAATATTACCTTCTATAGAGACAGACCAGAGTCATATCCATCTGTTGCATGCAGTGTTTAGGGCCACCAAGTTCTAACTTGAGGCTTTACTCAGAGGATCACAAGTGCAAGAGTAGCTTCAGCAACTTAGCAAAGCTCTAAGCAGCTTAGTGAGACCCTGTCTCAAAATTTAAAAAAGAAAAAATTTTAAAGGACTGGGAATGTGGCTCAGTGGTTAAGTGCTCCCAGGTTCAAACCCCAGAACATACACACACACACACACACACACACTGTTCCAAAATCAGATGATTAAATTTAATTACCCCACCAACTTATATGCTAGTGTAGAGGAAAAGTACAATGTTTTTATTTAAAAAGGGTAAAATGTAATTTGTTTGTCTTGCTGACCATCTCATTTTATCATCTTATGCAGGAAGGGAAAATTAAGGTATGAACTTTTCTCCTTAGTGCTTGTGAATCTAATGGACTTTTAAAAAACTGATCTCTCCAGCAAGAGAATAATTTATTTGCTGCTTTCATTTGCCCAACTGGAATATTTTGCTTGTTCACTGTCAGGACCATCTTTAGAACAGCACTGGGGAGGATTCAAGGACTCAACTATTTTAGCCATTCACTTCTGGTTGGCATAAGTACTTCAGCCTGGGCTGTTTTATATATTATCACTGATCATTGCTTGCTGTGAGTGGCCTTTTTCTGGCAACGTAACTGCCTAAAACACTTGATCATTTGCCTATCAGATCTTTCATTGCTAGAAATCAACTCCAAAAATATTGCAACTTTTGAATTACTAGAAGTTGCAACTACTGTATTATTAGAGGTTATTGTACTGAGTTGATTTTTTACCCCACTAAAAGCCAACACATACCTCCATTGATACTTTTTTTAAAAAAATATTTTTAGTTGTAGATGGACACGATACTTTTATTTTACTTATTCATTTTTATGTGGTGCTGAGGATCAAGGCCAGTGCCTCCCATGTGAGAGGCAAGTGCTCCACCACTGAGCCATAGCCCCAGCCTCTTCCTCCATTCATACTTGCCCAACAATATTTTGTTTCCTTGTTTGATATTTTAAGTCCAACTAATGGTTTTAAAACACCTTACTCCTCCTCAGATTTTTGCCTACTATTGACATTTTAAACTTGTCCTACTTTATATCTAATTTTTATATTGAGGCTTAATATTTTTCCAAAAAGCAAACAATTCAAAACAGAGAATAAAATAACTCACTATTCGTCTTTACAGACCTTGAGTTCGCCTTCCTTTTGTAATTGTGATATTTTGTTATTCTCCATATGTAAATGTTGAGGGCTTGAAATGTTTAGGGCTGTTAACCCAGATTTATGCTAAACAATAGACATACAGTTTCACCACTTAGGATTGAGTTAAACTGAGTAAGTATAGAATTTCCCAAGTTGGAACTTGTTTTGTTATATTCATATGGATTTTGAAACAAATAGAAAAGGGATTTCAAAACCTGAATGTTCCTCAAGTAGTTTCTATTTTATGTCTCCCCATCTTATGGAAGCTAGAGAAACATTGATATTTGTATTACTAATAACTTAGTTTTAAAACTTATAGATGAGTTATTTGATTTTAATGATCATAGCTATTTTTTAAAATAGATGACGTTATCTGTAAGTGGATAGAATGTTTTATGGCAGCATTGGGTCTCTTCAGTGGTTTTCATTTTCATCATTACTTACAATATTTTTATTAAATATCCTTAGGTTTTTAAGACCATTTCTTTGGTTTTTCCAGGCATTGAATTCAGCGCTGGCATTGGTTTATCAAATTATTATATCAAATTATGTGACTTTCTCAAGTGGAGATCAAGGACTACAGTAAAAGTCACTACTAACTGCTATTTACAGAACTATGAAGCCATCACTACTAAATCTACCAGTATGAGTATTTGAAATGATTTAGGTTCTACCTAGGCAAAATAAATAAACTGAAATGCTTTGTTTTTCCTGGGATGTGTTTCTTAAATTGAAATGGTATAGAGAGTATATATTTAATTGCACTTGTAAGAAAGTGTGTTTTCAAGGAATTAAAAAGGGGTATCAAAGGGGTATCAAAGCAAAAGTGCTTATTTGTTAACTCTCAAAGGCACAGTAGTGTGCTGATGAAATTTTTTTTCTTGACAAGATTAAATGAAGTCTAGGGCATGTGAAAATAAGTGCCAAACCATCTCAGTCACATACAGCATAGAACAAAATACTCTAAAAGCCAAGGTTGTATAAGAATGCTGATCACGCTGCTTGTTATACTTGTCATTTAGATAAAAGAGCTGCTATGCTAGAACTGAAACAAAATAGTTGCTGTACTCCCTAACAGTGGCAATGGGGCTTAAGTGACAGAGACTGCGTGTTTTCTTCACTAGAAGGTTGGGGAGGAAGGCAGGTGGTGATGCAACCGGAATTAATTATTTTCTTTAAAATGCTTCAACACAGTAATTAAAGGCTCTCATTTGGGTTCTTTGGTGTGAGTATATAGATAATGAAAGTTAAGAGGGAAGTGAAACAGTAAATTTTGGTGGCAACATTTCCCTTTTCTGTTCATTTTTTTTAAAGCTTTCTGCCAGACATCTTTTCAGCGTCCCCAAACAAAATATGCATTTTTTCTCTTCATTTCTTTTCATTTTCCTCTAAAGGGATATCCATAGACTTTATGTAAGTGAGGATAATAATTTAAATAATATTTTGTCCAAGAGTGCATTTAATCTAAATTTCCTATTCTTCTAGCTAGTGTTTTCATTGTTGTGACCAAAGGACCTGATAAGAACAATTTTAGAGAATGAAATATTTCTTTGGGCCTCACAGTTTCAGAGTGCTCAGTCCATAGATGACTGACTTCATTGCCCCTGGGCTCAAGGTGAGGCAGAACACCGTGGTAGAAGGGTGTGGAAGAGGAAGGCATCTCAGGAAATGGCAACAAGGAAGCAGAGAGAGCTTGGCTTACCATTGGGAAAATATAAACCCCAAAGGCATAGCTCCAGTGATCTGTCTCCTCCAGCCACACCCTACTTGCCTACAGTTACCACCCAGTTAATCCTCATTAGGGGACTAAGCCATTCATTAGGTTATGCCTCTTGTAACTTAATAATTTTCTCTCTGAATGTTCTTGCATTGTCTCACACATGAACTTTTGGGGGACACTATTCATCCAAACAATAACGCCCATGAGAGGATTCTAATTGCTTGCAAGTTCATCACTGATATTTTCATCAGTCTACGACAAGGCAAGGATCCTATTACCTCTGGTCATTTGGGTTGGAGGTAGCTTGGAATCTTGCTACTGCCTCTTGGTAGGTAACCAGTGACTGGTAGTCACTTCATGTCTCCCAGACTCTTTTCTTTTCACCTGTTAATATGTCAGCATATTAAGGAATTGTGAAGTTGCAATGATTTATGTACACCTCTTAGAACCTCCAGCAGATAGTGGTCTTGTCATCAGAAAGAATGGCCCCTTTAATCTTATATAATAGTGTTTTCCTGAAGCGTGCCCAAACCTAAATTATTATTCTCTAATCTAGAATGACCACCCTTATGGTGTAATGTTTCCTGATAATTTAGACTCTTCATCCTCTGATTTGAAGGTTTTTTTAATCTATTCATGTAAATCAGATAAATTTACACATAACAGCATTGTCTCCTATAACCTGACATTTTTATAATATAAACCTATGAAAGAGCATTGGGTATGCCCATCTAGTTATCTGGTTCTTTCCTGTCTTTGCTTTCACTTTACAGTGGCTCTCTTTCAATATCTATAGGCCTACTCACTGCCAGGACAGAAGAGAACAACATACAACCCCTGTTTGCATACAGTCTCTTAGATCTTGTAGGGCAGGTTTTGTCTGTAACCCTAGAATAAAGAATATTTCCAATTTCCCACTCATACCAAATAAAGATGATATTGACAGATAGCTCTCAGACTGTTATCAAGTTGAGACTTGATAACAGACTCAGACTGTTGAGTTAGAAAGCAGTCACAATCTTTCACATATTCTACCTGAAACCTTTTCCACTTTTGACATCTCTTCTGACATCTCAAAATGTATCTTCATGAAACAATATCCTTCATATCCTTCCATGTTCTAAGGCCCCTGTTTCTGAGTTTTATGCTCCCAGGGTTACCTTTTCTCTTTCTCTTTAATGCTCTTTTATTCTTATCTTTAAATGTTGGAGTTTAATGATTTTTTTTAAAGAAAATCTTCATTAAAAAAGCATGAAAAAATCTTTTGAGACTTGTGGATTTTATAAGTTTGTTAATTCAAATAAATTATCTGTTGCATAGAATTCCTGAGATTTCTTGCCAATTCCTTATGACGTTCTTGCTCTCAGAAGCTATCAGCATGGTCTAGTAGTTTGGAACTTTACTTCTGAAGGGTTGATACAAATGGCAGTTCATATATAACTCGCAAAAGAAGAGAAGGAGTTATGGTGCTGGTAACAGCAGCAGCAGTGCTAATCGCAGCTACGCTTAATGAATGTGCTGTTTGTGCCAGGAGCTCTCCTAAGCACTGATGTCTATCAGCCTTTTTTGTCAACCTATTCAATAAAGAGCATATTTGAAAAATGGAAACAATCTGAAATTAGTTGAAACAACTTGTAAGATAATATAGATGGGTGGATAACATGGCCCAAAGAAGTAGTTTTGAGGGCTGGAGTTGTGGCTCAGTGGTAGACCACTTGGCTTTCATGTGTGAAGTACTGGGTTAGATTCTCAGCACCACATTAAAAAAATAATAATAAGTAAACAAAATAAAGTTAGGGTGTCCATCTCCAACTAAAAATATTTTTTAAAAAAGAAGTGGTTTTGATACTAGGTTTGAGTCTCCTAAATAAAAGTTAATTTTGCTTTAGATTTCCTAAGATACTTTATTTCTTTGTTGTCCAAATAGGGATACCTAACTCACATATTTATTGTGACAGTTACCATGTTTTATTAATTGCAAAGTTTAAGCTGCAGTTGTTATTTTTTGTTGGGTAATTTCAAGTTAGGGTTCTTGAAATACCAAAGAAAGAATGAAAAAGCCAGATTCCTTACCCTTTTACTAGTAATTAGACTGTTATGTGCCTTTTAAATGATTCGTGAATGTAAAACTGTTTGATTTCAATTAATGTAGTGGAAGATGATTGTAACTTCCTTGACATTACATATATGGTCTTTTAAAATATTTTTTAAAAAATTTTTTAAACTTTTATTTTATTTATTTGTTTATTTTGTATGTGGTGCTGAGGATGGAACCCAGTGCCTCACGCATGCGAGGCAAGCCCTCTACCACTGAGCCACAACCCCAGCCCACATGTATGTTTTTGACAATAAAATTTGTAGCTCCTTGGATCTTTTTCTTTTGATTATGTTCTTATAGTAGGAAATGCCATTGATAAGACTATGGTGCACTATAAAGTTTTTGACAGTTAATATGCAGTTCTCTGTGTTTTTAATCCTGCTTTGCCATTAGAGGATTGTGATGTTTAATTATATTATTTCTTAGTAGACTCCAGTAATTTCATCAGGCTTAAGTGATGACCTTTTTTAAAAAATTATTCTTGACCAAATAACCTGAAAAAAATAATTATGATGATCAATAACTTACTCTGAGCTGGGTAATTTAAATGTGGCATTTTTATTAATCAGCAAAATTACTTCTCAAAGCAGGTAATAAAAATGTTTTTTATTATAATATGTATTTTTATTGTAACACTCTTCCAGAAATGATTGTAGAATTTTGTTTATCCTGTCTTAAAAGGTATCTTTACTATCTAATAAGCAGAATACTTACCACTCTACCAGAGATGTCACCTTTGCTATTTGTAGAATTATTTAAATATTGTGAATAATCTTTTGTGTTTTTCCTGCCGTTTTCAAGAATTCAAATTTTCTTGATTTTTAAAAATGTGTCTTTTATACTTTATTCCAAGTTCTTATTTCCATTTTCTGAACAATAATTCATCTGTTAGTATATTCTAAATTCTTAACTATTTTAAGCCTTTCTTTTATACTATTGTGATGGACATTTTTATTTTGTAAAGTTAAAGATCTTGTTTAATTATCTTCATTAGCTATTTGTGGTGTTTAAAAATTTTAATTTTTCTCTTTTTCAGTATCCTAGGGCTGCTTTTATTTGCCTGGTTATGAACTGGAATTATACTACTCTTATATTCTCTAATCAATACTCACTTGTTATTGATTTTTCTAATAACTCATGACCATTTTTAAACAGTATTTTTGGTTTTCTTCCTTTAAAATTTTGATGATTTAAAAAAATAAACTATATTTAAGCTTGTTCAGTTGTACAAAGAGCTCAATGTAGGATGGTAGTGCTTGGCATCTTCCTGAACTGCCTAGTAATTGTTACTCAATATAGTGTATAAGTAAGAGGAGCCATCAGCATTTACTTTGAGTTCTCCTTTGGCGATGAATAAACATCTTGAAATGCTGATTTAGACAATCTTTTTAAAAAATGCTATGATGCACTTTGGTGTATGACTGACTCTTGCTTAGTTAAATGTTTTGCAGTATTATAACATAGTTGGATTCAGCTCATTTTTTAAAGCAGTTGTCAGAAAAATATAGGCCAGCATGGTAGAATGTATTAGCTCAATACATTGTCTCCATTTTATTATGAAGCTGCTGAGGAAGCTGTGATATACAGCACTGTCATTACAGATCTATTGTTAGGATGGTTCCACAGTCTTCTTTGCACTGCCATTAATTTATAGCAGTAAACAATATGTAGCCTTCCAACTGCAGCAAAGCAGAATCTTTTAATGAGGTGGATGTTATTACCACAATAAATCAGTGCTTTCACGTAATGTATAATTCAATGTGTGTATTCCCACTGTAACTTCTCTGAGTAAGCTGATAGTGTATCATTGTCATTGCACAGCTCCACTAGTCTTTTTTTTTTTTAACCTTCTTTTATTTGGGGACTTCTTTTTTATTTGCTTGCAAATAAATGTGGTATGTCTTGATAGCTGTCTTATACCAGGCTTCAGAAACCAACTGTAACAATAACAGCCAGAATCAATACTGTGGGTTCTACCTACATGGATCTCTTCATGATGCCATTTTTTTCAGATGCTAGTGAAATCGATCCTAATTGGTTTTAACATTATATTCAAGAAACGTGATTCTATAACTATTGATTTGGGGGAGGGGGCATTCATTTGGAGAGTAATAAAAATAGGAGCAGATAAAACGAATACTTAATATGCTGCAGAACCATACAAAAGGAGCATTGATTCTATTTTTAATTCATATAATTTGTCTTCCAGTGATTTTATTTCTTTCTTTCCTTTTGCATGGCTCAGTCTTTAGGGACAGCAACTAAAATACATTTAAAGGCCTTCCACATTGGTCCTGTAACAAAGAAAGAATTCTTGGAGTCAGTTTCATTCTTAACTGTCATACATTTAGCAAGTCAGAGATAATTCTTTTGTACAGAAATCAATGCTTTAAAATGTCATTTTAAAGTTAGTATACAATAACACTGACTTAAAATGCTAATCAACTAAAGACTTTTAAAAATCTACTTGTAAAGTAAAATAATGACTTAAAATAATGTTGATTAGAACCAAAGCAAAGGAAATGGTACCAGCAATAAAAAGTAGTTTTGAAAAAAATATACTTATCAGCTACTTTAAGAAAGATAGCCAAAAGATGAATTAAAAATGTTATTTTAAATCACATAATGTGAAAAGCAGTTCAAAAACAAATCTGCACATTGCTTTATTTTTAGTAGAACACTTCTGAATACGTTCATTTTAGATCATTATATTTAATTTAATTGAGTTTAGCATTTCCCCTATAATCCTATATATAAATTATCAGATATTTTTCTTTTTCTTATAAATAAGGAGTAACTAACTCATAGGATTTCATAAGATTTAAAGCAAAAGACAATTCTGTATCTTATTAAAAGAAGTCATCTTACATACCGCATCTTTTTTCAGTGAATTGGTATTTTTTGAACAAGAAGATAGAGTTCTAACAATCAAAATGTTTTAAGAGAATGTTTTTATTTAAAGCAGTTGATCTTAACAAAGTTGAGCCCTACTTTGTTCATCCTTAAGAAAAACGTACATATGCATAATCACAAAATTTTGTCTCCTATTGATGGAGTTCATGTATTCCCTGGATAACTAGAGCAGCAGCAACAGTAATGATACCAGCTAACATTCAGTAAGGTTTTATCTTATGCCTGTGTACTTGGGGCTTTACAGGCAATTGTTTTATTAAAACTCTTTTACCCCATTTCTAAAAGAGCATCTTAAAAACATTAGCACTCATTCAATGTTGTCAAGTATGATTTGTAGGACTTTAATGTACTTACTGATTTTATCTTTCAAAATGACCTTCAGAATGGATATTATTATTGTTATTATTATTCAATTGAGTTCAGGTTTTTACCACTTTGCTTTACTACTTCTGGGACTTTTGCTGTAATGTGGTATTTCCAGCATAAGCTCATAATCTGCCTATCATCCTTTTATATTATTATTTTTTGTAGTTCATAAAGGCATGTTTTTAGTCTCTAACTTCTGATTTCACTCACACTAGTAGAAATTTCTAGTTACATCTTGTTCTTTCGAGTGTGTGTGTGTGTATGTTACTGGGATTGAACTCAGGAGTGCTTTCTCAGTGAACTACTCTTCAGCCTTCTTTTTTGTTCTTAATTTTTTAAAATTGTACATGGACAAAATACCTTTATATTTATTTATTTATTTTTATGCAGTGCTGAGGATCAAACCCAATGCCTTACATGTACAAGGCAGGGGCTCAACCACTGAGCTACAACCCCAGCCCTTGTTCTTTAATTTTTTAAAAATTTGAGATAAGGTCTGCCTAGGCTGGCCTTGAACTTGGGATTCTCCTGCCTTAGCCTTCCAGGCAGATGTCAGTACAGGGTTGTGCCATGACACCCAGTTCTACTTACATTTTTTAAAAAAAAATTTTTTTAAGTTGTAGATGGACACAATACCTTTATTTTATTTATTTATTTTTATAAATAAAAATGCTGAGGATCAGATCCAGTGCCAGGCAAGCGTCCTACCACTAAGCTACAGCCCTAGTCCTCTAACTACATCTTCATCGTCTTTTCTTTTTTTTAAATATTTTTTAGTTGTAGATGGACACAAACATCTTTATTTTATTTATTTTTATGTGGTGCTGAGTATCGAACCCAGTGCCTCATGCCTGCGAGGCAAGCGCTCTACCACTGAGCCACAACCTCAGCCCTTCATCGTCTTTTCTTATAATCTCTTTCTTTGTACTAATTACTCCTCCCCCAATTTTGTTGCATCCTGTTCCCAAAACCCATTACAGTGCAGTCTTCCAGCTTCAAGACCGAGTTTGTGGTTGTTACTTCAAATTAACTTAATAGAATTTTATAGGTAATTTCTTAAGTATTACATAGCTAATATTTACTTCATTTAGTTGTCTTTATGAGGTGCTTGTCTTAGACGGATTAAGAACCTGTGTGCAACAGAAGCTTGGCTTACTGAGAAATAACAGGTTTATCCATCCACTTACTTACATGTGTATATTTAACCTGTTTTGAAAAATAAATTTTTTTCATCCACTCTAAGTGCAATACTTTGCTTTATCTTAAGTAGTGTATATTTTAAAAATTTATTTCCACACCTACTAGTAGGATAACATTAGAAGAAAGGAATAGCTAAAGGATGATTTCATTTATGTGTCTGTTTTCTCTCCATTGGCAGCCAGTAGGAGCTTTGAATCCAAAAAGAGCAGCATTCTTTGCAGAACGTTTTGAATCATGGGAAGATGATCAAGTTCCAAAGTTCCACTATGGTACTCATTACTCAACTGCAAGTTTTGTTCTTGCATGGCTGCTAAGAATAGTAAGTTCCATGTGAATAATAAACCATGACTAAGTAAATTCAAGGTTGTAGAGACTATGCAATGATTAGAGATTATCAGCACCTTTGATGCATGCTAAAAATCTTTTTGAATAATTGAGGTTTTAGTTTTAAGTATCTCTGTATCTTATTTAATATGTATTTTTTTTAATTTATTTTTTAGTTGTAGGTGGACAGAATATCTTTATTTTTATTTTTATGTGGTGCTGAGGATCGAACCCAGTGCCTCACACATGCTAGGCGAGCACACTACCACTGCGCCATAACCCCAGCCCCTAATATGTATTTTTGTAACATTACTGTAGAATTGCCTTAAACATATTTCACTTAGAATTCTTTGAATTTTTTTCTTCAGTTTGTCTCTTCAGATGGTTGCTTTCTTATCAGATTAACAAGTTCTTTTCAAATATAGTCTGGTAAAATAAGAACTGAATAAGATTTCATTAATGCAGGCATATATTCTTATATTTGGTTTCTTCAGTTGCCCCCAATAGAATAAGGTATGTTTGTAGGTAGTCAGCACTGTTGCACATATTGATAATATATTGGTCAAACAAGAAATCTTTCTGTAAAATTGAAAGGTGATTCATCTGCTGAAAAGTAATTTCTTTGGGAAAGCATTAGCAGCACATCATTAATTAAAGCTTGTTAGAAGGGTACAGGCAGACATAAATCCTAGAAGTAATTTATAGTGCTTAGCTAATTTCAAGCAATTAGCCACTAATATGTGTTTAAGTGTTCTTTAACTAAGAGGAGGCTTTTAAATGTTCCAAACATTTTTCTTTTCTTAATCATAAATTAAATACTGAGCAATAACAATAGGAAAATTGCATATTGGACTATTCCCTTGTACTATGAAGAAAATGCATCTAATATATCTGAATGTTATTAGTAAATTGGTCTTGGCAAGGAAGAAAGTCTGAAGAAAGTGTTCCAACTTTTGGAAATATTTAGAAATATTTCTTCTGAAACTAAAACAATTTAAGAATGCTAATTAATAATTTAGTTGTAACTCCCATTATATACCTAGTATATGTTTCTAGCTAATACCTGTTAGTAATTACATATTTAATTGTAAAGATTTATAAAAACATTTTCATGCTTGAGGAAACATGGATTTTTTTAATTGCTTATTTTTTAGGAGCCTTTTACAACTTATTTCCTAAATTTGCAAGGAGGGAAATTTGATCATGCAGATAGAACTTTTTCATCGGTTTCCAGAGCATGGCGGAACAGTCAGCGTGATACATCTGACATTAAGGTATAAAAATGTTTCATTTTACAGCTTTTACTGCATATGTGTTCCTTGTTCAATAAATGTTAAAAGTTTCTCTCCTTCAATAGTGCCTCATTTACTGAGGATAACCTTAGAGGTTGAGGCATTAATTAAGGCCAAGAGCCACCTAACAGAAATTTCTTTCAGTTTTTTTCTGTGTCTATCTCTACCTGCCTGTCTGTATATCCTGAATATATGTCTACTACCTGTAGTTACAGAATGTTTTTTTCTCTTCTTGAAATTTTTTTTAAAGGAAAAATAAAGAAGCGTAATAGACGGCTTGTAAGGCATTACACTCAACAGAACTTCAGACTCAATAAATCAATTACTATTGTCTGAAAAATACTGTGAGAAAAATCTCAGGTATATCCCATGTCTCCATTGTTTTTTATTAACACCTATTAATTGTATGTATTAATGAGGTTCAGTTGGTATTTCCTACATGTATACAGTGTTCTCTGATGAAATGTACCCTCCATTTACCACATCCTCCAATGCCTTTCCCAGTCTCTAGTAATCACAATTCTACATTCAGGTTGACATTTTTTTAGCTTCCACATATGAAAGAAAATATGTAGTACTTGCCTTTTGGTGTCTGGCTTAATTTCTATTGAATTGCCCTTCAGTTCCACTCATTTTGCTACAAATGACCGAATTATATTTTTATGACTGAATAATACTTGATTGTGTGTATATACCACATTTTCTGTATCCATTCTTCTGTTATTTGGCACCAAGGCTGATTCCTTATCTTAGCCATTCTAAATAACTCCACAATAAACACATGCATGCAGGTATCTCCTTGGATTGCTATTTCATTTCCTGTGGATAAATACCCAGGAGTAGGATAGCTGAATAATATGGTAGATCTATTTTTAGTTTTCTGAGAAACCTCCATAATGTTTTTCACAGCAGCAGAAATAGTTTACATTCCTATCAATAATGTTTTTACATTCCTATCAATAATGTTTAAGAGTTCCTTTTTCTATGCATCCTCACCTCATTTGTTCTTATTATTTTTAACATATGCTTTCTTACTGGGATGAAATGGTATCTTATTGTAGTTTTGCTTTGCATTTCCCTGGTAGCTAATGATAATGAAAATTTTTTCATGTATTTATTAGTCATTTGTATTTCTCCTTTTGAGAAGTGTTCATTCAGGTCATTTGCCCAGTTTTTAATTGGATTACATGGGATTTAAAAAAAAATTTTTTTAGTTCTTTATATACTTGGAATATTAACCCTCTGTCAGATGAGCAGATATCTGCTGTTTCTTTACTCTGTGATTGTTTCCTTTGCCATGCAGCTTTTAGTTTGACATGATCCCATTTGTCACTTCTTGCTTTTGTTACCTGTTCTTTTAGGGCTGTATCAAGAAAATCATTGCCTGTACCAGTGTCTTGAAGTATTTCCCCTGTGTTGTCTTCTAGTAGTTCCAGATCTTTCGTTGAGGGCTTTGATCCATTTTGAGTTGATTTTGAGTGGGGTGAGAGCCATATTTCTATTCTCAAAATTATCATCTTTATCTGCTGCTTGTTTTAAACATCTTCCAGCCTCTGCTTGGTCAAGGACTGACTGCATTATTACTAAAGGAAAGTCAGAGTTCTTGTTCAAGGCTACAGGGGTAGCTCAGTGCTTGAGCACTTGCCTGGCATGTGTGGGACCCTGGTTTTGATCCTTAGTACCATAAAATAAAAAATGAATGAAAGAAGGGGGAGAGGAGAGAGGAAGAAAGAGTTCTTCTAACTCTATGATGCATGACTAGTACTATAGGACATCAGAATTTTTGCTCAGTAGCTAATGTAATCCTCATTAGACTTTTGATTCTACTCTCAGAAGTAGTTATTTATTTTCTTGGCATAGTGTCTCGTCAGCAGAGAACTGTGTTAGATGTCTCTAAGTACAATGAGGCATGCCTATGGTTTTGAAGTTTTTTATAATCACACAGAGGAGTATGAATTCTACTTAAATAAGTTTACCATTTGGAAGAAAACAGTAAGGACCACAAGAGAAATACTGGAGTTCAAAAGAGGAAAAGTTACACTACTGATGTCTACGTTACTATAGAGTACTTTTTAATGTTCAATACAATGATAATTATATCTCACTTTTAAGTAATTTTTAAGATGTATTCATATTATTTTACATATTGATATGAGTATCACTCATATCAAAGATACTCTATTGCAGAAGATGACATTTTATACAAAAACAATCTTTATGTTGGGTATCTATCAATACCTTACAAATAATGTTTTCTAATATAGTCCCGAAGTTGTATGCCATAATTTTTAAGAATCATTAATAGATAATCTTGAAATTTATAATTAAATAAAGTTAAATATGAATAGTTGAGATTTAATAATTGTTTAATTCTACCTTTAATTTCAAAATTATTTTATTTCTTATTTAACTCTTGAGAAGTAATAAAAGATATAGATACATGAAAACATTGATAAGCCTAACTTTCCTGTCATTGAAATGAAGGTTTGTAAATTTCTTCCAAGTATCTAAATTCCTTCTTTTGTTAATTATTTCATGACCAAATTATAACCTCGTACTTCACTTTGGTACTATAAATGTAAACAAAAATTAAGTCATGAATTTGAGAATTAGTTTTTCCTGCTTTATAGAAGAAAAAGTAGATATCTTTAGCTTCTTGCCTCTCAGTACTAGATATTCCTGCCTAATGCTTTTATGGAGAGGAGGTGCACATGATAGATCCTTATAGTTTTACTGTCTCTTTTTCCTATTTAATTTCAGCATTTTTCTCTCCATATTCTTTAATCAGCATGTGTTTGGTTCTGTTTTCATAAATACTTCCCTTCAAATACTCCATGTGTGAAAGATAAAGAGAGACCTAAACTTACGAAACAGCTAAAACAATTTTTTAAAAAAATCATATGATCTTCTTTACTTTTCTCTTCCCTTACTTTTCTCATCATTCTTATTTCTTCAAAAGAAATCATAAGAACTCAAATCCATGTCCCCTTTCTTTGAATGCCCCAGTAGGATTTAACTATTCCGCCTCCATGATTAGAAAAATATTTGAATTTCAGTTCTTGTGATTATACTGTTGTGATTTCTAGCTTTCTAGCAGTACTGCTGAGGGAAGTGGTATGAAGAAGTACAAGGTTAAGGGGAAAGTGGCTTGTTTGGTTTGGCTATTTTTGAGTTGGGGTCTATGTTACGCAGGCTGGCCTCAAACTTCTGGGCTCAAGTGAGCCTCCTGCCTCAGCCTCCTAATTATCTGGGACAACAGCTGTTCACCACTGTACTTAACTTAAGGGGAAAGTTATTTAAAAATAAAAGTATTTAAAACTTGAAGCATAAAGGTGATTGGAAACTGGTCAGCTGTATCCTTAAGTGTCATTTCATGTTCACAAGCACAGAAATTTTCTTTGTACTAATTTTTCTGAAACCTTCTTATTCTTCTAACCAATATGTATACTCTCCTTTCCACCCTGTACCCCATTATTCAAAAAGTGGTGATGGGTATGTCATTGATAAATTACTACCATTTTCCATATCAGTAACCAATTAATGTGGGTCTTATAACTTTGCAGATTTTAAGCTTTGAAAATTATATAATTCATGGTTACAGAAGACATTTAAAGAGCTCCCTGATAGTTAATCCTTCAAAAATCTGAGGGATTTAATCAGGCCTTATTTTTTTCTGTGCTTCTTTATAAAGTGTTATCATTTGATGCTATAGAAAGCAGATTTAAAATTAATAACACAATGAATAAGAACAAATTACTATAATAAAGTAACATTTCATTTGTATATAACATAGTATTTCTGATTGAATCATTAATTGTAGTCTTTATTTGCATTGTCTTATTGGAGTTTCTAGAAAAAAGAGAAGTGAGAGTAGAGAGAGAATGATAAAATATGAGGGTGGAGTAATGGAAACCATTTGTGAGTAGATTACAAAGTATTCCTTGGATGTTTAATATAATATACGTTCTCTAAAATATATTTGTAACATTTTTTAAAAATGAAATGCCATGAGATAGAGAATTTAATTATTTTTTTCCAGACAGAAAAAGTAAAAACAACATAACTTTGTAGTACTTCACTCTTTTTTGTAGAGGGGGAACTTTAATATCTTAGAATCCCTATTTTATTGCATTCTACCAACAATAATTTTACCAAAAAAGTTATTCTTATAAAATATAATTTAAATATGAATTTTTTTGGCAGAAGAAAGATTTCTTATTAGATGTTATCAAAGCAGTCTTTCAATTCTAACATGATTTGCCATTTTTGAAGTTTTGGGGATCATTTGCAATTCCGTGCCACATTGGTGATTCCATATTGGGTCTAACTTCTTAATGATGTTTTCTTCTGCCCGAAGAAACAACTCAAAATCAGTTCTCTAACTGGGCTTATCACTATCCAATAGAAAATAATGCAAGGCACAAATGAAAGCCATATATGTTATCTTACATTTTCTTTTATCATTTTAAAAAGATAAAATAACTCATAAAGTGAATTTCAGTAATATTTTAACTTAATATATCAAAATATCATTTTAGCATGTAGTCACTATAAAATTAGTAATTGGATATTTTACATTTCCAGCTCACAGCTATTCAAACTATCCTTATTTCAGATGTTCTGCAGCCACATGTTGCTAGTGACTACTGTATTGGGCAGTACAGACTTACAGCATTGTTTTGGAATCACAGGAAGGGATGGCTTTCTGCTTATGGAAAGAATGCCTCATCCTCTTTGAGCAACAGTGTTTCTGATGTGTACTTTATCTAATATGAACTCCCAAGTAGTAGCAATAATATGTAGTCTTGAGGACTGAAATAGAAAGTGTTGAAATTGGTTTGGAGAATCACCACTGTGACATTTCAAAATCCCCAGTAGAGAGCTAGGGATATGGCTCAGTGGTAGAGTGCTTGCCTGGCATGTGCAAGGCCTTGAGTTTGATTCCAAGCACTGCACAATAATAATGACAAGTCATTGTTATTATTATTATTATAAATGATATGAAATAAAATCCTTAGTAGATTCTGTTTCAAATCTTAAAAATTCATTTAAATTTAGAAACTAAGGTTCAGCATAGATTACCATATATAGCCTTAACCTTGAATTATTATGACCAGATTTTGTGGAATAAATCATAGACATGTAAATTGTAAATGAATTTCACTAGACAGTCACATCTAAACATGAGACAAATATTGAAGCTTTTTCAACGTCACTGATTTCTTTCCCCATCTCTTGAAGCAAACTGTTTTCAGATACCCTCAGTGTCTGTAAGCTCAGTGTAATGGTTAGGTACAGTCTGACTTGTTGCATTGTAAACTCTTTAACTTCTTTCCTGTAGAAATGATTAATAATCAGGCTTAGACAGTGGAAGGAACATAAATGTCATCTTGGTTCATTACTTTGGAAAGGAGGCAGTAGTAAATGGATCTAACATGGAGATTACTGGAGAACTATATTTTTCCAGAAGCTAAATTTTAGTATAATAATTTATTACTGAAATATAACTGATGCTAAAGTAAAATGAGAGGTAAGAATTTGGAGGAATCCTGAGATAGCATTTGCATCCTTAAATTTTTCAAATTTACTTAAGTTTTTTTTAAGAAATTCAGTTTACCCAGAGTCAGGCCCTAGTTGCGATACAGTACCACATGTAACACAACCCTTGCCTTCAGTGTACTTTTTCACTAGAGGAGAATCTGAGAATAAACAAGTCTCAGTGATAAATGCTGTACCGTGGGCCATTGATATGGCATCTGAAATGAAGAGGAGAGAGAAAGAGGACGATCAAAACCAGTGATGAGGACCCTTGTGCTTTGTTAAGGAGGTTGAATTTATTCAGCTGGCCAGAGGGAGACCTTGGTAGAGTTTGGAGTATGTACTTTGTGGTTTGTAAGAGACAACTGTGATTGGCGTTGATGTGTGCACTGCACTGTGGACAAGCTGTTAAGGCAATTAGGTAAGAGGCAGTGAAAGTTTAAACTTTAAGTGGGCAGTGGGGCTATAGAAGTGTGGGGAACTTTAGACATATAGAAAGTGACTGTTGGGATTTGATGATTGATATTTAGATGAGAGAAGAGGAGATTAAATTTGACTTGGGTAGAAATGTAGAGAGTCCAGAAGAAAGAGCACATTTTGTTAGGGCCAGATATTTAGCTTCCTGTCTTCAGGCAGAAAATTTCCTATAAGAAGTGAATTAAAATCCCCCAAAACATGATGAGTTATTAGTCTTTATTGTTTATTCACTGTATGTAACATACAGTGGAGAACACTTGTTAAAAGGGTAAGATAAACATTGTTCTTCTCATATCTCCAGATGAGAAAGACAGGTGTGCATAAAATGATTTTCAATATAAGTTAGATTGTGCCAAGTACTATAAGATAAAAACAAAATGAAATTAATTTTAACTGGTAAAGGTGGGATCAGTGACTTCATAGAGTGATTTTTAAGCTGTATCTTAAAGGGTGCGAGGGAATTTAACAAAACTCCCAAATTTGGGTCACTAGCCCCTATATTTTTTCTGATAGCTGAATCCATCCTCACTATTTCCTTTGAAATACATAAATGTATCATAAAGTTAACATGTTCAAAATCAAATTCCTGATCTTCATTCCTTCCAACCGAGTCTGCTCACAGTCTTCCCTGTGTTAGTAAATGTTTTCCCATTTGAAATTATGAACTAAAATCCTTATTCTCAGACTTTATGTAACCCACCCTTGCTCTAAAATCCTGTTACCTCTTGCACTCTTCTCTGTTGCCCTCTCTTCACTCAGTTCTTAACCGAGCAGGGCCTCCTTGGTATTCTGTACCTACTCCAGGCATTATTCTTACCCTAAGCCCTTTGTTTTTACTTTTACCTTCACCTGAAAAATTTCCTCCAGATATAATCTTGGATTCATTCTTTACTCTTTTCAGATCTTTGCTCAAATATCACCCTCTCAGTAAGGCCTTCTCCTCTGTCTTTCCTATATAAAATTATATTTCTCCCCCACATACTTTTTCTTTCCAATTTCATTTTTCTTCATGTCACTCACCATCTGCCATATGTATATTAAACTTATTGATTTATTTATTACATTTTTATCATAACTAAAACATGAGTTCCATGAAAGGATGAATTGGGGACTGTTTTGCTCATTGGTTAGTTGCTGGAGCTTAGAATAATGCCTTAAACAGCATAGGCATTAAATTAAATATTTATTAAATTAAGATTTGATGAAATGAAAAAGAGTATTCTGAAGAAGGGAAACAACCTGAACAAAGTCCGGAGAAAATGCTTGGCACATTGGGGAATGCTTACTGATCTGTTAATTAGTCTTATGCACTTGAAGTGTAGGAAACATTGAAAAAGGGAGATACTGAAAGGCATTCAAGTCTGATTTAAAGACCTTTGGTAACAGTTTGAAGACATTTGGCTTAATTCTATAGACCAGTTCAGCAAAATTTTTTGGTAAACAGCTAAATGATGTTTTTGGTGATGTAATCTGTGAGGTCTCTGTCTCAGCTCCTCAGCTCTACTGTTGTGCCCAACAGGAGCTGAGACCAGTATCTAGGCAAAAGAGAGACTTCGTTCCAGTGAAACTCTACTTACCAAAACAAGTGTCAGGTCATAGTTTACTCTATTCACATAAATAGAATAAAATTAAATCTTAAGAGATTACTAAATAGTATTTTAAAGTAATCCACTGTGCAGTAATATTACATGAATTAATTTAGCTATGAAAGTTAGCCCTTAAAGTTTTAATTGTACATATATGTTAAATAATAATACAGAGTCAAAGTGGTCATAGAATAGTTTTATTTACCATTTTTGATTTGCCTTCCTCAGCTATATGGCAATGAGGAACCATTAAATATTTTTGAGAGGGACTATGATATAAAAATTTCTATTATCAAAGAAAGAATTGTGGCAGAAATATGAGAAATAAATACAGGGGAAAGAGGATGAACTTGCAGATAGAAAGAAATGTTAGGAGGCTATTTTAGTTAGCCTTTTCACAGCTGTAACCAAAAGACCTGACAGGAACAATTTTAAGAGGCAAAGTATATTTTAGAGATCACAGTTTCAGAGGTCTTAGTCCACATATGGCAAACTTCATTGCTCAAGATCCAAGGTGAGGCCGAACATCATGACAGAAAGGTGTGGAGGAGGGAGGCAGCTCAGGACATGACAATCAGGAAGCCGAGAGAGAGTTCCTCTCAACAAGGACAAAATAAATACCCCCAAAAGCATGTCCTAAAGTCCCATCTACTCCAGCCACGCCCTACCTGCCTATGGTTACCACCCAGTTATTCCCAATCAGAGGATTAATGCACTGATTAGGCTCTTTTAACCCAGTCATTCCACCTTTAAACCTTATTGGCTTGTCTTACACATGAGTTTTAGGAGATAACCTCATATCTAAACCATAACAGAAGCTATTACAGTTGATTACAAGGGAAGATGGTAAGAGACTGACCTAGTTAAGAAGACGAGAGGTTGAATTCACGAGATGAATTAAAAGTCATTCTTCAGGATTTGGTTGACTGTAGGGACAGGAAGTCATGAAGATTTTTTAGGAATAAGAGGAAGAGCCTGAAAAAGATAGGTAAATAGTTGGAGAAGTAAGAGGATATGTCTGTTACAGCAAAACCAAGTGGATATGTGCTCAGTGTAGAATGAGGCTACTGATAACGTCTTCCTGGGGATGTAAGATGTCTATTGTGTTATACCACAATACAGCCAGTAGCTTCAAGTCATATGCTAAGAGTTGTTAATAATTCAGTTTTCTACATTTTTACAATTAATACAGAATGATATCTTACTGTTACAACTTTACACAGTAGTCCATGTGGACATCCCATGAGTGGTTGTCTAATCCATTTAAATGGGTTGTATAATCCATTTAAAAGCCCATTTTTATAATTAATTGTATACTGTTAGTGGTGAATGTAAAATTCATATTGTTATCAGATTAGCAGGACAGTAAAATATATTCCATACTTATCATTAAGTAAATATAATACAATTAAATCCTAAAAGATTACTAAATAATATTTTTAAATGTACTGTTGTGCTGTAATATTACATGAATTTATTTTAGCTATAAAAGCTAACCCTTAAAGGTTTTAATTGTACATATATGTTAAATAATAGTACAGAGTTGCAGTGGTCATGGAAGAGTTTTATTTGTGTCTTGTGAGATTTGTAAAACATGAGACCTTTGACTTGCCCTCTACTCCTCCGAAATCCCAGGGGTCTGCAATCTGAAGATAAATTAGGTTCCATTTTCCCCCTAGCAGCACATCTTTTACATGGTAATACATTCCAAGGATGCTGATAGCATCAGTGTTGGGCCCATTTATAAGGAGGTGTTTAGCTATGGTTAATAGAACTATACTTCTTAATGAATTTCTAAAAGCCTTAAACCTTGATGGTGTGATATTTTTTATTTTCCTAGTAAGAAATATTATCAGACATGGTTTTAATTTAGAATTTTTTAAATGCTAAAAGAAAGTAAAAGTAAAATCTTACCCTTGTTCAGACATCATTTGCACATTGCTGGCTTATGTACTCCTTCTCTCAATTCTTTCTCCCTTCTTATCTCCCCCGTCTGCTTCCCTCTCTTTCCTTGTCTTTCTTTTTTCTTTTCTTTTCTTTTCTTTTTTTTTTTTGACATAGTCTTTTTTCCATGAGACTCTCTCCTCTCACACTCACACCCAGAAGGAGTGAGCTGAGTCACTCTCACTCTTACTGCATCTGTATCTGTCCTTGGCTTCATACCTAACTTCAACAGAACTTGCAGACGTGATGCTTTAGCCACATCTCAAGTTCTTTTCTTCTTTGTGTGTCAGTAAGTTAAAGGATGAACTTTTGTTTTTTACTGTTGTAGTTTGTACTTTTATGTCCTTAATGAACCATTGTTTTGTTAATTGGTAAAACATTACTTAAAAACACTGAATATTTTTCTTCTTATGCTCTTTAAATACTGTGTAGAAAAAAAAATCCTGTTAAAGCATTTTGAAGATACTCATTGTTTCATGAATTATAATAATGTAGACTCAAGTAAGGTATGATTTTTTTTCTTGACTGGTGATTTTATGATAATTTTTGCTCTATTAAAGAATGGGCCTGACACTGATTACCATGTAAAAACAGCTTGTCATGTTGTTCATTAATGTGTTCATAGATATTGATAGAGACTGTTACCACCCATATTCATGTGTACACACACACACACACACACACACACACACACACACACACACACTTTTAAACAACTTGTTCCAGAAAAAATGTAAGGTGGGCATTTTATATGTGCCTTCTCTTACGGCCATTGCAGCTAACCTTTTGTTTGTATTACCTCTTCCCAAATTACCCTTTCCCTGAGATTAGGGCCTAGAAGAGCAAAAGGCCCAAAGAAGATGCCTAGTGTAAATATGGAAATGAAAAATGTATTGAAAGCAGGGGAGAACTATGAACTATTGAGAGTATCATAAAATGAGACATGTTAAGCCCTACTGTGTTCTTGCTAATAAAAACTAGTGAATTTTTTAAAAAGCTGATGGTGATTAGTAGAAATTATTAAATCTTAAATATTTTTGTGGGCATATTTATTTCTACAAGTATATTTTGTTAACTATTATTAGAATTATGTTAAGGCTTTTATAACTGTGCATAATTCAGTGAATGGTCTCTTTGCTTTAAGAATTTGGTTAATTGACCCTATAATTTAGGACTTCTTATCAGGAATTATATTAATGATAATGATAATAATATATGTATATAGAATTCTATCTCACATTAGCCTTCCAACAACCCTATGTTTTAGAAAAGATAATTGAGGTAAGTAAGAGGTCACAAAAATTAAATTAATTTAAGAGCATATGACAGTAAATTGAGTAGTCAAGACTCAAATCCAATTGTTATTTCTGATATATAAGATTGGAAGATTATTATCTTTTGGTTTGTAATCCATAATTTTTCTTTATTTTAATGTATTAGAAATAACAGCTTTATGATTTCTAAAGTCATACACTATTTACTGGGCCCGCCTGGAAGGATTATAGATTTTTTTCTTCTCCAATTTAAAAAATTATTGTTCTTCTTAGAACCTTACCTTCTTAGCACCTTACCTACTACCTTAGCACCTTACCTTCTTAGCACCTTACCTACTACAAAAGAAGACCCCCCCTCTTATCTACTAAGAAAGGAGAAACTAAGTATAAACATCAATTTGAAAACTTTTAGATATGTAGTTCGTATATAGCAGTTATTATCAGTGCAATTCAGTGTACTTGACCTCTAGTCAGTTTTTAAAAACATTTTATTATTTGTGGATTAACAAAATAAGAACTTGCAAGTTAAAGTATGTCAGGACATGCACATTATTGTTTATAATATACTGTTCATCTACTCTTCTTTGTTCATTGACAAAGCTTATCTGTAATTTTTTACCTGCATAAAATACATTTTTTCCAATGGTGAAAATATGAAACTTTCCTTTTACATCTTTTTACCATCATTGTTTCCAGAGCAGTGAACTTTGCTATCATATGTATATTAGTTACTTTGCTATTATATTTGAATTGTCAGGATTTCATATTGTATAAAGAGGATATTTAAATTTTAAATTTAAATTTTAAATTTTACTCTGAAATAACACCTCTATTTTTATTTGGTTTCAATTATCTTATTTCTTTAAGTTAATAGATTAGTATTTGGCATACTTGCCTAGACACATTGAAGTGATGATTTTAGTTCAGTGGGTAAGATTGGTAACAATAACAGGAGAATCATGGGGCCTGGCTGCAAAGTTCTGTCATATCAGTGGGGATCATACCTTAATGAAGAAAACTAAAGCATATGTGTGGTCACAACCAATCTTTGTCATTATGCCATGAAAGCCTTGGGATTTGTGATCAAAGCAATGGGCTTATCCTGAACAGTGGAGTACCCTCTGGTTGAACCTTTCAGATCTTTATTTTAGGAGATGATACACTATATTTTGACCATGTCACCTGCCTCTGAGACCCAGCTGCCTAATTAACCAATAGAGATTAAAATTATTGTCAGCAAGACAGAAGAAAATGTGAATTGTGAATATGTCTGTCTTCTGTCAGTGTTGTTTACTTATCATTTTCCACTGATGTTTTAAAAAATTGCTGAACATGTGTTTTTTATCCAGAGCTGACTGTTCTGTTGTGATGAATATAAAACATACTTCACTTTGTAAATGTGCATTAAAAGTATTAGGGAGACATAATCTTTGACTGCGTTACTAAATTTCATCTGTCAAAAAAGATAATTTTGAACTGGAATGTTTGGTACCATGTCAAGGAATAGTTCTTAGATGCTTTTAGGAGTAAATTGAATTCTGCTGAAGAACCTGAATGTCACTGTCATCTACAGTAAAACTTGGGGAGTATACGTACATATTTCTTTTGTTAACATACTGGTGTTTCTCAATTGAGTTCAGCATGTTTATTGAATATTAAAAGGGGGTTCAACTCCCATCAGCAGATTTATTTATGCAGTATTTCCTTATAATGAGATTGCAATATGTTTTAGTGTATGTGTTCCCTTCTTTACTAATTTAATTATGCTTATTTGATGATGTCCTTTATACTACATGTAGAATCATAATATCTCTTAATTGTTAATTTCTTGGGATGTTCGTATTATTTTAAATTCATGTTTGTTTTTAAAGTTCCTCTATGAAATCATTTTTTTTTTCCTTACAGAATAAAAGGCTATAGCTTTGAAGACAGTCCTTCTAAGGCTTCCCACACTTTGACCTTGTGCACTCCTCCAACTTTTTCTTCCACGCATGCCTATTTTCCTCTCTAAAACAATTGAATTGTTCTTCACTGATCATTAGAAACAAATTATATGCACATTTCAATCTGTCTCTCTTTTAAGAATTTCCCTTTTCAGGAATGTTCTTGTTTTTCTTGTTTGTTTATTCATCATTGAGCTTGAATCCTGTTTTCAATCATTTATTCCATGAATTTTTACTCAGTACCCAATGTGTGTCATTCACCATGGCTGGACTTGAGAGTTTAATGGTGATCAAAGTACATCAAGTCCTCAAACTTATGGAGCCTTCAACTTAGAGTGAGATACAGAAAGACGAATACAGTACAGATTGAGGAGTTTTGTAGTAGGGAAATATGTATAATATTTCTTTCCCTGAACTTTGACCACCTCAACTTTTATACATTATGTTCTCCTTTGAACTCCAAGTACTATTTGTTTCTACCACCTATTTTCTCTTGATAAATGTATTGTTTTGCTCTTTTTTATTAACCTAGATCTGTATTCTATAGAGGAAAAAACACCCTTCTGTATCCCAGACCCTAACAGTTCTCTACAAAGAGGAAGAACTAAATAATTGATTACTGAAATGATGTGTTAATCACCTTTCATATCTATATAAGACTTAAGTAATCAATTAAAAGGAACTTCTAATAAGTTTTATTCATTAATGAAAGGTAACATTTACATTGCATTTGCATTTCTGCCGATGCTGAAATCTACCTACCATTTAGTTTCCTACAAATATATTATCATTTAATATATTGGTAACTTTTTATCATTACTAAAATAGACATAACTTCATAACCACCAATTCAAGGGTACAAGAAACATTCTAACTTATGTTCAACCTTATTCATATTAGGGTGGTGGAAAATTCATCTATAGTCATTAGGTTGAAGGGCAAAACCTTTCATTACTCAAAAATTGAATGACAATTCAGGATTATGTAAATCCTTAAAAATCGTTCCTCACATCTTTAGTCCACCTTTTTATGAATTATACCCTCATTGTCTAAGATACATGGTCTTTTGGAGGCGGGGAGCCCTCCCAATTATCCCAAATTTAGATTGGGAAATATTTGCTGGTGCCAGGGAATTCACTCTCCCAAGTGTACCCTGCATGTTCCCTTCTGTTTTCCAGAATTGATTGCTATAAAGGATACCTTTTTTGGTATATTTTGGTACATTTACTATATGGTGTATGTCTTTGATTTTGAGTTGAAAAAAACTTATCTCCCAATTTTAAAACTTAGGAGAAACTAGCACCTAAAATTTAGCCATTGTAATTGTTTTAAATCTTAAGAGAATTATTACATAGGAGCTTGGTAGATACAACAGGCAAAAGAAGGGCATCATTCTATAATCATGAGAAGGTGAGGGTGTCATTGAAATTAAAAGAATAAGTATTTAATTAAAACAAATGCTGCAGCGAGGCTCAGTGGCACACGCCTGTAATCCCAGCACTTTGGGAGGCCGAGACAGGAGAATCGTGAGTTCAAAGCCAGCCTTAGCAATGGCGAGGTGCTAAGCAACTCAGTGAGACCCTGTCTCTACATAAAACACAAAGTAGGGCTGGGGATGTGGCTCAGTGGTCAAGTGCCCCTGAGTTCAATCCCTGGTACCAAAAAAATAAAAAAAAAAATCCAACAACAACAAATGCTGCTCTTGATTTTGAATAAACATGGAAGGTATGTTTCTTGCTTTTCATTGTAAAATAAGACCTGAGTAGTAACATTCCTTCTTTAATAGTATAATGGGGTGAAAATAAGCTATTTTTGCAAAATCCCTCAAAATTGGAAATCTGTTCAATGTCTACATCAGCATATTAATAGTAGAAAGTTAACAAAATATCATCTTCTCATTAGGGTAAATAATAATTACAGCACATTTTTTAAAATTATTTTTTAATTTTTATTCATAAAATAATTACTATATATACATTGTATGTAACAGACTTATTTTCAGAATAGCCAGTTATTTTCTTTGCATGAAAGAACTGAAGTTTACATTTAGTTTTTTTTTTTTAATTTTCTTTTTAAATCACTTGGAATATATGTTAAAAAAACTCCTTTTAAAATGTTCAGTGCTGGGCCTGGGATTGTAGCTCAGCCGTAGAGTACTTTGCCACCATGTGTGAGGTGCCACACTTAAATAAATAAAATAAAGATCCACCAACTAAAAAAAAAATCAATATATATTATAATGTCAATATAAATGTTAAGTGCTATATGTACTATACAAGTAGAAACCAAGCTTATTTGATGACTAAGTACAGAGACTTTAGAGAAGTCTGGGTCCAGGTTCCAAACTTATATTATGTAACCTGAGTAAGTTTTTGAGCCTTAGTTCATTTTTAGAGTAGAGATGTACCTTTTCAAAGTCGTTGTGAGGATAAATGTGGAAGTGTTAATTAACGAGTTCATTTTAGCACCTGATTCATACCACATAGTAAATGTTAGCTTTTACAAATCGGTTATGGATTTTTGCTGCATAAAACAACATACTAGTATTTTTCCCTTTTGCCAATTAGACTTTGAGGCATTGTTTTAAATTTGAGAATCTTAAAGCTTTCTGTGCGCAGTCTTATTTTCATTTATGGTTAAGCTTTTAACAAGATTCTTCCTTTTCTAAAATCCAGTTTAAATGTTTTTTAAATCTACTAATCATGTGGATGTCAGAAATTTGGAGGACAAGCTCATTTCTGCTCTGCTTGGTCGATTATTGTGATTGTAAACAAAAGATGTACAATTCAAAGCTGAGCAACATTTCACGTGGATGATGGAAGTGATAATAGCTTAATTCCTGCTGGATCTTTTTTCTCTGCTCTGGCAAGTTCATACTGACCCTGTCCAAAATCTGATGACCTCCCTATTTTACTCAACTATTTGGAAAGCCAGGCCTGCCATAGCTGGCCCTGAGGGGGTATCTGAAAGACCACTGAGCCACTGACCCATGTCAAGACTGGATTTCAAGTCTGATCTACAGGGCCTCTGAAATAGTTATATATGCGCTTATTGCACACAAAAGCCTAACCAGCTGCATTTTTCTGCTTATTAAAGTGTATTTAAAATGTCATTATTAAAGTCATATATTTAATTTATTTACTTTATTATGTAGGTGGTTTTCTAGACTAATTATGAATTTTCATTTTTTAATCACAGTATCTTAAAATTAAATTGGAATGTTTTGAAATTTGAAGAAAGTATACTGTTAAGGCATGGTAAAAATGTAATATCTTTTTGGTCAATGAGGAGACTTAGTAGCATTTTGGGTTTTTTTCTGGCAAAAATCCTATGTGTTTTATTACAAACCTGGTTTAGGCTGATGTTGTTACAGCATAATAATCTCTGTATGTATTGTATCAAACTTCAGCTATTACTCATATATTGGATTTAAGAGTTTTTGAGTTTATAAGCCATGTAAAATGGATATAGACTAGGAAGATGTTATTTAAATTTGCTTGGATAGGATCCATCTGTCTTAATAGAACTTTGTGATTAGGGCTATGATATCAAAAGACAAAATATATTCTATATTTATTTTGTTCTTCTGCACAATAGAAATGATCAGTCACTTTTAATGAATATCTAGTTAGTATCCTACATTTTATAATATTGTGTTTTTTTTATATAGGAGTTGATTCCTGAATTTTATTATCTCCCTGAGATGTTTGTCAACTTCAATAATTATAATCTTGGAGTGATGGATGATGGGACAGTAGTGTCTGATGTCGAGCTTCCTCCTTGGGCCAAAACCTCGGAAGAGTTTGTTCGCATAAACAGATTGGTAAGATAGTAATCATCTACTCTCTCATGAGCCTATTCTCAAATCATCTCTCATGTGTTGGTGAATAACCATTAACCTTTGCTCTTCTGTACAAAGCTGTAGTTGATAGGGATAACTGAAAATGACATAAGGATTCTCTAACTGCCATATACATTTATAAAATTTTGTTGGATTGAAAAATATGGTGGTTTTTAAAATTCCTTCATGGAGAATTTAGGTTACTTTCATTTATACATGGTAATTCAAAATTATAAGTGAAGGGTGAAACTAGAATTTTTCAAATATGGATTTCTCTTACTAAGAAAGCCACAAAATTTCATGTCCCAGGTTAGAAGGCCATTGCACATTTTGGTGAAACAACATCTTCAAATTATATCTGTATCTACCTGTTGAAAGAAATCTTCACATCATATTTAGAATATGAAAACTTAAAAACTTAAAAGCATTGTACTCAGTGTGCTTACACCTTTTAGTATCCTTTTTAATTTCCTGTATTATATGGATTCTGTATTGTTTTGTGAGAAAGAATGATGACTTCTCACTTATAATTGAGCAAAGGAAATGATTGTAATTTGGTTTTCTAGATGGCATTCCTTACCTTTCATACCAAGAATCCCATTTTTATCTGATCTTCCAGATCTTAATTACAATCCCATTATTATTGAAATTTCACATTTTTTACATACTGGAAGCAATGCAAGAGTGTGGAAAGAAAATAGGCTTTGGAGTTAGGCTGAATTTTCCAGTTATGAATCAATCACATTTTTTATTACGGGACCATGGCACCTCTGAGCCATAATTTCCTCCTTTGTAATTTTGAAATTATAAGACTATAATTTTGTATGTAAATTGGTAATTTTGTATGTACCTAGAAAATTCTCTGATATACAGTAGATGCTCATAAAATAGTACATAATGTTATTGTGTATATACCAGTAAGATGTTATTTGATGTTGGTTGGATAGTATCTGTTTATCCTATTATTATGCACATAGCATTTTACCTTTATTCTAAACCTTCTGGAAGATTCTAAGTTATTATAATTAATTGAGAATCCAAGACATTAACTCTGAAAGATACAAAAGGAGATGCCAAACTTTTAAATGTGACAGTTGCCTATGGTTGTGTGCTTCCCCCAGAGGCATACACAAGTGAAAAGAATATACATTTATACTATGATCTTTTTTCTTTTAGTGGTTGTTCTTTTAAAATAGATTTATTTTTGTTATTTGTTCTTTTTAGGTATACATGACAGTAGAGAGTATTTTGACATATTTTACGTACATGGTAAAATAGATTTATTGAGGTATAATTTACATGCCATAAAACTCAACTTTTAAAAGGTATTAGTCATTGCAATTTAATACATTCCTGCAGTTGTGTATCCATCACTACTATACAGCTTTAGAACACTCAGATCCTAAGTTTCATTGTGCTACTTTGTGGTCAGCCTTTGCTCCTATCCCTAGTGCAGGCAACCACTGATTTTCTGTATAGTTTTTGTGTTTTTTTTTGCTTTTCTAGGAATTTTGTGTTAATTGCATGATACAACATGTCCTTTTGTGCCTGGCTTGTTTCTCTTAGCATGATGTTTTTTGAGATTCACCCATGTCACTTCATAAAGTAGAAGTTCATTTCCTTGTATTTGTGCGTGGTATTCCATTGTACCACATTTTGTACCTCATAGATATATCACATTTTGTTTCTCTTTTTACCATCAATGGCCTTTTTTTCCCCCTCAGTTTAGGGTATTGTGTATACATATAAATCTTAGCATTAGTATCTGTTTTCATTTCTAGTGGAGTGCAATTCCACTTTATATATGATTTTGCATTCCCACCATCAATGTATGAAGTTACAGTTTTTCCAAAGTCCTTCTTTTTCTTATTGTCAGCCTTATTTATTTTAGCCATTCTAATAGCTATCTCATTGTTACTTTATTTATACAACCCTAATGATGAATAATTTTGGTCTTTTATTTATAAACTTACTTGCTACTCATATATGTTCTTTGAATTATCTGTTCAGATCTCCTGCCTGTTTTTAAGTTGGATTGTTTCATTTTATTAGTGAATTATAAGAGATCTTTATATGTTCTCCATCGTAGTCTTCTACCCAAAATAGGTTTTGCATATATTTTTCTACTAGTTTATGGCTTATCTTTTCATTTCTTAATGGTGCCTTTTGAATCACCATTAACAAAAAACAAGTTTTACGGGACCAGAGATTGTAGCTCAGTGGTAGAGTGCTAACCTAGCATTCATGTAGCCCTGGGTTCAGTTCCTAGCATGGCAGAAATAAGTATATTAGACATAAAATGATGTTTATATATAATGTATGAAAGATAGAAAGTATCATCCTTATTGTTTTTTTTTTTTTCTTGGTGGTAGTGGTGCTGGGGATTGAACCAAGGGCTTTGTACCTGCCAGGCAAGTACTCTACCAACTGAGCTATATCCCCAGCCCTCATCCCCATTCTTTTTTTTTTTAAACATTTTTTGTTGTTGTCGATGGATCTTTATTTTATTCATTTATTATTTATATGTGTTGCTGAGGATTGAACCCAGTGCCTCACGCATGCTAGATAAGTGCTCTACCAATGAGCTACAGCCCCAGCCCCCCCATTCTTAAGGATACATTTTTAAGAAAAGTATCTACTGATTGTTTTATTATTGAAATATTTTTTCTTAAATATAGTTTAAAATTTTAAGTCTCAGGCTGGGGATGTAGTTCAGTGATAGGAAGCTAGCCTAGCATGCGTGAAGCCCTGGGTTCAATCCCCAGCACACCTAAAAAAATTAAATAAAATGAAAGTTTAAGTCTCAAGAGATCTAACTCTTTATTAATCATTACCATATTATGAAAAGTACAAGAAGATTTGGTGGTGTGTTTGCTTCATTTAAAAAGTCTAAAGAGCAGAAACATTTGAATGAGTTACATTTAAAATTTTTCACCAATCTTTTGACAATTAACAAAATTTAATTATGTAAATGAGATAAGCCACTTTCCTGAGGGTACCACCCGCCTCTGCCCTACTGCCTTCACCTCAGAAAAACTAGGTCTGTTTGGGACAGGTTTCCCCAGGGCACCAAAGAAATAACTGCAGCTTAACCAATTGTTTTCCAGTCAGATTTGGGTTTTGGCTGCCCATGCTCTAAACATAGACATGACTTTGAAATTATATACAAATTAGTATTCTATAAAATGAACTATATGTTTATTGTTATTCATTATTATTTACTTACTAATTTTGCCAGTGATTCTTACTCCAGTAAGTTTTATAGATGCTTTTATACTTTAGGCTCCTAATTATCTTGCATTCTTAAACAGAACTGATTAAATTTACTGCAAATGCATTTGTAGTTTGGAATTATATACTTACATCTCTGATCATTTTAATTCACAATTAGGAAAGATACCAATTTTATATAGATGTGTGTCTTCATGAAAGAATTTAATCATTCAAAAATATTTATTATTCACTTTTAATAAACCAAGCCTTCCCACAGTACAGTCCATATTGATGCATTCTATAATTTCTTGTTAACTTTCTATCAGTGACAAAATTGTTATTTTATGTATCTGTTAACATGTTATCACATAAGGGTTTTATCTCCCTCCTCTTTTTGCTTTCCCTCTTCAGTTCCACAGATTTTATGCAATGATTGTAGCTCATGAAATGCATACTACTTTGATCTGTGACCTTTTTGTGGTGCTAATCGGGTTCCTGATATCATTATACCTTACTCATTAATCATATTTCCTGCAGCCCGTCAGGCAGCCAGACAGCACAAGTCCCTGTTTTCAGCCCTCTGTTGGCAGGTTTCTGCTTTTCCAGATTATTACAGACGATACTTTGGCTTCTCATAGCCAGAGCCACATCAAGCTGTGTGTTACAATTAAAGTCAGATGGTCCTCAGGTTGAACAGGGATATAGTGTTGCAGCTGTCTCTCTTCCTGGAATGAACCAGCACTAAGAACAGATGATCTATAGGACAGTGAATAATAACAGATTGCACAACACTCGGCTGGTAGAAGGGAAGCACAGAATTAATTAACTGACACACTTAATTTAAGATACTCGGCATGTCTTATAAAAGTGTTTGGTTGCCTAAATATTAATTCAAGGTGATAGGACATTTTTAAGAGCTTGATTCTGTGGGTGGACTAGTAGTGTTACATTTTCAATTTGTATTAGAGGAGTATAACTACCATCTTACCTAACCATTTTCATCCCCAGAGCTTTCTATAAATAATGAAGTTCTAAATGCAGGATTCACAAATTGGCTAAGTGATGGGCTCATGAACAGAAAATACTATCTTATATATTTTAGAAGGAAAACTCACCTAACTTTGACTAGTCTTTCAAACAAATAAATTATATTCTCTTTGTTCTGAACAGTTGAAGTCAGAGTAAAATCAAGGCAGTTTTAATTATATTCTTGAGATTGGTCTGTGTTACCTGCATGGGGATGCGGAGATATCTTTATTCCAAATACTACTTTAGAAATATAGATGAGAAACAGACTTTAATACTTTAAAATAATATAAAAATGTATGAGTTCAGATTGTTCATCATTCTGATATAGTGTTATATCAGAATGCTCATCATTCTGATATAATGTCATCATGATATAATGCTATGGACCTGTGTTATGGACCTGTATTAAATTGTCTCTTATAACCCTGAAGTTTTAATTAAGAGACCAAGAAAAACACAATGAGTAATAGAACTGTTGCTAAAGTTTTCAAAGTAGAACATTTTGTTTTAGTTAAAAGATATACAATTTATTCAAATTGGAACAACAGTAATCTATTCATTGAACATATTATTTGCTGTGCACCTATCCAAAGCTCAGGACTGTTAGATTCTGTGAATAAGATGGATGATATGGCTACTCTTTGGATATTACCTCCTTTTAGATGCCTGTTGAAATAGAGAGCTTCTCACAGCTGGGGGGCGGCAGGAACCCAGGAAGGGAGCAGTTGTCCTGAGGTTACCACTTAGGATCACATTACTTTCCTGTATGTTCTGTATCTTTTGTCTTCTCTGTTGCATTATGGTGACGCTTGATGAAGAAGGGAAAGTAAAAGTGTTATCTCCTTTCCATTATCATCAGAGGATATATGGGCAAATTAAAAGGGATATGATCTTTTTATAGTATTATAGTATTATTTCTCCATCAAGCTTTTTTTCCCCTATCTTTTGTTAAAATTAAATCTATTCCGCTTAAACTTTCATGAATATTATGTCTTGAAATCAATTAGGTCAATCTTTTGTAACTTTTTGTTTTGAATGGAAGTGCACAATTCTGAAGTGATAATAACACAGTTGAGACTAAGAATCACATGTCCCTGATGAAAAAGTGTGGGAAAATGGCACTTAAAAACCTTTCTTCCAGGCAACACTTTTTTTCTTTTTTAGACTTGAATTGCCAGAAGTTAACATGCTTCTTTTTCATATTGTTCCTTTTCTGGTTTCCTTTCCATTTTCCACATTAATAATGATATCAAGAATATAGACAGCCATGGTGGCTGCAGTGGGTAATAGCAATTCTCAACAAGGGATCGTCTCCCTTGTGTCTCCTCCCCCACCTCCAGTGCAGTGGTCATGTCTAAATCCCTGGGGAATGTGGGCAGATGTGTTCATAGTTTGAAAAACATCTAAAATGACTGTTGTTTGGTCCTAATGTGTATTTGCTGTGTATTTTATGTTTAGTTCAAAAAAGGAGGGCACCTAAATAAGTGGAAAGAAGATGTAACATGTTGATAGATTGTTAATTCTCCCTAAAGTTATTTATAAATTCAACATAAAAACAAATCTAGGTATCAGCAGGTTTGTTTTGTTTTGGCAGAACCTGACAAACTGATTCTGAAGCAAAGGGCCAACAGAGCCAAAGTCCTCCTGAGAAATAAGAACAGGTTTCAGAGGGACTTACTTTTTCAGATATCAAGGATTATTGTAAAGCTATAATAATTAGGGCAATTTAGAAGAAACAGACTAAGGGAAGCGAATAAAAAAATCTACAAATTGACCAGGACATATAAAGTAACTTAATTTGTTATAGAGCTGGTATTGCCCATCTGAGGGAGAAAGGAAGGATTTTCAAATTGTGCTGAGATAGTTCCTAGTTTCCTAGGCTGCTGTAACAGTACAAACTTACTATCTCATAGTTCTGGAGGCTGGAATTCCAAAATCAAGGTTTAGCAGGGTTGGTTCCTTCTGGAAGCTGTGAGGGAAGGATCTTTTCCAGAATCTCTCTTGGCTGTATTCTCTTGTGTCTTCTTACGACATCTTGCCTCTATGCACGTTAGTCTCTGAGCCCAAATTTTCTCTTTGTGTAGGCACACCAGTCATATTGGGTTAAGGACCTATAAATATGAATTTTATGGGGAACAGAATTTAACCTTTAACAGATTTAATTAGTTTGGGGTGTTAAGCCAAGCTTGCATTCTTGAGTATATCACACTTGGATGGTATAATTCTTTAGATATGTTCTGGATTTTTTTTGTTGTTACTGTTTTCTTCAGGAATTGGATGGGGGGTTTTTTTGGAGGATTTTTATGTCTGTATTCATAAAGAATCTTGGTATGTAGTTTTCTTTTCTTATGATGTCTTTGACTTTATTGTCAGACTAAAACTGGTTTCAGAGGATGAGATAAAGCAATGTTCCCTCTTTCTCTTCTTTCTGAGAGACTTTGTGAGCAGTCAGCATTATTTCTTCTTTAAATGTTTGGTGGAATTTACCACTGACACCATTTGGGCATGAGCTTTCCTTTGTGAGAAGACTTCAAATTACCAATTTCTTTAATTATTATACATCTATTCAGATTTTCTTTTTTGTTACTGGTGATTGAACTCAGAGGCACTCAGTCACTGAACCACATCCCCAGCCTTTTTTTGTATTTTATTTAGAGTCTCACTGAGTTGCTTAGTGCCTTGCTTTTGCTGAGGCTGGCTTTGAACTCGCAGTTCTCCTGCTTCAGCCTCCCAAGCCACTGGGATTACAGGCGAATGCCACCGTGCCCAGCCAGGTTTTCTCTTTTTCTTGAGTCAGTTTTAGTAATTTGTGTCTCTCTTGGAATTTGTATAATCTAAGTTGTCTAACTTACTAATATAAAATTGTTCATAATATGCTTTATTATCATTTTAATTTCTCTAATATTTTCATTTGAATATTGTTTGCTGGCTTTCATTTGCCTTAGAATATTTTCTGTTATTTCTTGTGGTTTTGTTTTTTTGACCAATCAGTTATTTAGATGTTGCTTAGTTTCCATATATTTGGGGATTTTCCAAATTTCTTTGTTTTTTATTTCTATTTTCAATTTCATTGTGATTGAAGAATCCACTCTGTATGATTTTTGGTTGTTTAAAGTGTCCTGAGATATGTTACATGACCTAGCATATGGTTTAGATTGGAAAATTCTCCATGAGCTCTTAAGAAGAATGAGTACTCTGATATTATTGGCTATTCTATAAATGTCAGTTGATCAAGTTGGTTTATTGTGTTCAAGACTTCTATAGCTTTGCCAATTTTCTGTTTAATCTATCCATTTTTGCTAATGGATGTTGAAGTCTCCTAGTGTTGTCAATTCTGTCTGTTTTTGTTTTATATAATTTTGGGCTCTGTTGTTTAGTGCCACAGACACTCAGCATCATCTAACCCATAAATTACAGGATAATTCTCATACATTAAAAGTTCTATACAATAAGTTTCTGGGATCACAGGTGTATACCACCACACCTGGCTTACCATTTCCCTTTAAAGGAATCTTTTTACGAAATGGATTACATGGAGAATTCTGAACTTAGACTCTGGACACTCCATTTCTGGACACTCATAGTTGTGTGTTCATTCAGATATTTTCTGTGGTGCCTTGAAAAGTTATTGAGGTGCATAGAATTTTTTGTTCCTCAGCTAAAATGACCCACATTCTTCTGCTTACTTTTAGCTTTTTGTCAGTATTCAGAGTCGACTTCTGTGTCAGCTGTCACTTTTCTCTGGAGTCTCCATCTTCTCTTGATCATTCGTGTTCCTTAGTACACACATGGTAAGCTTGCAAGCTTGAGAGAGGCCCAGTCTTGCTCACCATTGAAGTTCATAAGCTTAGTGCTTGTTTTCCTCCTGGCCTTTGGTTGCTTTGAATTTGGTTTTATTATGGGTCCTCTGAACATCTGAAATCTGAACTTTGAACAGATGAAATATGAACTATAGTGACACCTTATAGTGCCGTACATAAGTGAAATGAAATGATTTTTTATGTTTTTATTAGTGCATTACAGTTATATGTAATAGCGAGACTCATTTTGACATAATCATACATGCAGTGGGATGTAATTTGCTCCATCTCAGTTCCTAGTGCATCCTCTTTTCCTCCCACTTCTCCTTCTCCCTGTTCCTTTTCCTCTATTCTTCTAGTTTACATTGTTTTTTTTTTTTTTTTTTAATTAGGGCTTTATAGGTATACCTAAAGGTGGAATTTACTGTGGTGTGTAGATATTGCATAGCATAATTTGGTCAATCTCATCTGCTGTTCCTCCTTTTTCCTGTTCCTCCTCCTTTCCCCACATTCTTCTTCCTCTACTCCATTGATCTCGCTTTTATTCATGATAAAAATATTTTCAAATCTATTGTTTATTCTGGAGTAATTTCTAGATCTTTCTACCACATTATCACTTACTATTCATTAAAATATTGACATTAGATATTAACAAACTTTTTGTTGTTTTCTTTTTCTTTTCTTTTTTTGTGGGGTTAGACAAGCATTTTATCACTGAGCTACATACCCAACCCCAATTAAAACATTTTTAAAATTTGGAAAGAAAAACAGAAAATTCCTCCCCTTTATATCCATGGATATTCCATCTATATAATTGAAAGGGTTATATGATAGCGATTACTCTCCCCATGGTTTTCAGCCTCAATGACAGAGCTGAAAGTGTGGAGAAATACAAGGTTTCTTCCTCTTGCTCTTGCAGTGACTCTGGCTAGAAGTGCTCCTCTTTTAACAACTGATATCCTAACACTCATAACTTTATCCTTCCTACTACTTCTGTCTCAAAAAATTTTTTTAAACTAATTCAAAAACCTGCAAATAGCCCTTCTCAAAAGTCTCATCTTCCTTGAAACCTTTCAGAAATGCCCCTGTATGTTATCCGATGACCTTTCCACAATCTATTCTCAGTCTGTTTTTGTGTCCATGTAAATTATTGGCTGTTATTCTCCTTACCCAGTAGACTTTCTGTGCTTTCTTTGTATGTACAGAATCCTGGTTTCCAGTGTAAACTATATCCTTTGCAGTAATGCCTTTAAAGTGTGGTGCACAGGAAACAGTTTGCATCAGAATCTTCTGAATTAAAATTAAGTGATGCTTATTTTTTAATTCACTTATTCAACAAATATTTATTGAATACCTATCCTGTACTGTCCTAGTGATTCAGTGTTGATCAGGAAAAAAAAAGAGATAAAATCCACTTTACATTCAAAACACTAAAGAAAAAGATGGACTTTATAATAAATAGTATTGGTTAGCCATATAGAAAAAAAAAATCTTTAGATCAGTTTTTCATACTAGCAACCAAGTGATTAGATACCTAACTGTGAAAAAGTGCAACAAATGCCAGAACATTTAAGTGACTTTTTGTATAATCTGGGAGTAGGGAAAACTTCCCAACTGTTACTGAAAATCTAAAAGTCATTGAAGAAAGGACTGATCATTTTGATTACATATGAATAGATAAGTTGGGAAAATGTATCAAAAGGAAAGTCAAAAGATAAATACAGCCAAATTAAAATATTTAGAATTTAAAATTTAGGAAAATAGCTAGTATACCTTATTTATAAAAAACTCCTAAAAGTTTTAAAGAAATAAACACAACAATCTAACAGGAAAAGGGGCAACAATTCACTAATTCACTGAAAATAAATGTCATCATTCTTTAAGTATAGAAAAAATATTCAACCTCACTCATAATAAAATAAATATAAAATACACTAAAATCACATCTTTACTTTTCAGACTGGTAAATTCCAAATATTTACCTAAATACTCTGGATGAGGTGGTGGGAAATGAAACATTTTCCTACATTGCTGATGAAAGTGTAAAATAGCACATTGCCAATGAAAGGAAATTTGGCACTATCTAACAAAATTGCCTATCAACCTTTGACCCAGCTTGTAAGTGTCTTTCTCAAAGTTTCAAAGGCCAAGGCACAAAATGACACATACACAGCGGAATCTATTTCTTTTATAGTTTTGACTTTGAAAGTATTACATGTTTAATATAATTTTAAAATAGAATTTAAAAGGGGACACAATTAAATTCCTAAAAGTGAGAAGACATTGAAATAAATGACCTCTGTCAAGTTGGTGGCACAATTGCACAGAAGACAGTTATAAGTAACTTTAAAATGCAGTGTTTGGACTGTGTGTTCCTTGTAGGGCATGCTCTACAGAAAACCAGAAGAAATCTTAACCTTGTTTTCCTGCTCTTATTTTCTAGATAATATTGGTATAGTCTTTTGAAACTATTAGGTGTATTATAGATTAGGCAAACAAGTGGTTATGTTAATGTCATCGGACTCAACATTTTCAATATAAGAGGTATAAGTACGTGTAAAATCAGTAAAAACCAAAAAATCACAAAGCAGTCTGACAGTGGCAGCTTTTTTACACCTGAAACCTAGTTATTTTCATGTACTAATTTGTTGATGAACATTTTTATTATCTTGCAAAAACAAACCTACTTGCCAGTGTTATCAAAATGATTTATCATGATGGATTTAACTGTAAAAGAAATAGTATTTCTTCTTTCTCATCCGCAGTTTCTCTCTCAGCCAAACTATGTGGGAATCCAAATGTAAGCAAAAAATCACTTTATGGTAACATTGATTTAGAAAAAAAGAGAGAGTTGGATAATCTTAATTCATTAAGCAGTGTTTATTCAGTGTCTACACTCTTAGGTTCTAGGGTTATAGAGGCCACCAAAACAGACAGAGCCTCTGCCCTTATGAAATGACATGTAAATCCAAGGGCTTTTTGTTTTTTGAGTTGGGGGGGGTCTTGCTATGTCGCCAGGCTGGCCCTGAACTCCTGGGCTTAAGCCATCCTTCTGCCTCAGCCTCCTGAGTAGCTGGGAGTACAGGTGTGCGCCCTGTGCCTACAAACTCCAGAGGAACTTAATGACCTTCTTAGCCTAAAGCTTCTATTTCTCCTTCAGCCACGCAATGTCTGCTGTGTAAATCAGAATATTCATATTTATATGGTGGTGCACCCTGTTTTCTAGGGCCATTAAGGACACACTGTCATGTTTACTTTCTGTTCTTCCCTTGTCTCCACATTGACTGCCTTATCCTGTTAAGCCTTCTTCAAACAGGGCATGACAGTCTTAAAACACGTTCATGAAAACTCACTTCAATCACTATGACTGGAATTTGGATATTCTTCCCAAATTATTACTTGGAATGTTATTTTACAGATGACTGATCTAATTCAAGTGCAGTTTTTCATAATTTCGACATTTCATCATTTCCTTAAATCCTCGAAATGCCTTGGTGTACTGACATTCAGGGAAAAGGAAATAAAACTTCATTTGTGGTTAATAGTGCTTGATCAGAGCATGTGAAGTTCTTTAGTAGTTAGAAGTAAGAAAAGAAGAGGGTAGAAGGAGAAATACTTTTTACAATGAAGAGAGAAGACTAGAAAAGTCCACCCTTTGCTTTTTCGTTTTTAATCTTCATGTAAATTATCACAGGAGTGTGCTGTGCCAGTTCCATCTGGAAGTCGTCTTTTCTGCCAGGAGCTAATGATAATAGCTGGAGACTAGAAGTGAGACCAGCGGGCTCACAATATGAGACTGGAAGTTGAATTCACAAAGGAACCCTTGCTTGTACCTCACTGCCATCATTGCTTTCAGTGGTAGTGGTCTGTGGGGCTGGGAAGAGATTGCCTCCCACCCTCCCCTGCCTTTGTTCCTGGCCCTGGGCCATGTCACCTGCAGCAGCAGTATATCTGAAAAGCAGCATCTCCTCTGTGAGTTTTGTTCTGCTCTGGATGCTTTCATGCAGCTCTGCACAGGGTAACCCGATAAATGACTGCTTACTGTGGTATTTATGTCTGTTTGATTTGCCAGTAACTGGTGTATATCCAACAGATTTTTTCCAGCAAAGAGTTTTGTGTATACTGGCAAATTTCCTTGAGTGCAGTAACCAGAGAGTGACCTTCCCCCCCACACACACAAAAAAGGAAGAGGATTGCCACATGCTTTTCCAGCATGACTTAAAAAAAAAAAAGATGGTTGAACTGATATCTTTCACTCTATGTAAGAAGTATCATTAGAAGATAAAGAAACTTTAGGATGGATATCAAAGTACTTGCAATGCTAAGAAACAATGAGTTTTGTGTATAAATATAAAAGATAGGCTGTTTTACTTTCCATTTAACAGTTATTTCAAAAAAGTGTTAGGATACTTTTCTATACTAGGTAGATATTCTGATCCTTATTTTTAAGCAAAGGTAAATTTAGTTTTCATTATTTCTATAATATTAAATAATATGTTCAATTAAATGCCATGACTATAGTACCCAATTTTTATTTATATGAACATTAACCCTTCAAATTGTTAGATCAGTTCCTGAATTCCTTTTCTTCTATCTTATTCTTTTTGTTCATTTGATATTTTGAATTTTTTGCTTTATACCTATGCCCTGCTGAAATATTTTATTTCAAACATTAACCTTAGGCATGATTTTTAGATTAGTTCTTTTTATATATTTTATTTCAGAATAGTTTCAAGTTTAACAAAACTTGCAAATTTAACACATATTATTTATCCAGATTCACTATTAATCCCCCAGCCCCTGTAGCATTTATTATGAGCTTTCTCTCTTCCTCCCTCCCTCTGTCATCCTCTCATTGGTCTCCCTACACACACACACCCCTAAGGCACACACAATATTTTTACTGAATCTGTTCAGGGTAAGTTTATACTTCATAGCCTTTTACCCTTAAGTATTTCAGTATCTCCTAAGAATAGTGAATTTTTTATGATACTGTGGTTTATTTATCCATTTCATAAATTTGTATTGATGTAATGTCTTTGTCTCATCTCATATATCAATACTATTAGTTGAGCAAGTAATGCTCTTTGTAGAATTTTTACTATAAGATTGTAGCTCTAATATAGAGTATTAGTCCTTTTAGTTGACAGGTAAATCCTCAGAAGTAAGTTCCCCTACAGCCCTACTTGCATTAATTTCTTGGGGCTTTCATAACAAAGTACCATACACTGGGTGGCTTAAAACAACAGAAATGTGTTGTCTCTCAGTTCTGAAGCTGAAAATCTGAGAGGAAGGTATCTGTAGGGTATCTTCCTGTGAAGGTGGAGAGAAGAATCTGTTCCACTTTTTTCTCCTGGCTTCCAGTAGGTCCTTGGCTTGTGGCAGCCTTAACTTCAGTCTTCCCATGGCGTTCTCCCTATATATATATGTTTGTCTCTGACCCTGTTTTATAAGGACAAGAGTTATGTTAGATAAGGACTTCATTGTAACTTCATTTTAATGAGATTACCTCCGTAAATAACCTATATCCAAGTAAGATCACATTCTGAGGTACTGAGGGTTAGGACTCCAATATATGGAGCTGTGTTGGAGGGAGTATCACTCAATCCATAGCACCTACATAATTACCTCTTTTTCCCAAAACATTCTTTGAAGCAGTCTTTTTATGGTATCTTCACTTTGTGTGTGTGTATGCATGCATGCACATGCGTGTTTGGGATTAGACCTAGGACCTTCCACATGCTAAGCACACACTACCACTGAGTTACTCCCTCGACCCCTCATTTTTATTTTCATTAAGTTGTAGTACAGTTATTCAATTATGCTATACACCAAAGAATAATATATAATGGATTCTGATTCAACCCCTTTTAAAAATAAAATGACAATTTGTGATCCAGATTTTTTGAAGAAATTTAATCTGCAACTCAATACCAGATCACTCATTTAAGTTTCTGGATCATCCTGAGAACACTCTACTCTTACTATAAGAAACCACATAAAATCACTGTTTTTCTTTAAACTACTTATAAATTGGGATACTCCGTAAGTTGGAGGCTTAAAAAATTCTGCTGAAAAACAGTGGTTACTTTTAGCCTTCCCAACTATATGTTCACACAATTTCCTTCACAATCGATCTCCCCAATTTCATCCCTTGCAAAATATGGTCCAGCTGCACTTAAGAACTTACACTTCTTTAAAAGTGCTATGATCTCTCATATCTCATAAGCCACCTCCTTTGCCTTTAAATTCCATATTGCTCACCAACATATATACACCCATACTTATCCTTCCGCCTTCTCTATAATCCCATCCCTTTTACTTGACCAACTTCTGCTTATTCTTCAAGTTTCCCCTGGGAAGGCTTTAATTATACCCCCAACTACTCTCTAACACTCCCCCACCGTCAGTACACCAGCATGCCTCGGATGAACCCCCATGAGCTCTTGTAGTTGTGCTTACATTCTTCTAGCATTGTAGTGGTCTTTGTACTTGTTTGTTTCCTCCATGTGATGCTGACACTCCAGGACTTCTTATTTTACTTTGAGTCTACAAAGCTAACACAATATCTGTCCCATATGGGGTCACTTTTGCTGAAAGAATAAAAAACAGATAAGTCTTCAATAAATTCAGAAGTGAACTAAAATACTTTCAGACAATTATAGAACTAAGGCTTCTATTTGAGAGCGAACCTTACTCACTTGGTAGTATCTGCCAAGAACATGTCATGAATGATTAGTGGTTTCTGCCACGGTCACAGGAAAGGAGAATCCAGGGTTTGGTGTCCTGTGTGTCATACTTGAGTATGAGTCCTTTGGTGATGCGCAGTGGTCCATGAAGGCTGGGCATGGTATCTCAGTGAAATGCAAGCAGTCCAGTAATGTAGATTTCTGGTTAATAGATAATCAATGCAGAAATATATGAACAGCAATTATAAGGAGCATTATAAAGAAAGATAAAGAATTTATAGAATAGCAAGAATTCTGCAATTATATTTTCTTTGCAGGTTAAGGTGCTGTATTTTAATTTCTTGGCATGTGTTTATATTTGACAGTACAGGTTGGAATTTTCAAAAGTGATATTGAAAAACTATTCAAAATGAATAGGTGTAAAAGTCTCACCATCCCAAATACCTCAAATTAATATTTTTCTCTAATATTTAGGAAATATACTTTTAGGTATTCAATAGTACAAAACAATTTTTCCCATAAACTAGGTTTTGGACCAATCACAGTCAATAGTTATTTTCCAAGAAAAGCAAAATAATTGTTCCGTGTAGCATAGTACACAGTTTGAAAGCTTAAGTAAATACTATCTGTGCAGCAGCATCTACTTTGTTTCTTTCATGGGTTCATCAAATGTATCTTTTCTAATTGGCTTATTATCTTCTGTGTTCAGCAGCAATTTCCTGTGAAAATATTTTAGTGCGTTTCCCTGAAATCAGTTTTACTTAACATACAGTAAATTTGTGATTGTTTTTTTCTTTTTAAATGAAATTTTCCATGCATTGTACTTTGTTAGTCCCATGCTTATTTAGGGCTTTTGCTTTCACAGTGCACTTAATTTCTATCCTACCAAAGGAATGCCTGTGAAGAAAATTCATTGGCAAACATCCTATCTTCCCTTAGTCTCTTCTTTCTACCTCTTTTTTGTTCCTTGCACTGGAGAGAATGCTAAAACATATTTAATGTCTTTCATTATTTTTGCAATGTTTATTGTATATTTTCCATGAACAATTTATTCTTATTTTGCTTGATTTAATTAGATTTTGCTATTTAAAGCTTAGGTAGCTTTAAATAATCTTTTTAGAAAGATAATAACTCTTATTGAGCACTTAACATGCATCATACATTGTTGTAAACAAGTTATAGATTAACTCATTTTACTCTCACAATAGTCCTATAAGTGCTATTATTTCTATACTCTGTAGATTAGATGGCTGAGGCACAGAGAGGTTATATAACTTGCCAAGTTCACAGAACTAATAAATATTAAGCTGGGATTCCAATGCAAGAAGTCTGTTTTGTTAAATTTATACTACCTATGATGAAATTATACTACTGCATATCTATTTTAAAAATACATCTTACATCATGCATATTGAATGAAAATATGCACTTAGTGAAAATAAATATACTTTCATCTATCAGTTTTCATAAAAAATTAACATCTCAAAATTCATTTACTTGGGAAATGAAAAATCTTGAATATAAAATGAAAAGGAAGTATATAAAAGGGAAAAGGAAGATCCTGAATATAAAAATGTAGGATATAAAATTATGTATTTATGTCTATGAAACCCAAACATAGTAAAAATATATAATACACACCTATACCACTATCTTAGTAGTTAATGCTTGGGTGGTTTTGTTTTTCTCTTTTCTTTGCTTTTCAAGTTATCTTTAGCAGGTAGCTATTATTTTTAATGATAAAAATAAATAGTAGGTTGCATTTGCAAAATGGTAACATATTGTATACTAGAAAAAAATTTAGTATATGTATTATTCATGGTTCTCCAGAAAAACAAAGTATGTATGTGTGTGATATACATATCAAAGAGGAGATTTATTATGGGAATTGGTTGGCTCCTGAGATTATGGAAGCTGAGAAGTTCCACAATTTGCTATCTTCAGACCAGAGCCCCAGCAAAGCCAATGGTATAATTAAGTTCAAGTACCTAGGACTGAGAACCAGAGAATCCAACTGTATAACTTCTAGTCTCAGATCCAAGTCCTGGGAGCCAGGGAGGCCACTGATGTAAGTCCTGAAGTCTGAAGGCCCAAGAACCACAAGCTCGAATTTCCAAGAGAAGGAGAAGATGGGTATCCTCAATCAGGGAATGACATGAAGTCACCTCCCACAAACCACTTTTTCATTGTGTTCTGGACCTCAGGATGATGCCTGCCCATGTTGATGAGACTGTATCTTCATTCAGTCTACTGATTTAAATGCCAATCTCTTCTTGAAACACCCTCATGGAGACTCCCAGAAATAACATTTTACCAGCCATCTGTGTGTCCCATAGCCCAGTCTACTTGTCACATAAAATGAACTAACACACTGGTCTACAGCAAAAAGATGTTGAGGAGAAAATGCTTATTTACTAAATAGAGATTAAATGAAAATGTTCACTCATAACCCCTTCCCAGGTGCTGGCATTTGACTGCTAGTGCCATGTGAAATGAATAAACTTCCAATCTAGAAAAACGTATGAATTGGCTAAGATAATGGAATTTTCTATATGGGTACAACATGGGTATCTTGGGAAAGAATAATCAGGGATTAGACTTGACATTTCTGAAGAGGTGTTTATACCTTGCTAGGCAGTTGGTATTCATGTTATAGACAGCCAAGAACCACCAGAAAGACATGGGAAACATGTAATTGCATTTAATTTGTTCATTAGAGAGATAGCAGGGGGAACTGTGGACTAGAGTTGGGTAAGCGTGGAGATAGGAAAACCAGGTAAGACGCTGTTAGAGTTAGAGGGAACTAACTAGGTAAGAGATGATAACAACCTTAGTTAAAGCAGTAACAGAAAGGATCGAGAAGATATTCAGGAAAAAGACACATCCTAGTCATAATGCATAGAGGAAGGAAGTAAAGGTGGTCAAGAAGTTTTTAATTAAGATTACTAGATGAATTATGATGTAAACAACTAAAATCTGTATTACAGAAAGATGAAAAAATAGGCTTTTTAAGGAAGGTGAATTCAGTGTTATAGTTGAGAATGTGTTTTAATATTGTGTTGAGAATATATTGTTAAGAAATAATAAATATTAGGATAAATGATAGTTATCTTATGGGTATTTTTAAAATGCTACTTTATCTTACAAGTGTTATCACAGGTAGTATCAACATATAATTGTTTGAAGTAATTTCATCTTTTCCCACACTGGCCTTTCCTGTCTCTTTATTTTTTCTATCTTAGTAGAGTTCCTTCTAGTCTTTGTACCTCATTTTTATACATTTGATACACCGCTGATAAATTTATCTTCCAAACAGGCAGTGCCATCCTGCTATTTTGTTACATTAGTGTTTATTCAGGTATTCCCTAGTCTCAAGTAGAATTTCTTCTTAGGTAACTTACTCCTCACTATTATCATTATGACACCTCTGCAGTTTGTAGAAATCAAGCCTAGTATATTGTCACAGCAATTTTTTGTCTCTGACGTTCTGTTTTCAAATATCTTTTACACTGAGTGAAATTTGATCCCTGTAACTTCTACCTATTGATCCTCATTCTAACCCCAAGACCCCCCAAACAGATTTAACCTCACTTTAGTATTGCTTATATGTAAACATGATAGCTGTGACTGCTAAGTATTTTATTATTTTTATCCTATGAAATTCCAAATGTACTTTGTAGTGCTTACAACTTTCTTTTATGCTGAGATTTATTATAATCAGTGCCTATTAGCCATGTTCTCTACAGTACCACTAATTAACTTGTAAATGGTGACTTAACATTTGGTAGGATTACAGTGAATATTTATTAGTAGACCTACAACTCTAACACAAGTAAAATAACACAATTAACATATATAATGAATTTGATCATGTGTTTTATACTTTCACATCAGTTAACCTCAATTTTGTAAAACTGTGTCATGCATTGTGAATGCATTATATAGTCACAATCTAAATATTTGGAGATTAGCTCCGTATCTTCCATATTAGCTGACTTTTGACTGTAGTTCAGTTACTTAACCCCTTGGAAATAAGTAGATAATGGATATTAAATAAGGTCAGTAGGTTTTAAGCATGATCACATGGACACCAAGGAATTGACATGTAAAAGAAGATTAAATGTTCCCTACTCCAGTAACATAAAATAATGATTGGTAATACTTTTTTGATGTTAAAATGCATTCAGTAGAGAAAATTAATAGGTGAATCCTATTGCTGAGTTTCTCACAGGGCATCTAAAGTTATTTACTACACCTGTGAAAATGTGTTCAGCCTACTCCTTACGTAAAAGTGTCTGAAAATTATGGGTTAAATGCGTATGATCTAGCACTGGTTGATAAAATCTGCATTGCAACTCCAAAGAAATTAGTGGTTATAGAAATCTTGAGATCAATGATACAGTAAAGAAATAAATTATGAATTCAGGATCTGAAGTTACAGTCATGGAGGAGCAAGGTTTTATTATAATGCATAACTTGCAAGTAAAGAGAAGCATTAAAAGAATTTTTAGCATATTTCTTTCATTGCTTTCAGAAGTCCAGTGTTTCATTCAGTAAATATTTATTGGTGCCTATTGTTTGCCAGATACTGTGCTTAGTTTTAGGAAGCCACAAAGAAGAATATGGTACAATCTCTACCCTATAGGAATTCACCATATAATAATAGAAATAATCACCCCAGAATATGATAAACTGGAGTACAGATGATAAAGCAAATAACTTCACTGAGGGAATGAAAATATTTAAGAGACATTTGAGCTAGGTATTGAAGGGCTACTTTGCCATCTGCTATATACTGAATTGTCTTTTTCCAAAATTCTGTGTTGAAGTCCTAACCCCCAATATGATGACATTTGGAGTTGGAGCTTTGGGGAGGTAATTAGGTTTAGAAAAAGGCCCTCAAGAAGGGATTTGTACCTTTATAAGAAGAGGTATCAGAGAGACTGCTCTCAAGTGTATGCACTTCTCTGCTCTTTTTCCATCCTCTATATGAGGACACTGGCAGCTTTATGCAAGCCAGGAAGAGAGCCTTCACCAAAAATTAACCATACTGGCACCTTACTCTCAGCCTCTAGCCTCCAGAACTTTGAGGACATGTATTGCTATTGTTTCAGCTACCTAGTTTATTGCATTTTGTTATGGCAGCCCCAGCTAAGATACCATCCTAAGATGAACATTTTAGATAGGAGGAGCAAAGCTTACAAAAGTATGTTGGGTGAATATGTTCGGTATAGCTGAGGCCAATAGCAACGTGATGTAGGAGTAAGACTAGAATGAATATTCTAAAATTTAACCCATCAGCAATAGGAATGTGTCTAAGACTTTTTTTCAAAGAAGAGTAGCAATCAGTCTTATGTCAGGATTCATGTGTTACTTAGTAATGGGTTAGAGGGATAAGAAACAAAGTAAGGAAACTGGGTAGAAGGATGTGAGCTGAAATAAGAAATTTTAAGAGACTGTACTAGAGAACTAACAAAAAGATAAAGAGAAAAAATTTAGAAGGTAAGAGAGGCCATTGTTTCCAGTTCTTAGGACATTACCTAACATGTTGGAGTGTGTTCTCAGCAGTATTAACCAATTATATCTTAAAGAATTCCTGAGGATTTAGTCTATCGCTGTACAAAAAATCAATGAGGATAGAAATTTTGTGTATTTTGTTTACTTATCTAGTTCATATCATAGTATTTTACGTGGTATCTGGCCCATGATTCATATGATTTCTTATTAACTCCTCGATGTTCTCAGTTATCATTTTGTCTTGCCCTAAAAATGGCATGGCACATTTGAAGGTAGCTGACTTTTTAGGATTTCTGTCTGATCATATTGCCTTTGTAGACTAAGGACACATATCCTGTTTCTTTAAATATAACCATTTTTTTATATTCAAATTAGAATTTATTTAACTTATTAATGTTAAATACTATGTAGTAAAACATAAGTGACCTGCTCAAATGTAAAATATACCAGAAATGGCATTTCTTTTTTTTTTTTTAATTTAGTTATTTTATTTAAATGCATTTCAAGAGCGAACCAGAAATATAACCATTTTTACAGCCAGTTTTAAGGTTTATAACTTTCACACAGACTAAAATGTAGTGGCTAACTGAGAAGCAAGGTTTCTTTCTGAAGTAAAAATCTGAGCTGGTAGGCAATCCAAGAATTTATGTCTAATGTCATCCTTGATGTCATCCAAGGAGCCAGTTTTCTTCTGTTTGTTCCACCATTACGCAGGGATAGCTTTGCTTTGCAGTCACACCTTATCTTCAAATAGCTCTTTGTAAAGAGGCAAGAGTAAGTAAAGGACAAGCAGCTGCTTTTTTAAAAAAATGATGTGACTAGGAAGTTGGGCACATTATTTCTGCTTACATCCTAATTTCTAAAACTTACAATTTGATGATTCCTCACTGAAGGGGGGTTTGGAAAGGGTGATGTCATGCTGGGTGGGTTCCCTGACACTGCAAGAAAGTTAGGTCTGTTACTTAAAGAAAGAGGAAATAGATAATAGGAGACCACAAGTAGTTTATGCAACAATAAATGAAGAAATTGATATTATAGAATATTCTAGGAGAAAATTCCTGGTTTTGGCTTGGGAGGTTCTAGTAGAAGAACTTATTTGGCCTTGTTACTGCCACTGTGTTTTATTTCAGTTGTCTTTGTCATCCTTTGCTTTCCTCTTTTGGTACCAGCTGCGGAGGATTAAGGTGTTAATAGGGGGAAGAAATGGTCATCCAGTGACAGAGAGAGAAAAAACTGTAGAGCATGAACCTCAATTTCTTAAAGAAAATTTGTTTGCTTTATATCCCAGAGCCTATGGAAGAAGAAATATTTGTGGAAGGAGGAAAGGCCAAGGGTCCTAGAGTTAGAACAGCAAAACATGGGCAAGAAAGCTTTATTCACAGTTAGGAATGGGGTAACTCCTAAAATGAGATTGTTCTAGACTTCTGGCTATTATCAGAGTAGCAGAGGTAGGTCAGATGGGTGTGTAAGGTGGCATAAAATATGGTGTGGGGAATGAGGCGCACATTCCAGGAGGAAAAAATGTACCATTCTCAGTTCTCTGAATAGATGCCAAAAGCATGAGTCAATCCAAGGAAAGCACATTCTATGGTTTAGACTTAGCAAGAAAATTGATATCTTAAGAAAGTTCAGGAAAAGAATATTCTCTATCTCTGTGCTTATCAAGAAAATGGGCGGGGCGGGGGTTGTGGCTCAGTGGTAGAGTGCTTGCCTAGAATGTGTGAGGGACTGGGTTCAATTCTCAGCACTACATATAAATAGATGAATAAAATAAAGGTCTATCAACAACTAAAATTTTTTTAAAAAGAAAGAAAATGGACATTTTAGGTATAAGGCCTATGAACTTTTTGTGTAAACATTGCAGAAAGATCTCAACTGTTAGAGAAGGAAACTTCCTGTATTTAATTTGTATTATAATCAAAGTAATCATGCACTAATGACTTAAACTGAAGTGTCATTCTGTAAGTTAGAATTACCAGTCAGAACACTTTGAAGTGGAAAGAACTTTGTACATTTCTAAGTGCTTAAAAAGATTAGAAGTACTTTGAATAAACGTTGTTGCTAGTTGAAGAAGGTCCACAAATTCTCATCCACTGGCATGGAAGGATGGATGGATGGATAGAAGGATGGAAGGATGGATGGATGGATGGAAGGGTGGAAGGATGGATGGAAGGATGGAAGGATGGGTGGATGGATGGAAGGATGGAAGGATGGATAGATGGATGGATGGATGGATGGACGGCACGAGCCAGATGACAAGATACTCAGACCTTAGTTTTCATGGCAGATTATCCAGGCCACACTTGTTGCCAGCAACATTGGCAGTATGTACCATGGGACTGTGATAGTGAATCCAGTCATTCATCCTGCCACTATCAAGGGCTTGAGTAAGACTGCTGGTACATGACAGTGAGACTACTGGACATATTCATTGTGTGATTGTATGATTCAGATCATAAGAAAGTTAAACTCTAAACATTATTATCTTAATTTCCCACATAAATACTTCTTAATGAAAATTTTCCCAACCCCTCCCCTACTACCTTTATAAAAGTTAACAAGATAATCTTTTGCGAGGTGTGTACGGGAGATTGATTCAGAGGAACTCAACCACTGAGCCACATCCCCAGGCCTCCGCCTTTTTTTGTGTGCTTTTTATTTAGAGACAGGGTCTCACTGAGTTGCTTAGCACCTTGCTTTTGCTGAGGCTGGCTTTGAACTTGCAATCCTCCTGCCTCAGCATCCCTCGCCCATGGAATTACAGGTGTGTGCCACTGTGCCTGGCAACAAGATAAGCTTGTGTTGCATGTGATCCCCTTAGATTCTTTCTTCTTTTTTTAAAATATTTTTTGGTTGTAAACAGACACAATACCTTTATTTTATTTATTTATTTTTATGTGGCGCTGAAGATTGAACCTAGTGCCTCACACATGCTAGGCAAACGTTCTACCAGCTGAGCTACAAACCCAGCCCATGATCCTCTTAGATTTTTTACAAAAGTATAAATTGAAGATGTTATTTTTCTTCATTTTTATCAATTGTCATTTAAAATTATTTTTAGTAAAAATTTTGTTTGGTAAATCTTGTCTTTGGATTTTTTATTGAAATTTTAGAGCAAATACTTAAGAATTCCGGAGGGGGGGTGGGTTGTGGCTCAGTGGTAGAGCGCTTGCCTCGCATGTGTGAAGCACTGAGTTTGATCCTTAGCACCACATATAAATAAATAAATAATAAACAAAGTTAGTTATAAAAGTGCAATAACATTATTTTTTAAAAAAAGAATTCTCATTGTAGTATTTACCTTGTATTCCAAAACTACAAAAGGCAATATAGATAGCCTTCTAATGATACTTTGAACCTTATGTGTTTTTTTTTTTTTGGTACTGGGCATTAAACTCAGGGGTACTCGACCACTGAGCCACATCCCCAGCCCTATTTTGTGTTTTATTTAGAGACAGGGTCTCACTGAGTTGCTTAGCGCCTCACCGTTGCTGAGGCTGGCTTTGAACTCGCGATTCTCCTGTCAGAACCTTCTTTTAAATAGAAGAATATGAATGAAAATACTTTTGGAAATATATTATTTCAGAAGTTCCCTTAAGGACTTTCATGTTTCTGGATCTATTTATATACCATAGAGCCACTAATATATAAGGAATATTGCTATGTATTATTTTTTAGTTTGTTCAGCTGCCCTGTAAATATTGTCTAGGAAGCACTAATGAAATACAGTATTTGGAAAAGGCATTTGATTTTTTTTCTTTATTTTAAATATTTGGACCACTATTCAGATAGTTAAGGGGAATGCTGGTGTTATTATACAATTCAACATTGAAAGTATCTTAGGTGTATCATCTCAGCAGAGCTGCTGTTACACAAGGTTAAATCCATTCTTAGTGTAATTTTGCCAAGTAAATTTCAGTCTATTGCATTTCAGTTGTTGATTAGTGACCCATTGGCAGTAGAAAGATGGCAGTGTTATTTCCAGGCAGTTTGTTCCTCTAAGTATCCAGACAAGGCCGAGTCAGCCTTATATGTCCAAAGCTGCCAATTTTCCTGTGGTTTCTTTATTTCTTTATCCCTTTATCCAGCTGCTGCTGGCTGCTATCGCCACATTTGCCCTCTGGCTCAGGGATAGCATGCTTAGCTTCCCCCGAGGCTGCTGTTAATGCTTCCTTTTTACTCTGCTGGCTGGGAATGCACTTGGCATCCTCAGTCTCAAACCTCTCCTCCCTCTTTTTTCAACAGACACCAGGCACTTAAGTAGCACTTTCAGCCTCCACCAGTTATCAGTAGCAGCTTTCAACCCCTCATTTCTGGTCTGGTAACTCAGCACACTGTCCCGAGAGAGCTTGACTAAGCTAATTTGCCCCCTCTTCCCTCCTTCCTCTGTCTGTCCATCTTCCTCTTTTCTTTCTCCTACTTATCCATTTCCTTTACTCCTTTTATTTTTCTCTTACTTGCATTTTAATCTTACAAGTGATTTGTTTTTTCCTTTCTGTCTTTATTATTTGCCACAGTGTTAGGCAAATATTTTTAGTGGAAAATAAGATAATAAATTTAAAAATTAAACAGTTTTGCTCTATATTTTAGCTGATTCAACAACAACAACAACAAGGGTATATTTTCTATAACTTAATCCATTTGCCCCTGTGTGGGTATAATGCAGATCCTACATGGTAAGTTTATGGAGGTTTGTTGTTTTTTGCTTTTATATACACAGATAGATGTTTTATTTACACATGCCTACTTGCTCAAGGTGGCCTCTGATATGGGAAAAGGACACTCTTTTCAACAAATATTGGAGAACAGAAAAATCATTTAAACTGTGTTTTTGTTTGTTTGATTGGTTGGTATTTGCCTAGAGTGATGAGAATGTGCAGTTCAAGATACTTTACAACTAACTCCTTTTTGGATATAATATGGATTTTTTCATTTTTCAAGAAATGATTTGCAAACCTTTTAGAATTCATAATCTAATATTTGTGTCCCACAGATTAGAATATCAGGTAATGCCTGTGAATTTGGGGATCAAGATAATAACAATGCTCTGCAGGCTTCAGTCAAGAACTGCCGACAAAGCTGAATTCCAAATGTCCACCAAAGAAAAACATGAAAAATTTATATTGATAGTTACAGACAAAATCAATCATCTAAAGCTCTTATCCCCCCCTCTCCACCTTCTCTTATTTTAATTCTTTCCTCTGGGGAGAAGAATCATATGAAGTCTGTGTTTTACTGATCTAACCAAGTACATATTCTTTCTCTATAACCTAGTATGACTAAAATATTTAATTTTACTCCACCTCCACAAGTAGGTCTTTATTTTAAAGGTACAAAGTTATCTTTTTCATCATCATGCCCTACTGTGTGTTTTGTTTTGTTTTTTAGTGTGAGGTTTAGTGGAGAGATTGGTGTGTGAAGGAAGCCTGAACCCACAGGAAAGTACCCACTACTTCAGAACCTTAACTGAAGAGTAAGGAGAAGGGAGGGGCAGGAGAGGAGGGAGGATCTGCTTATCACATTTCTATATAAATTTTCTTAGTTGAAAGCACTTTAGAAAAGGCAGTTTTATATATCAGTTTCACAGCCTTTTAAATAGGTTTAAAAACTGCATACTATTCCTTAATGCTTTTATTACAGAAACAATAAACACTAAATACATTATTGTAATAAATTAAATATGCTTTTTAAGCCACACATATTACCTCTGTCAGACTGAAATTCCACACACACCCCTTTCCACTACCTCTGAGGCAGATGGATGGGTCTTGGCAATTTTAGAATTCTTTTTGATAGTGTCTTGTTCTAATTTAAAGTTATTTTTAATAATTCTGCCCTTAGGAAGTTAGCAGTTCTACCTCTATTTCTCTAGTTTGTTAAGTGTTGCTAGCAGGAGGGAGACGGTGATGCTCTTGAGCTTGCACGCAATTTCACATTTTATTCATCTCTATCACTCTGAAATTCATCCGGCATGCAAGAGTTGGGTGACACCTGCCTCTCGGACTTCCATAAGTCATCTATGTGCTTTATACCCTCAAAAAGATGTTAGCTTTTCTCTTTGAGTTACCTATAGAAAATTGACCAAAAATTGAATTGGTTTAAGTCATTTTTCCTTTAGTTATATTAATAAACATACTTTTAAAAAACAATGTACTACATTTTTTAGTACCACATGTTCATATAAATCCATAAGAAATGCTAATTATGAAATGAGACACAGGTATCATTTCTCAGATAAAAATAGAAATAGCTATCTATAAACGTGGTGAAGGTTGAAGAGGGTTCATACAAATGCTATAAAAACAAACTATGGTTGCATATTTCAAACTTATTTACCTATGATTTTTGTGGCCCATAAAAAATTCACAGTTCAGGTGGGGCTGTAGCTCAGTGGTAGAATGCTTGCCTACCTCATGTGAGGCACTGGGTTCGATCCTCAGCACCACATTACCAAAAAAAAGTAAATAAAATAAAGATATTGTGTTCATCTACAACCAAAAAATAATTTTAAAAATTCACAATTCATTTCTATATTTGTTATTGTCATCAATTAATTGGCCCTTATGAGCATTAGAAATTTGAAAAAGTATTTTGTCAGATTTTTGTTTTGTTGTTTTATTTTGTGGTACGGGGGGATCAAGCAAGCCCAGGGCCTTGAGCATACTAAGCACATAATCTATTACTGTGCTACATCACCAGCATATTTTCTATTTTTATTACTTTCCAACTCTGTTCCTTTAATACCCAATTTAATTTCTTCACTATTCTTGACTTTTAGGTCTATGCTAATTTAAGTTTAGTTAAATAACTCCCTTAGAAATTTTTGGTTTAATTCTTCATGAAAAAGTACAAGAATCCTGTGCTTATTTGCAGCCTAACCTGGAGCCACCAGCCTTTGATCTGGCCAGTGCCTTTCTGCTCCACTCCAGGCCTCTGTCTGTGCCCTTACGCAGTTTCAGAGCAGGCTCTACTGATTGCAAGGCTGTTCTCCTGCCTTACCACCTTGAACTTAGCTTAACTTAAAATTAGTTGCCTTCAGTGCGTTTATATATAAATTATGTTTGTATTTTTTCATTGCAATGATTGTATACATATTATACGAAAAGCCTAGGGGGAAGAATAGGTAATTGACTGGGAAAGTGAAAAGACACTTCACATAATGGGAAAAAACATTTGCACATCATGTATCTGTTAAGAGTCTACTATAAGGACTCTTACTACTCAACAATAAGAAGACAAATAGCCCAACTAAAAACTGGACAAAATACAACTGGAAAAACTGGACAGATGATTTGAATATATATTTCACCCAAGAAAGTACACCAGTGGCCAAAATGCAAATGAAAAGCTGTTAATATCATTAGTTATATAGTAATGCAAACAAATGCCCTTCACCTGAGAAAACACTTCACACCTACTAGCACTGCTATATCTAAAAAGACAGACCATAAAAAGTGTTGGTTGGTTAAGGTATGGAAAAATTACAACCCTTATATATTGCTGATGTAATGTATAATAATGTAAAATGGATGGTACATATTTTTTGTAAAGATTTGGAAATCCCTCAAGATGTTAAAAATAGAATTATCATGTAATTCTACATTGGCTATATACCTAAGAAAACTGAAAATATATGTCCACACAAAAACTGAACAGTAATGTTCATAATAGCCAAGAAGTGGAGACAACCCATATGTCCCCCAATTGGTGAAAGGATTAACAGAATATGGTATAGCCACATAATGAAGATAGTACAGTCGTAAAAAAAGAACAAAATACTGGAACATGCTACAACGTGGATGAGCCTTGAGGACATTACACGAAGTCGAAGAGTCTAGACACAAAAGGCCAAGTGATATATGATTCTGTTTCATAGAAATACTCAGACTGGGCCAGTCCATAGAAACACTAAGTAAATTAGTGGTGGCCAGGGAGCGGCAGTAAGGGAAATGGGAGGCATGCCCACGGGTTTCATTTGGGTATAATAAAAACACTGCACCTGGTGGTGTTATGGCACAGCTTTGGCAATACACTAAAAACCACTGAACAGTGTACTTTAAATGGGTGAAATCTATTTCATTTGTTTAAAAAAGAAGCAACTCTCCTTGTCATTTTAATTCAAAATTGTATGGAAGAATTAAATTTTAGAAAAATTTAGGAGGTTTAGAGCCAAGGATAAATCATATATACATAGGTAACTTTAAGGGGAATCTGTCAGATTAAGACTATTTAAACTTTAAAGTCAAGAAATAGTCAAGAAAGGGCTGTGGTTGTGGCTCGGTGGTAGAGAGCTTGCTTGGCATGTGTGAGGCACTGGGTTCGAGTCTCGCCACTGCATATAAATAAAATAAATGTCCGTTGACACCTAAAAAATATTTTTAAAAAGAAATAGTCAAGAAAATGAACAAATAGAAAATAATGAAAAAATTTCTTATTTTCCTGCTATGTTGCTAATTAGGAGCATGCAAATTATTTTAATCAATAGTTCTCTAACTTTCAGTATTTAAGAGTTAAAAATACAGATCCTAGGGTCCCACACTATATTTATTAAAATTGATTGTGGAGATTTTGGGAAGAAGCCCTGGAATAATTTTTCAACAAACTCCTTAGATGATCCTGAGATAAATGGGGTTCAAACCCTTTGTCTTAATTGTAATATTTTAAATTTTAATTTATTTCAAGATAAAAGTAATCATATAGGACAAGGAAAGCTCTAGCTCTGCTGAGGGTTAGATCATAGGCACCTTGTAAATATTATTCATAGTTGAGTGACTCTTCTTGTTCTAACACGGGTTGATTTTAACCCTGTCATTGAGGAGTGGAGTTTGATCTTTGTTTGCTTGCTGTTTTCTTCTATATGGATTTCATGATTTACTTTCTGTTTGACTTTTTGTATATTACCTTGGCAATAATATGTGGGTAATGGTAGAAAACAGCTGAGGAGGACAGCCTGTCTCTTCACATTAGCAGTGGTGCAGCTGGCCATCCTGTTCACAAAGAAGGTGGCACTGCTCATTGTAAGGACATAAGCTGAGTTGTTTCCAGCTCTGATAGTACTTATCTTTTCTATTTATTTGTTTGTACCAGGGATTGAACCCAGGAGTGCTTCACCACTGAACCACATCCCCAGTCCCACTCCCTTTTTTTACATGACACTAGACTGTATTTTGACATATTATTAATACATGGAGTGTAATTTATTCTAATTAGGATCCCATTCTTGTGGTAGTACGTGATGTGGAGGTTCACTGGTAATGTATTCATATATGAACATAGGAAAATTATGTCCAATTCATCATTCCACTGTTTTTCCTATTCTTGTCTCCCCTCCCTTCCCTTCATTCCTCTTTGCCTAATCCACTGAACTTTTATTCTCCCCCTCCCCCTGTTGTGTGTTAGCATCCATATAGAGAGAGAACATTCAACTTTGGGTACTTTGAGATTGGCTTATTCCACTTAGCATGATAGTGCTAAGATCCATCCATTTATCTATGCTCCAAATTCATCCATTTACTGGCAATAGTCAAAAAGTCATTCTTTTTTTATGGCTGAGTATTATTCCATTGTGTACATGTACCACATTTTCTTTATCCAGTCATCTGTTGAAAGGCATGTAGATTGGTTCCATAGCTTAGCTATTGTGAATTGAGGTGCCATAAACATTGATGTGGCTGTTTCACTGTAGTGTGCTCATTTTCATTCCTTTGGGTATATACTGAGAGTGGGATAACTGGGTCACATGGTGGTTCCATTCCAAGTTTCCTGAGGAATATCCATACTTCTTTCCAGAGTGGTTACACCAATTTGAAGTCCCACAAGCAATGTATGAGTGTGCCTTCTTCCTCACATCCTTGACAGCATTTATTGTTACTTGTATTCTTGATAATTCCCATTATGACTGGAGCAAGAAGAATCTCAGTGTAGTTTTAATTTGTGTTTCTCCAATTGCTAGAGATGTAGAACATTTTTTCATACACTCATATTTCTTCTTCTGTGAAGTGCCCATTTATTAATTGGGTTATTTTTTCCTTTGTTACATTTTTGAATTTTTTATATATCCTGGAGATTAATGCTCTATCTCAGGTGCAGGTGGCAAAGGTTTTCTCCCATTCTGTATTCTCTCTCTTCACGATCTTATTTGTTTTTGATATCTTTTTATTTTTTGAGATGTGGTCTCACTAAGTTGCTTAGGCCTCACTAAATTGCTGAGACTGGCTTTGAACTTGCAATCCTCCTGCTTCAGGCTCCTGA
>CM053408.1:22060207-22091956 GCA_028644305.1 Xerus rutilus | reverse complement strand
AGGGTCTCACTGAGTTGCTTAGCACCTCGCTTTTGCTGAGGCTGGCTTTGAACTTGTGATTCTCCTGTCTCAGCTTCCCAAAGTGCTGGGATTACAGGCATGTACCACCACACCCAGCTGCTACTAATGTTTTTAATTTTGGAATTTTTATATATAGGCATTTAATAATAAATTTTGATTCAACATTTATTTTAATGTAGTGGCTTATTATTACTGTTACTAATGGAATAAACTAATAATTAACTTGTTAATAATTATTATTCATATATAAGTAACCATAAGAATAGTTAAGATACTTACTGCCTTGGTGAATTTATATTATTAATCTAGCCTTCTTCTCCCAGAGTAATCGCTCGTGTGCAAACCAGTCGGATTTGTGACATTGTCATTCTATTTCAAGACATGTGCCCTTGCTTTCGTCATCTGGTCATGGCAGGTTGTTTCTACATTAGGTGTATGTTAAACTTATCTTGGGATTGTGGCAGGAAGTTCCGTTTACCAGAGCTGTTTTAGCTCTCTCTTACCTGTCTATAGAACAGCCTAACATCTTTGCTCAGAATCTGCTTCCTGTCTCTGACAATCACACACAAGTTGCCTTGTCTGCTCCCGATGCTTCCCAGCCTTCCACATCTTGAAGTTGTTTTTAGTATCGGGACTTCCTTTTTAGAAAATTGGTTTGGAGATTTTACATCGATTTACATTCTTACACAATTAAGATCGCTGAAATTATAGCACTTTAAAAAAAATAATAAAAGCCATCAACAAAAACGTTATTTAGTTTCTTCTAGAAGCATGATTATTTACTCGTGGAAGAAATAGAGACTGTGAATGACTATAACCAATTTATGAAAAGTAGTGATTATTATTGGGTACGTTTTAGAGATGCTGTCCAGTCAAGTGGAGGAAAACAGTTATAATATTCCCTAATTTAATGAGTGAATCTGAGCTCAGTGGAGTACAAAAGCCAAAGTGGGCAAGTTGTCAGTTTTTTGACTGTTATAAGTCCTTACACACAAAAGCTGAAGGATCAGGCAAATAGTAAAATATCTTGTTATATATAATGCTTGACATAATTTTGAATGCCACTTGAATGCATATGTGAGAAATTTGGGAAGGTATGTACTTATAAATTTGTAAAAAAGGTGATTGTTAGGCACCAAAATACAGGTTCAACCTGGAATGCCCTTGGGGACCAAGAAAAATAGGCACTTTTAAATTGATGTAGAACAAACACTTAAACAAGTGAGAGAATCCAAGCTCCTATAAATAGGGCATTGGTTTACAGACATGATTGATTACTTATGTTAGTTGCAATGTCTTGTATTATAAAACCTGACCTATGATCTCCTAAATAGGCACGTGTCTTAGAGGGGCCTGCAGTACTGTTTGTTTAGTTGAGGGATATGACTTTTCTCCTCTCCCACTTCTAGAATTAAAACAATCCTCTGTTTCTAAGAATTTTTAATCAAGTCCTACTTTGCTTCAGTTGCTGCATAGCACAGGGGTTCTTTAATTTACTTGGTAGACATGTTTACTGCATACTGTATAGTTTATGAGTGTTACCCTAAATGGTTAACCATGGGCCCAGGTTTCCATGTGTGAAACATTGCATGAACTAATATAGTTGCTCTATTGTTTGCATATTGTGGACCATTTTCAGAAAATGACATCACTCTAAGTGTTTAAAGAATTTTTACTAAAACCAGCGATGTTTCTGCTTAAAAGTTTGTAATAACATTCAGCAGCAACATTAAACAATAAAAAGCTGCAGTACCTAACCAGATTTTTTCTTCTAAATTATTACTAGTAGTATTTCAAATATGCTGATTTAAAATCATGATCAAAGAATGCACGATAATTATAACTTAAATTAGTATAATATTAACATTTTATAAATAGTTTTCACCTGTTAGTCATTTAAGCCTCATAATGTCCTTCAAAGCTAGCAGGAAACTAGAAACCCAGAAAGGATGATAGGCAAGGTCACATAACTTGTAAATATCAAAAAGTCAAAATTATATTTCCAGAATCCAAGTTCATTACCCTTTCATTCTACCCTTGCTGTAATACTTATTATAACACTTTATAGATTACAAAGCAACTTTTACATATCTGATTGGAACTTTATTAAAACTGGATATCCACATGCAGAAGAGTGAAATTCAATGGTTACCATACACCATACATAAAAATCCAACTCAGAGTGTATTAAGGATTTAAACGTAAAACCTGAAACTATAAGACTCCTAGATGAAAACACAGGAAAAACACTTCTTGACATTGGTCTTGGCAATGATTTTGTGGCCATGAGACCAAAAACTCAGTCAACAAAAGCAAAGTATAGAGAAGTGTGATTTTACCAAACTAAAAAGCCTCTGACAGCAAAGGAAATAATCAGCAGAATGAAAAGTCAACCTAAGAAACAGAGAAAATATTTTTAGACCGTATGTCAAATCAGGGGTTGGTTTACAAAATATATAAAGAACTCCTACATTTCAATAGCAAAAATCTAATAGCCTGACTAGAAAATGAACTTGCAACTTCAATAGAAATTTCTCCAAAGACAGATGGCCAGCAGGTATATGAAAAGATGCTTAACATCACTAATAAATGGGGACATGCAAATGAAATCTAAGTTAGGTATCAACTCATACCTGTTAGACTGGCTGTTGTGAAAAATAGAAACAGAAGTCTGGAGGGAGATATAGCTCAGTGGTAGAGCACTTGCCGAGCATAGGTGAGGCCCTGGTTTGATGCCCAGCACTGGGAGAGAGGGATACAAATGAGTGTTGGTGAGCAAATGTTGGTGAGAATGTGGAGAAACTGGAGCTCTTGTACACTGTTGATAGAAATGTAGAGGTTCAGTCTCTATGGAAAACAATATGGGGATTTCTCAAAATATTAAAAATAGAACTGCCATATGATCCAGCTATCCCACATCTGGGTATTTATCCAAAAGAATTAAGATTAGCTCCAAGAGATATTAGTACTCTAATGTTCATTGTAGTGCTCTTTATAATAGCCAAGAAGTACAAACAACCTAAATAAGCATCAACAAATGAATGGATAAAAAAGATGTGGCATGTACATATAGTGAAATACTATTTGGCCTTTGAAAATTAGGAAGGAAAGCTGGGCACAGTGTCAGAAGCCTATAATCCCAGCAATTTAGGAGGCTGAGACCGGAGGATCACAAGTTTGAGATCAGCCCATGGAACTTAGTAAAACTCTGTCTCAAAATGAAAAATAAAAAGGGCAGAGGATAGAGCTCAGTAGTAGAGCATCTCTGGGTTCAGTCCCCAAATAAAAATTAAGTAAAAAGAAGGAAATCCTACAATATGCAATAACATGGATGAACCTGTTAGATAGGCTAACTGGAATAAGCCAGTCACAGAAAGGCAGATATTGCTTTATTTCACTTACATGAAGTATCTAGAGTAATCCAAATTAAAAAAAAATGGAGAGTACACGATTGATTTCCAGGGGCTGGGAGGACAGGGAAATATGGGTTGTTGCTAATCAATAATCATAAATCTCAGTTTAAAAAGATGAATAAATTCTAGAAATCTGATGTACTATATTGTCCTTATAATAAACAGGAATGTACATTTAAAATTTTGTGAAGATGACAAATTTCTTGTTAAGTGTTTTAACCACAATAAAGTTAAATTTCTAAGGGAATATATATTTTTTAATTAAAAAAAATTTTGTAATTGTAGATGGACAGCATGCCTTTATTTTATTTGTTTATTTTTCCATGTGGTGCTAAGACTCAAACCCAGTGCCTCCCACATGCTAGGCAAGTGCTCTGTCACTGAGCTACAACCCCAGCCCATGGAATATATATATTTTTTACTTTAGATCATGTTCACCTTCATGTCTTAGAGCAAGTAATTAGGTAAAATAAATAAGTCAGCTGTTAAACAGAAGGACAATAAATGAGGATGCTTTTTTGAAATTATACCTATTAATTAAGTTATAAAGAATGTAGTACCTTCCAACTAGGCTTATAACCCCATGGCAAACTCATCCTGGAAAAACAGAATTTTTTATCTTTCCAGTGTTACCCAAGTTGACCAAACATGTGCCAGGTATTGAGATAGAAACAGAAATCTGGCAACAATCAAGACATTTGTGTGCAGTGATGTCGCGGTCTCTCATTCAGCAAATAGATTCTTGAAACTTACCTTAGAAGAGGCAGTGTCTCCAAGGTGAGATTAGAGACAGGAAATGAGGCTGCAGATGTGCAAGAATAGACAGGGGTGGTCAGCACAGAATGAATGGAAAAACAGCCAGTCTTGGCGATGCGTCCTGTTCTCTGACATTGAACACACCAGAACCTTTCTGACTGCTAGAATTTTGTTTTTATTCCACCCATTTAGAATACTTTTCTTCAACTATTTCTTTGATTAGCTCATTTGTATCCTTTAAGCCTCACCTTTCCAGAAGAACCTCCTTCTATTCAAAGTAGCTTCTCAGTTACTCCATATCTCATTACCTGGTTGTGTAGTACTAATCAGTGCCTGACGTTATCTTGTGGAATAATTTGTGGGTTAGTGCCGTTCTTCTTCATGAGAATGAGAACAGGGACTTTGCTGCTATATTTTAGTGTTTAGCTTACTCCCTGACACAAATGGTAAATTCTAAATGAATGGATAGTGATAAAATAAATGAATAAATTTAGTAGGGCCCAGGGGTTTCCTGAGTAAGGAGGGGAAGTAGTAAACCTGAAGAGGACTGCCATTTGTTGAGCACCTACTAAAGTGCCTGACATTGCTTGACATGCTTTCATATATTATCCATTTTACTCTTCCTACTTTGATGAAACTCAGGCCTAATAATAATAAGTAACTTGGACTGGGGTTGTGGCTCAGTGGTAGAGCACTTGCCTAGCATGTGTGAGGCACTGGGTTCAATTCTCAGCACCGCATATAAATCAATGAAAAAAATAAAGATCCATCAACAGCTTAAAAAAAAAAAAGTAACTTACTCAATGTCACAATTGGCCTGGCAAGTCTTAAAGAGATCTTAACTCATGGATGATGTCAGATTGAGTTTCTAGTTCCACTGAGGAAGAACCTATTCATCAGACTGAGAGTCTTCCAAGATAGTCTCAGATGCCAGTGTTGTGTTCTCCAGGGAATTAGTGGGAGAAGGAAAATACCACCAAGGACCACATGGAAGCCAAGTCTCCTGAGTCATTAGAAGCATCTCCTGGGCTTTTAGAGTCTTGATGGTTCAGGTTCTTTCAGTAAAGAAAAGATCAGAATTTAATTGATGTATTTAAAAGTTGTTTTGTGACTATCAAGCAGGGATCAGCAAACATTGGCCCAAGCACAAGTCCAGCCTTCTGCTTGCTTTTGTCAATAAATGTTTGTTGGAATTCAGCTACCATGTTTGTTTATTGTCTATGTCTGCCTTGGGCTATATTGGCAGAGTTGAATGACCATGACAGTGACCGTGTGGCAATGCCTCCATATCTTTAGTATTGGGTCTTTACCCACCCCCCCTTTTTTTAAATTACTGCCATATAGTTATACATAATACTGGGGTTCATGTTGACATAATCATACAAACATGGAATATACTTTGCTGCACTTTAGTCCCCAGTACTTCCTCACCTCCTCCCTCCCAATATATGGTCTTTTATAGAAAAAAATTTCCAACTTTTGCTCTGAAGCATAGTTTATACCAAAACAAAAGCAAATATAAAACCAGTTCTCCCAAAAAGCTAGTAATCAAAAATCATAAAATTAACAGTGATTACATCTCTAGCTGACCTTGAACATCTAGCCAGAGACTATATAGCACAGTTCCCTTTCCTGTTCTAACTTTCAATGTTTTTTTTTTTTATTGTGTAACTGTTCATCCAGATGGGATAATTATTCTCCTAGGAGGTGAACAAAATGACTCTTTCATTTTAATGCATCTTTGACATTATGCTATCAAAAAGAACTCACTCATTTCATTGGATCATGTATGTTCTGTATTTCAAATCTATCTCAAAACAGTCTGATCTGTTCAAAATGTACAAAATGATTCTAAATGTAATTTAGAATCACCATGTGAGTGCAGAATTTCTAGTTATATTCTCAAATATATTTAGTTAGAACAAAGTCAGAATTTATTAATATGCAGGGGAGATGGAATATTTTGTTCAATTTCATGATCAAGCTAAAGCAATGATCAGAAATTGCATATTTACTTCTTGGGTAAAAATAAGATAATGACAATGATGTTAATTTTCTTTGATAGGCTCATTCATAGCTCTGGAGCATCAGTCTGAAAGAACCTAGAGTACCATAGTTATTTTGCTCTGCTATCCATGAAATACAGTCAGCCTCTCTGCATTTCTCTTAGGGGTGATTAACTGGCTTCTGTTTGAGCTTTAGTTGACAGGTGGAAGCATGTATGACTGCAATAAACAGGAGAAAGAGTAAAGGAAATGGAGGTTGAGGACATTTCTTTATAAGACTGAGAGCAAGAACAAACGAGGTGTGAAGAGTGAGTAGCTTAGTTGGCTTTTTCTCCCAGCCACCCACCACTCACTATCACTGAGCATAGGGTCTCTCTTACACATAAGAGACCTTCAAAGGGTGGCTGTGAATATATATTTTAATTGAATTCCAGCAGAGGAAAGAACAGAGAGAGACAAGAGCTAACAAGTTACTTTGAGGTGGTGATTCAGTTCTAGTAATGTAAAGTAGAGAATCATTGAGATGTAAGAATTATAAAGGGAGTTTAAGGTCAGATATTCAGAGAGACTTAAATGACATGACAAGGATTTGCCCGATAGGTGAAAAAATGCATTTAAGAATTTTGTGAATAAAAGTGATGTGATTGAAGTTCCAATATAGGAAGTCAGTTCTAGTGACATCATATAGAGGATTGAATGGAATGGGACAGCTGATATTGTGAACCAGCTTCTAAGTCTTTCAAATACCACATAATATGGGCCTGAAGAAGAGCAATGGCCATGGGAATGTATGGCACAGAAAAGAAAGAAATACATAGGTAGAATTTGTAGATTTTTTTTATCTGAATAGAAATTAAATGGTATTCTAAAATTTTGACTTCCAGGTGACTGGGGATAGGAGTGAATTTAAAAGAAATGGGGAAGTCAAAAGGAGGAAGAAGTTCTGGAAACAAATGACCATATTCATCCCTGGACAGATTGAGGGTCAACTATTGGTGCCAGACCCGGGTGGAGGAAGCCAGGCCATTTAAGTTGTGGTTGTGGAGCACAAGTGGCAGACTGGTAGCCAGTGGTCAGCAAAAGCCTACAGAAGTGTTTTCTTTGTTCAACATGGTGGTTTTATTTATTTGTAATGATTTTTATTTCATCCTCACACTGTAGTTAATAAATTAACTATTATTTTCTCTCTTAGCATTTAGAAAATATTAGGACACTTCTGGCTTACATTGTTACTTTTGAGAAAGAGTGTGATTCCTTTTTAGTTGGTTTTGGTTGCTTTTAACATTTTTCCAACTATCTAATATTTTCCAGTTTATTGCAACATGTCTTAAGTGAGCACTTTTTAAATTTATTCTGCTTGGGCTCATTATTAATCTTGAATCTAAGGATTTATATCTTGCATACATTCTGAAAAGTTCTCAAGTATTAACATTTGGAATGCCCCTTCCTCATCCTCTCAATTTATTCTTGAAAGAATCCCTCTTTTTTCTCTATATTCACATGGCACTTCAGAAATTAGGGTGGCATGTTTCTTCACCTTAAGCAATAATCAAGGGTTTTAGGAGCACTATGCCAGGATCTGGAGACAAAGACCCATATGTATTCCTGATTATCTCACAACAGTATCCCCACCCCATGGGGATACTGTGTGTGTGTGTGTGTGTACAAGCATGTGCACATGCATGCACGCTGGGGTATGCAGCCTAGAGCCTTACACATGCTAAGTACATGCTCTGCCACTGAGCTACATCCCCAGCCCCTAGGCCTTTCTTTTATATTTTCCATTTTATTATTTCTCTCTGATCTGTTCTGCCAATTTTGTCATGTTTCTTAGATCACTAATTTTTTCCTCAGCTATTGAAAATATGCAGTTTGATCATCTACTACAAATTCATTGACTTTTTCTTTTGTAGAAGTTCTGTTTGGTTCTTTATCAGATCAACTTTTTTAAAAAGCAAACCTTATCCTTTTATCTTCTTTGTGTATTCTCCCTCCTTGTATGTCTTTAACAACTTAAAACATTATTTTCCCAACTCAAAATTGTTCTTCTATGAAATTCTACTTGTGCTCTCAGATGATTCTTAATGTTTTTTATTCTACTTATGTATATGTGTATTTATTTTTGCGGAACTGAGACTTGAACCCAGCACTGTACCACTGAGCTATACCCTCAATCTCCATAATAGTTCCTCTTTTTAAAAAAATGCATTATTTTTTATTTGTTCTTTTTAGTTATACATGACAGTAGAATGTGTTTTGACATCTCATAATAACATAGAATATAACTTCTCACTCTTGTGGTTATACATGATGTGGAGTTATACTGGTTGTGCATTCATATATGTGATTCTTCATCTTGATAGTCTTATTTTCTTGTGTACTTAGTAGTTTTGGATTGTGTGACCCTCTTTATGAGAACTATTGTCTTTTAGAATCCTTGATGGCAGTGTGTTTTGCCTCTTTATGTATCGCAGCCTAGGACGAGTTTGCATGTAAATTTCCGACTCCTTAGTTATACCTTAAAGTCTATCTATTGGTTATACCTTAAAATCTATCTATATGAGGGGCAGGTCTCTGAACATACATTCCTGGGAAAGGCTTTCCTACACCTCACCCAAGTCAGGACAGAATAGTTTTATACCTTTCTGTTGTCCTTTTCCTTGAGGTCATGGCTCTTTGACAGGTCTAGCGTTATGTATGAGGAAATCTTACTTCCACCAACCTAACGAAGGAGCCAGGATCTCATCTTTTCCTACATGGACATTAAAACCAAACCACTATTTTTTTTTAAAGATATATGTAGATAATGGTCTTTTTTATCATTTAATACCATAAAATATATACAAATTTATTATGAAAACAAACTTTATCAAAACATATGCACACTACCAGATTCAATGCCATTTGCGGTCAAGAGCAACATAAACAAAGATATAGTATTAAATTTTAACTGCTTCCAATAGAGACCACGTGGAATGTAGCCTTTAAATGACCTCTTTTTTTTTTTTTTAGGTTTATACTCTACATATTTTTTAAATTAATTTATTTAAATGCATTTCAAGTCATAGTACATATATATAGCTCAATGTTTCCATTTCTCTGGTTGTAAACCAGATAGAGTCACACCATTTGTGTCTTCATACATGCACCTAGGGTAGTGATGATCATTTCATTCAACCATCTTTATTAGTGACTTATCATGTAATAAATGGAAATGAAAGACCATAAAAAAATAAATAAATAAAATAAAATATCAATGTCAGTAAAGATATACAAGTTGCTTATGATATGTCTTTGTTCTTATTTTCTATTTTGATGCAAATTTCGTGATTTTACATTGCTATGGGACAAATAAAACTAACTTATACATCAAAAAAAAAAAACTAGAATCCTGAGTGACTGAGTCGATGGGAGGTGGCGGGGAATCCAGGATTTAATCCTTACCTACCTACCAGGGTGTAGCACCTTCCTTCATTTGTTGCTGCTGCTTGCTTGTTTGTGGCTCCTGGGGGAGTTTGCTACTTCTTTCATCTGAAGTATATTTGTTACTATTTGTTATTTTGTAATTGATAGATACAACAACTAAACACAATGTGAGATATGGGGTTGGATCCTAGAACAGAATTAAACTCTATTCTCTGTAGTTTAGTGTGTATTTGCTGGTTTTGATAGTATTTTGATCATGTAAGTTGTTAACATTATGAGAAGCTGATTGAGAGGTACACTTGAGCTCTCATACTATTGCATTTTTCTGGAAGTCTAAACTTATTTCAAAATAAAAAGGTTCTTAGAAGCATAATTGTTTTATTCACTTCTAAATATTTTGTAATGAGAAGGTTTCCACTTTTACACATATTTTTATTGAGACCCAGTGTCAATAATAATAATAATAATAAATTTCCAGCCCAGCAATAAACATACAGCCCTCCATATTTGCAGTTCTCCATCTATGGGTTCAACAAAGCACAGATCAGAATATTCAGGGGAAAAAAAATGTCTGTACCAAACATGTTCAGACTTTTTTTTTCTTTATTCCCCAAACAATATATTATAACAGCTATTTACATAATATTTACACTGCATTAGTTATTATAAGTAATATAGAAATGATTTAAAGTATACGGGAGGCTATGTGTAATATGCAAATTTTATGCCATTTTTAATAAGAGACTTGAATATCTGCAGATTTTGTTATCCTGGAGTTGATAGGGGAGTCCTGGAACCAATCCCCTGTGAATATAGATGAATGACTTACTAAAATAAACTATCTAATATTTCAATAAAAGAAGTTGCATTAAAAATAGTAAAATAGAGATCTTCCTTCTCCAAAATATGGATTTTTAGCTTCTTGTTAAAAGTTAAGACTGTCTGATTAAACCCAGGGCCTTGTGTTTGCTAAGGAAGTGCTGTACCACTGAGCTACATTTCCAGCCCAGCGAGAAACATAATATTTAGTGTTCTCTGATACATTTTAAGAAAGTATGTCACAATGGAGGAAATAAGATAGTTAAACCAGAAGAGCTAGAATTTGTGCTGCCATGAAGAAAGCACTAAGGGACAGGTTATAAGACTGTCAAAAAGTTCAAGAAAATATTAGCATCAAAATTTATAGCATAGAGCCAGAAGGGTTGGTGCCCTTCTGTGATCCCATAGTTGGGATTACAGGTTCATGGTCAGTCTAGGCAACTTAGTGAGACCCTATGTCAAAAATAATAATGATGATAATTTAGACTTAGAAGAAAATTCCACAGATAATAGTGAGGAACTCTTTTTTTTTTTTTTTTTTTTTTTTGAGAAACTCTTTTTAAAATTGCTCCCTCAGTATTATTTTTAAAGGCATGGAGGACAGTGTTCTATGGAAAAATAGCCATCAACGCCTTCAAGTGGGGTAGCAATTTAGAAGAGTTGGACTCTGAAATGTTTTCCGAATAACCAATTTATGTCATTTATATTTTCTTTTTTACATGTGTGATACTTAAAATCTATGTCTAAAAAGCCTTGCAAGTTCTTTCAATCATCATAAAATTAAAATTCTGCCTAAGAAAGCTTTTTTACAATTATTTTGCAGATCTTTTCATTTCTTAGCAGTACATAAAATAAAAGTCTTAGCTCTACAAAATTAGTATGTTTTACTGCACGTGGTATGTTTATATATGTTCTGTGGATCTTAGCCAAAGGTGGTTGAACCCTTGGAGCTGCCACAGCAGTTCCTGAACATTTTGAACATAGTACCTTTACCTATGAAAAACAACATGGGCCAAATTTCCCTCCCCATGCCTTCAGCTAAATCATACCAGGTCTGCACCACTGGGTATCTTTATAATCAGAAGTCTTTGTAGCCAGTTATACATCTTTATTAGATACATTTGATAACATTTTTCAAAACATGCTGTTCATGGAGAGGAGAAATAATGAAATAATAAAAGGACATTGAGATAACATGTCTTTAGAGGCCCACTTTAATATGTAGCATTATTTTTCACCTAGTAATAACTGGTTTTGGATCTGAAATTCACCAAATTTTCAAACATCTACCCCTCTACTAGGAATATTGATTGCCAAAACTGGTGTTTAAATGATCTGATTAAAGATTCATTTGTATTTTAAAAAAAAAGTTCCTGCAGCTATCACCTTCTGAGTTTCCAGGCCCTTCTTCCCACAGTCCACATACCATCAGATATTGGAACATTGGATAAAGTTTAATCTGTTTCAGGCTGTGTGCCAGGGAAACCAAATCTAGTACACAAAAAGACGTCCTCTGTTAGCCTGAGTGAGAGGAAAGGAACAATTAGATAATGCAGTAATGGTTTTAGATGTGTACATAAGAAGCTCTTTTAGAATATATTTTTCTAAATTACTTGACATGAGCATGTGTAAGTTAAACAGGATTTAGTTCTCAGTATTTTTTTCTCTAGAGATGTCTTTCCAGGAAGGATGATTAAGTGAAATATAAACACCACGTGAAAAGTGGACTGGCTTTCAAACATTTTAGTGATTCGTTTTTTTAAATAAACAACTGATCATTGTTACCTTTAGTGAAGAGTGTCTCTCCTGTTTGCTATATAATGGAAAGTGAGTTTTGAATGATTTTATACATTGGTAGAGTTCAGATGCATCAGTAATGGTTCTGACTTAGGTACTGATTAAATGTAACTTTTTTGCTACTGTATAAGCCAGTACTCTGAACAAACCATCCACAGTGATGTGATGCCATACTGTAGATAAAACTCATACATTGATTTTAAAAATTGATAGTTTAATGGACAGTTGTGTTTTACAGTGTGAATGATTTTTTCTTCATTTTTAGAGAGGTATTTGAGTTTTAAAATTTGTGTTTAATAGTACTGCTGATGGAACATTGTGTGGAGCTTGGATTTTAAGCAGTGGGTTTCTGTGATGGTGGGCTGTGCGTCTAGGGGAATTATGAGCCTCCTTTTCACAAGACATAGGAATTGGGACCTCAGAGGACAACAGCAGCACAGAGTACTGTGAAAATCTGAACGTGGGACCTTGGGAGAGTGAGGATTGACTTTCATGGCTGAGTCTGCTTGCTGTCTTTGAGCTGTCTTAAACTCTTCAATAGCACACAGTGGCCTTTCAAAATGAAAGTCTTTCTCAGTCTGAGCCTTCTCAATATTACTGTTTCTAAAGTTACCTAAGGGTTATATTGATCATCTTAAATATGTTTATGTTGTCTGTGCTGATACTAAGTTTGTTATCAACATTCAAAAGAACATTCTTCATAGAAGAACATGATAGAATGAGCTAAGCCATTGGGACAGACAAATATCTTTCTCTGCATTTTATTGGAATGCATTGCTAAAAGTGGCTTAGGGTATAAGCAAATTACTTCATTTTGATTCTAGATGCTGAGCTCCTAATAGCTTTTAAATTTATACAGTTTTTGTTTAGCTGTCAAAACATTTAATTATATCATGCCCAAAGGTGTAAAGCTGTCAAATAAATCTAAGTTTAGGCATAAACATTTGCTAAGTTACATGTGCTACTGCACCCTAGTAGTCACTGGGCAGCTTCTGAACCTGTTGTGGGGGAGGGATGTGTTGAGGAACATTAACTCAGCAGGTACAGAACAACATTGGCCCAATGAATTGATGATTACTTGTAAAACAGCAGGTAGTAATGCCCCCAAGTCTTTGTAATTCCTCTCTTCATAAAATAAAGCAGGCAAGAGAGTGTGTGGATTCTTTGGCTCAGTTTGCATCACATGAAAGCTGTCTTTTTGCAAAAAAAAAAAAAAAAAAAAAGTATTTTTTCTTTCCTCATTTTAATCTTATTCTTTGTTTTCTCTTCAATGACAAATGTACCTCATTCATACTTTATACTCTTTTCTTTTAATCCAGAGTCTTTGCTCTAAGAAAAATGATTCCAGGAGCATGCATAAAGGACGCCTTGTAAACTGATCAACATTTATTTGCTTTAGGTTTCAAACTTTCTATGTAAAACATTTTTTGAAGAAAGAAAATTTTTTTGAATTTTAATTTCTGTCAGTACTGGTTGTACCATACATAAAAATATATAGTATTTGATGACATTATTTGGAGGTAGATTGTTAGCGAAAATACTAATGCAGACTTCACTAATGCAAAATTCACTAAGAGGTAGGGGAGTAAAGTAAATTAGTTCTACTTTGAAGCTTTTATTTTCTTCCCCTTTCAAAATGAATGGGAAGGCCCTTGAGAGGCCCTTGAATGAAAGCCGCTTTTCATTAGTGCTACCAAATACCTACTTGAAAGAGTGGAGTTCTGACTGAACACCCACACAAGAGAAAGGGAAAGCTTCCTTTTCTGCTGGAGGACCATCAGCTAAATAGCTCTTGGCTTCTCTTTTCCAATCAGGTGGTTTCACATCAGAGTTAATTACTCCAGTCATTTATTCTAATCACCCTCCTCTTATGGCTAGCTGCATTCTGTCATGGGGTGGCATCGTTTGAAGCCAGTTAAGTTTGAAAACCACTGCAGGGTACTTGAGGCTCATTAGTGAGGCCTATCCATGCCTGGCTTTGGATTTGCTCCCTGATTAACTCTGCATCTCCCTGCCTCGCCACCCCCAACCCTCTCCCAGCCCCCACTCCTCCGTGTAGTCCTTCCAAAACAGGAATGTTTCAATTAACTCTTGCCATGCTGCTTGTCTTTTCACCTACATATTTTAAGAGAAATTTAAATGCCTAAGTTGCTACTAATATATTTGATTCTGACATTTTAACTATATCCTGAGTGGGTTTTAACTGCCTTGGTCCCCATCCTACAGAGAAGTTGTATTTTGAACAACAAAGAAAGAAAATGATGGTCTCGGAATGAATACATTCATGTCTTTGATCCAGTTCTTGAAACGTAACAATGATAGTGATTCTAACTCTGATTTTACATTATTTCAGTTTTTTTTACCAGAGGTTGTTTGAAAAGCTTTAAAGAAAATCTCAAGAAATTTATTCCTTTGACATCCTTGTTTCTTATTATAGTATTTTAATAAAAAAGCATTTATCATAAGGCACATTTAAAAGATACTAGAATCATAAAAGCAAATAATGTTTGTTATATTTTTTTAAAACTAAAAGAAAAACATGTAATCAGTGTCCTAATAGTTTGTGCATGGTTGTTATATGAAGGTATTTAAAACATTTTCTAAAGATTAACAAAACTGCTGAGCATGGTAGCACATTCCTGTAATCCCAGCTACTTGGGAAGCTGAGGCAAGAGAATTGTAATTGTTGAGGCAGCCTCAACAATTTAGCAAGACCCTGTCTCAAAATAAAAAGGACTGGTAATGTAGCTCAGTGCCAAAGTGCTCTTGGGTTCAATCCCTAGTGCCCCCCACCAAATTTTAAAAAAGCATATAACCAGTAGGTAGTTAAATGAAAATGTTTAAGCAGGGAATAAGGGACATTTTCTCTATTCTTTCTACACAGCAGTTTGATTTAGGACTTTATTTATGAACAACTTTGTTTCTGAACAAATAGTTCATGTGTCAAAACAAAATATAGAAATTAAAATACATAAAATCTTATATTTTATAAGTTGCTGATGTTCATTGGTATTTAGAAATAAGCAGAATGAACTTTTTAAAAAATCTTCCCAAAGTAGGTTTTTTGCTAAATAGATTGCAGTCTTCTTTATCAAGAGTCTTTGAATATAGCAACCAACAAAAACATTGACATTCTCTATCATGATCTGAAGGCTAATTTGAAAAAAATTTCTTGATCTTGAGATTCTCCCAATGAATATGCATTAATATAATTTAATAATTAATATCCATTAATATATAAATATCCATTAATATAAGTGAATATAAATTAATGAAAAATGACCTAGAGTATAAATTTCTTATTCAGTTCAATAAAAATTTATTGGTCCATTCCCAGGATGCAGGTATAACCTATGCCTTCCATAAATTCACATCCTAGGAAAGAAGACAGAAAAGTAAACTGTAACACAACGTGAAAATATTCATTTTAAAGAGATAATGTGTCAGTGCAAAAACCAGAGAAAGAGCAGTTAAACCTGTAAATAAAGCCTCCCAATGTACATGGCGCATTGATGGGGTACACACTCTGCAATGCTTATTACTAGTGTTTCTAAGTTATATATATAAACCAATTGTGATTAATTCTTGTATGAAATGATTTCATAATTTTGGAACTTTCACAAATCACTATTTTTTTTGGTCATATACCATTCCATATCCAAATTATTCAAAAGAATGTGTAGTGATTATAGCATGGCTCCAAGAGTCAGACAGCTCTGGGTTTGGGTTGCAACGCTGACATTTGCTAGCTGTATGATATCAGGCAATGTAATTAAGCATTCTAAGCTTCATTTGTAAAACTGCTTTTTAAAGTGTAGTACTTATCTCCTAGGATTATTGCGATGGTCAAATAAAACAATCCTTGTAAAACATTTAGCACAGAACTGGGCACTTTGTAAGCATTCACTAAATGTTAATTTTGCTGTTACTGTATTGCTGTTCTTGTTTAGGTGGTCAGTGCATTTCCCCAGGCTGATATCCATGTGCACTTTTCTTGCATCATGCCCGTCTGTCTCTGTACTTTGTTGAGTGTATTATTGATGATATTTGCATCCATCTTGTGTACGTCGTTGGAGAGAAAATAAAAGCTAGAAATATGATACTTTAATATCCACTTTACTTTTTTTTCCCATGTAATCATCCTACCTCAAATTTGATTATATGGTTAACAAATTGTAGGCGTCTCATTTGTAGTGGCTGGAAATCACAGAAATTCTTCGCTTTTTTCTTGCACTATATCACCTGGCTAAAATTTCTATGGCCAAGTTCATACATCTTAGACAATGTTGAAAGTACAAGTCCTTCAGCATAGACCTTGAATTGTGTTAAATCAGAAGAATTTCTTAAATGCCATTCATTCGATAGACATTTACTAAGGCCCCACTGGATAATTAGATGTGTGATCACAGAATTGGAAGAATGTGAAACCTGCCCTTTGGGGCTGTCATTATGAGGAGCAGACAGACCAAATAGTAACTAATTAGAGAAATAGAGTAAGTGATATATTCATTTATTCATTCAACAAATACTTGGTAAACGCCTACTACATACATGTCATATAGTAGTGAGAAACAGTACATAGTACCTGCGGTTTTGGAATTTGTTGTTTAGTACAGGAGATTAACAACAGATTAAAAAAAATACATGTACAATTTGTGATAACATGTTATGTAACAAATAATAAATATAATACTTGTGTTATTTACCATGAAAGAGAAGCAGGACTACCTTGGAGAAGTAATTCCCCAAAAGTGGTTTCTGGACCAGTGGCATCAGTATCATCTGAGATCTTATCATAAATGCAAGTTCTTGGGCTTCTAATCTAATGAAATTTCATAAGTGGGAGCCAATGAATCTGTGTTCTAACAAGCTCTCCAGGTGATTTTGGTGCATGTTAAAGTTGGTGATCCACTGCTTTAGAGGAAAGAGAACCATTGAAAAGGTTTTTGTTGTTGATTGGTTTTGGGTACCAGGGATTGAACCCCAGGGGCACTTAACCACTGAACCACATCCCTAGCCCTTTTAATTTTTTTATCTTGAGATAAGGTCTCACTAAGTAACTGATACTGACCTTGAACTTGAGATCCTCCTGCCTCAGCCTCCAGAGTTGGTGAGATTACAGGCATGTGTCACTGCGCCTGGGCCTATTGAAGTTTTAAGAAGAGCAGTGACTTCAAATTTAGTGGCCATTAGTGGGATCAAAGGAAGTAGGCATCAAAGGGTAACTTTTAAAGAAAGAGAACAGTATGGATACTGTTTGAATCATTGGTCCAGGAAATAATGAAGTATGGAACCAGATAATCACAGTAGAACAAAAAGAAGGAAAGAATTTGTAAGATAGTTAGCAGGCTTATTGTTTGGGTAACATTTTGGTGGATGAGAAGAAAAAGAAGTGAAGAGGACTGATACATTTCTTAGTTATCTTTCTGGATGAAAGACTGAATTCATGACCAAAAAAGTAGGGAAAATTATCCATCCATTTTTTTGTTATATGAAGTTTTTTTGTTATATTAAGTTTAAGTTTGAGCACACCAAAAGTAGTCTACTGGGCTGTTGACATTTTGGATTTAAACTCCAGAGAGATTCATAATTGTTGGTCGAGATAGTTAAGTCTGGCTCATCTCACCTGGGTTATATCAGAAACAGAGGACTGGGACAGAATCATTAGGAGAACAAAGACTCAACACCTAAAGAGCGAAAGGAGAATCCAACATGAGGAAAGAGAGTCTGGAGACAGGGTACCAAGCTAGGGGAAGAATGAGACAGAGATACTGTGGTGCCTAGAGCAAAGGGAGGAAACATAAGCATCTGCTGGACTCATAATCCTAGCTAAACATTTTCAGTGGTGTGCCTATAACAGAAAATGAGAATTCATTTAAGAGGTCAAGGGAGATGTTCTTTTTCGTGGCACCCTGTGGACAATCAGCTGCATCAAGATGCAGTTGAATATCTCCTTCCCAGCTGCTGGCTGTCAGAAACTCATTGAAGTAGACAATGAATGAAAACTTCGTGCTTTTAATCAGATGCGTTTGGCCACAGAAGATTCTGCTGATGCTCTGGGTAAAGAATGGAAGGGTTATGTGGTCTGAATTAATGGGGGGAATAACAAACAAAGTTTCCCCTTGAAGCAGGGTGTCTTGACCCATGGTGGAGTTCACCTGCTGCCGAGTAAGGGGCATTCCTGTTATAGACCAAGGTGAACTGGTCTATAACAACACAAATCTGTTCGAGGTTGCATTGTGGATGCCAATCTGAGCGTTCTCAACTTGGTTATTGTAAAGAAAGGGGAGAAGAATATCCCTGGACTTAGGGATACCACTGTCATCTACTGGGACCCAAAAGAGCTAGTAGAATCCACAGACTCTTCATTCTCCCTAAGGAAAATGATGTCCCTCGATATGTTGTCAGAAAACCCTTAAACAAGGAAGGTGAAAAACCCAGGCACAAAGCACTGAAGATTCAGCTTCTCGTTCCTCTAAGTGTCCTGCCACACAACCACCAGCATATACTGCTCTGAAGAAACAGGGTACTAAGAATAAAAAGGAAGCTGCAGAATATGCCAAACTTTTGGCCAAGAAAATGAAAGAAGCCAAAGAAAAATGCCAGGAACAGATCACCAAAAGACACAAGCTATCTTCTCTGAGAGCTTCTACTTCTGAGTTCAGTCAAAAAAAAAAAGAATTTTAAGAGTAATAAATAAAAAGATCATACCTTCAAAAACAAACAAAAAAAGAGGTAAAGGGAGGTTAGGAAAGATAATTTACTTAATCCCACTTAATTCTTTCAAGAAATGTATATTGTTGATCTCATATTGCCTATATATTCATGACTGCATAAAAATAAGTAAGATTGATCTTGTTAACTAGCCATTATTCCATTAACAATTCAAAAAGAACCAGATCCATAATTTGTGATTTAGAGTCTTAAGAGTATTATTACAGATGTTAAGAAAGCTCTGGAAGTGGACAGACTAGTTCATCTACTACTAAAATGAGATGCATTTTATGAGGATTATGAATATGTCCCATTGTCTACAAATTTCATATATCTGACTTTCAGAAACGATTATGTCCTGCTATGCTCAGTCATACTCTGTTGTTATAGAGTAGTTCTTTCTATTTATATGTGGTGCTAAGGGTCAAACCCAGTGCCTAACACATGTAAGGCAAGTGCTCTACCACTGAGCCCCAGTTCTGTAGTAGTTCTTTTTTTGGTACCAGGGATTGAACTCAGGGGTACTGAACCACTGAGCCACATCCCCAGCCCTATTTTGTGTTTTATTTAGAGACAGGGTCTCACTGAGTTGCTTAGCACCTCGCTGTTGCTGAGGCTGGCTTTGAACTCGCGATTCTCCTGTCTCAGCCTCCCAAAGTGCTGGGATTACAAGTGTGAGCCACCGTGCCCGGCTTCTGTAGTAGTTCTTAATGTGCATACCTGATAGAGCTGAGTAGCCAATATGTAAGAATTCTAACCTGGGACTTTTGAGGATAGCAGACTTGCAGAAGAAAGACCCCACAGTTGGTAGCTTTAGCCCTTTTACCTTTATTGTTAAAGAGGGTGATCACAGTACCCCATCTTTCAAATGCTTCCACATGTCTTCTGAGATCTGTAAGTAGACAAAGAACATATATTATAAAATATTATATCTGTTTCAGTCTTGAAGACACTAGATTTCTGATGTCTTGTCTCAAGGTCTAGCTATTCTTCATGGTGCTGAGAAATGTAATGACCTCTTCAGAATTATATTGAAGGTCATTGTAGTCCAGCAGGTACTTTGTGCATTGTGAAGTTTATTTTTGTTTGCAGTAGAAGATATATTTTAAAAGTGTGAATTATTAACTACTGTCTTCTATTTTGTACCAAAATCTGGTACAGATGCAGTATTCAAACTGAGTAAAGCTTCACTGTTTAATTTGTAACTGCTAGTTCCATATGGCTGTTGATCACTTGAAATGTGGCTAATCTAAGTTATGTTTTATACCAACATAAAATAATAAAATGAATACTAGGTTTCTAATATTTAATATAAAATAATTTTATGTTGATTATATGTTAAAATGATATTTTTATATTCTTGATTAAGTATATTACTAAAATGGATTTGCCTGTTTCTTTTTAAAATGTACCTAACAGAAAACTTTAGATTACATATGTGGCTTACATATTTCTATTGGACAGCACTGGCCTGAAGTCTTGGTGGTCTTTTGTTAACTAAAACGGTGAGGGGATGGTGTGGATAAGGCATGCCATTACTGAGCATGGACATACTTTGGTTGTATTTTAATACTGAAATGGTATACAATCTTCTGTTATAGTTTTCAGCCTTAGATCCTAAACAAAAGCTTAGGATTGATTTTAAGTCTATTTTTAAAAATCTAGAACATTAACACTAAATTCCAAACAACCTACCTTCTACCATCTGAACTGTTTCTACTCCAGTATGGTAAAGTCTAAAGTTGAAACCAGGCTGTCATCTCAGTTTCCCTTTCCTTCACCTCTTACAGTGGTATTGAGTTAACTAATAACATATCTTAAACCTTTCTGGATCTCTTCTCCTCCTTTATTGCTACTACATTCCTAAGGCTTTCAGTACCTCTCCCCTAGACTACTGTAGTCATCTTAGAGCTAACCTTGCCTTCTCTACCCTCCCTCCAGAGGGACTTTTCATCTCAGAATCAAGCCCCAAACAGGACACACAGTCAGTATGAGTTAGTGTTTGTTGAATGACTGGACGAGAGAGCTGCTAATGTTAAGCGATAGTTGCAAAGTGAAAAAGACCTTTAATTTTACATTATGTACATTATATAACTGCATACACAAAATAAACACAGATATAATTTGATTCTCTAGCTAAACATCAATGCTTTAAAAATATTCAACAACATTTGTGTTTATTGTCTTTAATTCAGGTTTTTCTTTATTGGATCTTCTTGGAAATGATGATATAATAAATGTTCTGTATTACCATGGAATTTGATTTGCCATTGTAGGTTTATGGCGATCAGTCCAGGGAATCAGTGGTGCCATGCAGACAGCTCCTTGTTTTTGTCTGGAGTCCCCGTGGGATTAAGCTACATCTGGCAATAAGTAGGGACTCTGGTCTGGCCATCTTCAAAGGCAGGAGGCTGCTAGTATTTATCAGATCTATGTGGATAAGCAAATTGGGAAAGATTAAATTTTTTTATTTTGTTTTCCTTCCTCTTGTAACTTACTGTAAAATAAACCTCCAGGAGTTTATGTACCAAATTAATACATTTTTGATGGTTTTTAAAAAGGAAACCTATTTATTTTTCTATATGTAAGTGGATAATTGAAAATTTTAGGTTAAATATTTTTATAATCAGTTTATCTTTGAGTATGTAACAGCTATGTACAATCTTCAAAATTAATTTCCTAGGGATGCTTTACTAATTTTTTTGGAGTTGAGCATTTATGTCTATCTGTTTTAAACATCTCATGTCCGTAAGTATTAGGACATTGTGTTTGGCATCTGCCAACTTATTTATCTGTGTGGGAAACTTACCCAAAATTTCCTTCCGAGGAGACTCTTGGACCTGTATTGACATGGGCCACTACCCTTTCCAGTGAAGGAGGGCCTGCCTTCCATAGAGGTCTCTTTCATTTGATGCTCCTCACATTTTTAAAAGATTATTAATCTTATGACTTGGTTTACCCCTTGCTGAAAGGGTGGACCTTCATTTAACTGAGAAAATAAAATGGCTGCATTCCAGGCAGTTGTCATGAAGTATAATCTAGAACCTACCATTCCAAGCCTCCTCAAAAGAAATAATGTTTATTCAGGATTGCCTGAAGAGTCTGTAGTCTCTTCATTTGTCTATACTTTAAATCTGTCCTAGGATTAAGTAAGTCCCTCTGCTAGTCACATACCTGGATTCCATCATATTGCTGAGGGAGGAATTTCTTATCTCAGCAATAGAAATAATGTGTTTTCCAGGCCATCTGGTTTGTTTTTACGTTATGGTCATTTCTGACTTATAATTGTTTGTGTTTCTTTCTTTATGTTGCCTGGTAGAAAGCTTAGCACCAAATACATGGCTCACTAACAAATCTATAGAATTTCTTTATGCAGCACCTTCCTTTTATCCTTATTTTTGCATTACCTAGCTTCATTTTCCTTAAATGTATCTTGCCACGTATACACATTGTTTCAAGTTTTATGAATTGTTTTCTAAACAAAGGCTCACAAAATGCAGACAATAAAAGAAATAGACTAGTACAGTTGTTCACATCCATTCTTAACAAAGTAGAATTCAAAATACCTCTCTATCCCTATGTGTGTTGTACTACAACTACTTTAACATATCTGTGTATTATGAATTCCTAGATTTTAGATTAAGAATGACCTAAGGTTGAAATGTTAATTAAATGTTTTAATGTTCTATAGTTCTAAAGAAAATAGTTGGATAAAATGTCAGCATACAGGAGTATTTTAAACATTAAAAAAAATCATCTCTCTGAAAAGGAAGGTAATTGTACAAGTTTGCCTAATCCTTTTGATCTTGGCACACAGCAATACAGACTTCAGTTGAGATTAAAACTATGAATTTCAAAGGAAACATGGCCTTCAGTGTGTAAAATATATAACAGCTGGTTGGCTAGTCCATTTAAAACTACACAATAACAATCGTAGACAGAATGATTCCCTGCCAAAAGATGTACTAGTGCTTGATGGGTATATCAAAATGTGATACTAACACACACTTTTCTCTAGTAATGATATAAATGTAGAAATGCACTGTGTGCTGCCTGCTCCAAAATCTCTCATCTGCCCAACAGTTCAAGGGCAGTTTAGAAGGAGAGAACTCCTTTTAGTGATTTCTCTATCTGCTTCTAAGGCTGAACTTCAGTGTGTTGTTGACTAAATTTCATTTTTTAAAACTGTCAGATATATTATTTTTAGTGTTAGCATCCCACATTTTTTTTCTCTAAATCTTTGGTCCTTTTTTTCTCCTTTTTGGCTTTCTTCATGACTTACTGATCTTAAATGCCATTGCTTCACATACATTTTCAAGCACTTAATGTTAAATTTTTCTAGGTAAATTATATAAAACTTGTTTATGGTTTTTGTTATAAATTTATTGTAGATAAATATGTGGACTCTGAAATATTGTGGTATATTTGTAATCACTGTAGGATAAAGTTAAACTTATGTTAGTAGATTAAAGTTCATTAAGTATTTCACTCTTTCCAATATTGTATTTCACCCATACAAGTAACTCTTAAAATGAATGCATTTTCAGGAAAATAAGGATTGATATGGATTTATCACTTCCAGCAAATCCCATTTGGAAAGCAAATTTGTATTCTGAATGTGTATCTGTCCAAATATGAAAATACGTTGATTTTTTTCTATGATCTTTTTGGTTTGAGAATTTTGATACATAGTTAACAGCAGATTTTCTTTTTGCCTTAGTTTATTTCAGCAAAGGAAACTATGAATTTAAATTTACAGTTTTAAATTGTATATTTAAAATTTCCTAAAGTTACTTGGACTCACCACAAATTCAGAACCAGCACTTCAAGAGTTAATGTATCTTATTAGGGAGACAGGAAATCTGGCAACTATTGCAGAAACTAGACCTAATGGTGCACACAAACAATTTGTCAGTCTTCTTAAATGTGAATAGCTTTCCGCAAAGTGGCTGCTCTTGCTTTGTTTGAACAGGCTAAACTTTTCCTTTTTGGACTTTAAATCTTAGAAGTGAAATGCGATCCACATATTCAATCAAAATCATTTAATTCAAAGCATATTTTGATTGGAACAAAGTTGACATGGAAAGAAACTTTAGAATAAAAAAGTTGAAAGGACTTTATATCATATATTTAGCAGGAAAATTTGAAACAGTTCTAATTAGGCTGAAAAAAACAGCTTTCTTCAATGTAAATTACAAAGGTCATATATCAATGTTAAGGAAACATTACCACTAGTGTTTGAAATCCAGCACATGCAAACATAACAGGCCAGTTCATTTTAAATCTGTCTCTGTGTGTGTTTGTGTGTGTGTGTGTGTATGTGTGTGTGTGTGTGAGAGAGAGAGAGAGAGAATAAAAAGAAGGAAGGCTATATTAATTTTATTTCAAGTGAAAAATACTTAAAATTCCAAGTTTATAATTTTGTATTGCCTTTTTGACAATCCAAACATGCTCAAATTAAGATTCGTAATTAATTATAAATACAATTGAATATTTAACAAATGAATTTTTAATTCTCTCATTAAAAGTATTATTAATAAAGAGAGTAAATCACTGTTTTTCACATTTGTATTTGAAATGTACAGGCGTGGCATTTTGTATCCTGGAACTGAGTCGGGCCTTTTAGAAGCCTGGGAGTAGAAGTAGTGGCATAGGTATGCAGAACTGTGAATCTGGGCTGCAGTCCTGCTTTTGTTTTGGTCATTTGATTATTTATGAACTTAAAAGTATGTAAATGATATTTGATTTTTTAATTTGTTAATAAAAATCATCTATCCCATAGATATCACTAGTTTTTTCTTAGTTTTGTTTGTTTTTATGGTTGGGGATTGAACCCAGGGCCTCATGCATGCTAGGTTAGCACTCTACCATCAAGCCACATCCTCAGCCCTTATTTGTTTTTTTTTTTAAATGGGTGACTGGATAAATAAATATTAATATTAATTGACAATAACAGTATGAGAAACATGAATATTATACAAGTGTAGCTTGTTTGTCTTGGTAAAGTTATCTAATAATTTCTTTTGGTAATTGAAATCTATTTTCTTTGATTTTACATAATTTTTACGTTAGTGAAAATTTGATTTTTAAGGGAAATTGGTAGAGTATTTCTAAAGTATACATAACTTAAATCATGATTAATGCCTTTTTAGAATTTTTATTCTCAAATATCTTAAAAAGGTGAACTATTTCTTTGTTATCACTTATTTTGACTCCTTTCTATATAAAAAGAATAATTTTATATAACATTTTTATCAATAAATAATTCATTTCCTAAATGGGTTAGTTTCAGATTGCGTTCTTTCAGTAAGATTTATTGTTAGACACATATTCATATGTTATAATTATTTCTGACACAGGTTTATACAAGCCAGTTATTTATGAATAATTTACTATTTATAATCTTAAAGCTTTAATTCATTGATATCTACATGAGGACAAAACAAATGAAAGTTACTAATAAGTGTTTTATTTGACATCTGTATATTCTACTTTTTAGCATATCTCAAGTGTTTTAGTCTCTGTCTAATAGATCTCATTAAAAAAAACAGATATCAGCCCCCAAGACAGTTTGTCAAGACTAATATGAGTCCCTCTGGATTGGATTGACAATTTCTGTGAGGCTTCATATCATAATCTTTTCATAGTCTTATTTGATTCTTAGCAATTGGACATTAGTTACTGATTTATTTCATAACAACTCAGATGAGTTGAGTATTATTGTATTGTGTTGGGCATTTTAGTGGATTTTCTTTTTTACAGATTTTACTCAGAACACACATCAGATGTAAATGATGTATGCACCCTGCTAGGGGAGTACTAACAATTGATTGGTTGGGTTCGAGAGCAGCATGGGAAGAATGTTACTATCCCCTGGCTGCAGACCGTATTTAATGCCAGTCTTAATGAGGATTGTCTGTCCTAAAGGCTTTGAAAGACTCAGATGTGTAACATTCTACTAGCATTGTGTGTGTGTGTGTGTGTGTGTGTGTGTGTGTGTGTGAGAGAGAGAGAGAGAGAGAGAGAAAGACTAAATATGTAGGCTAAGAATTTTATATAATGAATACTTTAAAAAATCTTATTCTATAAATAAGGTGCTTTAAAGAGTTTAGTAGAGGTTTTATGATTTTTGTTATTGAATTTCAAAAACAGAAGTTATGAAATGTAGTCCCAGGGTTTTCCATTTTCAATTATTTTTGTTTGTGTTTACTTTCTCCTTCATTTCCTCCAACTTGTCCGTCCTTCTTTTCTCAAGTCTTTAAAGGGTGCATTTGTTTATTAATATATACTCTTTGATAGGCAGTTGTCATTCACTCATATCAAGAGGATGTTAAAGTCCTCAGCAAGCTTTGCATTGAAATGATTTCAAAACTTCTTGGAATTCTATGTCATAGTTGCCCTTTGGGCATCCCTTTTTAAAGCTTTGGGCATGTTGTAAGAAATGGTTGAAACTAACTAATGAAATTTTTAGTTTAGTTTTTTAAAAAAAACATTTGAAATTCTTCTGGGTGCCATGGCACATTCTTGCAATTACTTGGGAGGCTGAGGCAGGAGGATCACAAGTTTTGAGGCTAGCTTGGGCAATTTAGAAAGGCTCTAATGCAGAATAAAAAGGGGTGGGGATGTAGCTAAGTGACAGAGTGCCCCTGGGTTCAAGCCCCAAACCAAAACAAATAAATAAACATTTTTTTGAAGTTTATTCATGAAGGTGATGTGTTTATCAACCTCTAAAACAGGTTATGCCAACAATTCTGTGAATTAATAGTTGATCTATAATAGCAACTGGGAGGACTGCACCATGGCGCTGTGGTTTTCTCTGCATGTGTGTTTGCAGAATAATATGAGTATAGAGTATTGTTCCTTTCGGCATTTTTGTTTAAAATTCTGATGCAGTGTCAAGATGTAAAGCTTTAAGCATTTAAATCTAACCAACTTCACCATTTTGAATGTGCATAAAGAAGTAATCAACCATTAGGAAAACTCACAGTTCTTTGTTTGATGACACATAAAATAAAATTGCCCTAGTTTTTAGAGCTTTAATATTGAGAAAATTCATTTGTACTTTGTCATTTGCTGAGCCTCCTAGAATTTTATAGTCTCAAATCACAACACCATGGACACTCAGGAGACTCCTGACTGTTTTATCTTATTAAACAATTTTGAAATCATTAATTTTTAATTAGCTTAGATGCAGGTTTTTTTATCGTTTCAATAGTGTGTGTATAAGAACTAAACGTTTTTTATTTAAACTACTGGCAAGAGTATTATTTACATAAATAAGTATAGGTTCTTAGAATACATACTGCGAGTTTGCTTCATATAGTAACACTTCTTAGTAGATTCAGAGATACGATACATTAAACTGTAATAGTAGAGTCTTTCAGCAGTTTATTAACCCAGATTTTTGAACAACAACCAAAAAAGATGTAAGCTAAAAGATATGTGTAAGTCCTTCCCTGATTGAAAGTTCTAATTAAGTGAATTGGAGAAAATTAACTGAAATTAGCTGTCAGAAAGTCACATTTAAATGAGTGATGAGCTAGTCTGGCAGTAAACATTTAAATGATATAAATTGCCATTTAAGTGTATGGTTTAATGTTTGTCATGCATTAATGTGACATGAGACTGCAGTGACAATCAAGCAGCTTGCTCTAATTTGAACATATTTAGGGCTTTTGTGTGGAGTGCACTGCACACAAATTAAGACAATTGTTGTTTTTATGTGTCACTTTAAACGTGTGCCCCTACTCCCTCCCATCCCTACCCGGCCTAAGTTAATGAAACAAACGTATCATTTTTGTGTGCAACTTGCATTAGTAGTATCTAGATTTTAGATTCATTTTAAATGTATGTACTTAAAATAGGAATTTACTTCAGGTTATTACAAGCTCTTCTCTTCTTATTTCAAGTAAAATATGAAGTAGTTTTGTGCTCTCATCTCTTTACCAGATTGGCAAAATATTATGAATTTTATAATAGATGTCTAAAATAGTAACTTTCAGAACAGAAACTAGCTAAATATTTTTTAGGTATACTTTGGTGTATTTCAGGTATACTTTAGAAGTGAGAATTGCCTCATGCCTATAGTTTTATCTATAGAATTACATTTTATGGTATTGAAAAACCATGTTAAATGTTATTAGTTAAGTGGAATTTATTATTTGTATTTAGCCATAAACATTTTTCTTGTTCTTAGATACTTACTTTAGTATAGCATCTATTTATACAAGAATACTCTTGTGGACTAAAATCTTTTGTCACAGGATGATTATATCTCATTGGTTGCTTGCTGTAGACGTTAGTAAATTTGGGCTGGGTGTGTACATCAGTGGCACTTAGTAAGCACAAGGCCCTGGGTTCAATTCCCCCAGCATGGGGGTGGGGAAGTTTATTTTAAAACCCACAGATCTCTTATCTATGCTGCAAAACACAACAAAAATATATTACGATCACATACGTTTACTCAAAAATTTGTGCTAATGTCAGTGAGATACATTACCACACATAACTTGGTATACTTTTAATTAAGATTCAACATTTTAAGTTCGAGAATTATTTATTGGTAAACTAATCCGTAATGTTTAACTTTTATTTTGGAATACTTTAGAACATTACATAATATAAAGATGAATATCTTCCAAAAAACCAAGTCTCCAGTTTTTAAAACTCTTTAGTATTTGTAACTTTATAAAATTCAGCAAACATGTGTTGTTATCTATTGTATTTTGGCACAATGCTAGTAAGTGGGAATATCATGATAAACAGCAAGTGGGTCTTGTGGCCAGTATTTCAACGGAATACTGGATTATGTTAATTCACTATTTATTGGGCATTGTTATGTGAATAACAAAAGATTTGATCTGGTTTGATATTAATACCTAGAATAATAATACAACTATTCTTCAGAAAATCTAGTTTGTTAGCAAAAAAAACTCAACCAAAATAACTAAACAATTGGGTTAATAGTTGTTGTAGTAGACAATAAAATGTTTTAATTCCAGAAAAATTATAAATATTTCAAGTAGATAGTAAATTTTTAATGTTTTCATGTTTGCTTTCCCAAAGTCAACTTTACACTGTATGACGCCTTTGTTTGAAGCATAAATTGAATATCTGTCAAAGCCTGAGTTACAAATGTGACCAAAATAGGCCCAATCCTGGGCCTCACAGTGCTTACTGTACTATAGAAAAGTATTGAAATATAAGGAGTTATTATAGCTCAGAATGACAAGTGCCAGAAAGTCTCTTATCATATGCAAAAGAGAACAGATTCTGGTAGAGAACAAGATATCAGAATTGATTTTATTTTTTCAAGGCAAGGGGATTGAATATAGGGCCTCATATGCTAACAAGCACATGCTCTAACCACCGAGCAACATCTACCCCCAGTTTTGATTTGGGGGATTTGTTTCTGCTTGTTTTCTGACTGTCCTTGAAGTGGCAATTCTTCTGCCTCAGCCTTCTGAGTAGCTGGGATTATGGAATACACCACCAGTTTTATTTTCTTAAAGTCCCCCCTCCTTTTTAATTTTTATTAGTTTTGTTTATTTTTTTCCTGGTACTGGGGGGTCAAACCCAGGGCTTTGTGGATGCTAGGCAAGTGCTTTGCCACTGAACTACATCCCCATCCCTCTTAAAGTCCCTTTTGACAGTAAGTTTACTGTTAAACTTTTCTGTTTGTTCTAAATATGTCTCTGCTTTAAAAATAGAATTCAGCCTAATGATATGATTTACACCCTTTTTTTTCAGGCCCTGGAGAGTGAATTTGTTTCCTGCCAGCTTCACCAATGGATTGATCTCATTTTTGGCTATAAGCAGCAAGGACCGGAAGCTGTGCGAGCCCTCAACGTGTTCTATTACCTGACCTATGAGGGAGCCGTCAACCTGAATTCAATAACTGATCCTGTGTTGAGAGAAGTAAGTTAATTTTTATAGTTTTTTTTATAGTTATCTGACTGAAACACAAACTGGTGGTATTAAATATCACCTTCACTACCCTTTAATTATACTGGTAGAGAAACTGAAACCGGGTGGACGAAGTGAATTAAGCCAGGTAAACTATCAATTAGTGACCTAGTAGGGACTTGAACCCATACCTTCCCTTCTACAAATTGTTTGCCTCAATATGCAATGTGAGCTTTTTCAGTCCTATTTATAATTTTGTAGCTTTGGAGGCTGCAAATACTGGGAAAATACTGGGAAATGGCATTTAATTAATGAAATATTGGGAGCCCAAATCTAAATGCAATGAAACATTTATATGCAGTACATAAATACATATATAACTATATAGAAATCAACAGTTGAATCAAAGTCTAAAACTTTCCTGTGTCATCAAACTTGGTATTAGATGTTAATGAGATTTGTTTTATCCTTGTGATTTATTTTCTAAGGTAAAACACTTAAAGCATCATTTTAGCAAATGCTTTATTCATAAACTTTTCTGCAGTGGACCATGTATTTTTTTAGTATTTCTAATCTGTTTATACATCCTCCTAACTCTAACTTACCTTATATGAAAAATTATAGAACTGAACAGATACAGGCTGGGACTGTAGCTCAGTGGTAGAGCGCTTGCCTAGCATGCGTGAAGCACTGGGTTCGATCCTTAGCACCACATACAAATAATAAATGAATAAAATAAAGATCCATCAACAACTAAAAAAAATTTAAAAAAAAAGAATTGAACAGATACAATCCCAAACATATATATAACATTAGAAGAGAAACTGTATTTAAGAAACTAGAGGCTTTGATTCATAGGAAAAGTTGCTTATTTTGAAGGATACATTATTTTTGATGTGTAAGGTTTATTATTTTTCATTAGGACTTTGTATATTCCTTTATAGTTCTACTTATGATATGACTGTTAAAAATATATAAGGACATGTTCAAATTAATTTGCATGTTATCACTTGGCTCATGTGCTTGCTAGAAGTTAGTACACAGGCAGAAGCATTGTATACCAGATATGCATTTTCCCTGAATTGTTCAAGTTTTGAATTGCTATTTTTCACACTTTAAAAACTGGAGGCAGCTGAGCATGGTGCACACCTGTAATCCTAGTGTCTCAGAAGGCTGAGGCAGGAGGATTATGAATTCAAAGCCAGCCTCAGCAATGGCAAAGTACTAAAACCACTCCGAGAGACCCTGTCTAAATAAAATGCAAAATAGGGGATGTGGCTCAGTGATTGAGTGCCCCTGCGTTCAGTCTCCAGTACCAAGAAAAAACTGTGGAGGCAGAAAGCGAAGTCATATGAACACATAAAGACCCTTCCAGTTTCAGATTTTTTTGAAAATGTTCCTTCCAGAACATTTTATTAGAGGGATTTGTTAGAGGGACAACCGACTGCATGACACAGAACATCCATAGGATCCTGTATGTGAAATTAATGTCAGATCAATGTGCAAGTAGCATAACAAAATAATACATCATTTTATCATTAGAAAAGAATAGCTTGGGTGTGCTTACTTTCTTTTATATTGTTTTAGTGATATTTGAAAAGTGCTGCTTTATCCTAGTATATGCCAGTGCTGCTTCAGCGCCCACATTGCCATTTTTGTTTTTCCATGTTCCTGTATGGTAATGGCTCATATTGCTACACAGCTGATCTATAACTGAATTCACATGATAAAATTATTCATAATGTTTTTCTTCATATACCAGCATATTTGTTTTGTTGCCATATAATCTCTGTGGTTTTAATTTTCAAATTTCATAATATTCTATAGAGTTACTGTGGAAATCTGTTTCACATGATTTTTCCCAGTGTAAGATGCTATTAAAAAAAAAAAAA
>CM053408.1:21953918-22059707 GCA_028644305.1 Xerus rutilus | reverse complement strand
TAAGGGAAAAATTGTTAATGACTTTATTGAGATAGAATTCAATTCATATGATATATTTAGCTCATTGAAAGCATATATGGATTTTAGTATATTCACAAAGTCATACAAGCATCACTACAATTTAAGAACATTTTTGTCACCACAAAAAGGAATCCTTGTACCCATTAACAATCACTCTTAGGAGGACTTTTCTCCTCTGGGTTGATATTTGACTCTGTTTCATTGGAAAAATCCAAAAAATGGGAAGCATGTCAGATATACAGAAAGAAAGCATGAGACTATCAAGCTGTACAAGAAAGTGGAAAGGAACAAAATCCAGAGCACAGATAGAGATAAGGTCTGGACCGGAGGGAACCATAGTACCTCTTCTGAAACTGGAGAGGACAGAGTGGCGTGGGCCTTGCAGAAGTCATTGTGTCTGAACGAGGGGGGGGGGCAGGGCAACAGCATTGTCTGTGCAGGTTCCTACCAAGGATGAGCCAATAGTTAAGGAAATTTCTGACTAGCAGTAGATGCCTAATAGATATTGGTTTAAAGTTATTAGTTTCTTTCTGTTATTTATTTTCCTCTATGTATTTTCAACAGCAAGAAAATAAGTGTTAAAAAACTTGAATGAAGAAGAGTGTGTGTGTGTGTGTGTGTGTGTGTGTGTGTGGACCGACAGAGGGGTGTTTTGCATGGAAATACGGTGAAATGCATAAAAAAAGATTGAGGTAGAAGAGGCTACAATGAAACTGATAAAGAGATGTTGTCCAAATGATGAAATATGGATCTGAGGTGGATTGGGGTGGATTGGATAGATAAGGAAAGCAGGAAGGGACTGATAAACTCAGAGTTTGTGTTTTTATTCATGTATTCAGCAAATATTCATCTTGTTCAAGGTGCTAAAACTCCAGAGCTGAGCAAGATAAAATTCCTGCCTTAAGGAACTCACATTCTGTTGGAGTGCATAGCAAATAAATAATAGAGACTATAATTGCAGTTGTGATTTGTGCTGTGGAGAAGATAAAGGCAGAGTTGGTGGTAGGGAACCACTTAAGAAGATGGTCACAGACTGCCTTTTTGTCTTCATAAACTCTGGGATTGCAGTAAGACTATAGGAGGACTTGGGAGGACATGGCTCCTGCTTATGTGGCCACACATGTTCCTGTAAGCCCCAGCTGATATAGCCTCCAAGTCAGGTCTTATCACAAGCTCCTGGCAGTTACAAAGCTTTCACTGTTGATGTCTATGAATTTATAAGCAGCCCATCACCAGGCCACACCCACCTTTTCTTCAGAATCTTGTTCTAATGAGGTGCTTTGACATCACTAATGTGGATACATTTGTATATCCACTTAATCAAAACATTGTTTCTTGAAAATCACAATTATTTACCAGGATAGATTTGTGTCTTTCTTAAAGGTATAAAAAGCAGACCAGACCAATTTCTGTTGGTAGCTCTGCTTGTGCTTATTTCTGTTCACTAGTATAGTTTCGTTCAGAACACTTTTGCAATTACCCAGTCATACATAGATGTAGGATCCCAGCGTACAAGTCAAATGTTTCTCTCTTACTTGGCAAAAGCTCCATTCCTCTGGAGGAAGTTGCTGTTCTAGAGTGAGTGGTTAATACATATGGCATAGTAAGTGATCATAAAAATAATCTCTCTATAAAAAGAGCACTAAACGATAGAAATAATAACCATAAGAGGAGGAAGAGTAATCAGAGAAACAGCCTGCAGCACATTAAACTTTTATGTTGTTTTTAATTTTTAGAAAACAGCTGGGTTATCAATATACATGTCTGCATTTACATATATCACACACCAGAAGGAATTTTTTTCAAATATCTTGTGACCCCGAGCTACAGAATATATTCTTATCTTTAGCTGCTTATTCTGCAGACCCCTCTACTCCTTTTTATTTCTCTCTGGTATTATTTTTTTCTCCCTGCTTTTACATATTTTCCCAGCATTATAGATATTCTTTCACAGACAGGGACAAACAAATAAAAGTCAGTCATTTTCTGGTTATTATTTCATTGATGGAGTTCAGTTGGTGAGAACTAAATTTTTTAAAAAATCCTTCAACATATGCACATTGTGTGTGTGTGTGTGTGTGTGTGTGTGTGTGTCTGTGTGACATAAACTGAATATGGGAGCACAAAGGAGGAGCAGCCAATCAGATTAATCTGATTAAGGAAGTAATAACTAAACACAACCCTTAAGAAATAAGTAATGAAGTAGGTGAAGCAAAAGAAAGAGAAACAGCACTGGAAGCAGTGAGCATAGCTTGTGGGAAGGAGCATCAGTGGCCGTGTAAGTGGAATAGACCACATGGTAGGTGAGGGGCATAAAAGAAGTTGGTGATTGCTGATGTCTCCAAAACATATCTGGAATCCATTTGTGTCTATCATTACCCCAAGCCACCATCACCATCTCCTCAGGGACCAATGTAGCAGACCTGCTCACCTATTTCTTTACCTACCTACATTCCACTTCCATAGAGCTGCCAAAGTAATATTTGAAAACTATAAATCAAATCGTGTCACCCCTTACTTAAACCTTCCTATTTCACATTAAACAGAGCGTGAGACCCACATGATCTGGCCCTGCCTATCTCCCTGGTCTAACATCATGTCATTCTCTCCCTCGCTCATGTGTCCTGTCATACTGACCTTCTCTCTGTTCTGATCATGTGAAGTTTGTCACTGATTTGGCACTCTATGATAGCTGTTTACTCTGACTACCCCAGATTTCCATTCACATTCTGGCTCCTAGTCATGTGTACATCAGCTTGAAGTTCGTCTCCTCAGAGAGGGCTTGCCTTCAGATACACAACCTAATTATCTTTATTTGATTGCCTTGGTTCATTTGTGCTACAACAACAAAATACCACAGATTGATTTTTGTTGTTATTCTGAGGATTGAATCCGGGGGTGCTCTACCAGTGAGCTGTATCCCCAGCCCTTTCTGTTTTATTTTGAGACAGGTTCTCACTAAGTTGTGCAGGTAGACCTCAAACTTGCAATCTTTCTGCCTCAGTCTCCCGAGAAGCTGGGATTACAGGCATGTGCCACTGTGCCTGGCTAGACTGAGTAATTTGTAAACAATGGGAATTTATTTCTCATATTTCTGGGGTTTGGAAATCCAGAAAAGGATGGCAGCGAGATATGTCTGATGAACTCTGGTCTCCACTTCCAAGATAGCGTCTGTCACTGCATCCTCTGGAGAGAACAAATACTGTGTCCTCACAGGGCACAAGATGGAAGGGAAAAAGCCTAAACTAATTCCCTGTGTCCCTTTTATAAGACTCAATGCATTCATAAGGGTGGGTCCTGGGTGATGTAATCACTTTCCAAAAGACCCTACCTCTCAGCACCATCACAATAGGGATTAAGTTTTGTTTTTTTTTCTTTTGTTTTGTTTTGATTGTTTGTTTGTTTTGAGGTACTGGGAATTGAATTCAGGGGCATTCAACCACTGAGCCACACCCCCAGCCCTATTTTGTTTTTTATTTAGGCAAGGTCTCACTGAGTTATTTAGCACCTTGCCATTGCTGAGGCTGGTTTTGAATTGGTGATCCTCCTGCCTCAGCCTCCTGAACTACTGTGCCTGGCAGGGATTAAGTTTTAACACATGAATTTTGGGAGACAGTTTGGAAAGCAAAGCAGTTACTAATTTTTAACTTAACTGAAAGCTAAATAATGTGGTGCTTTGAAATCTGTTGAAACCTGACTGACCTTGGACATAGTTAATTTTCATAAATGTTCTAAGTAGAAAACTGAGTTTTCTACAAGTTTCAGTGCTAGCATCCATTTTGTCAAGATAGTAAATAATACAGTATACTAATTAGCCAATGTAGATTATTTTATTATTAATATTATTGTTTGGGGCTATCATATTTGACCTTTAAATTACTGACATTTTATATATACACACACACACACACACACGTATATATATAATTACATATGACTATGTAGGTCTATATGTATTGCTATGGAAATATATTTTGCCATATTACAGTGAAAAATAGATCGGGTTATGAAACATAAAATACAAATGCATAAAGAAAAGTAAAAGTACACTCCCTAAAATGTTGATGGTCGTTATCTTTAGTTAGTGAGATCATAGAATTCTTTCATTTTTCTCTTTCTGTATTATGAAAATTATTTCTCTTTAATCTTAGTGGGGACAGCCACAATTCTTTTTCCCTTTAAGGGGCACAATGCCCCTGTTGGAAATCTGCACCAGTGATGTATGTGATGTAAGAATATGAATTCAGACTGTGCCAGCTGTGTTCTGTGTGATCGCGTTCTGGGTTTGGGCGGTGTTCTCGCCATTTCACTGCTGCCAGGGTGTAGTGTCTCTGTACAAAGATCTCGAAACTCTGATAAGGATGAAATGATTTTTAATTTCTTAACTTTGTCTCACTCAGAAATCACAGTGCCTTCAATCTCTTACTCTTGTTTTTGTTTTGTTATTTAACGCATTGAACAATGTGGATTCTTTCATACTTTTTAGCAATTTGAATTTATTTATTATTTCCCCCACAGTATTTGACAGGGAAGAAAAGAAAATTTCTATTTTAGGAGAAAATGTCTTAGATATATCACAGTTAATTATAAATCTTGTCAAGGACTAAGATTTGGGAGTAATCTTTAGATTCGTTACTGAGTGTGTGTGTGTTATCCGTGTGTGTGTGTGTTGGTGTGTAAGTGTATGTGATCAAATAGTCATACAAAAGAATTTCAAAATTTATTTTTAGAGCAATTTATGTTACCTATAAAAATAATACAAAATCAAAAGTAAAAAATGGAAAGCCTCCTTCCCCCAACTTGGGGTTCATTAACTAATGCCAGAGTCATATGCCAAAGTCAGAGAAAGTAGTTCCTATTTGATGTGGTTGGATACATGCAGAAAAAAAGCCTTTGCCACAGAATTCATTGCCCTTTACAAATGCTTGAAATTCTTCCATCGGAGATCATTTATTTGGTTACAAATCTTCTTTTCTATCTTTAAACAATCCTTTGCAGTCGTTCAGCTGCCTGTGAACAGGATTGGATAATAGATTTTGATAAAAGAGAAAGTATGGACACAGCACAGAGCTTGTGCAGGGAGAGCCAGGTTTGATGCTGGGGTGTGCCTGGGGGTTGGAAGAATGAAGGGTAGGGGCCCAAAGGCTGAAAAAGATCCACAGCAGCAGCGTTAGCAGGGGCCGTCACTGTGCCACCGCCTCAGTGCCACCTCAGTGCGCAGGGTTGTCTTTTCATCTTGCACTCAGCACTGCAAACTATGCTCTCTGAGGGAATATCATTTTCTCCTTTACTTTTCTAGCAGAAATAGGTTGTTTTTATGTTTATGTGAGTTCCCAAATTAACTAAATTTATTGACTTCTCCTAAGAAATGGATTCCATTCACATAGATGGATAGGGAAGAGGAGAGAGACCAGGAGAGAGTTTAGTGTAGGCAGTGGCCTCATAACATGAAAGTAAAACCTGCAAACTATGTTTAGTATCAGTGCTTGGTTTTCCCTCTTCCAAATTTATCCTTCCAAATGCTGTTTTAGCAACTCATAATCACCCTGAGAAGGTCTGTTTTCCAAAAGAAGCAGCAGCAGTGTTTAAGTTTACATGACCCCAGTTTCATGACAGCAGTAGCAAATCAGATATCTTATCCAAGGAAAAGCATTTTTGGCTTAGAATTCCATCACGCTCATGGTGGGAGTCAACAGCTCATTTTGGCTTCAGCACTGCTGCAGAACACTGGCCGCAGTGAATCTTTCAAAAAGCATAAACACAACTGGTATTTATAGCATTGTTAACATTGGTTAAATAGTTGGGGGAGTTGTCCTTAAGCCTGTTTTAGGAAGGTGAGGCAGGAATCTTTGTTGTGACTGCAGTAAGATTTAAGAGTAGGACAACAGGATTACAGTGGTTACAGCAATGTAATAAATTAGAAGTACTGAATGCAATAAGTTAAAATTTCATGCAGCTACAATTCCAAGTGTTCCAGAAACAATCCTGAAGCATCTCTGGCCAGAAGTGTGTTACACAGATGGCACATTTGACACAGTGCAGGGCAGGAACTGTACAATGAAAAGCCAAATAAACGGTAAGGATTAGTAGAGTTTTAATTGAAAACCTACATAAAAAAATACCATAAAATTATGCCAGACATTATTGTATATTGAAACCGCAATAATCAGACAGTTTCCCTTAGCCAATTAAATGAGCATCAAAGTTTTCAGTAAAGCTAATCTTTGTATTTCACTCATTATGATCCGTTAAGGAAGTAAATAAGTAGTTAAGTTATGTAGCCAAGGCTACAAAGCAATTATTAGTATTTTTATGCATTTTTTAAAAATCCCTTTCAGTTGCTGTAGAGAACCCAGAGTCATTCCACTATGCTGATGATTTCTATCACGAATCCATTTCCTCTAGGCATTGTTTTTACTTTACACTGGGATGTGAAGTATAGTCTCAAATCAAATGACTGAATTTTGTTCTCCAAATTTTAAAATAAATATAACATTTTAGTAAGGTTAAGATGAATAAAGAATTGCACAGACCTGAAAAATTAGCATAAAATGTTTGACAGTATGACAGATTTCTAAATTTTCAGAATAGCAACTTTGTTTTCTTGGAAACTTTACTTGGAATTTAGTCATTGCTTTCAGTTTTCATTATTAGTACAAAGAAACAACTGAAATTCTATTCTGTTCATCTTAGGGAAACACTTAAGAACAAATTTTTAAAATATGAAGTAAATCATGTTATAAGGGTAAATTTGTTGTCTTAATGTCTGTATCCTAGCCCGTGCGATGAGGGGTGGGGTTGGGGGGAGACGCGCGTATGTGTGCGCACGCACACACACACACACACACACACACACACACACACGAATGTCCTCTGAGGCTTAAGCTTCTTGAAGTCAAGGAGCATGTCATTTAATTCCTCACTTCATCTCAATTTGGTGGTCTGAAACAGTGAGTGCTCACAAACACTGTTGAGAAAATTAGACTATTTGGTTCCCACCAAATGAATGACTGACCAAAAGACTGTATCTTTGCATGACATAGTTTAAACATATTTGGTTAGTGAAATATTTAACCTTCAGAATTCAGTAAATTAACTCTCCTGTTTTGTTGTGTGACTTTTTGGTATGTTTTCACTGTATTTGCCTTTTGGCATGGGGAACCCCTTTGAAAACATTCCACTTATTTTTCTAGACAGCTGCTTTATCTACTCATTTCCAGGAGCCAGAGATGGAGGTGTTTTGAATGAGCACATCAATGTTCTAGACAGAGATACTGTTTGAAATTATCCATGAGCGCAGTACTGCTGAACATTATTGAGTGACGTTTGTTTCTGTTGGTTGTGTCTGCTCTGACTAGCTGGTTTCTTTCAGATTGGCAGCCGGGATTATGCTATAGTAGATGGACAGCTACAAGAACTGGAGATTGTAGTGAGGCTGAGCTGGGCCTCAACTTAATGTGCCTGGAATGCATGGGCTCAGTTATAAGGCACTAATGTGGAAAGATCTATGCATATATCTACAAATTATAATCATTTATGGTTTACCTGTTTTTACCTTTATGCTGGTAAAAATACTCCTTTCTTTCCCCTTTTTTAACTACTCCCCTGAATTTTTACCAATGCATTCTTAATTTTTAAATGTTTTATTGTATTTGGAAACTTCTCTTTCTCTGCCGTTTGTGAATTCCATAACAACATGACGTGTGTGCCTTGTTATCTGCTGTATTTTTGTGTACTGTTTGGAGGAAAACATATTGTTTACTTTAAAAATGTATGTGCCTTTCTGAATATTTAATTCTTAAAAGGTAGAAAAATGTTGTTAAAACTGAAGACTCCTTCCTTGGAATCAAATAAATTAGAAAGTAAGCTTAATATGACCAAATTAACTTTATTAGCCAGATAACATTGATTGAACAGTTTTTGCCCGGTTAATCAACTGTGGTTCTTAGCTGGTTAAATATATTTCTGGCTGTTAATGGATAAATTAAACTTCATAAAATTATATCAAATATTGGCAGACTTTCTAAAGGTTTTTGTATTTTCTTAGTTTAGATTTCTTTTGAAGTGGATTTGTTGTTGGTCGTTTCAAAGTAATCCATCCTTTCTGTCAGATGTCAAATGGTATAAAAGTAGAGATAATATAGATTTTTATTTTGCCAGTCTTTTCATCCTCACCATAGAGAACAGCTAGTGATGGTTTGATACATAGCCTTCCAGACCTTACAGAAGTGTTCATGCATGTGTATGTGCTCACATAACCCATGTCAGAGTGTGTGTGTGTGTGCGCGTATGTATTTTTACTTACACGAGGTCATACTCTATACTTTGATAACTAGAGATTTTTCTTTCATTAGTATATTGTAGACTAATTTCCACGTAAGATACATTCAACTCAACTTACTCATTGTAATAGTTCTCTGTATAATATTCCTTTATCATAGTTTGTATAGGTAGTTGTTTCTCCAAATTTTTATTTAAAAAGAGTTCTGTAGTAACCATTTTTGTACCTAAATCTTTTTACATCCATTTGATTCTTTCCTCATGAAAATTCTTAGAAGTGAAATCTTTATTTGAAAACATAAAAATCTGATTCTTTTCTGATTTTTTGATATTCGATACATGTCTAATTTTTCAAAATTTTAAAAAGATCTTCAATCTATCTGATTAAGTTTAAAATATTCCATAGCCACATATTTAAAGACTACATTTTCCCCTGAAAGGCTGTTTTTTTTTAATATTTATACTTCATTGAGTTTAAATTTATATATATATTTTTATTTCTAGAGCACTTCAGATACATTTCAACCTTAAAATATTTTTTTGCATAATTTGAGTTAGTCTTATTTACGAATTTTAAAATTTTGTGAACATATTTTTCTAACTACTAAAAGGTAACTCTGTTTTTCTTTCCTTAGGTGAAGAGGGAGTCTGGTTTCTATGTTTTTAAATGACGCTTTGCCTTTTTTTTTCAACTCAGCTAGAGATCGTGCCCAGCAAGACCATTCGTATCATGTAGATATTTTTCTGCTGGGGATTTCATCTCTCTTGTCCAGTCCTTGTTGTGCCTCCTCTCTGTTGACCTTAGCAGTCAATGCTATCAGGATTTTTATCCTGTAGGAATTAACTTCAAACTTAAACATAATGACTAAGTAGTCATTTGATCTGTATTTTTTTTAACCTGCTGATATCAAAGCTAGATTTTAACAGGGGCTCCACAGGGTACTGTGGCTATTTAGCTAGACAGTCAGCAGTCCAAGTGGAGATTGCCAAATATCTAGCAAGTTGTTCTCCACTTCAACTTCAAATATGCCAAGGAAAGAGGAAAACTGGCACAAGTAACAGTATGGTGTGTAGCACAGTGCAAATCTCTAGAAGGTCTGACTGTAAATATTGAAAGAATTAAATCTAAGCTATGAAGTCTTGTTAAACATTTTCTTGGTAACGAGGTAGACTAGAATCTTTAAGACAGCTTTCTAAAACTTAATTTGAGTAATGTTAAAAAATGTTTTAATGTATTAATAAGTAGCATATTTTTTCTTACTAAATTGTTTCATTTCTATATTTCCTTCTTCCAATAGTGGTTTTAGATGTAAATATGAAGGGGATAAAATGTAATTTCAAAGTTGTATGCTTTAGAAAAGCAGTATATGTATTAATTGCATCCATATGGTTAAGTTATTTCTATACTAACTCTTATCTTTTTTTTTTTTTTTTGGTACTGGGGATTGAACTCAGGTACTTTGGTACTTGACCACTGAGCCACATCCCCAGCCCTATTTTGTGTTTTATGTAGAGACAGGGTCTCACTGAGTTACTTAGCGCCTCACCATTGCTGAGGCTGGCTTTGAACTTACAGTTCTCCTGTCTCAACCTCCCAAAGTGCTGGGATTATAGGCTTGTACCACCTTGCCCGGCTCTAACTCCTATCTTAAAAGAAAATTTTACAACATTTATTGTTGATTACTAGATATTATACTGAGTTAACTTGTTTCCTCAGCTAGACTAAAAAGTTAACTCCAGAGAGAAGACTTTGTTAAGTCAAAGCCAAATATTATATTGTCACTAAACCAAAACTACTTATCGTCACTTCTGTTTCCTTTATTTCTTCCTTTCATTCTCTCATGTGTCTATTATCTCTCTCTTTCTCTCTCTCTCTCTATATATATGTATATATAAATATATGTATATACATAATATATAATATATATGTGTATATATATACAATATATATACATGTTTATATATATATATATATATATATATATATATATATATATATATATTTGGCTTTCCAATATATATGGCTATAAAATCATGCAAGTGTATAATAGTTAGCACAAAAAACTATAGAACACACAGCTTGTTGAAAATTTCTTCATAATATTTCCATCTGGAAATCCATTAATAAATTCTCTGGGTAATATTTCAGTTGCTCTTTATAAAATATAAATATGTGGTTTTAGTAGAATATCTCAAAGTATTTGCATGGTCTTTTTTATTACTGGGTATTTCAACATCTGGAATGCTGCCTGCTGAATTCAGGTTTTATTATAGAAAGTAGTAACGGACTATTTACAGAAATAATTGGGAATTGATGAGTAAGAATGCTAAATAATAAAGCAAGCTTTTAGAGGAAATGTTTTAATAGAATGTTTCATACAATACTAGGCTGCTCTGTAATGGTGGTAGTAATGTATCTCTTAGCTGCAACCTTACTGAATTAAGTTGCTTTGTATGACCATTCATTCAGTAAACATTTATTAAGTACCTACTATGTGCCAAGCCCCAGAAGTACAAAAATACTTGGCAGTCTCTGTTTTTAAGGAAACTAATGGGTTAAGCAATAGGAAAAAAAATTACTTTATATTTAGGATATTAAATACATAGGCAGTAGAGAAGTAGGCTTGTTCACATTGCTCTGGGAGCAATAAGGGAAGAATGGAGGAGATCAAGAAAGATCTCTCAGAGGCCAGAGGAACCTGACTTTGGTCTTCAAGAATGAGAAGGAGGCCACCACACAGACAAAGGGAATAGAAAAAGGAGGAATAGAAAATACATGCAGGGTCTTACAAGGCAGTATGACACCCTGCATGTCACAGTATAGCATGAGGGAATACTGGAAAGGACTAAGACTGGAAACATAAGTAGAGGCTGGATAACTGTTATTCTTAATCTTAATGATGAGTAGTTGGTACTTAACACCAGCCAGACACCGTGTTGTCTTTTATATGTATGCTGCAGTAACATCACCACACACTTAACTGATGGCTTGCTGTGTGCCAACAACTGCTGTCAGTGTTTTATATTATCTCATTAATCCTCACAACAATGCAATAAAAATACCTACAGCTATTATCATATTTAGATGAAGAAATGAAGACACAGAAGGTTAAGAAACTTGCCCCAAATCACTCTGCTACAGTGTGATGGTGCCCAGTTTTCATCTCAGGCAGTCGGACTCCAGGACCTGCCCAACTCTATATCGCCCTATGCACCACAAGTAGGAACTTGGGTGGAGGGATTTTAGTTAGAGAAGTTATATGAACAAATTTACCACTTTAGGATTAAACATCTCATAAATTGGGGTATGTTCATCCTCTCTGAGAAAAATATGAAGGCTGACAACTAATGTTTATATTTTTGGCCACTGTGGTATATTTTAATTTTCAGTATAATTTTGTATTAGAGGTCAAAAAATAAATAGCTTAAAGGCAGGAATGCTGTCTTACTTTTCAATGAATCTGTCTAGCACATTACTCAGACAGAGCCCCTTCTGAGACAACTCAAAGCCAAAAATGTTAATAATTATTGAAGTTGTTCTATGGGTAGGTGGAGATCTGTTATCCTATTTCATAATAAAAATTTTACATATTAAATTAATTTTAAAAAGGGATTATCTGGTCTCTTCAACTGTAGGTGAAGGTGAATTCATGGAAAACAGTTAAGGCATTTCACAGAGTTTGTTAAGCTCCCCTGTGACCAACAAAACTTCTTGAAGTTTATACAGGAGTAAGGATACCTGTAGGTTTCTTGCAATTTCAAACCCCACTTATGCCTTTATATTTGCTTTTTCTCTACACAGAGAGCCACATGGAAAATTGAAAAGAGGGAAATAAACATATTTACCTAAGGGGCTTTTTCAAATCACATATGTCCCCCCTTGATTTCTTACTTGGCCGTAACAGTCTCTACGGAAATAGTTGTCATATCACTCTAGCATGTTAGCTTGAAGAAATGAGAATTACTGCCTTCAGTGACATTTTTCAGAGCTTCCCTGATATTCACTGGGTCTCTATAGTAGCAGACACCAGTCTTCCCGTTGAGGCTCTCTGTCCTCTCTACATCCCCATTTTCCCCTCAGGAACTGTGCTCGTCTCTCAAGCTTGGTTTTTTCCCCCAGGGTACCTTAGATGTGTCACAAGGATTCTAGGCTAGCTTGCTGTATAATCAGCACTGGTTGAACTTGGCTGTTGCGTGAGTGCTGAGTGTAAGGCACTATGATCTCTGTCGTGTACCGCTAAAGTACATGCTATTCTGATGCTTATAGTATACTGTGTAGACAGACTATCTGCCCTGTCAAAGGGTAACATTACCAGGAAGCCTGATTCAACTGTATACTGTAGTCAGAAGTGGAAATGGGCAGTAAAATTTGCTGAATATTACACTAACAAGGTGAAACTCAAGTAGGGCTTTCTAGAGAGGAACAGAACTTACACAGTCCAAGATGAGGGTGATCATTCTAGAAGGAGCAGTGGCATCAAAGAAAATGAAAGGTAGAAATGGTTTATAGTTGTGGATGAAAACCAGCTTGGCATAAAAAGGAACACTTGTGTAAGGTAGTAGAACAGGGACTAAAAGGAAGGAGATGCACCAGTGCCTCATGTTTGGCCTGTATCTATCAAGTACTGGGGACCACATGAAGACGGTGACTAGAGGAATGTTACACAAAGGAGAATTTAGGAAAACTCAATTCTGCAAGGTGTACTAAAGAAAGAAACTGAGCAGACGAAGAAAACTACAGAAAATGTTATAATACTCAACACTTGAAATTATAAGGGACCTGGATTCAGAAAAGAATGATGAGTGTGAGAAACTTTAAAAAAGAAGTAATTGGGCTTAGTCAGTGATCATATGTGAAAGAAAGAGGACACATTTTTAAATGTCAGTAAGATTCTGATCATTAAAAAAGAATTAGAAGAAGAATCTACCCTTGACCAAGGAATGCTAGAAAAAAAATTAATTTTTTTCAAGTCTCAGACATGTTTATTTTAGGTGTGCTCAGACATGAGCACAGTACTCACAGTTGTACAGCAGACAACAGAATTGATGGGTAGTTCACAGAAGTGGACAATCCACTGGTTATGGATTTGGAAATCTTTAAAACAGAAGTAAGGTTGAAGTCCAGTAGAAAAATATTCCAGGAGAAGAATAGATTAATAAAAAAATAAGAGTGCTAAGAAAAGGTAACTTTTAATGTTAATTTATGGATTAAAAAAAGTGAGCAAAGGACAGAAAATGATGGAACAGAGAACCAGTCTAGTGTAAAACCACTGAAGCCACAGGAGAGAGAATGTGAAGAAACAGTGTGATTAACATTGCACACTGCTTCAGAGATCAAGACGAATGAAAAATGGTCAGCGAATTTTAAAACCTTGGGAAGAATCTGGAATTAACAGTTGATGATATAAGTGTGATTCGGGTTTCAAGATCATAGTCACTACCTTACAATCTTACTTCTTAGTTCTCGCACTCAAAGAAGCCCTTCCTATTTGCATTATTTTACTGCCAGCAATACAAGGGTTACTAAGAAGTAAAGCATTTATATCTAAGAATTCTACAGCCTTTTTAAATACCTGGAGGACGTGGAAAGAAAATTTATTATTATTTAACCTGTGATTCTTCTGTCTTCATTATGATTCTGTCATCAAGACAGAATAATCAGATGACTGCCTTATGTGACACGAAAAAGCCTTTTCCTCAAAGTGGCCAGTGATGTACCAGTGCTGTTACAATTGAACTTTAAAAGGTGTTTAAAAGAGGAGAGTGACATTTTTGAAAGTTTTCTTATCATCCTGATCCTTTCCTTTTCTCCTCTTCTTTTGGGGCTTGGGATTGAACCTAGGTGCCACACATGCTACGCGTGTGCTCTACCACTTTGTTGTACCCTTAGGCCCCCATGTCCTTTTCATTTCCAGACAGTGTTAAGTGCAAAACATTGTATGTAGTCTTAACACCAGTGGCATGAAATTTATATCTATAATAAAGATTGACATGCTATGACGTCATTATTCTTGGTTTCTCTACAGCTGGAATTGTCAACCATTCCCTTTAGAACTCATCCTCGGGCTCCCATGTCACCCTCTACTGCCTTTACTCCTACCCTCCCCGCAACTGCCCTTTCTCTGTCTTCTTCATTCTTTCTTGACACTGTACCCCAAGTATTTCTGCAGGGTCAGCCCCGGCCGTTTTTGCGTGTACGTCTCATGTCTTCTTCCTGGCGCTCACCAGTGGTTTCGACCTGTGCTTCGACCAGCGACTTCTCACAGTTGTCCTAGAGCCTGTGGAAGCGGAAGAGCCTTATCCTTATGGTTTTTACATATTGAGGTTTTGTGTAAGATTTTACTTCAAAAAGGAAGTCATTTCTGCTGCCTAAAAACACACACCCATGCATAGCAAGAGGATAAGATCAGAAATTATTGACTTAAATTTCTCTTTTGAATGAATGACACCAAATCAATATCTCTGATCTCTCATCTCAGAACCAGTCTTGGGTTTTCTTTTGCACACCAATTGCAGATTCCATGTGTCTGACATGAAATTTATTGTCCTTCTCCTGTCAAAATGTTTTTTTCCAACAAAAGCCCCTACTTCTGTTCATTGCTTTGCTGTTCTCTGAAACATGCAAGTTTAAAAAATATAATTTTGTCTTTTTTTTTCATTGCTCAAAGCCATCAAGAGTCTTACTGATTTTCCACAGGACATGATTCACAAATTCATCTATTTCTTCCCATGACTGGAATTTTCACAAGGGTTAAAGTGTACAATTCCTTATGTTTGGGACTGTTCTCAGAATCTCCAAAGAAATCTGACTCTAGGCTCATCACCCTGCAGTCTATTTTGAAATCCTGAGATAGATTTTAGTTTCCTAAAATAACATGTTCACCATCATCTTCCTGTATAAAGTCCTGCAGCATCTCTTCCTTCCCTATTTTAGCTGTGTTAAATGAAGCTCACACTTGAATTTCAAAACTAATAATAATACGACATTTGATTTGGTGCTGTATATGTACCAGTTACTGTGCTAAATACTTTTTATGTAGTAACTATTTAATTTTCCAGACAATTCTATGAACTAAATGTTGTGATTATCTCTATTTAATGTATGTGAAACAGAGATTTAGCTTCTTGTCTATAGTCAAACAGCATAAAAATGGCCGGGCCAAGATTAGCGTTCTGAGCCATCTGACACCACAGACCATGTGCTGAATCAGTACATTCTCTGCCACCCACCCATACACTCTCCTACTGAGCTACATCTCCAGCCCATTTTTTATTTTGAGACAGTGCCTTACTAAGTTGCCTAGTCTGGCTTCAAATTTATATCCTCCTGCCTCAGCCTCCCAAGTAGCTGGGATCACACCCAGCTCCCCCTCCTCCTTCTTCTTTTCTTTCTTCTCCTCCATCCCCTTCTCCTCCTCTTCTTCTTTCTTCCTGTGGATGGAACTGGGGGTTCATTTGCCCTCCTCTTCTAATAGGGGAAAGGCATGTGGACTGCTGGGCAAGGGACCACAGAAGACAGCAGTCAAAGTCACTGGCAGCTGGGCACAATGGCACATTCCTATAATCCCAGTGGCTCAGGAGGCTGAGGCAGGAGGATCGTGAGATCAAAGCCAGCCTCAGCAACTTAGTGAGGCCCTAAGCAACTTTGCAAGACCCTCTCTCTAAATAAAAATATAAAAGGGGGTAGGGGCACGCTGGGGATGTTGCTCAGTGGTTAAGCACCCCTGGTGCAATCCCTAGTACCAACAAAAGAAAAAGCACCGATGTTGCCAACTATTCTCAAAAAGAACTTAAGGTTCTCATCCATAAACTCAGTTCGTACTGACTGCTTCTTCATCAATACCTTTAGGCTTCAAGTTGCCATTTTGTGATTTCTTTCCTTTCTCAAGATTGTCCTTGATGTCTAATCATAAATTAGTCTTACCCCATCAAAGCTGTTTTAGCTGTGTTTCTGACAGTGACCCTGGTCCCTATTCCTTGCTTCCTGTTGGCTCCTTTTCTTGCTGCTGAAGCCCGGGGCCAGCCTTCTCTCCCGCTGTGTAAACCAACCCTTGCCTTGCCCTCTACTCTTTTCCTTTTGTCTGGACACGCTTTGTTCACTGAAATAATGACAGTGATGATGCAGTAAACATCCTTTATAGACTCACTCATTAGATTGTAAGTTCATAGTGTTCTTGTGCTCACTCTCATCTCTAGAGCCTGGCGTAGTACCTAACAGATAAGGAGGCAGGGTGGCTTAACGTGTGAGAGCCTGCACTCGAGCCAAGCTGCTTGGTGCACATTTCAGGTCTCCCATTTAATCGCCATGTGACCTACACAGGATTTCCAAGTTCTCCATGCTCTATTTTCCTTATCTATAAAATGGATATAGTCAAGTGTTGACATTATATACAATTAAATAATAGAAGATAGTTCATGGTTTAGAAAAGTTCCTGGCAAAGTGTAAGTACTAAATAAATAGTTGTTGCTATTAGCAGCCCACCGTGAATGTTTGTTGACTGTACATTGAGGGTCTAATCTTGATTTTTATATTCATGTCATTTAATCCTTAATGTAACACTGTGAGATAGGTACTGTTATCCACATTTCATAGGAGAGAAGGCTCAAACTTAGGTTAGATAACTTGCCCTCGATCACAGTTTATAAACGGCAGATGCAGGATTTGAACACGGCCCCTCCTGCTCCCACCTCATCACTCAACCTTCACACAGGTGTGTCTCAGTCCTTACTGCTTGGCAGGGATTATAGGACATGCCTTAATTTACTGGGAAGATGGCAGCAAAGGTCCACCTTCCAATACATTTACTCTGTTTCCTATATCACACATATAGTAAGTGCAGAAACATTAAGACCTCATAGATCTGTGTATGTAGCTCATGATCATTGAATGCATAAATGAATAAATACTATCAGTGTTTCATGCAGGGTCCATGTGAAAGGCCATTATCTCATCCAATAAGAAAAGGAAATTAGTACTCATAATGATTATTTTCCTTATGACTTTATTAATTGCCTGCAGTGTGAAGGTCATAAAGAACATATGAAAACTGAAGACCTACTTTCTTCAGAATTAAAACAATAACATGATAGACATATATTGTGAATTTGAGAGTTTCTTTTTTTCCTCTGGGAGCTAAGAATACTGGACTGTTACAGGGATGTTTGAAACAGCCCTTCTGTGTATCTGCTTCCTTCTTGGCCTCACACATTTTGTAGTATTTATGCACTCAATTTAGAGACCTAATAGTAAAGAAGACACATAAGGGCCTTGCTTTCGTGGATCTTGTCTTTTAGTAGGAAGAGACAGACATAAACAAGTAAACAATCACTAAGGATAGTGATAGCCCCTGGCATTTGGTAGTTTCCCATGATGCAGGAGTTGGAAAGTGGGCTATGCTGGGGGACAGCGGCAGCCAAAGCAGGGAAGTGCTTTGCAAAAGGCTCCCCCCAACACACACATCTTTCAAAAAGGGTATATGCAGGCTCCATATGGCACTTACTTTGTTATTTAGCCACCTAGGCTCAAAGAGACTGTCAACAGTAATGCTAGTTTTACAATAATGCCAAAGTTATACAGCATCAAGCCATTTTCACAGGTGTTGCATTTCTTTTTTTCTCCTTTCTACTTCCCAGGATGAAATGGGGCCTAGAATCAAAGAAGCAATTGTTTTTCTATCTTCTTGTAAAAGATTAGTCTTTCATCATCATAGATGATGCAAGCAAGAAAACCAAACGCAAGAAAACAGAGATGAAGCTAAAAAGGACAATTTCTGATTGTAATAGCGGGTTTCTGTTTCATATCACTGAGCAAGATGAGAAGGTTTTGCAGAGTTTTATAGGAACAGCTTCCAAAGCGCTAAAGGGTGACCTCACCCTCAATGCCCTTGCCAGGTGCATAGCCCCCCTGTGAAAATGAAGGCCGATTTTCAACATGAAACAAGCCAGAAGTATGGAATGACATTTTCAGGTGGCACTTGTGGTTCTAGTGCCTGTAATTAACACCTCTTAACCCTCAGACTTGCCATGCTTTTTTCAGGCTGTCGAAGCTCAAATCCGAAGTTTTGGACAGACGCCTTCTCAACTTCTCATAGAGCCCCATCCTCCCAGAGCTTCTGCCATGCAAGCGGTGAGTGCCATTTTAGTCTCCCCTTTCCAGCCTGCCTTTCAGACCGTGCTTGATATTCCTAACAGTCTGACCGTGCTTGAGGTGCTCCGCTCCACCTGGGCCTGTTCTTATGCCCTGTCTGTTAACCAGCAAACCACCAGCAAATGCCACTGCCTTCTCTCCTTGAGTCTTTGAGAAGGTAAACAGCTCCAGCGCACTAGTATTTCATCAGTTCATGTTTTGTGTTGCAGAATTAAGAGGTCCTTGATTGTCATTTCTCCTCATTGTGGGAAAAAGACTCCAGACCTGGGATTTATTTAATTTTCTGATTTGATCCTGTGAATTTCTGGATTAGTTTTGCTGCTGTGATCATTATTTTACATTGATCATTATTTCACATCCCCATATTTTTTTCAGGTTGGGAATTTTTTAACTAATTCTGATATATAGGTATTGTTACTGAAGGTCAAGGAGGTGGGGGGATGGCTCAGCATATCAAAACTTTAGTGACTTTAAAACAATGATTTATTTGATTTCTCATGATTCTGAGAGCTCTGTTGCCATTTCTTCTGCTCTTTTCACCTTGACACACTCATGCTGGGGGTGGTCTTAGTTGGGGAGGCTACTTTTTCCATGTGGACTTTCACCCTCGAGGAAGTTAGACCAGGCTCTTCCCATGGCAGGAGGTCCCAAGAGAATGAAGACAGAATTGGGAGACTTCTTGAGACTTGCTTTTGAACTTATGCATCATTTGCTTTTGAATTTATGCATCATTTATTCCACATTTTATTAGTAAAAGCAAGTTGAAAGCCAGTCCAGAATTAGGGTTAGGCAAAGAGCCTTGAGCTGCAAAATAATGTGGTCATTCTACCTTCATAGTTCCTGAAGTAGTTTAGGGGAGAAATTCTTCAATGCAGGGGTGAGGGGGGGATTGGCACAGTAACAAATCAAATTGCATGATGAAAATATTTTCTTAAAGAACAGATTGAAGATAATACTTTTCTCTTAAGTTACCCCTCATAAAGCAGGTTGCTCATTATTGTTTTAGATTCAGAATAGAAAGTCTAAATCTGGGCCAGGGTGGAGTTGCTCAGTGGTAGAGCCTACCCTGTATAAGGCCCAAGTGAAAGAAAGAAAGAAGGAAATCTATCTTCATAAATAATTATGAACAATTTAAGATAAACTCAAATTACATGTCGTGGTTTAGAGATGGCAGAATTTTGACATTAGGAAGGAAATAGAAACAGCCGAGGGGGCAAGACACAGACTGAGGCCTGTCTACCTCTGGTTCCCCACCCCTGCTTCACCTTTTTCCATGTATTTTTCCCTTTTTCTGTCTTTCTCATCTTCTTTCTACCTCCAGAGCTCTCCCTTTATTTCTTTAGAAACATGAATTGGCCATAATAATAAACTACAAGCATTTAAAAAAATTATTTGTGTCACTTTCCCACTAAAACTACTGGTGTTTTAAAACCAGTGAGACCAGGTTTAAACAATCATAAAGGGTGAGTCTAGTGGATGGAAAACTACTACACAAAGAGCGAACATTTAGCAAGAACAATGGAAGATAATGCCATAAAAATAGTACGAATGATTTATGTTTGGGCTTTAGAATTAGTAATAGCTTGTCAATGAGACCAGGCTGTTTGGGTGCTGGCTAATGGAAGCCCCTCTGCTGCTCCATTGACTTTCTGCCTGGGTCACCACACAGCCGTGGTTACTGGAGCAATGCACGCACTCCCATGCCCAGCCTTCCTTGTGGCAAAAGATTATTGGCTCATTGAGGCAGATCAGCTTTACTGTCCCTAGGTGGGAAGGCACATGCTCACATGAGGCTGGGGCACCCTCTTTCTTTTTATCTTTATCCTCTAAATTAATACCTGAACTCCTTTTCAGACTTGTATAAATTCTTTTGCTTTGCCTTATACATAGGTGGTGGGAAAGAAAGGCATTGTAAAGAGAAACCAAAGTTGGTGGCAAGTATATACTTAATCTGGGAAAACTGAATGAGATCTGGCTGTTTCTCCCTCAGACCAGGCTTGCCTAAGCTCCCAGGGTTAAAAGAGGGTTTGTTCTCTTAACCCTTTTCACACGAGGAGCTCTGTTCATCTATGGCTGCTGCCATTACCACAGAGCAGCCCAGGAAGGTGGGGCATGCTATTTCTTATTGCTGATGCTCCTCATTCATGCTTATTAGCTAAGGTTATGATGGAGCTCCTGAGAGAGCTTCTCATAGTGTGCATGCGTGTAGGGAGCTCTAGTCAGGATGGGGTGTGCAGGAACTGACTGGAGGGACAGCTGGTTGTGAGACTACAGTGGACAATTCTGGTATTGTGTCTGCAGCCTGCTGTGGAAAGTGGCTTGTCCTTGCCTGTGGCTAAGAGTTGGCCCACTAGAGTCACTATGTAAACAAGACCTTCTTCCTACACATTAGACATTTTTGTGTGTATTTTTAAGGGCATAAACATTGAAAATATTCATTTTGAGCCTAATTATATTTATAATATGAGCTGTAAAGCTCAGAAATATGTATGAACTTCCTTTCAGGGAGACTTTATGATTATGTTGTACTCTGATTTTCTCAGAGTTTATAAATTGACTTGAGTAAATATTATTTAAAAACTATGTAATTGAAAAATAAGGCTTGGTACTCTGAAATTATTTTCATTTCCCTTTCCTAGGACTTGTTTAAAACTAGCTTATAGGATTTTTGTTCATTGTTGCTCCTTCTTTCTCATTTTTTGCCTGACTTGGCAGAATTCCTTAAGAACCATATAAATGGTTCTTTGTGTGACAAAAAAAATACTGGTATCAGGGATTTTTAAAAATCAAAGGCACATACATTTATTAATTAATTGTTTTTACCAACATTCAGATGAGTTCTCCCATCAACTATCAGTGCACCCCACCACACACAAACATATGAATATAGCAGAAATTAATGCCACCTCGTGCTGTGTTAAGTGCATGAGCCATAATATACACCAGGTGTAGTAATTAGCAGGCACACGAAGGCTGCCTATTTGTCTGGTTTTGCTGCTGTTGCTGTATCCCCTTGTGTTTTCACACCATCAGATAGTTGGATTTAATTGAGGCCACATCAGATGAGGCATTACTGACACCTTTAATTGAATGAGCATCCAGGGAGGATTAACTCATAATATTGATTGGCTTTTAGCCACTTGCTCAGAAGGGTGTCTGGGTAGCTTATTAGTTGCCTTTATTTACACCTTTATGCAAAGAGTGCAAATAGGAATTCTTAATGCAATATGTTTTTCTAAGTACTCTTAATAACTTTTTTAAAAGGACTGATAATAAAAATGCAAATGTATTTAATTTTTTATTAGCAGTTCTGAATAAATATGTGTTAAATATATGTGCCTACACATTTACATATACCTGGTGTTTTGAAATATGGCAGTAGGAAAGCAGCCAGAAGCATTTCATCAAAGTGTTTCAATTCTGAATGATACTAATCAGCTATTAGAAAATAGACATGGTAGGAGAGAATTGCTGAAAATGTACAGTGCAATTACTGTATGATAGCAGGCTACCACAAAGTATAAATAAAGCCAATAAATCAGAGTTGTGTTGTATATGTCTTGGATTATGATATATGGGTTGTAGGAATGTTCCAAATACTTAGCAGTCTTCAAGATTTATTTTGTTGCCAGTTATTAGAACAGTGTTTCGTTTAACATTTTCAATTACTTTCTGCTTTTCAAAGGACAAATCAAAAAAGTCTTGAGCTTTAGTTTTATTACCAAGAGAGAAGAGAAGCATCTAGGTATTTCTATTTATCCCTAGCTACACTAAGAACAGTGGCATTTGCATTACAATAGGCAGTGTTTATTACTTGGTACACTATATAAATATATTGTTTTTACAAGTACATTTAATTATGCATTGCTTTGAAAACACCTTTATAATTAAGTTGGTGTGTTACATTCATAAATTATTTCTCAACCATAATAATATATGCATGCTGCCTAACTATTGTTTATAAATATATTTATTTTAATTATCTCTTTATTTAGTTGTCAAAATCTTCAGGCTAATTCAAGACTTCTTTTGATGATCTTTGGAAATTACCTTGGCTAGTTTTTATGCCTACCGTCTCTTCTCATCCTTTTTTGTTGTTGTTTTTAATTCCAAAAGATCATTACGTGGCATGTGATAGCAACTAAAACAGTTTCATATAGTCCCCAATACTTTGCCTATTTAGAATCTAAATCAAATCATTCTTTTAGTTTTCCATGGGAGTGGGCAGAGAAAGGGAGCTAATAACATTTATAGATTTTTGAAGTGTTTCTGTTAATGTATTCTACTTCAGTCCCCCAAAATTCCAAATAATGGCATGTGAAAAATAAGGAAATCCTAATGCTGTTTCTGCAGCCTTTCTGTGGTTCTACTTGCAACCTGTGTTAACATGGTCTTCCTCTTCTTTTCCTGCTCTTTCTTGTCCCTCTTTGTCTTCTCCTTCGTGCATATTTGGGTCTTGTCATGCCCTCTCAACAGTATCTCCTCCTGCAGAGTCCATTGATGTTCACAGACCAAGCCCAGCAGGATGTCATCATGGTCCTCAAGTTCCCCTCTAACTCGCCTGTCACCCACGTGGCAGCCAACACCCAGCCTGGTTGGGCTGCTCCTGCTGTGATCACGGTCACTGCTAATAGACTCTTTGCTGTGAACAAGTGGCACAACCTTCCTGGTGAGTAGAGAAAGGCCAAGTACCTGCTGAATACTGTAGAAAGATATTGTAGTATCCACAAGTATGTATCTCAACACCTGAGCTTTTGGTTTACAACCATGAATCTGAATCAGAAGGTCAATTAGTTTGAAGATTTGAAGAACCCCCTCCTACCTGAGGCCTGTGGTACAAATGTTAAATCATAAGCTGTTCTTTTGCATCTGGTAGTTTGTCTTTATCCTTGGAGATAAATATTGTTTCTATTATAACATTTTATTATAATGACACTATTTTATTTATAAATAGCCTGTACTTATTTATCAGATTTTCCCCCCTTTTCCCCAACTCATTCATTTGATAAACACTTTAAACTGATATCTGACAGAAACTTTTTGGGCACTGCGTGGTAGTGTTTGTTATGGAATAGTTAAATTATACAGCCCACACGCTGCATGCCCTTTTGTTTGTACCTTCTATTCTTCAGTTAACAGCTGAATGGCCATGCACAACTGAAGTAACCATTAGAATCAAAAGCCATCCAAGTTTAAAGTGTTAGAACTCATCTGCTGCAGTCCTGTATTTCTTCAGCGAAGATGCTAAGCTCACTCACCACTGCATCTGCCTGTCAGTGGCAGAGTTTGAACCCAGGTTTTCTGGCTCAGATTTTATGATCAACCCTTTGTGATTTATTGCCTCTCATTAGAGCAGGAATGTTGGGAACTGAATTTAGCACTGTTCATTTTTGCTTGCTAATTTAAAAAAAAAAATAGAGAGGGGAAACTTTTTAAAGTCCTACATATTACAGGGTTTTCTTCCAAGCCATTGTTATAGGTAGGAAGTTCTAAAATTATATATATATATATATATATATATATATATATTTAATATCTTTATTTTATTTATTTTTATGTGGTGCTGAGGATCAAACCCAGTGACTCACACATGCGAGGCAAGCACTCTACCACTGAGCTACAGCCCCAGCCCTAAAAGAATATATCTAAACAGTCTGTTAATTTGTCATTAAATCTGTAAAGTATGCATACAGCACTACAAATTAGAATACCTGAAATTGACTGCAGAAGTATAAATTCTTGAACAAAGCCCTCATCCAAATTAATAGAAGAGATTTTAGAATGGAACAAAAGACATTCCAAACAAAAACCTGATACACTGACCTAGTTCAATAAGGCACAAAGCACAAAGAATCTGTGGTTGGTATCAGAACTGATTAAGTATAGCCATTTTCCTGGCCACTAGAAGTGAAACAATGGAAACAATTGATTAGAGAATAGATTTCAGAAGAGGTGGAGATGGTCAAAACTGAAGCTGACATTTAATGTCTCTAATTGGGTCCTTTTATTCCTTTTTTCCTTCAAGTGAACTTATAGAGATATATGCAGGTGACATACTGGTATGTGAGCATTAAACATTATGCTTTGTTTAAGAAATGTACTTTTAGGGCTGTCTGATTTCTATCCATTAGAAGAACATACTGGTGGTTATGTGCTATCAAAGGCACCAAGGGTTTGCCTACTCTGTGTGCGGTTGCCCTTAAGAGTTTTTCAGATGTTTCAATGTGCACAACACCAGGGCCACCACAAATCGTGTTCATCCTGGGTGGCTTTTTGTGCTAGCCCTGGGATTTTCATTTTAGAGAGAATTACAGGATATGTGAGGAGAGACAGACCTCAACTGCTGGAGAGCCCTGCTGTACCACACCACCCATCCTCAGTCTCTGGACGAGCTGGCTCAGCAGCTCTTAGACTCAAGGGGCTTCTAGGTCTCCAGCTGATGCCCAGGTTGTAAGGCTACTCCCTAGGCATGGACAACTAAGCTCCTGGCATTCTCCTTTTGAGAAGGCCCATGCTCCTGACTAAAAAGCTTGCTTCCCATAGTACTTGGTGGTCAGGTATTCTCTATCCATGTCTAATTTTTTGAAAAATATATTAAGTGAATTAGGGTAGGGTCCCTCTGCTGGAGTTATCACTTGTGGGACATCTGACTGTTCTCAGCCCTAGATCACCTTTCTGTAAGGTAAGAGCCTGGGGGACTGCAAAGTTCTACAGATTCCTTGCCTGTAATTCTCCTCAGTGAGTCCTCATTGTCTGTGCCCGTGTCATTAGTGCTATTTGTACCTACCTCATATGCATGCTGCCTTTGCAGTGTGACATAGCAACTCTTCACTAGACAAACACAAAGATGATAATATAGGAAATCACCACAGAGTTACCTTTCTAGAATGAGTTCTCCAGTCCTGGGTCACATCTACACCTAAAAATATTAAGCATCTGTTCTGTTAATCTGTGCCTCATTTCAGCTACGTTTGCAAGCATCCGATATTTCATCCTATCTCTTCCTATCTTAACCTGTTAGAATACCTTGATTTAAAACCAACATCACTACCCTGGGTGCATGTATGAAGACACAAATGGTGTGACTCTATCTGGTTTGCAACCAGAGAGATGGAAAAATTGAGCTGTATATATGTACTATTACTTGAAATGCATTTAAATCAATTAATTAATTAATTTTAAAAAAGAAAAAAACCCAACATTAGAACTCCCTCTTTCTCTTCATTAAATGTCAAATTCATGTTGCTCTAACTTTTTAAAAATTTTAGATTCTGTCTTTTCTAAGGATATGTGGTTTTCGTAACTCATTCACAAAACAGCTAGCTCCTGTTAGTTCTTTGAGTACTGTCTGTGTCCTGATTTAGAAAAGGAACAATCTTGGACTGCGCTCTTGTAGCTCAGCAATATAGCATTTGCCTTGAACAGACCCTGGGTTTGATCTCTAGTACCTTAAAAGCGAAAAAATATCTTTGTCTTCCTCTCTCATTTAAAGAACTTGAAAGGACTTCCCTAAAATAATATAATAGCAGCTAAATGTTTGTAAAGCATTTTCTAGTTTCTAAGGACCATTTTAGTGGTTTTATGTGTACTTAAGTCCCTGCAACAACTTGAGGATGTAGGTTCTATTATTAGTCAGACCATATCAAATTGCTGTTTTTATGGGTCAAAATGGTCAGGTATTGATAATTTTATATTGTCCAACTTAAACCACTTTAGGGAGCTGAAACACAGAGGCTACATAACTTGTCCAAGGTCACATAGTGGTCAGTTGCAGAAGTCGGATTTTAATGAAACTTCCATAAGCCTTGTTCACTGACAGTGGTTTTAATGTTCCTATGATCTTAGACTCAGAGAATTAAAGAAAAGTTCTCAAGGCATTAGTGCAGATCGACATTGGTATTACTATTGGGTAGACCAGAGGCTCTGGGGCTTTTTCCTTGATCAGGCAGCCTGTGATTTCTTTACCAGCAGAGTCAGTAATCAGGAAAGACAGATACCTTCAATAAAAAAGAGTGAGTCGTTGTGGCTTCAGCTTCCCTAGTTTCTCATACACACGTAACTGTAAACTTTAATGCCAATATTGTACTTACTCAGATATTTATCAGTATTAATGGCTTTCCAAATATCCTTGAAAAGTTGGCATGTATTAACTGGGGAGAACAGTAAGTTTTAAAATAATCTCATGAACTCATTGAAATGTATCTGATTATTATTTTCATACCCTCAAAGACAGGAAGATTTCCTAAAATCTGATGCTATTGAGTAGAGCTCTAATATCAACCAAGTGGTAATGTAAATTCTTGTGAGTCTATAAAAGGCAGATATTAACCGGGGTGAATGCCTGAGTCATTTGGGGAAAAAGAGGTTGGAAAAGGGCCCAGAATTTAACTATCAAAACTGTGATGCTAAAAAGATCATCTCTCAGGCCGGGGTTGTGGCTTAGTGGTAGAGCACTTGCCTAGCATGTGTGAGGCACTGGGTTCAATCTTCAGCACCACATAAAAATAAATAAATAAAAAGATATCTCTCCCAAAGCCTTCCTTTTAGGGCATATGATGTGCTCACGGTTGCATACCTACCCAGTGACTTTCTCTCTGCCCAAAGTCCTCCTGTTCTCCCCAGGGAAATGGTTTGCCAAACCCCTTTTCAGTTAAAAAAATAAGTGTGCCTAAATCTTTAAAGTCATTTTGAGAATGGAACAAACTATTCTTAGTATAGATTGATTTTTCTAACTCATTTGCTTCTCAGAGTATTTTTAAATTGAAACCATGGAAATATTAAATATTAATCAAACTTTTTTTTTAAACCCTCAATCCAATCTTTAAGAAAATATTTCAGCCAAATGCATTTAACCAAAACATTTATCTGCGGATAGCTTTCTTTATTTTTATTCAAACTTTCAATTGATTGATTTTAAGTGATGGATGAAACATTAAATGTTCCCTGACTTAGAGCTTTCCCTTTCTCCATCATAACCTGACGTTTTTGTGGATCCTTTGTGCTGCAGCATTCAAAACTGCCTTTTTAAGAAGTAACGAAAAAATAGTATTTGCTACAGTCAGCAGATGGTTGTCACATTTTGTTTTCAGCACGCTTTACCACTTAATTTTGTTTTGTTGCAGCATCAGAGGTTGCCAGTCAAGCATCTGCTATAGCTTATGGCCCAGGACTGGAGCCACTGCTGATGGCACATGTTCAGAGCAGCACTAATCTAAAATAAATGTTTAATAAGCTAGCCATAAAAGCACCTGGATTTTTATTCTTTAAATTTCACAAAACTGTGTGCAAGATTTAGAGGTTGGGAACAATTCTACGTAAGGTTTGACTTATGCATTTTTGTGTAGTTTAGTATATGAAAAATAATGCTTTTTTTCCCTAATCTTTTGTGAATTCCAGCTCATCAAGGTGCTGTACAAGACCAGCCATACCAGCTGCCAGTGGAAATCGATCCTCTCATAGGTCTGTCACTTCCTTCTCTCTTTGCGATTCATTAAGCTCTGTATGGTGGCCCTGAAGTGTAGATTACAGTTGTTTTTCACTTGCTGGTTGCTGGGAATGGAATTTTCCTGATAAACCATTTGCATGCAAATTGGAATGCAATGAGCTGTGGCTATGCTGGTATTTCATCAACTCCCCCTCGTTGGTTTGCCTAATTTGAACAGGCCGAGGACGCGTGTCACTGAAAATTAATATGGATGCTGTAATAATGTGTGATTGAGAATGCGCATGAAGTACTGTCAGGATAATATTGGATCTTTTCATCACTCAGACTTGTTGATGAGCAGGAGCGAGGCACGTTATGATGAATTGGCGCACCGGTAATGTGATGGAGCTCCTTTGCTAGGGAAATTTTCATAATAACAGTGGGGTTCTTAGCAGCACTGTGTTGTGAAAAATAAAACTGTAGTGCCAGGGTTTCATCATTAAAAGAGATCAATCCTTTCTTCCTGGACCCTCCGTTCAGTCTGAGGGGATTAATGTGCAATTGCAGAGCAGTTTCAAAGTTGAAATATATTGCCCAGCCAATGGTAGCATTAAGATATTTGTATTCATTTTCCTAGGGTCCCGCAGCCCAATAAATTGCCATTGGAGGTTAAATTTGTTCAGGGGGATAAAAACAGGGCGGAGAGAGCAGAAAGAGCCATTGGGACAAATTGCGGGTCTACAAGCACATGACTTAGAATATTTAATTGCTGCTATGCCTTTTGAGTAGGTTAGTTGGAATTTCATCCTCATAACCAAGAGTGTTAAGCCGTGAAGATGCTGTTCAATAACTTTTAGAATAAAAAGCTAGTTGCCTCTCTCTGGAGTAGGCTACCAGCATAGATGTTTGGCTGATAATTTTGTCAGAGTTCTCTGGCACAAATAAATTTGGTAGAGTTTTACCATTCTTAAAGAAAGTATACGAATTAATACATTTATTATTTTTAAACCCAAGATGTCCTCTATGCATATATTACCTTTTTTGTCTTTAAAATCTTTGTTTCAATAGGCAGCTAAATGGCTACTATTTGCAGGGGGACTATCAGGATGGACAGAAATAACCTAAAACTCAAAACCAATTTATTTACCATTTTCTAAAATATAAGCAGAAATCTTAAAAAGTATCTATAAAAAGGATAAATTATCTATATGAAGGATAAGTACTACTGTTTTCTAAATTTGATTTTGCTTTGAATAGATACATTTTTTAAAAAAATTAAATGCTTACTTGTATAGCTATAGAAGTGAGGAAAATAATAAAGCCCATTTTCTAAGTCATAGAAAGCCTTGTTTCTGATTTATAGGTTCATTGTTTGCTTTAAAATGTGCCAATAAATATCTTTAATATAAAGTCTAATTAAATCTCCAATTGTAACCTTTATAACAAGCATAGGCAAACTTTTCAGTAAAGGGCCAGATAGTAAATGTTTTAGGCTTGTGAGCCATAAGGTTTCAGAACAACTACTTAACTCTGACATGATAGCACAAAGCTACCATAGATAACACGTGAGTAAATGAACATGGTTGTTTTCCAATAAAACTATATATAAAACCAGCCATGGGCCATATCCAGCCTGTGGGCCATTACTTGCTCTCCAGGCTCTAGATCTCTGGTCATTAGACTGTTCCTGTGCTCCTAAAATATTATGAAAACAATGTACCTTCTGAGAAATTTTAAGGTTGACATCTAAAAGTTTTCATCACAAGTTGAAATACTTAGAATTTCTGGCATAGATAAAAAAAATTTAAAATATATCCAATGGAATCTAAGTATTAGAATAAATTAATTCTCAATAATTTCTATTATTATTATTATTAGTAGTAGTAGTAGTAGTAGTACCAGGGATTGTACCTAGGGGTACTTAACCACTGAACCACATCCCCAGCCCTCTTTATTTTTTATTTTTGCTAAGTTGCTGAGGCTAGCTTTGAACTTGTGATCCTTCTGCCTCAGCCTCCTGAGCTCCTGGGATTACAGGTGTGTGCCACCACACGTAGAAACAATTTCTATTTTTAAAAAATGCATATAAAAACCCTTAATAGTTAGAAATTTTACTTTATTCCTTTTTTATATTGAGTTTATATTTTTATTCTACTTCCCCCACATAATTTTATCTTACCTTTTTAAAATTATACTTTTCAGCAATAAAACTATATAGAAAATTAAACATAGGTATATAAATTTAAATTTTAAAATTTCCTATGACCACAAGGCGCTCACCTTTCTACAAAATTAATCTGCATTGAGTGATCATTACAAGTATTAATACTTATTTTAGCATTATAATAAAACATTTATTAAATGTAAAAAAAAACCCAGACATTTATTGGAAATATGTTTTTAATGAAATAGATGGAACTTTCCCCCAATTAGTTCAGGTATTCATGGATGGACACTACTGTCTGTCAACAGGTCTATCCTCCTATTTTGTTTTTAAAGTTGGAAATGGTAGCCAGGCAAGGTGATGCACGCCTGTATTCCCAGCACTTGGGAAGCTGAGGCAAGAGGATCAGTTGAGTCCAAGAATCCAAAAGCAACCTGGATATTGAGACGTCATCTCAAAAGTAAAGATATGGAAGCTCTAAAGAATGTTGGTCACATAGAAATAGATGAGAAAGGAATGAGTTTTAACTGTGTAATAGACATCTTTGAACCTCTTTCTATGTGGCAAAATTTATATAGTGATCGAATAATAAGTTATCTTTGTGGTCTAATAAGTTATCTTTCATTGTAACAATCTATCATTGAAGCTTATTTTTAATGATCTATTAATTGACAGTATGATTAGACCCTCATTTCATTTTATTGAAAACCACCTCAACTACACAATAATACATTATCTAAGCATTCACTTTTCAATATCACATCAATATTTGAATTATCCCCATACTAAGCTCCCAAGAGATGTTTACACCCTTGGGTAAAGCATCCTAGTACGACTCTACATGAAAAGAAAATAGGCCATTATTTGATCTAGTGTTAGAGGAGCGTGAGGAAAGGGAGACTAGAAAGGAAAACTCACAGGAGAGTTCTCAGGCAAATCAATTTCAGGCAAGAGAATATGAAAGTTGAAGAACTAGAGATTGATTCCCTTAAAAACATCTGTGCCTGTTTGTCCCCTGGGAAGTCTCATACCCCTAGGGGTATGCATGCCCGAGTTTGAAGACTGCTTATTTAGACAAATACACTTAATTTTCATTGAATAAAAGTACTTTGTTGAATCTCAAGAAGTTTACTAGTGAAAACAGTAAGATTATGTAAAAGCTGCTGTGAAATACACTAAGATAGATAGATAGATAGATAGATAGATAGATAGATAGATAGAAAGAAAGAAAGAAGGCTGTTTGATGTTAAATTATAAGTGAGCATTGCTTAGGAAATAGTTCATCTGAATGCTGAATGGGCATCAACCTTTGTGATCACTCAGTTCAAAATTATGCATATGCCCAGATCTGTTGAGGTTTTCCCAGAGGCCGCTACCCAAAAGTGACCAATGGAAGTTTATATCATAGATGCAAAAGTCATAAACACTGCCCAAAATAAGCATTTTCAGAATTCCCATGTGGAAAGAAACACTTGGAGTATCCAGTTTAGAAAATATCACATATATTGTTTTTGATTTCTAGGTTTTGGGGAATTAAAAAAAAGTATCACACACCCTCACTGTAGTAGGATACTGTCTCTGTTACATTATCACATCCATAAAAGCCTTCTCATCTGCCAGCAACTTCCCTTTGTGTGAAAGAATGAGGGAAATGATCCCCAACTAGAATTTCTGCCCATTTTCTACTGCTATTACTTTCTAGTCCATTAATTCCACCAAAGCATAGGGAACCTACATTACCAAACAGTTATCTCCTGATCTAAAATGGTTAGCCTGTCAACAATGGCTGCCAACAGACATTGGTAGAGCTCTGTAGGACTTTACATGTATATGTGTACCATGTGGTGTATGCCATCAGGGCAGGGACATTTCCAACCTCTGTGTCCCCAGTGGTTCCCAGCATAGCACTGGAGAGTGTTTGGAACCCTTTTATTCCTTGTTTCCAAGCCTTTTATTAAGCCATCCATATAAACTTAGTTATTACATACAATAAATATAAATATCTTTCTGTTTTAATATTTATTAATAATGTATAACTTTTTTCTCTCAAAAATTGAAAACTGTGGTAAAAAAAAAAGAGCTTAATCATTAGATGCATAAATTAGTTTTGCCTGTCCCGATCTCTGGTCTAATCGAGTTTCTTTCACAGTGCAAGAACCATTATTTGCATTGGAAAGTCAAAGCTAAATTAGATCACTAGGAGCAAAGCTTTCTGTTTGGTTGGAATGTAGTGCCAAAAAGGCATCTCAGTGAAAATTCCTTCTCTGATAATGACAAACTTGATAGTACCCTCCAAGAGGATTATTGCTTTTCCCAGGAGCTTGGTGTCACTCTGTGTCTGCCCTCATGCCTTGTGACAAACCACATCTCAGGTGCTCTGAAGCACTTGGAACACACTGCCAAACTGTCTTGTTTTATTGCTTCAATAAGGAATAAGAAAGTGGCAGTGTGCTGTGCTTTGGCTTTTTCAATTACAAGAATCTTTAACAAATAGTCATTTTAGCCTTTCCTCACTTGGAAGCCCAGCTGTAAACAGGGGAAATGGGAGTTCCCATCTAGTCAAATTAAAGACCCGTTAAAGCCAAAGTAGTACAAGATGCTACAATATTTCAAGTATATGACATTTAAATCCTAATATCTCTTCCTTGTGACAAAGTGTTAAAGGTAATAGATTGTCACAACATGAATCCATTCTCATGACAATAGATGTAATGAGATTGTCAGAAACACAAACCTAACTGTGATGCAGTTTGGAGGTTGTAATCTAGTTTGGTCCTGCCCAAGAGCTAGAAAGCATGTACTGTGAATTGTACAGTATTTTAAAATTGTATGTTGTTATTTCTTTCCTCTAAGCAAAAGTTTTTGACCAAGATTTTGAACTTAACCACCCACGTTTTTCTGGCAATTGTGTTTTCATATTGGATTTTTCAAATATTATTAATTTAAAGTTAAAGGTCAAGTATTCTTATTTTGGAAAGTGCCCCCTGTCCTCCTCACCCCCAATTCTCATGTGCTTAGTGAAGTTTTTTCTTCTTTCTTCTGTTCTCACAGCCAGCAATACAGGAATGCAGAGGAGGCAAATCACTGACCTTTTAGACCAAAGTATTCAAGTCCACTCCCAGTGCTTCGTCATCACTGCAGACAACCGCTATATCCTCATCTGTGGCTTCTGGGATAAGAGTTTCCGAGTCTACTCCACAGACACAGGTGATTTTTCATTTTCTTCTGTTAGTGAACTAAAGTTTATAACTATTGGCATTGAGAAGCTTAGGATGCTTTCCTTATCTTCTTCCTTCCCCAAACTGTTTAATTCTGAAATTTGTGAAAGAAGAATGAGAGGACACTGTTTCCTCTTTTCAAGAAATAATCCGCTGCTGGGCATGATGGCGCATCCTGTAATCCCTGTACCTCCGGAGGCTGAGGCAGGAAGATCACGAGTTCAAAGCCAGCCTTGCCAATTTAACGAGGCCCTCAGCAACTTAGTGAGACCCTGTCTCAAGAAACAAAACAAAACAAAAGTTGTTTTGGTAACTTATTTTGGTGCTAGCAGTTGGCTCAGTGGTAAAGCACCCCTGGGTTAAATCCCCAGTACCAAAAAAGAAAAGAAAAAAAAATAATCATCTGCTATATAATCTGCTACATGTCCACTATTGAGTTAGCTTCAGTTTGTTTTTAAGTAGCGGTTTTTTGTAGTAGGTTTGTCTCCCAAGCACATGCTTACAGAATAACTGATTCATTTTGAAGACCAAGCCCCATATGCAAATACCACACACATTTGTATATGCATGATCTTATGACACAGTGTATCTTCCCACTTTTGTGTTATTTAAAATGTTTTCTTTTCCTCACTGGAAAAGTGACTCATTAAGTATCTCTTTTTTTTTTTTTTTAAATATTTTTTTAGTTGTTGATGGATTTTTATTTTATTCATTTATTATTTTTTTTTATGTGGTGCTGAGGATTGAACCCAGTGCCTCACGCATGCTAGGTAAGCGCTCTACCACTGAGCCACAACTCCAGCCCCTCATTAAGTATCTCTTTTGGGAGTAGATATCTTGCCTCCACCCAGTTCTGCATAGAATGTTGCCAAAAGCTACACCATCATGAAGAAAAGTAACAGACCGTTGATTTTATGTGTGACAGGAGCTCTTGTCAAAATATAGAAGTTTAAGTCTGTATATGCATTTGCATGTATCTCCCCAGGGGACAAACAAGCTCTCCTCTGTGTTATTATAAGAGATACAATCCAGGAAATGTTTCTAAATGTTTGCATACAGGAAAAGCATTGAGATATTTCATGGAATTTAGAAACAGAGGATAAAATAAACTCATGGTAAATATGTAGTCAAATATTTTAAATAATTAAAATTAGATATCAGTTCATTAGATCAATATATATGTGGTGTTTTGGTTTGTTGGTTTGTTTTGGTGCTGGCACTTGAACCTAGGGCCTCATGCATGCTGAAAAAGTATTCAACCACCAAGCTATGCCCAGAACCCCTGAAAGCAGATAATTCAACTGAAACAAGGATCTACATATGTCTTAGTGAAATACTGTTACAATGGAAATATCTATTTGAGATTTCTAGTTAATTAAATGCTTTAAGGTAAATAATCTTTAGTCTTATTAGTACTCTGTAAAGTATATGAGTTTATGCTCCTGTCTTACCAAGCAAGTATGGTATATTGAACAATTAAGTATTGGTTATTCAAGTTTATATTAAGTATGTGTGTTTTTTTCCTTTCTTTTATAATATTGTAAATAGCTAAGAAAAGTAGGGAAACAATAGTTGACCGTGAACCTTTCATTGAGGTAACTCTATAAATTGTTTTTAGGCATGATTCTGTTAACTTTTTGCTTTGTGGAATTGATGATCTATATTTTTTATAGCTTATATCTTTATTCTGGGGGTCCTGAATAAAGCACGATCATTCAGGCTTTTACTAGATGTTTTAGTCTATGAGGTGGATCACTATTGAACCTGAAATTTCAGTAACTTTCTCTAAAAATGCAATGAGGACTGACTGGTAAGTTTTCCTAAAATGTAGGAAATTATAATGAATTATTATAATGAATTTGCTCTACATTGATAATCAAATTCAAATTTGAGCCTTTTTCTTCTATGGTATTGACAGCCTTAGCATGACTTGATCTCAAATTGTGCTCTCTTTTACACAAATTAACTTTCAGGTTAAACCTGCTACATCTTTTCACTAGGTATTCTTAAATATTCTTTCAGATTGCATGTTGGTTGTTCACACACTAGAATTATTTTTAAATTTAGATGGTAAAATTTGTTCCTTTTGGTTTATACTTACTAGTTAAGTGACCACCTCACAATCAAGGTACAGAGCAACTCCATTGGCCTCCAGAATTCCTTTATGCTGCCCAATGTCTTCCCACACCCTCAGCATCCTGGCAGACACTTCCTTGATCCTTATCAATTTGTTGCCTTTTCCAAAATTTCATATAAATGATTTTGACATTTGAGGTTTTTTTTAATTTGTTGATGTTCTCTATTTATGTATACATTTTTAGTTTAGATGGACACAATACCTTTATTTTTATGTCGTGCTGAGGATCAAACTCAGTGCCTTACATGTGCAAGGCAAGCACTCTACCACTGAGCTATAACCCCAGCCCCCAGATGTTCCCTATTTTTTAAAGGCATTGAATATTAATATTATAAACCAAAGGTAGCTTCACTTTCTTAATACTAATAATCAAGCTAATTCCTAAATTCACAGTTTTTTAGAATTTACAAAAATTCTTTTACATACATGATATTGTTTCCATCTCAAAATAATACTGTAAGGTAAACAGATGTCCTCTTAATTTTTCAGATGATTGAACTGAGATTTAAAGAGGTTAACTAACATGTTGAAATTTATATAGGTAATGGTGATGGAACTGGGCCTTGTTGTATTAAGCTCTTCTGACTTAGAGTATAGCATTCTTTGTGATTACGCCATGTTGTCTCATACAGGTGTCACCAATCATTGCTTAATTCGGGAAACATTATAGTTTGTAACACTAAGGTCTTGGTACATCTGCCATTTTACATTAAATTTAAAAAGTAGATATCATTTGTTTTCCTTCTCCCAAAAACCTAATATACTTTCTAAAAAATGGTGTAAAGGATTCTCACAAGGAGTAGCCCTACTTTAAACTTCATTTCCATAACTTGTGAATAAAAATATTGATTTATACTTGCCAGAGACTTGTAGGGAAAAAATATGTCAGATGATAGTCCTAGTATCTTTCTCCATGTCTTGTAAGCAAACTTGGATGCTAGTTTTTAAAATGATTTCAGTTAGGGTAAATGCGTTTGTGTTTTTAACAACAAAAAGAATATTAAATATTTTTTTCTATGTTTGGCAGAGAAGCATGGGAAAAATTGTATGTTCAGTAATATATAATGGCAAAGCTATCACAAGTGTTGAATTCAATTATATTTTAGCACACAAGCCCAAAAAAAAAAATTCCTTCTCTTATTAGATTTGGGGGTGGGGGGGAGGAGAAACACGGTTGTAACAGGAAATTCTTTGAACATAAATCATGTTTTCGGGCACAACCAGAACAGCAAAGGCAACAATAAAACCTTCCCCCGGCAGTTGGAATTATTTTCAGGCCACATTTTAGATTCAGTGGTGCAGAGTCCTGAGCTGGAATTTTTTTATTTGTAGCGCAGCTGTCAAATAAAACATTAACTAGAAAATTTGTTCTGTCAAAAAAGGGATATTCTAGTGCTTGTGGTAATATTTGATATTAGTGTGTGGAGAGGTAGACTAGTATTAAAGGAAACAAAAAAATAAAGGTTGAGGAACACTTATGAGATTATCAGAAAATAATTTACCAAAAAGAGCAGCAGGTATTTATATGCTGTGATTTATTTAGGAGGAGTGAACCTCAACCTCATAGCAGCAGCAGAGATTGCCAAGGAAGGCTGCCAGAACAGGAAAAAGTAAACTTAAAAAAAATAATGTTGTCCAGGGTTGAGCCTGAAGTATAAATTGTAGAGAGTAAAGTTAATCTTTATTAAAATATGAAACCCTTTCCGTGTAACTATGTAAATGTCCCCATCTCATGTAGATCTTCCCTGACACCCACCCAGTCAGATTTGTTCTACCTTGTTACTTTCACTGATCTTGTTATTTTCTTGTATAATCCTCGTCACTATTCGTAATCATATATTTGTCTGTTTGGTGTCTCTGGACACCACCATGCCATAGTCCATGCTCTTGAGAGCAGGACGGTGTCTGATCCACTACATCCATGTAAGAAAGCCTAGTGCTTGCTCTCTGCAGGTGCTCACTAAATGGTTTTCAAGTGAAAAATAATTTGGATAACTATATGGGCAAAAATTAAGACAGCAGGGAATTTGGGTTGAAAAAGAATCCACAGTGACTGAGTATATGCTTTCCTCACTCTGACATTGGAAAAACGGCCATGGACTTAACTAAGGAGAATTAACATGTGAATCTTGGAACATTCTGCCTCTGTATTTAATGCAGCTTCGTTTTCTTGCTAAATCTTCCCACTCGGTCCTCACAGGTGTTGGGAAGTAAGTTAGCAATATGGAGTGTCTAGTTTTCTTCAGTGTTTAAAACACACTAATTTTAACTTTCAGTTTTCTAATTATTAGTAAGAATACATTCAGCCAGGTGTGGTGGTGCACGCCAGTGGCTCGGGAGGCTGAGGCAGGAGGATTGCAGCAGATCCAGGCCAGCCTCAGCAATTTAGGGAGGGCCTAAAATAAAAAATATAGAGGTCTGGGGATATGGCGTAGTGGTTAAGAGCCCCTGGGTTCAATCCCCAGTACAAAAGAGAAAAGTACATTCAGGTGCCTGACTTCTCTTATCTCATGTAAAGGCCTGCCTGTAATCTCACGGTGCCCATTTACTAGCAGACCTCTTCATTTGAAAATGAAGTAAAAATTATTAGGTTCTTCATATGTAATTTGCTCTTTTCGTATTTTTTGTTCTAGAAAGTCTTAAATTCTTCTTATCACAATTTTTAAAATCAATATAACCTAATTGTGTAAGTGAAATGTTTTAGTGTCCATTTAAAAGGCTGAAGAAGGGCTGGGATTGTAGCTCAGCAGTAGAGCGCTTGCCTGGCATGTGTGAGGCCCTAGGTTCGATCCTCAGCACCACATACAAAGCAATAAAATAAAGACATTGTGTCCATCTACAACTAAGAAAAAATTTTTTTTAAAAAAAGGCTAAAGAAATTCAGCAGTGGATAGTTTGAACACTTAGCAGTTTAAACACCTGCCTTGTCTGAAGTCTTTGCTTCCACTTAATCACAGGAGGAAAAGAATGTACTTTATTTTGCTTTGAGATTGATTTTAAATTGGATGAATTTGATTTTAAAGTTACTAGAACTATGCTGTGTGCAAGACTGCCACTCATGAGTGAAAACATGTATTCAACTTTCCTCCTGATGTGGATAATATATCTTTCAGTATTTTATTTCTAAATTTTCAGACTTGTAATAAACCTTGGGTTTATTTTATTCCTTTGGTACTCAGGATTGAACCCAAGGGTTCTTTACCACTGAATTACCTTCCCAGTCTTTTTTATTTTGAGACAAGGTCTCACCAAGTTGCTTAAGTCTCACTAAGTTGCTGAGGCAGGCCTAGAACCTGTGATCCTCCTGCCTTAGCCTCCTAAATTGCTGGGATTACAGGTGTGCACCACCATGCCTGGTTTAGGGCTTTGGGCTTATTAGAATCAAGAACTTAAATTTTTTTTTAAATTTTTTTTAGTTGTTGATGGATCTTTATTTTATTCATTTATTATTTGTATGTGGTGCTGAGGATCGAACCCAGTGCCTCACACATACTAGGCAAGCGCTCTACCACTGAACTACAGTCCCAGCCCAAGAACTTAAATTTGTTAATGCAAATACTTTCTTAGTTACATTTATTATTATCTTGAAAAGTTAAAAACACTTAGATGCTAGTACTTCTGAATAGATTATCACATATTCCAATTGAAACACACAAGCTTTTTAGGCACAATTTTTCCTTCAGTTTAGTAGTCTTTTTCTTGAACATTTGAATTATATTTTTATGACTCTACTGAGACATTTTTTTAAAAAATATGCCTAAGAGTAAGGGAGGCATTCTTTGCCATTCATTTGTAGATTCTGTAGACATTTCAAAGGAAATGTTAGTAGAACTGATTCTAGCAATGGTGTGGAGGAGCTGCAACAGATACTTAATTCTGTAGAGTTCTTAAGAATTTAACCACAATCTCTGGCTGAACAAAGATTCTAAAGGGCAAGGGCTTTAGTGTTTTTTCCTGACATCTTTATATGGACATCTCTTCCTGTGTTTGAAGCCCTGTGGGTATAGTAAGGTGACTGGGTTCCTTTCCACTGTACCTAGTCATCAATATTAAACTGCCTAATCTTGATTTCTTCATCACCCTCAAAGGAATTTTCATCAAACAGACAAATAAAACAAAGAAAGAATGACTTGGCTTAAATTGCAATCACAATAAATTAGTCTTTTCATCAAAAGTTAGTCCCTATGATCCCAGTTTGAAAAAGTAGAACCTCTCTCCAAAGTGACTTAAAAGAAGAAGAAATACATTAAATCGTCACTAATTCAAACTGGTTTAATAGTGAAATCTGAATTACAGAGTACTTTTACAGAAAGGCAACTAAGTTTTGTTTTATTTTAAATCATGTAGGCTTACTTAAGAAAATGTTAAAAATGGTTTCAGTAAGCATGCTTTGAGCCTGCTTTAATTAGCAAACATGATCCATTTGTTACTTATTGTAGCCATTATAAGGGTATGGTGTCTTGGTCCTCAAGCATAATTTGTTGAAATAGGTTTAACATATGCCTTTCAAAAGTGTTTTGTTACTGTTGATATTTAAGGAAAAAATTTCAGGGTTAAACCAGTCAACTTGTTATAAAATCTGAATAATCAAAATCTGAGTTAAAATGGCATCACAGTCTCACCAATTATCTGTTCACTAGAAATTTGTTTTATTTTTTTTAATAGCAATCATAAAGAAAATTGTTTTCTATTTCAGGAAAATTGACCCAAGTGGTGTTTGGCCATTGGGATGTCGTCACTTGCCTCACCCGTTCTGAGTCATATATTGGGGGAAATTGCTACATTCTCTCAGGGTCACGTGACGCAACGCTTCTGCTGTGGTACTGGAATGGAAAAAGCAGTGGAATTGGAGATAACCCAGGCGGTAAGTACGACTTACATTTTAAGTAAACTTTTACATGTGATGTAGAATAACATGTTGTAGTATAAATTACCTATTACAGTGAGAGCAAAACTGAATAATCAAGTATCTTTAATTTCTTAGTTAAAATTTAAGAAATATCTAAATGGCCTGATTACTAAAACATTTTGTGGCCATTGATAATTAAAATCCATGCATGAAATCTTATTTTTCTGTTATAAATCATTCTTACAATCTAAAAATGCTAGCTCTTCATTGGAAATGGCTGTCACCAAATAAAATAAAAAGGTGTTTTATTCATGAACAATAAGATATAACATAAAAGAACAATCACATATTATCTTGTTTATTGAATTCATATTTTAAAAGAGCAAAATAAAAATTATAATTTCATGGAAATCGACCAGTCTTTATAAAATTACGCTTTCATTTACATATTAAAAGATAAAATAGGTCATAAAAGGCCAATATGGAATATTCAAATTGGCTCTTGGTTTTTCAGATGGGAAATGAAAATGTTCACCAACAGCCTTAAACATCTTTATGAAACTGTGCTGAAGGCAGTAAAACAAAAAATGTGTAACCATTTAAAATTGTAATTCACAGAAGGCAAAAAAGGAAGCAGCAACCATTAAAGCCAATCGCACACAGCTGCAGAAAAGAAATGGCTTCAGAAAGCACATTAAGACGTAGGAAAAAACAATTAAAGGGACCACCTGAAAAATGAGAATTTAATTAAAATAATTATGACAATAGTGAGGAATTCCTGCAAGAAAAGCTTTAGATTTTTACTTCATAAGGTAGAACATTTTAACTGCTCTTAAATATTACAGTTTCTTGATTTAAAGTAAGTCAGAGTGTATTTGGCTAAAGAAGGATCATGTTGTTCCTGATTACCTGAATACTGTGGTATTTACTTCTGTTACTTAGTCTCAGATTATGAAACAGTGCAAATATGTTTAAGCCCATCATATTTTGGATTGACTTTTCAGAGCTATGCTCAAATGGATATTATTTGCAGGAGAGCAAAACCTTTGTTCAAAAAATTTAGTCAAAGGGTAGTATGACTTTAAAAGGAATACATGCAAAGTATTTTTCGAAGTTGCTTCTTATTATGTACATTATAGCCTTTGGACTGGTAAGTGAACACAGATTTTATTCAGTTAACTTCTAACATGTATTTCTTACTTTAATCAAAGTAGGAATAATGCCCTACATGAATAAAATATGAAAAATCACTTACTGGTTACGATACTGTGTATAACATGGCCTTTGTGATCAGATCAAATCGTAGTACGTCTGTGGTGGTGGAGTATGTTTGTGTGCATTTTACATGTTTATACAGACATCTCCATTTTATATATGTAGTCACAGTATCAATTTTAAAGATGCGGTTTTAGGGATTCCGTTCTTCATAGTCTGTAGGCACCTACTCGACGCTCCTTTCCTATGGACACTGGTGTCCTGGTTCTCCTTCTGGTCTTGAGGTTGAGTGACTACTTTCAATTTATTTTTTCCATTTACAAGATTTACCAAATTATCTCAGGTGAACCTAGGTTTGACATAGATAATCAATCTACCATTTTATTATTTATCTTAACACATTTAAGAACTAAACATACATGCACACATCCACAAAGGGAGAAATGTGAGCCTTTTTTTTTTAATGCATTTATTTGATCATGTTTTGTATGCTGTGCATAGTCATTACTAATGTGCATTCTGAGAGGTAAAGACTTTTTAACTATACTCATATGTGATTGCTGTTGCATTTCAGAAATTTAGGTATAGTTTGTTTGGTGCTAGATTTTTGAAAAAATTTTTTTGAAATTTTTTTTAGTTGTTGATGGATCTTTATTTTTTCATTTATTATTTATATGTGGTACTGAGGATCGAACCCAGTGCTCACACACACTAGGCAAGTGTGTGCTGTACCACTGAGCTACAGCCTCAGCCCCTGGTGCCAGATTTAATATATTTTAAAATGAGAAATCTTCAGCTTTTCCAGAAGGTAGACACTATTCTATTTCTATATGGTGGCTTGATGGGGTATATATTTAAATGTATCTTTATATACTTAAGTATTTTATAAATTGCTCTAGAGAGAGTTTTTACATGCATGTTCTTTCAAAATTGAATCAAGTAGGTGTGACCTAATCTGAGGTTCATAGTAAAATCTAAAATCTAAGTTCTCAGCTTTGCTGTGGTCCTTTTCTCTTGTTTGTAAAATGAAAGCAACAACAGTAACTGGCCTAAGGTGTTATCAGAAGCACAGGATGCTCAGCAAATAAATCAACACACGAACACCATCTTGTTGGTATTAGAGTACATATTATATTTTTCATAAAGCACTTCATCTATACTCTCTCATTGTCTGTAGTATGGTCGACATCAACTCCTAGTAATGCCATAATGAAGAAGAAAAAATAAAAGAATAATAAAACAGCACATCTAATACAAATTTTAGAAAATTGTAATGTATCTTGACTAAATTAAATTACCTTTCTCAGAGTGAACCTCGTCCTTTCTGGCCTTTTATAACATCTGATGTCCCAATTTAATTTTGCTTTAGCTTTGAAGGATGAATCTGGGAGAAAGACAAATAGGCACTTTTTCATATTATGAGAATTTGCACACATTAAAATAGAAAAACAAAAAAGCTGTTCTAAGCTTTTTGAAAGAAAAATGACAAAAACAAAGACATTTTTTATAAACTGAAACATTCATACAAGCTGGTTTGGATTTTATAAGCCTCTGGCTCATTGATGGCTCCACGATGCAGCCAGAGCTTTTCAGAGGAGAGTTGTAAGTTCCGCTCATTCCTGTAGCATATCTCGTAGGTGCAGAAGAAATGACCTTCAAGAAGTGGTCAGGCTTTTATATATATATCTAATTGCAATATGGCCTGTAAATGCACATAATGCCTCAACCTTGTATTTTAGACTTTCAAAAATTAAATGGAAAAAAAAATTAAATGGAAAAAACCAAGACATTGCTTTTACTACATTTTATATGCCTCATTCAGCTATCATTTAGTTTTTTAACTTAAAAATCATCAGGACAAGTGGAAATTTAACTCACCAGGGTCATGAGCTTATGTATATCATTTTTCTTCAAAATTGATAATGGGGTTCTATGCAAAGTTTATAGCTATGTAACTATTTTAAAAAATGTTATCCAACATTAATATGTGTATTATTTGGACAAAATCAGGGTGATTCAAGCTTGATAAAGCCTATATGTGGTATAATTTGGTGTTTTTAAAAAAGATTCAGATGTTTTCTGAAACCTGCCTAGAGTACTTAGCAAAAGGCTGGCTTTCCTGTATACCAGATAGTTTTTCATTTTCGACGCTTGTCTTGTTGTGATGGTTAATCTGCTGTGGAATGCAGTTTTCTTAATGACAAGAAAACTTAAAATAAGATTCATTTAGTTGTGGACTTTCAAAATAAAATTAGCCAAGAATATTTCAATGACAAACATTTTCTATAGGGACTCACATTGCCTCTCCTTGCCCTAGGACTCAATCTCTGTGTTCTAGAATTAAATATTGTCCCAACGGAGTACTTTTCCTGAGATAGTTTTCTTTCAGAATAAAATTATCCATACTGCAAATTTCCAAATGCTAGAGAAAATATGCCCTCATGCATTCAATTGGTATTTAAATAGTTATCATTTATTGACTGTTTTATATTATATTAATAAATCACAAACTGGATTTTAAAAATTAAATGCTTATTTGGCACTTTTAGGTCTAGGAGTAATTTTTTTAAAGCCACAGTTGATTAGCTTTAGGAGTGAATGGTTGCTGACTGTGAGGGTGTTGCACAGATTTGTGTGTGTAGTATTTCAGTAAAGTAGTTTTCCATTCTTGCATTCTGGTTTTGATTTGATTGAAAGGTGGCATTTTTTTTCCTCTTTGCAATCAGACATGCTAATCTATGTCAGCTTTCTCCTTTATGGGAATGGCGTCTACTAAAAGAAAAAAAAACTATTCAAGTTTTTTTTCATAATAACAAGATTCTGTTCTTTAGGAATATTTCAGCACCATTAATTAGAAAGAAGGTTTTATTAACCATAAGGCTAGCACTAACAGACCACAGAGCTGTTTTTTAAAGTACTGTATGCCATAGCTGCCCTGCTTTTTCTCTGTCTAAAACTTCATTTTGTTATACTCTCATCAATCACTTAAGTCATTACCGTAAATCCTACTGTTGTTAATTTTACTAGTATCACCCTAATGAGACATTCCTGCAATAATTAAAAATGAATTCTAACTTTAAGGCATTCTAAATTTTTTTTTAATGAATTTGGAATGATCTTGCCATGTGACTATAAATACCACTGATACACACATAGACTACTCATCAAGTCTGTAAGAAAAGTAGCATCGTGAGATGTCTAAGTGTGAATTATTCACTGGTTGCCTCTGTGCACATGTGCATATGCATATGTATATTTTTGTACACATATTTAGGAATTATGTCTTTTATCATAAAGCCTAATATGTTTTACTGAAGCTACTGATAAATCCGTATTCTTTGTCTTGCCAAAATATAGGTGGATGCAATACAAACAGTATTCCTTTTGTAAGTAGGTGGCCTAGAGCGCCATCTGCTGGATGCATTTGGGGACTTACCATGGGAAATAGGAAAATCAATACCTGGTAACACAGGTGTACTTTGTTTTTAATTGCTTGTGGTTTGTTATTTATGGGTCACAAATGCCAAGACATGTACATTTATGTTGAAATACATTAGTTTTTTTTTAAATCCACTTTATTCTTTTAAAAAAATTTTCTTGGTAATTGTAGATGGACAGAATGCCTTTATTTTTTAGTTGATTATTTTTATGTGGTGCTAGGAATGGAACCCAGTACCTGGATTTGGAACTTTACAATAACTGTTTTAAGGAAAAAGCACAATATATGCCTAATAAAATAAGCACTGCAGTTTTTTATGAGATAAACTCATTATCTTATGAGCACATGTCTTCTGTAAGCTACATTTGGGGAAAACTGTTTAGAAGATATTTTAAATTTAGATTTCTCATGTTCACTAGATGAATATGCAAGCAATGCTTGAAGCTAGAAACTGTTTTATCCCTGGGATATGACTTTTGATCTGATTCTTTGTCAAGGGCATTAGGTCAAGCATATACCTCATCCGAAGCTTCCCTTGTGGCCCTGCTTTTGGTGTACACTGTTGTACCAAGATTACCCTGTGTTTTTCTTTCTCCTTGAAGAATTCAAGTACGGTTTTGAAGCAGTATGCCAGCAGCATTCAAGTTCAGGCGACATTAAAAGTATGTCTATGAAATTCTCCAGAAGGTCTAGGATGTTTAGTGCTCCATGATGTAATGCAGGCCTTCAAGTTCCAGCAAAACAACTCTGTATTTACTGCTTGTAACTAATAGTAGATGTGGTAAAAGGAATTATATTCATATGGCAAATGAATACAACCTTAATGTGCACCATATGCAGAGTGGTGGGGTGATGTGCCAATATATCACATTTATTTACCTTGTTTGGTTGCAGAGAAAAATGACTATACCATTCAGCCCATAGGCTATAGTCATTTAAATACAAGAACAGAAGAACTGATGATTTATGCCTTTGAATTGAAACTGAGTATCTTCATATGTAGACTTTAATAGAGCCATACCAGAGAAGGTTGTCTGATACTTCATGCTCAGATAGGAATTTTAATTTCAGACAGTTTCTGGAATTAATCTAAGAATGTACACATTCCCTTTAGCCAACTAAGTTTTACCGTATAGACTCTTGAAATGTGTGGTCTTCTTTCATTTAGTTGAGAAGCTGAAGATACCCCAAAACTATGAGTTTTGTATCCCTCCTCACTTTTAAATCTAAAAGTAGGATTCTTCTGCTTTTAGAGCATGGCATAACTGTGTGTGTGTGTATGTGGACCTGTGGCTGAATGTACAAGTGTGACATTATTATAGCACTACCAGGAGCACATTTAGGTAAGACCTCTGGACAACATACTGGATTGACTTTACTGCCTTCTGAAAAGTTCATTTCACTAGAGAAATTGTGTGTAAATGTCTCACGTTGTACTTTAAATATTCCAGAGGACATATTGAAAGAGAGCCATTTTTACATGGAATTCATATGCATGTGTCTCTGATGATTTCTTTTACAAAGTAGCAGTTATCTTATTTTTTTCTATTTATCTCAGTTTTCACATGCTCTTCCCACTATGTGGCTTACAGAAGTTTAAGAGTATTAACAAATTTGTAAGAATTCATTTCATTTTTTTTTTTTACACTACCATTACCACATTAAGTATATCATTGTGTGCCATTTGCCTGCTAATTTTTTTAAAGTAATTTTTCTTGCATTCAGGTGGGTTTGGTCAGATTTCAGATTTTAAATTTGCCATACTTTTAGACAGGCAAAAACTTCCTTAAAATTCTTTCTCCTTTTGTGGCTTAAGGCTACATGAGTTGAGCTTTTTAACTTTTATTCTTGTAGCCTGTAACTTCCCATAACTGAGAGATCACTTTATTTACTTCCATGGGGTGAATAAGGTCAACATGTTTTTAATAGCTAAAAATGTGAAATCCCTTTTATATTTTTCGGAGTACCTTATGTATTTTTAGCAAATGAAGCTTAAAAATGTTAAGACATATTACAAATAATTTTAAGTGATTTGGATATTTAGTATAAATAGATTGTAGAATTTTTATTTTCATTTATACTTATAAAAATTATACTCAAAATAACAAATCTGAAGAAGATTTCATCTGAATTATCTATCTGTATCTTTTTTGGAGGTAGAATTTTACAATATTTTTGTTACTAGACACCCACATGCAGCTCTAGGAACTGTAGATGAGTTAGAACCAAAGACCAAACCCTGCTATGGGGAATCAAAAACTGAAAAATGTCAAGAAAGTAAGAAGAAAGAAGTACATTAGGTGGAGTATGATATGTCCATATAATGAAGTCCTATATAGCCATTAACAAAGATATTGTACATTTGTAATACTGACTGCTCTCTGTATTGCTAAATATAAAAGATCATCCACCTACATATATAAGATGATGTTCTACATGTGTATACAATTCTGTGTATATTTTAGCACATAAAAATCTGGAATGGTAGATAATTGTTACTGTTCATTTATGAGTACTGGAATTTGGAAGCAATTTTTAATTTTTCTTCATAATTTACTAAATTATATGATTATTTTATAATGAGCATGTCTTACTTTGGTAACAAGAGACCACAGAGATATTTTAACTTGGGGAAATGCACCCGATTGTGTAACACACCTTCACTCCCTCCTCCCAGCCTCTAGGCTACTTGGCATTAGTAGCCATGTCAGAATTTATATGAATTGTCAGAGAAGATTAGAAAGTCTAAGATAAGGAGGAATGGGAGAAATCAAAGTATAATTTCTAGAAATTTAGGTATATTCTCCTGACAAAAAATAAAAATAATGGGAATCATCCCTAATTGGCATTTTGCAGCACAGGGTCAGAAGTTACATTTTTACTGAAAAGGTTTGTATTATAATGCCATGAAACAAAGCATTATTCTGCTGCTGCTGCTGCTGCTCTGAGATGGCACTTAATGGCACTCACAACATGCCAGACACCATCCTGAGCACTTTCCCTGTTAATGTAGTCCTCGTGGCAGCCCCATGTGGTAACTACAGTTACTATCCCTTGTCTTATAGACAGGGACAGAGAAATCATAAATACTGTGTTCCTTTCCACTCTGGCCCACAGAGCACCTAGATCTTCTTATTAGAACCATGGGCACCTGCCCAAGGGAGTCACCTGCAGGTGCCAAAGTCTGGATTCAAGCTAAGGCACGCTAGGCCAGAGGGATAGTCCCCACCCTTTTATTGTTTTTTCTCTTTGTTTTTGGTGCTGGGTATGGAACCCAGGGCCTTGGGCATGATAAGCATGGGCTCTCACACTGAGCAGAGCCCCAGAGGCCCTTTTTTAATCACTAAACTATACTGCAGCTTTTACTGGATTTAATTGGATTATCAGCAGTGGAGAACTTGATGCAGTCCTATCACTAAAGCACTCAATAATTTCAAAAGACATAAAAAGATAGTTTTGATGTACTGAGTTCTTATAATAGTATATGTCATGATAGAATTTGGGTGTTTTTTGTTTTTTGTTTTTGGTACTAGGGGTTGAACCCAAGGCCTTGCTCATGCTAAGCATTCATTCTATCACTGAGCTATACACCCAGCCCCTAGGATTTTGTATTTTAAAAAATATTATTACACATACAATTATAGGCATGTGCTCATACAAACTCACTGGTTTTTTGTTGTGGTTTTTTTTTTTTTCCTCTCCAGTACTGGGGATTAAACCCAGGGCACTGTTCCATGGACCAATATCCCCAAGTTGTATCTCTATTTTTTATTTTGGGGATGTGTTGCAAAGTGGCCCAGGCTGTTCTCAAACTTGTAATCATCCTGCCTCAGCCTCCTGAGTAACTGGGATTACAGGTGCACCTGGTACAAACTTGTTTTGTAATGTACTTTTAGAGGGTGATTCTATTGTCATAAACTTTTGTATGTATCATAGACGGTGGAGGAGAAATGTTATGAACCAAAAGCTTACAGGTGAGTTTTATACCAACATGCACTTGTCTTACATTAATAATTCTAACATTATTTAAAAAGAAGCCTACTAAAATTTTCTAATGGCTGTCACACCCTAACTGCAGCTGTGGCATATTGTCTGTAGTCTGCAAGTTTAATCACATCAACGTATTTTCACCAAGAAGACCATGATGAATGGAGAAGAGGAGAAGGAAGAGGAGGGGAGAGGGTTGGTAGAGATGGAATGAATAGAACAATTTCAAATAGTTTCTGTTTACATAATTAAAATGTAGTATAACTGCCATTGAAAAGCCAGGATGTTAATGGAAAGGTTTAAGAAACATTTAACAGCTAGCCCCATTTCCCATGCAGCAAAGCCATTTCCTTTCTTGATTTACCATTATGGTGAGCCACATGAGAAAGCTTAGCGTTCAGTGTTCACATGAGCATTTCGTAGTAATAAACTTTAATTACAATGGAACAAAAGGCACATGCAAAAGAGAAGTATCCATCTTGAGGAAGTGACCAGCACATATGTTGATTATTTTGTTGTTGTTGTTTTTATCTATAAACACTTAAAAGAACTTCATGATTAGTGTTTAATTAACGTACTTGACTTCAAAAATGAGTTCTCTGTTGAACTTTTTTTTTAGCAGAACCAGGTTTCATATTTTGATTTACCTTTCTAAAAGGTCAGACAATACTAGATTTTACTAATGAAGACAATTATTTCTGTTGTTTTTATTTAAGGATTTTATTAAGTAATGTTAAATACTGATTTTGTACAAAAAAGTTATAAAAAGTAGTTTGACATCAGCATGGTGTTTTTGACCTTTACAGTTGGGGATTTATAATTATAATTTGTAGGTCTATAGTAAGATCAACAAAACCTGATCCAATGACCATTTGATTTTTTTTTTTTTTTTTTATTGCTGAGGATGGAACCCAGGCCCTCAGACATGCCAGGCAGGTGCTTTACTATTGAATGACTCCCCCAGCCACCAATGAACATTTAACATTGTCATTTTCAAATAAAAGACCATATTTTATTCTTATTCCTTCCCTTATTTCCATAGTACATCACATGATACATAATCAATATATTATTAAGTAAATGAAGGAGTAAATGAGTAGACAAATAAGATATATTATCTCATGACCTATAAATCATCTAAACTAAGAACTAATTGGAAGAAATATTCCATTTTTATAAAACCTAGAAGAAACAGTGAATGAATTCAAGGGAATAACTCTGCTAGTAACACTTTTAAATCACTAATGAGAACTTTACAGTGCATTTCAAAGTGATTTAATTTTCATAAGACTGAGGAGATGATGCCAAAAATAACAAGGACTTTATCCGATATTTTTTTAAGTAATTAAAAGTTTATCAGGAATATATGTCCAGTCTGTTTTTACCTGGATTCTGAATTCCCATTTTGCTTTAATGGAGATAAGCCTTAAGAAATATTTTTCCCATTGGATATTTATGAGCAGGATACTAGAGAAATTACTGCTTTCCCTTCTCTTCTTTCAGGTATAAAATTTTAAGTGGTTCAGAGTCTGTGAGGTAGGGAAACATGCTTAATGTTACAACAGCACCAAAGAAAAACACTTAATAAACGATGTGCTACTGTGTCCCATAGTGTTAAAATAGTTCAGCTAATATTTTAAAACATAGGTCTAGGATAAATGTTAAAAGAGCTCTTGTGCTGTTTATAGCAAGTTGGGTTGTTAAATAGCATTGAGAAATGAATACTGATATTCAGTATTCTATACTGAGAAAAGCACATCTGTAAAAACTGATGTGTCCTGTATGTTTGGCAGCATTTGGACTGTTTAATCTCATTTGACTTGTTCATCTTTCTGTAAGGCCATCCATAAAGATGCACTGAGTATCCTTTTCAGCCTTTGGTTAGGATTTGCATCAGTAGTCATAAACCTGCTCTGGGGACAAAGACCCTCTTTCCTTTGAAGTAATTGCTCAGCTTTTCAAAGCAATCCTAAAGGTCTATCCTCTTTCTCTTTTTATTTTTCTCTAAGAAGAGTTTGAATTGTAGCTTCTTAAACTAGCAGCAAGATAGATTTTTCTCTCAGCAAATTGAAAGCCATGGCGATTTTTCAAGCAGTAAGACTTTAAAAGGTTCTTAAGGGAATCTGTTCTGCTTTATGATCTGGCTTTTTCTAAATCATACTATCTCAGAAAGCAAAGGTAAAGACTGTTTATATCTATTAACTACTGCAAGTTTTTATTAAAAGAATTAACCTGATATTTGTCAGAAGATATTTCCCCCTGCTCTTTATTTGCTTTAGAGACTTCAGGGAGAGATCGAGGAGAACTTTGGAGTTTTTGAAAGTAATACATGGCTGGAATCATCTTATTTGAGCCAATGGTTTCTGCCAGGTATTTAGTATACACACTGACCAGTAGTCCCCAGGGGCAGAGTGAGAATGAGCCCCCTGGTTCCGAGATGTGCTGTCTAGGCTTTCCACAGAAGCGTAGAGGGGCCCTGCCCTTCCTTTCTATGGGATATCGCCACATGGGCTCTTCTGTGATCCAAGATGACGTACTACAGTGTAGCCACAAAGGAACAGAAAGGTAGATTCTGCGAGCCACAGAGAAAGCCTGTGTTCTGCCTCCAATTATCCCTCTCTCGCCTTAGTAATTTCATTCCAAGTGGTTCCCAAAATGTCCATTGAATTTAAAGAAATTATAGCTGTTTGGTTTTAATTCCATTTCATAGAATTTATATCTTCTGTAGTGAAATTTTAAAATTTAAAGCTCTTACTTTATTGGGAGGTATAAAAATCCAATAGGAATTATTTTTTTTAACATACTTGGTATAACTTTTGAACATGTTAGGGAGAACTGTAAAGAATGCTCCATCTGAAGAGCAGATAAGGAAGAGAGCACAAAGTCCAGCCATAAGCAAGACCAGAAACGCCTTTTCTTAAAGGAAACGCTCCCTGCTTATATTGTAGAATGTAGGTTTCTAGTAGCCATGAGGGTACATTTCCTATAAATGAGGGAAGTTGAGGGGCATAGTGATTTTACAAGAACTCCAGTGAGTGTTTATAAAACCGGTTACCTGAGAAAAACCTAATGATTATAAGCCTACCCTTATGCTTTTAATTTGTTGTTTCTATCTCTTCTTCCCCTGTATTTCCTGAACTGTAATTTGCTTCCTGGACTAGGAAACATTTTTCCAAACATTAAAGCCCAGGTCCTAGCATTGAACAGTTCCTTATTTAGAAATCAGGCCCTAGGAAAAGAAGAGTCTTTTTTTCAGTTTTGAAATTATTCTGTGTATTTGTGTATTCTGATTTGTGCAGTGAAAAATGATTTGGTATGTCTGGATTCTTGGAAACTAGCATTTTGTAAGTAAAGACTACTTATAAAAATCTTAATTATGAGTTTACATAAAAGAATGCTTACATCTTAACCCACTTTCTGGGACTAATCACAAGGCTTCCTAAACTGACTTTACAGTCCCAGAAAACTCTCAGCATTTCAGCTCTTTCACAGTAAAGAAAGAAATGCAGTTGACAGCAATGTTTTCCTTCCACTGTTCTTAAATCTAGAAAACAAAAAACATTGACGTGCTTACAAGATGCCGTCCCGGGTTCCCATGATCCATCTGTCCTCTGTTTACTTTGGCTTAAGTGCAGATTGCCTTCATTTGCCATCAGTTTCCCTTCACACCTTCAGTTTCAATGGAGGAATTCCAAGACAATTCAAGTTAAAACAAAATCTCACCCCCACACCATAATATGGAAACTTAGGAAAACAAAGGATCAATCACACCGACAATGTATTCCTTAGATCATAAAGATTTTAACTGTTGGTGAAAGTTGCCAATAGATATAATTGGGCAGTAATTTCAAAAATAACATTAATGCTGTTCTATGGAATTTAGAACTTCATGGGAAAGGGGGAACCCAGGAATTAGGGCTAAAGCATTAACTTTTAAAAACATAGCATATTTATTTTTCAAATTTCATGGCAAAGAGTATTGTTAACAGAAAGTTATGTAGTTCAGATTAATTTGCATAATTTGCTTCTTTCCTTTAAAAATATTCCAAATTTGTGGACTTTTTAAGAAAAAATAATTGTTCTATGACAAATTCTTTCTAGCTTGGGAAATATCAAGTAAACTTTCTAATGAAGGTGGGTGTGCCTCTTCAGGGAAGTTTTAGAACCTGGAATGAAATGAAAGCAACCTCCTGTTCCTCTTCCCGGTCTCTAATCTGTCAGCTGAGGTCCCTTTTTACCACTAAGCATGAAGGCCAGCTCCAGCAGTGGTCTCCCCGAGTGGTCTCTCCCAGGGTGGTACCGAGTTTAATACGACTTAAAGAAGCACCTGTAGTCAGTCACAAAAGCTGTGAAAGATACTGGGGGGGGGGGGCACAGCCGTGTGTTATATGCTCTAGTGCACACATTGTAACTCAGATGAAGTCACCACTGGCTCCAGGAACTAGGCTCCTTTCTTCATAGTGGAGGTCACTCACCTTTTTTGGGTCATGGATCTCTGTGCCTTTAGTGAAACCTGTTTTCCTTCCCCACCACCCAGAAAAACAAGCATGTGCACATATTTTGCCTGAAATCTCAGAGAACCCATGGGGGCACTGATAAGGACCTCTGCTTCAAGCTAGATTAGTGTTTTTTGACAGCAGCGTTGACCTTCCTAAGTGAGTAGGTTCCTAGTGGGTTTTCTCTGACCTCCTAGGACTCTCCCCAGAGTAGGTGACTACTGTAAGAATAACCAAGTATCTGGGGTTAGGATGACAAGGTTTTCTTTTCTAGAGTTCCACAGCTGTGGCAGGGACCTACTGTGTGGGCACATTGCCCCTTTGGGATTATTCTAACACCAAGGCTGATCAAGGAGTCCATCAATGCTAACAGGATCTCCTGCTCTGTAGTTTTGTTTGTAAAGACTCTTTGTGTCTTTGTCCTTAGAGACTAAAAGTAGGGAACTCGTTTAGTCTTAAAATAGTCTTCCTCAGGCTGAAAATGGAGTCCCGTTTGCCCTTTTGGCTGAGCAGGACTGGAGCGGCAGGCAGAGCCCTTCCTTGAGCTGCTCTCTGCCGTGGCCATCGTGCTGTGCGTCCTTCAGGCACCACGAGTTTGCTCTTGAGTTGTGGACAGAGGTGTTCTTTCTGCCTATGAAAATGCCTTGGAACAGCTCTCATTATCTGGATACTTATTCTCTGTACCCCTTCTTCACCCTTCTTTCCCTAATTTTCAGTCATTTTGAGAATGATATGGGGGTTTAGCTCCCCACCCCCATTCTTTGAATGAATCGTAGAGAAATACACTTTGTGAGATTGATTTATCAAGAAAATACCCAAGTTTATAACAATAACAGGTATTTAGAGAGCGACCACTTTGAGATATCTCAATCCATCTTATTTTTTTGGGCTTCAGTGACCCACAGAGGAAGAAGAGGAGACCTTTCTTTGAAATGTACTCTAAGTCAAAGTCCCTACTTTTTGAATTATCCACCCATGAACCTTGCTAATTGAGGGACTCATGTCTATATTTGGTCTGCATTTGGAAGGCATCTGAGGCTTTTTTTTTTTATCTACTGGGAATTGAACCCAGGGGCACTTTACCACCAAGCCATAGCCCCACATCCCTGGTCTTTTCTCTTTTTTCTTATTTTGACACGGTCTTGCTAAATGGCCAAGGCTGGCCTCCAGCTTGTAATCTTCCTGCCTCAGCCTCTGGAGACACTGGGGTCACAGGCCTGCATACTACATGGGCCTGTCTGAGACATTTTAGAATTCAGACTTTGTCATCTTCAACCTTGAGCTTGTTGGTTGATGGTCACCTAAAGATTCCTCAAAAAACAACATGTGGGCCTTGAACTGTAACATATAGTTCAGAACTAGTCAGTTGTAAAATAGGATTTTTGGACAAATTATCAAACTATAAAAGTTTAGGCATGAAGGGAATTAGAAACAAGTTATTTAATCTGCATGAACTTGAATTGATTTGTCCTTTTTATCTGTTTGTTTCTGAAGGTGAGACCACCACCCCTCGGGCCATTCTGACCGGCCATGACTGTGAGATCACCTGTGCTGCCGTCTGTGCTGAACTGGGCCTGGTGTTGAGTGGCTCTCAAGGTAAAGCTGGGTACCTGCATAATGTCTGCATTCCTTGGTGTCTTTTGATAACACTTTGCAAAGACAAACCCTGTTCTCTAAAGCTGTGGTCCGCTACAGTAGCCATTAGCCACATAAAGCTATTTAAATTGAGAAAAAATTAAGTGCAACTAAACTCTGTTCCTTGGTGGCAGCAGCCTCATTTTGGAGCTCAGTATTCACCATGGTTGGTGACTGCTGAATGGGTCAGCACAGACCCAGCCATTCCTGTCACTGTAGGACGTTACATTTCACAGCACTGCTCTACAGAGTTTAAGGTGTTCAACAAGCAACCTCCCATTAATTCTTTCACTTCCATGAGGCAGAAACAGGGAAGGTCTCTGTGTATCTGTTTATTCTAACCTCTCACTGGCCGGGTTCCTTTTCACACCTGAATGGAAACTCCTGACTCTTCCCTTTCAGCAGGGGGCTAGGCAGGGCCCAGAGTGGCACCGAGAACAGAGCGGAGTCGCTGGTCTGTCTGGAGGTTTGGCTGGCAGCCTTGTCATCTGTTTAGGCCAGAGATACTGAGCTTCCCAAGAGCACACGCAACAAATCAGGCTCTAACCAGGGGCAGGGCTGCTTCCACTTAATAGCCGGTCCATCTCTGTCTCTGCTCTGAGCTGAGGTCTGAGAGCACAAAAAAGTACTCTCACCCCAGGTCTTCTGGGCTTACCTGGTGGGCAGCATCAAGTACTTGAGCCACCTTATCTGTGGCCTGAACTATACTTAGTCTAACCAACAAGTTCATATTAAATATTCGAAGGGTTGTGTTCAAAAAAATTTAGTCTGTCAAAGCAGTGAAATGATAATACTGATGGCAGGAATTGTGTGACTACTGGATTTCCTCCTCCTCTTCTGGTACCAAATAATTTCACACATCCTCAGTTAACCTTGAGAATTGAAATATTTTATTCCTTTGTGTAAAACTCGAGGGCGATGTGAGCACTCCTCCGGCCTTCTCCATGTCCGCCTTCTGTGTGCCCTGTGGCATTGCCATACTTCTAAGTTTGGACCAGCTCCCCCCACTGTTTGTGCTTTCAATGTCATAAACTATCCTGTAGGGTTCCTTTAATGGGATGTTTTAGTGGGGTCACTTCTGGGACATCATCAGTTTTGTTACAAGCACTTCCCTAATTTATGTCCATAAACCCCCTTCCCTCATTTCTTAGCTGCATATCTATAATGTCGCCTCCACGTCCGCAGGCTGCCCTTCAATCTCTGACTCCATTTGTACTCAATTCGGATCCCACTCTCAGCTTATTCTTTTTATTTCTCTATTGAAGGTTCGTCTTTGTTGGCCAGTGCCCTTTTGTGTTGTCCATGTTTATAAAATGTCTTACAAGTTTACTTCTGGGAGTCAGGGAGGTGGCACAACTACTGTGTTTGCTGTCTGAGCATGAACTGCGTCCTGGATATGCAGGGACCAGTCACCTCTGTACTTTGAAAGTGATGTGATTGGTCAGCAGTCATGACACACAAGTGTTGTTTACATAGTGGTTTGTGGCCTGAAGAGCCAGCCTCAGAGTGTGCACTTTATGTGCACTGAAAGCTGACCTGTGTTTTGGGGGGTAGGGGTAGTGTTGTTCAGGGAATAATAACTGAAATTCATACATGCTGGAATTGGGAAGACTGCCTGTCTGTATTTATGTTGAAGACCACAAAATCTTTTTTAACATTTTTAATTGGTGCATTATAACTGTGCATACTGATGGAATCTGTTGTTACATATTCATACATGACCATAATATAACAATATAACAGTATAATTTGGCCATTATGAGTCCCTAGTACTTCTCCCCTCTTTCCCCACCTCACACTCCTTGGTCCTTTCCTCTACTGGTCTCCCTTTGATTTTTAGGAGATACCCCCTACCCTTTGTTTTCCTTTTTCCTCTAGCTTCACATGTAAGAGAAAACACAGGACCCCTGACCTTTTGAGTTTGACTTATTTTCCTTTATACCACATTGCCTTATCCATTCATCCATTGATAGACACCCAGGTTGGTTCCGTAGTTTGGCTGTCGTGAATTGTGCTGCTGTAAACATGAGTATGCATGTATCACTGTAGTAAGAAGGCTTTAATTCTTCAAAGTAAGTACCAAGGAGTGGTATAGCTGGTCATATAGAGGCACCATACCTCCACACTGATTTGTATTAATTTACAGTTCCACCTGCAGTGTAAAAGTGTTCCTTTTTTTCCACATCCTCTCCAGCATTTATTATTATTTGTGTTCTTGATGACTGCCATTCTAGCTGGTATGAGAGGAAATCTCAGTGTAGTTTGATTTGCAGTTCTCTAATTGCTAATTATGTTAACATTTTTCATGTAGTTGTTGGCCATTTGTATTTCTTCTTTTGAGAAGTGTCTGTTTAATTCATTTGCCCATTTATTAATTGGATTATTTTATTTTGGGGTGTAAAAGTTGAGTTCTTTTGAGTTGTTCTTTTGAGTTCGCCATCCCATTTATTAACTCTTGGCATTATTTCCTGAGCTTTAGGGGGCCCTATTGAGAAAGTCATTGCCTGAGAGCACAAAAACTTTATAAACTCCCTGAATGGCCTAGAAAAGCCTGAGAGCCATATTTCCAAAAGGCATGCTTTCAGGAGCCATGTGGGGAGCAGGCAATAATTCTATGACGAGGGCTGGGGTTGTGGCTCAGTGGCAAAGTGCTTGCCTGGCATGCATGAGGCACTGGGTTTGATTCCCAGCACCACATAAAAATAAATAAATAAACAAAATTAAAGTATTTTTAAAAAATGACAACATATTTAAAAAAATAATTCCATTACTATGTGTAGTTTACCTAGGAGATTGGAGGGGACATACCCTAGCTGCCCCTCTTGTCTGACTCAGGTGTCTCACAGAACTTCATCATCAAAGAATTTCTTTTGTCTGATCTTTCACTCTGTATGTCACAGGTTTTCAGCAGAAACAGAAAAGCTGTGATAGGTGTGGGCTGCTCAGCCTCTCCCTATCCTCCTCAGGCATCTCAGTCTGGTGGTCACCCTGGGAGGTTGGCAGTGGTGGATGCTGCTGTTTGCTTTAGGGACATCAAGGAAGTGTATTCAGTTGTCAAGAAGTGGCAGGAGGTGGCCTATGTGAATCTGGGGGATGGGAGATCACCAGGGGCTCCTTTTCAGTGTAGTGGACAGTGAGAGGGAAGGTGGCTTAGGTTTGCCTTCAGCAGCTGCCCTCCTGGGCTCTCCCTATACAGGCCACAGTGTGGAACTATCGGGGCCCCCGAAAGGTTCAGGGAGAGGTCAGTGTGCCTGACAGCAGCCCGTGTCCACTGCTTCTCAGGCCTCCTTGAATCTATTCTATGATTTAACAGTTGCCCCGTTCCTTTCTGAATACCTCCAGTTAATTTCACCTCTTGACATAATGAATTTCATAAAATAACTTCCTATCTCTTGAGGGAAAACAAGTTTGAATGTATGTGGCTTGGCTTTTCTCCTCTCCCAGCGGAAGGCAAACATGAAGGGGAGAGTTAGCAAAATAACTTACATGTAAGATGATACGTAGTTTTTTTTTTAAAGGCTTTCTATAACCATCGGGTAACACTGTTTTCCTGGTTGACCTGTGCTCAAGATTCAGATCACATTTGTCTTTTCACAGAGCTGAGGCTGGAACCCAGGGGCATCTGCAAGGCAAGCGCCCTACCCCTGAGCTACGCCCCAGCCTTTCTGACTTGATTATGTAATTTTGCTTTTTGTGTCTCCTCTTTCTCAGAAGGACCGTGTCTCATACATTCCATGAATGGAGACTTGTTAAGGACCTTAGAGGGTCCAGAAAACTGCCTGAAACCAAAACTCATCCAGGCTTCACGAGAGGGTCACTGTGTCATCTTCTATGAAAACGGCTGCTTCTGCACCTTCAGCGTGAATGGGAAACTCCAGGCCACTGTAGAAACAGATGATCACATAAGGGTGAGTGCTCTGCAGCTTTTCTGCATTCCTGATCTTTACCTCAGTGTGGCAAGTGAGGGAGGGGATGAGGTTGGCTGAAGAAGTCTTTGAGTTGTCTTGGCCTCTTTTCTATACCAGTGGGACACGGTGAGGTAGTACTTGGACGAGGTGCAGAGCACAGCAGGCACCAGCTGTGGGGCTGTGCCGTGGAGGGAAGCTGAGGAGGCCCTCAACAGCAGGGGTTTTCTCAAGGGCCTGCGAAGCCATCCTGGCGGTTTCTGATGGCACTACAGTGCTTTTATCAAAGGAAGTTTCCTATTTTCCAAGTATAAAAGGTAAATAGACCAGATTACCCTGACACTGCCTATGGTTAGCACTGGTGTCAGGCTCAGCTCCTGGACAGCGAGAGCATGGCGTGTCAAGGTGAGGGGGCTGGGCTTCACATCATGAAGTGAGACAGGCAAGCCTTTCCCCTGTTGGCACACAGGAACTGCAAGCACTAGTGGCTGTTCTTTTGCGAGCTACTTTTCAAGGTCCTTCCGTTGTCACCAAAGCTCTTTGGGGCAGGGAGAGGGAAAGTGAAGCTCTGGGCGTCCTATCATCTGGGTGGAGGTGCATGTGACTGCACAAAGAGGACCCAGGACATGTGGCGGGCAAGAGCAGGGCCACGGGTGCCTCTGCCCTCTGAGCGTGGGCTTGGGCTGGCTCTGCACATTTTCCTCAGTGCACGGCCCGACCCTGAGCAGCTGAGATGACATGTCCTCCCAGTTTCCCACATCTAGTGTGCTCACCCCTTTCTCCCAGGTAAACCCTAGAGTCAGGAAGTATTTGAGAACAAAATCCTTGGAAATGAGCCCTGGCTGCTGTGTCCTGGGATCGATTCTTAACTCAGCAGAGCTTCCTTGCAGCTCTCCTTGCTGGCTGTGGAGTTTTCTGGCCCCCCCCCCACCCCCGGAAGCGGCACACAGCTCCCCGCCTTCTGTTTTATTTTTCCCTTCTTTCCCATAATACTTCATTTAAACCAAGTACACATCAGAGGATTTTCCTTCCCTCTTTTCTTTACAATAATAATGTTGATAATCTGTCACTTTGAGTTGTGATTACTTTGTCAGCTACACTAATAAATCTGTAAAATAATTGAAATCCCCGGCTGGCTCACAGTCCCGTGGCACTGCAGTGAGACCAGTGGCTCCTGGAAGTTCTCGAGGCAGCAGCAGGGAGGCCGCAGACTGTTGGCACTCACCCTGCCTGTGCCCTGCGGCCCTCCATTTCTCCCTCTGTAATGTTTCCCACTGGGTTTTAGGCTTTAATAGTCCACGCCTTTGCCCCAGCACTCCTGCACTTTATCACACTCACTCGCAAGTGGCAACTGTGTGATTATGGTGAGCTCACCTCACGCAGCTGGCCAGCTGGGGAGGGAGGAAGGAAACCACAGGCCAGAGCAGAGACATCACAGAGCAAGGATCTCCAGCTCCACCCTGCAGGCTGAGCCTATGTAAGGGATGGAGAGCAGAAAGCAAATCAGTCATCAGCCTGACCAGAAATTGAGTTTCTTTGAAATACCAAGAACCCTGCAGGCAGCCAGCCAACCTGGGGAACCTCTGTGCTGATCAAGGCTTCACACCTGTTTTTATTTTAGATGGCAGATTGTTCAATGGCATTTTGGTAAATAGCATTATTATAGTACAGCAACTAGACAATATGTAGATGTCTTCATGAGTCACTGGGATTTAAGCAGGCAAGCCTGTCTAGGACAGCACAGCTATCCCATCACAACCAACCACCACCCTCTCACCCCTAGGAGCTCAGTGATGTTTTTTCCCCCTGGGGCTGATTTAGTCAGTCCCTATTGACTGCAGTAGCCTGCTGTTACCTCCTTAAAAACTAGTGCAGAGCCAGGCATGGTGGCGCACGCCTGTAATCCCAGCACTTAGGGAGGCTGAGACAGGAGAATCGTGAGTTCAAAGCCAGCCTCAGCAACGGCAAGGCGCTAAACAACTCAGTGAGACCCTGTCTCTACATAAAACACAAAATAGGGCTGGGGATGTGGCTCAGTGGTCGAGTGCCCCTGAGTTCAATCCTCATTACCCAAGCAAACAAACAAAAACAACAACAACAAAATAGTGCAGGGTTGGGGTTGGGGCTCAGTAGTAGAGTGCTTGCCTAGCAATGTGAGGCATTGGGTTCGATTCTCAGCATTGCATATAAATAAATGATTAAAATGAAGGTTCATCAACAACTAAAAATATTTTTAAAAAAACCAAAAAAAAACAGTGCAGCCAGTGTCATCCAGAGGACCCAGAGGATGAGATTAACAGGTCTCTGGGGCCCTCACCGTCTCTGGTCACAACCTACTGGATCCTGAGCTGGGTTGGAATCAAGAACCACATGAAGGATGATAGGTGGAGGATAGTGCAGCTCAGTAGCTGCTGTGGCTGCCCTCACAGGACAGGCCCTTTGAGGGAGGCGGCAGGACGTGCTTCCACCTGGTCCTTTGACATGTTTTGCATGTATTCCTTAACATTCCTGTTTATTTCTTTTCAGACAGAAGTAAGATTAGAGATTCTTAACTAGAACAAAGAATTAAAGATTAATAGTTTTAATATAGCACTTATCCAGTAAAAATCCACAAGCATAAAATTCAAGTGAACCACAACCATAAGGTCAACACACTTTTATCAGCTGAGTTTTTCAAGTGTGGTAAATAACTATTTGTCCTGGTCTTTGTTACAGTTCCCAGGTATCCCTAGAGATTGCCATTTGTGAAATGAGTGGAGGAAGTGGGATTTTTTCTCATATTGAAAAATCTTTTTACATTTCATTAATAAGCCTTTGGGGTTTTGTGTATGTGTGTGTTTTTTGTTTTTTGTTTTGTTTTTGTTTTTGGTACCAGGGGTGCTTTACCACTAAGCTACTCCCTCAACCATTTTTATTTTTTGAGACAGGGTCTCACTAAGTTGCTGAAGCTGGCCTTGAAGTTGTGATCCTCCTGCCTCAGCCTCCCAAGTTGCTGGGATTACAGGCATGTACCACAGCACCTGGCTGAGAGTACATCTTCTATGTAACTGTCTCCCACACGTGGTTTTTTATTTCTTAGATGTATTTTTGTGTATTTAATAAGCTATATTTAAGAGACTATTAAAAATTGGCATGTATGCAAATGTGAATTGAATGGGTATTAAACAACCCTTTCCTACAATTTTTGATTTCTCACATGGTAGATTAAAGACTTAGGGCAGTTATTCTAAAATTCTGAGTATGGAACAGTCTAAGTATAGTTTTCTGAAGTTAGATTTTGTTTTTACCTGGCTGCCTGCTTAACCTGTTCCCGCATTCACTTTGCCCAGGTGGACAGATGATTACAGGTATTAGCAGAGACTGAGAGAATCCAGAGGCCTCCCCACTACAGGAAGATTTGTAGGAATGGAATGCCCGGTGGGAAGGTGGCTCCAAGGAGAGGCAGGGGTAATAGTCCTGGCAGCTGAAGCAGAGAGGAGCCTTCTCTCTCAGGAGCAGAGATACCCCTTTCTGTAAAGGGACAGATAGTACATATTTTAGGCTTTGAGGACCCCATAATTTCTGTTGCAGCTACCTGTGTAAGTAGCCATAGACAGATGACATGGCAGGGTTCTGTAAAACCTTATTTATGGCTATTCAAATGTGTAATTCATATAATATTCATGTATCATGAGAAATTCTTTTTTCAACCATTAAAAAATGTAGAAACAGTCATAGAAAAACAGGAAGCAGGCAGGTGTTTGCATTCCACCCCAAAGCTTTCATCTGTAGATGCCCTTTTCACAGGATCAAAGAGCAGACTCTGCCTGCGCGCTGTGCCGAAAATATTTGCCACTTCATCAAAACAAAACTGTAAAGAATGAAAACAAACCTCCAGCATTGCCTAACCTTGTCTACTTGCTTTTTAAAAAATGGTAGGTCTTCTACAACTCAGTTTCCTAAGAATCCCTGAGGATCAGTCTCTCCCTGCTCCCCCACCCCGCAGGGCAGTAGCTGGCAGTGAGCGCTGACCTCACGCACACTGGGCCCCTTTTCCTACAACCTCATCTCTACTGAGTGTTGCTGTCTCTCACAGGCCATCCAGCTGAGCCGGGACGGGCAGTACCTGCTCACAGGAGGAGACAATGGAGTGGTCATGGTCTGGCAGGTGTCTGACCTCAAGCAACTCTTTGCCTATCCAGGCTGCGATGCTGGAATCCGGGCCATGGCACTGTCTCATGACCAGAGGTAACAATGGAAACATAGTCTACTGACATTAATGTTAAAAACTCAGAGGGAATTTCTTTAAATGAGCTGATGGATTAGGTGAGTTGCAGGGTCACCTGTGCAATCAAAAAAGCCAGGGCCAATATCATTTCCAAGGACTTTTTTTTTTGCAGTAGTAGGGAACGAACCTAGGGCCTTGCACTTGACAGGCAAGCACTCCTACCACTGATACACATCCCCAGGTCTCTTTAGTGAGGCAAGATCTTCCTGTCTCATTGTCCCCAGTAACAAGGATCTTAAACATTTTTAAGTGTTTATTTTTTGATGGCATTACCACTCATGGACAGAACGAGCTTTAAAGAAATAAGATTTAAGTAGCAAAGGCTCCAGTTACGTTGCTAGAAAGCCTTTTATGTTTCCTTTTTTAAATATATTTTTTAGTTGTAGATGAACACAATGTCTTTATTTTATTTATTTTTATGTGGTGCTGAGGATCAAACCCAGTACCTCACATGTGCGAGGCAAGTGTTCTACCACTGAGCCACAACCCCAGGCCCCTTTCATGTTTCTTTAAAGCACCTTTTTTTGTAAGCTAAATTTTAAGAGTTGTAAACCTGTATAACATAAAATGTTTTGTCTCTACCTTGGGGATTCCACTGAGAGACTTAATTTATGTGCTGAAATCTCCCAATTAAATTGGAAGGATAATTTATTTTTATTTTATTTTTTGGGAGGGTACTGGGGATTAAACCCAGGAGTGCACCAATGAGCCACATCCCAGCCCTTTTTATATATTTTTATTTAGAGACAGGGTCTCACTGACTTGTTTGGGGCCTCACTAAATTGCTGAGGCTGGCTTTGAATTTGTAGTCCTCCTGCCTCAGCCTCCCAAGTTGCTGGGATTACAGGTGTGCACCACCGCACCCTGCAGGAGGATAATTTTTAACTGCTATCTTATGTCCTCTTATTATACAGGTGTTTCCTGATCTTTAAATTTGTGGCAATGTACACTTTTTTTTTAGTGTACAGTTTTGTGGCATTAAGTGCATTCACAATGCTGTGTGGCCAGCACTGTCATTTATAGAACTTTGTCATCGGCCCAGTTAAACAGTGACTGTGCCTCCCTGCGTCTCGCCCGCACTCTGCTTTCATCTCTAGGAGTCTGCCTCTCCGGGCATGTCCTGACAGCGTGACCACACATCACTCCTGTTGTGTCTGGCTCATCTCACTTAGCATGTTTTCAAGGTTTCGTGGTATGGGGTGTGTCAAGATCTCACTCCTTTCTAAGGCTGATGTTCTGCTGGATGGATACACGATGTTGTTTATACGTTCCACGGACAGTTGGGTCATTCCCACCTTTTGTCTATTGTGAATAATCTGCGGTCCACATTAGCATACAGACACCTGCAAGTTCTTTCCACGGTTCTTTTGTGTAAATACCCAGGTGTGGAATTGCTGGATCACAGGGCAATAACGTTTGCCTTCTGAGGAGCTCCCTCGGTGTTTTCCACCGTGGCTGCACACTTTTACAATCCCACAGTAGCGTGTGGGCTTCTGATTTCTCCACACCCTCGCCAGCGCTCATTGTGTTCTGTTCTTATGACGACTGTCGAGTGGGTGTGGGGACCTCCCTTGTGCTTCTGCAGCTCCCTCATGACTAGTATTGTCTTTCCACTCTCTTCAGTGTCCTTAGATGCAGACTTCTAATTTCCAGAGTCCAAAATACTTTTTCTTTTGTTGTCTGTGCTTTTGGTGTCTTTTCTAAGACAGCATTGCAGAATCCAGGATCACAAAGCATCCCCCAAGGATTCTGGCTTTAGGTAGGGATCCAGCTTCATTGTTCTGCACGTGGAGATCCAGCTTCTCGGCATCATTTGTTGAAGGACTCTCCTCTCCCCACTGAATGGTCCTGGCACCCAGTCAAGTTATTTGACCACGTATGTGCAGGCTTATTTTTAAGCCTTCTATGCCATCTTGCTAGTCTCTGTCTATCTTTATGCCAGTATGACAGTTTTGATTACTGTATCTTTGTAGTAAGTTTAAAAGCTAGAAGATGTGAGACCTCCCACTTTTTTCTTCTTTCCCAAAATTGTTTTGGCTATTTGGGGTTCTTTGAGATTCCTGATAAATTTTTGGATGGGGTGGATTCAACATGGGATTTGTTTCCTTTTATTTGACTCTTTTATTTCAGCAATATTTCAGTTTTTGGTATACAAGTGTCTTGTCTCCTTAAATTTCTTCTCAAGTAATTTATTCTTTTTGATACTTTTATAAGTGAGATTGTTCTTAATTTCCCTTGTATTCATTATTAGTATATAAAAATGCAATCAATTTTTGTGTATTATATTCCTTCAAATTTGCTGAATTCATTTATTAGCTCTGTTTTGTTTTATTTTTAAATGTGGAATCTTTAGGATTTCCTACATGTCATCTGTGACAGAGATAATTTTTTCTTCTTCTTCCAATGTAGATTCCTTTTCTTCTTGTCTAATTACCGTGTAGGACTTCCAATGCTGTGTTGAATAGACGTGGTGAACATGGGCATATTCTGATCATAGAAGAAAAACTTAATTTCACTACTATGATGTTAGCTATGGATTTTTCATAAATGCTCTATCATTTGAGGAAATTTCCTTTGTTTCCTGGCTTATTGAGTGCTTTTAATAATGAAAAGATGTTGTCTTTTACTAAAGGCTTTTTCAATATCAGCTGAGGTAATTATGTGCATTTTTTGGTTTATTCTGTTACTGTGGTGTATTGTGTTGGTTTTTGCATATTGAACCATCCTTACATTCCCGGCATGACTCCCACTTTGTCGTGGTGTATAACCCTCTTAATATGCCAGTGAATCCAGTTTGCTAGTATTTAGCGTCCATATTCATAAGAACCTCATCTGTAATGTACACTGTGGTATCTTTTTCTGGCTTTGATATCAGAGAGATGCTGGGCTCATTGCATGAATTAGCAGGGGCCATCCTATTCAGTGTTTTGGAAAAGTTTGAAAAGAACTGATGTGTTAAGCCGCCTTTAAGTTTTTGGTAGAATTCACCAGTGAAGACATGGCCCAGGGCTTTCCTTTAACAAGAGATTTGGTTTTGTTTTGTTAAGGCAATGGACCCTCTGAGGCCTCCATTATTTTTATGTGGTGCTGAGGGTCGAACCCAGTGCCTCACACATGCTATGTAAAAGCGTTCTACCACTGAGCCACAACCCCAGCCCCTAGCCAGCCCTGGTGGGAGGTTTTTTGATTACTGAATTGATCTCATTAGTTTTAACTTTATTCAGGTTCTTGGTGATTTGGTATATTGTTTCTAAGAATGTATCCATTTCTTCTAGGACATCCAATTTGCTGGGATCCAACTGTTCCTAATAATAATCTTATAATTATTAGGAACTAAATTGGTAGTAATATCCCTACTTTCTGGAGTTATTTTTCCTTTATCAATTTTTGATTTTTTTTCTATCATCTCTGCTCTAATTATTTCATTTCCTCTCTTAGCTTTGGGCTCAGTTTCTTAGTTTGATACTGGGGATTGAACCCAGGGGCACTTCACTGAGCTACATCCCCTGTCCTTTTTTTGAGAGAGGGTCTTACTAAGTTGCTGAGGCTGGCCTTGAACTTGTACTGCCTCAGCCTCCTGTGTCACTGTGATTACAGGTGTGAGCTGCCATGTCCACCCTAAAGTTATCAAGTGTACATGTCCACAGCTGCAAATTTCATCTTGGCACTTTTGCTGCATCCTATAAATTTTGACATGTTTTCATTTTCTGATCTCCCTGTGACTGCTTCTTTGACCTTTTGTCAAATTTTCACATATTTGTGAATTTTCCTTCTGTTATTGATGTCTAGTTTCATTCTGTTATGATCAGAAGAGATACTTTGTATAATTTCAGTCCTTCTAAATCTTGAAGAGTCCTTGGGAGGCCAATGTGTGGTTATCCTTGAGACTGTTGGGGTCTGTTCTGTCTGCTTGTTCCCCTCTACACTCAAGGTAGGGTATCGCATTGTCCAGCCTGTTATTGTAGAACCAGTTCTCCCTTCAACTGATATTTGCTCTGCCTCTCTTTGGTCTCAGATGTTTAGTGCATATATATCATTCTATTTTTTGGATGAATTGCTCCTTTTATCAGTAAGTGTCTGTAGGAGCATCTCAACATATTTGTGTCCTTATATCCAAAGGACATATTTGGACATATCCACTTTGAACATATTTGTGTCCTTATATCCAAAGTGAGTGTCCTGTAGACAGCATATTGGGTCATGCTTTTTATCCATTCTGCTAATGTTGGCCTTGTGACTGGACAGGTCATTATTTACATCTAATAATTGATATAGGAAGATTGACTTTTGCTACTTGGCTGTTTCTTTCCTTATCCCTGAGAGTTTCACCCTTCATTTTCTGATGACCACTTTTTTTTTTTTGTAGTGGCACATTTTAGTTCCCAATTTTGATATGAGGTACCAGGAAGGGTACTGACTCTAACTTCCCAAGGACTGGTCCTAACCACACTATTCAGGAAAAGTTGTAAGACAGCAAGCTCTGCCTTAAGCAGCCACACAGACGGCCTCTGACTGCTCATCTAGCTCTCCATTGACCCTGCACCGCCCCCCCGCAACACACAGTGGCAGTCACTATTATGAGGGTCACTAATATGAGGACTGGGTCCCTACCCAGCACATGATAACCCAGAGGGTGCCTCCGCAGAGGGAAGTCCAGCCCAAGTTATGGTCAGCACTCATTCTGTGTCAATTCCTGTCCTGGCAGAGATGACATTTGTCACTTGGTGTATGCCACTTCCTCCTCCAGTTTTTTCTTGTGGTTCCGCTGCCTGTATAAAGGACAGGCTAGTCCTACCAAGCCAGCCCTCTGGGAAGGGTGGAGCTGACTCAGGCTGTAGTGACTCATTCTGCAGACTCTGGCTGTACTTGCCCTGTCCATGAAAAAGCAGGCTGTGGCCTCCATGGAGTGTCAGAGGTGTGGCACCCTGAGTTTCCTCAGATTCTTTCAGGCATCAAGAAAAATACCATAGTTTACACACAGTCGCAGGTCTGATTGCCTCCCTCTGTCTTGTGGAGTTGGGGAAGGCGATTCCTCGGCAATAAGCCCTAGGAAGCGCAGGTGTGTGAGACCTCTCTTCTGTGCTTCTCCCAGGTGCATCATTTCTGGCATGGCTTCAGGAAGCATCGTTCTGTTTTACAACGACTTTAACCGGTGGCATCATGAATACCAAACCCGCTACTGATGTTAATGGCTGCACCTTGGCTGCCACCAGCCTGGGCAGGGGAGATACCCCGCGTCGTTCTCTAAGAAATAGCTATCACATCTGAATGTAACTTAAATTTGCTTGAACAAGCAAATATTTTTTAAAGTTAATTGCTATTTTTGTAGACTTTGCTTGACTTTTTTTGGGGGGGACAGCAAAGCAGAAAACCGGCTGCTGGGTTCTGTAGTTTTAAAAAAATCTATATTTTTAGTCATAATGAGAAGTCTATTTTCACCAATTATGGAAATGCACAGTGAAACAAATGAGCCCACTTATTCTAGCTATATTATGAAAATAAACATTTCCCACTTATCTGTAATCTTGAGAAATATGATTTTCGCAATAGGGAAATGGGTTATAATAATGGGATGGAAGGATTTTATGGTGTACTTTGGGTCTTGTATTTTTCCAAACAATTGTGCTTCTTCAGTGCTGAAATTTCTGGGATTTAAATAGTAATGTTTAAATTATGGTAAATGTAATTTAAAACATCTCAATGAATTATTTCTATATTATTATTCTTCAAGCATGTTTTAGGTCTAGAAAATTATGGTGTGGGGGAGGCTGTTTTATTTTATTGTGTGGTAAAATAAAGGATCTAAGTTATAGCAAGTGTGGAATATTTGTTTCTTCCTGACCTGTTGTCCTCAGTGATGGAGATGCTCTTGGGCTCACAGCCTTTGTTTTTCTCTGAAAGTAAATGCAAGTACCAAAGCTCAAGAGGCTTGCCTGTGTCCCTGTGGGGAGCAGGGCCACCGGGGTCTGAGCGCAGAGGCCACCAGCTGCTGTCTTAAGCAACATTGTCCTACCTTCTCTTTGTTATTAAACTCTCTACCTTCCTTTTGATTAGCAATTTGTACTAAGAAACAATGTTATTTTGGTGTTGTATAATTCTACTTTTCTAGTAGATTGCTGTATGGAATCTGTGAAAAAATATTTGAGAAACGGTCTGTATTACATAAATAAATTCTTTGTATGTTGTGAACTTTGAGTTGAAATGCCTTTCTGTTTCCCACGCATCTTGCCTATAGGGGTCCCTCCTCCCCTACCCACATTCATGTATTCTCTAAAAACAAAGATTTGAAATGAACAATTTGACAGAAAAAGTGAATAAAATGGAATTTATAATTGAATTGTTTAGAAATTTTTTTTGCCCCTAATTTTTAAACGTGGCTAAAACAATTATTCAAAGAAATGCCAAGCTCTGATTCACTTTGTTGATAAAAATGGGTTTTCTCTGGCCAAATGTCTCTTATTGGGACCTTCACAAGTGACCCAGCCCTGAATCTTACAAATGACTAAACAAAGAAAAACTCTGCCATTCCATCTAAGCTTCACTGTTATTTTATAACCCATTAAGAAGAAAAACAGTAAGCTGGGCACAGTGGCACATGCCTGTAATCCCAGCACTTTGGGAGGCTGAGACAGGAGAATCACGAGTTCAAAGCCAGCCTCAGCAACGGCGAGGCGCTAAGCAACTCAGTGAGACCCTGTCTCTACATAAAACACAGAATAGGGCTGGGGATGTGGCTCAAGTGGTGGAGTTCAATCCTCAGTACCTAAGAAAAAAAAAAGAAAAAGACAGTAGATAGTAAAGTATGTGTTCTGGGGGAGGGGGTACATCTTAAAACCACAAGAATACCAAGTTACTGGTAAACTATACTAGACATCCTTACTAATATTAAATTTGTAAATATTATGCTTTAGAAACATGGAGAAAAATGGTAGAGGACAGGTAGAGTCCCTGAGTCACTCCAGACAGCATACTCCTCCCGTCTTCACGAGCCTATAGGAGCAAGGCTGATAAAGCCACGGCCTCCTGTACCCTTAAAAACGTCCTGCCCTGCCTCTGTTGTTCTTAGAGCTCACAACCATGGTAGTAACTGAGCGTAAGTAATTCTTCACATACGAATACTTCACAAATACAGCCGGCACCAACATAGGACATCTTAATGACAGAACCTGTTTAGCAGGGTATTTTTAGGGTTCTCTCAATATTCATGTTTTGTCCAATTTTAATGTCTTTAAGAAACACACACACAGTAGGAGAATGTCCGCATAGAGGTGGCTGGGATGAAGCTGCATGACCCCAATAGAGGCTGCACCAATGGGCCATGTAGGGGACCCCTCCCTGAAGGTAATTGAGGCCTGGTTTTAAAATGCCTCACACCGAGCAATTGAGTTTCCTTCCCTCACATATCAATTCTCACTGAAATATGACCAAGTCTGAAAATCTGTTATTTAAGAAATTTGAGCCGGGTGCGATGGCTCACGCTTGTAATCCCAGCACTTAGGGAGGCTGAGACTGGAGAATCGCCAGTTCAAAGCCAGCCTCAGCAACGGTGAGGCGCTAAGCAACTCAGTGAGACCCTGTCTCTACATAAAACACAAAATAGGGCTGGGGATGTGGCTCAATGATCGAGTGCCCCTGAATTCAATCCCTGGTACCAAAAAAAAAAAAAAGAGGATTGAAAAAAAAAATCTCTGGGAGAGAACAAGAGGGCTCAGAAGAGAGGCCCGGGTGGTTTAGCCTTTAAGCAGCCTGCCCCCTTGGAAACAGCTAGGGAAGACAACAGATGTTCCTTTGACTCCTAAGACCTCAGTGATCACATGCCAGAAACATGGAGTGAATTTTTTTTTTGTCTCAAGTTCAGGAATATTCTTCCTTGCCCAAACCAAGACTGTGGGGAGCTGGGGAGGACTGGTATTTCCTCATACCTGGCGGATGAAGCTGGTGCTCTTCAGCTTTGGACTTGGATTACTGGAGACACATTCCTCAGATCCGACTTCCACCTCAGCACTGACAGGTGTCCAGCCTGGACTCCACATCTGCCAGACTCCTCCGCTAAGATGAAACTAGCCTGACCTCATGGGAGGCCCATGAGCCCAGCTCCAGCCCAAATGAAGGAATTGTGTTTGGGAAGGGGTGTGACGCATAGACTCTTTTCTTCCCTTCAGCCATGCGGCACTGGCAGGACTTCCCACAGCTGTCTTTGAGGGCAAGGCTTCAAGGTTTTATCATTAACATAGCACCTAAGACTCCTGCCAAGATGAGGCGAGGTCACACATGCTAACTTCCCTCCAGAAAAAACTCTCCACCCTACCTCATAACACATAGGACCTCCCTCCAGTCAGACCTCTGACTACCCAGAGGAGCAGCCTCATTACCGGGCACTTGCCTGGAAGCCAGAAGCCCCAAGTCCTGGCTCCTGCCTGTGCCAAGACTTGACTGTACTTATTAAAGGGACACCAGTATCCATCTCTCAGGGCCATGAGTGGCTCAGGTGAGATGGGGTAAAAACACCCCATAAACAGAAGGCTTTTGTGACTACCAACAAGCACCTAGGTATTTCCAAGACCAGAGCTTTCAGTTCATAAAAAGCAGCATAGTCTATCCCTGGCCCACTCTGTTACTGGACTTTTGCTTAGAATACCTCTCTCGATGCTGAATCTTCATGTCTCCTGTGACTTCAGGCTGATCATCCAGGGAGATTCGAGGAAGTCTGCATTCTTTCCACAGAACAGCACTAGAGATGGAACCCAGGGCACTCTACCACTGAGCTGCACCTCCAGCCCATTCAACTTTTTATTTAAAGACAGGGTCTCACCAAATTGCCCAGGCTGGCCTTGAACTTGCAATCCTCCTGCCTCAGCCTCCTGAGTCACAGAACTACAGGAGTGCGTCAGCATGCCTGGCTCAGAACATTTCTTTGCATGGCAAGAGGGCATGGAATGATGTGCCTTGAGTTTTCTTTAATACTTTGCAGGTTTTTCCGCCACGGCTGCTGGGGATTTGGCCCCCTCACCACTCCTGCTGCCCTCCTTTGGGTGATTATCGCCTTATCTGCACCTCGTGCATGAAGGCCCCAGAGCAGAACTGTGTACCTGAAGGGCTCGGCTCCTACCACTCAGATCTGCGCAGGTGCCCACAGTGAGGTTTAAGATGAATCACACTTAAGGAAGCCCCCTAGCTGGCTCCCAATGAGCCGGTGATTATTTCAACTGTCCACTCCCAGACCTTCAGGCTGAAGCAGTATAACAGGTCAACACCTTGCTAGTTACATAATAGAACCGGCACATCACGCTTTATTTAAATATACTATGAAAATGGACTTTACCTGTTCCTTTAAAATTTTTTAATGCAATACTAGAGAATGGTACCGGATGGCAAACTGCTCTAAGACCTTCTCCAAGTAACTGGCTCTTCATTTCAGTACAGTTAATCTGTCCTGAACTGTCCTATCCCCCAAATCACATTTCACCATTTGAGCCATGGCAGTTTTCTGGGGTTTTTGCCGAATGCATTGAATCCATATGTTCATGATACTTCTGTCACGGCAGCCTTTTCAAAAAGAGAAGTGGAGATTGGAGGAGAAAGAAAGAGAGGATAAGATACCTGCCCAACTGCTGGGCCCAGCAGGCACCCACTGATGGCTTTGGCAGGTCACCATTTCCCTTTTTTGACACCAAAAGGTCAATTTCTGTAGACATCAGAAAGCAAACACATGCCATTTTCTCTGTACAGGACCTGAAAAGCCCAGCAATTAAGTACTGGTATTTGATTTGGATTCTGAGAACAGAATCAGATCTTTAATGTTCATTCAACAAATGGGTGAGTGGACAATCTGCCTGTGGTAGCAGAACTGTTATGCAGGGTCACTACTTAGATGACCCCTCACCTCCAGGCCTTGCTGCCTCTGGGTAAGCAGGATGCCCCCAAATATCACGGGCTTTAGAGTTCAGGAGAACCTAAACTGCACCGTGGTTCTGGCTCTTGCCAATTCTGGGACCCTGGACATGTTCCTTTGTTCCTTTACTACCTCATCCTTCTCTAGGTTTTGGAGGAATCAGTTATTTAAGGATCCTGGGCAGTGCTGCTGTGCCTGGTCTGTGCTACTTCCTGTCTGCATCTCATCCTAGCAGGGGGTGCACAAGAGGGGTCCCTCTTCCTGACACCAGGGCTGGTGCTGCCCTGGCTGGCAAATGTTGGTGAACCTGGCAGCATGAGGGTGGGGCCTCCTCCCTCTGCATTAGCTTTTCCCCAGAATGAACAAAAACACTCCTGTGGAAAAGCTATGAAAAGGTGTGCTCTTTTACCAGTGAGGAGACACAGGCAGAATGTTCTAGAACTATGCTTCATTAATCTGAAACTGGCTTCCTCCTGCAGCTTCTTCCTAGTATCACTATGGGCCTGGGAAACCCACCTGCGCTTTATGACCAGCCCAGAAATGATCATGCCACCTGGCCTATCAGCTCAGCTCATTTATTCAGCAACCAGAACTAAGAGATGCAGAGCCAGGTGGGGGATTTCAAGCCCTGAGGTTGTAAAGGCTTGAGAAGCTGGGGGCAGAGACAGGACCAGGGTCACTGGAGCAACAGGTGAGCAGACCTTCTGAGGGAACAGAAACCAGAGCCTTGCAGACAGCCTTGCTTTCAAGGCACTGAATGTAGCCTAGACGATGGCCAGCACAGCCTCTGAGGGAGATGGGAGCCACACAGGGAGCTGCTGTCCTGCTCCCTCTGAAGCCTGACCTTCCTGCTACTGGTTCCCTCTACTGCGAACGGACAGTTCTTCTCGGAGCACCTGTGATCGCACAAACCAGCCAAGGCACATCTCCTCCTTCCCAAGCTTCCCTCTCCACCTAGTGTTCAGACACTGGCACCTGTGGGGGCCTCGGCCAAGAGGAGTGCTTGGATCACGCGTCCTTTGCAAAACAACCACACACAAACCTCTGCCATTCCTGATGGCTTTTTCTGAAGAGGGAAGTATTTATTGCAGGTTGGGGACACTTGTAAGAAGGCAAAAAATCTAACAATGAGAATAAACTACGCACCTCCCCCCACAGCTTAGAAGATGAACAGGTAAACAAATACACGGGTTATGTACAATTATTAAAAAGAGCAGAGTGGTGGAAAAGAAGGAAAAACTGCCAGCAGCCTTCCAGAAGGTTCGTAACAGGACGTAGAGCAGCACCTTCCTGCCAGTCCTGGCTGTGCCTCAGGTAAGCCCCCCTGCTGTGGTTCCTGGCCCGCTCCTCATGAAAAGCAGCTAATGAGAAGAGACATGGGGGTGACTCTGGACCCCAGGTTTGCTGTGCTCTTCTTGGGGCTGGCTTGCTGAGGAGACTGGGTGATGCTGCCCACAGGTGCCCAGCCTGTAGCCAAAGACCCAGAAGGCAATCTCATTCGCATTTCCTCACACCAGGGAGAAGATGGGGAAAACCATGTCCTCCAGGGAAGACGTGACCTCCTGGGATCCATGTACAAATAAATAGCCCACGCCATCTCAGGTGACCCAGCCTCTCAAGCCGAATGTCCTTGGTGAAAGTCTGGCATTAGTGACCGACGACCAGACTGTCCTCTTAAATGTTCATTGCTTCTATCAGGAAGCCAGTCCCCACCAGGCCCCCTCAGCAGAGAAGGTGTCATGTCACCTCACAGGACCCTCAGGAAGGAACAAATGCAGGTCTGTGTCCTTTGTAAAAGGTGAGCACAGCACACTAAGTGTCCTTGAAGAAGAGATCTCCAGGGGCTTGGTTCATCTGAGGCGCTTCCAGAGTCCCCGAGTGCCCATGACCCGCTGCTGTCTCCTAGTGAAGGGCACCAAAAACAAGGACTGCTTCAACTCAGTCCCTCTGAACGACGTTTCCAGAGCTGACGCGGCCTGCCACGCCTCCAGAACTCAGGCAGAGCCCAGAGCGCAGGGCGAGGCCAAGCCCTGGCACTGGCTGCAGCACGCCCGGCTCATGGTCCCCAGGTAGCCCACGGAAGGTGCCAGCAAATTTAGAAACGAATAGTCGGGAGAGACAAGCTCCCTCCGCCCGCGCAGGGCACAGCAGGGCCAGGCACGCGAGGAGCCTTCCTGGCAGGGCGGTGGCTTAGGCCCCTCTGAGCAGAGGGCTCAGTCTCGGTGGCGGCGCCACGTCCCCGCCCGCTCCCGGCCCGTGGCAGCAGCAGGACAGGGGGCCGAGGGAGATCCTGGAGGGGCAGGAGCCAGGGCCGCCGCAGGGGGCTCCTCGGCCGCGGGCGGGGCTGGCGGGGTCTGCTCCGCCGCAGGCCTGCTGCTGTCCTGACGGTGCTTGCTGCAGAAGATCTGCCCCTCCTTATCTAGAGCCGTGTTCTGAGGAGAGACGAGCAGAGAGCACACGTTACCCGGGCCCAGGCTCAGGATCGGCTGCCACAGTCAGAGCACGACAGAGCATGCACAGGACCCAGGAACAGAAGAGGAGAAGTAACCTCAGTTGCTGCCAGAGCCCAAAGAAGAGATGGTGTGGGGGACCCCTCCCCAGGGACCGCGCTGCCCTTGCTTCTGACCATCCCACAACCCAGGATGGTGGCCCAGGGAAAAGGCAACTGTGGTGCCAGCAGGGCGCACGCGGTGGCCGAGGGGGGGGGTCGTCTATGCTCTGAGCTGCACCCGAGTCCTGAGCATGGCTGCTCAGGAGATTCTGGGACAATCAGCAAACCCTCCGAGGCCACTCAGTCTTTGATGGATTACTTGTCTAAAGAAACTTCTTACATGTCATATAAATATTGCCCTGAGACCCAAATGGCTGTGTCACCTCTAAAAGGCCTGGGAATCTGATGGAGCAATCTCCTCCATTATCTCTACACCTGCTCCTCTCTTCCGTGGAGGGGAACTAACTCTTCATCTTGTCACACCCCAGCGTTTTGAACCTGCTCATCGCAGGGGCAGAGAGGATGGCAAGGGAGTCTCTTCGCTCTCTGGCCCTATAACGGGAACCAAGTCCTCGTCCCCCTTCATCCCCTTGACTCAGTTCCAGCATTTCTTGCTTGTCTAGGGACAGCCATCAACCTGCCACCTCGGATTTTTCAAATGTGAGGGAGATGGCAGTTCTGAGGCGCCTTCAGCTAAAGGGGACAGTGATCCAGAGGCAGTTTATAATCTAATGGCTCTGGCACTACAGATTCTTCCAGTATTGGGGAAAAATAAAGCTCAACAGTTTGCCTTTCTCAGAGGCCCTGCAGCTGCCTTCAGGGTCCTCGAGGGGCTCAGGTGGAACATGCACTAACTTCCCCAGGTCAGCTTTTTGATGACCCCGGGAAGAGGCTGGTGGGACAAAGCCTAGTGGGAAACCAGGAGCTTCCAGCTCCTAGAATCAGAGGCGGCCAAGCGCTCTCCCCAAACCCCCTGCCCCAAATCCGAAAACAAGCAGCACTTATTTTTCTACCACAAAATTTCCCCAGAGTAGAAGAAAACCACCCAACAACCTCCCCCGGTTATTTCTCCTTTTCTCTTCCTGGGGGAACAGCACGTGAGCGGCAGAGGGCAGCCTTGCGGTGCGGTTAGTACGTACCATCGCCCGGGACCTAGGCAGGGGGAGCAATGCGGCGGCGGGAGCGCGAGAGAAGGGAGGAGAGAAGCGGGGACAGAAACCAGACTTACTTTCAACAGAAGCAACACGGTTGACAGTTTTTGTCTATCTTAAATTAAGGAAGCAACCCCAGATTGTCCCCCAGTTGCCCGCTAAAGGCAGCCGCCCCCCACCCCCACGGAGAAGGCGCTCCAGGGGCGGCGCCTTTCTCCAGTCCTCTGCTAATGCAGGCAGCAGGTTGTCATTCCCTTCTCCGCCACGAGATGGCCTCTGCTCGTCTCCGAGGCTGGGATGAGCCCCTGGGACGCACAAAGAAGCCGTCCTGCAGAATGCACTGTCCTCCCTTAAGCATGCTAAGGACTAGTCAGAGAAAATGGAAGTGTAATCCCAAAACGCAGTCCTCTCTGAAACCAGAGGCTTATCCAACATAATTATCTTCTCTTACCCCAAAGGCTACCTGGCATCAGACCATCTCACTGATAAAAATTCAGCTTTGGAAATGTAGTTAGAGAAACAACAAAAACCTTCACAAAAACACCTGCAAGATGCCTGTCATTCACTAAAGGATACTATCCCCCCCCACCCCCCCAAGGAAAAAACTGCAGAACTATTGGAATCCTCCCACGCACTCGCCAACTTCTGATCTGGAAAGGAAGGCAGCGTGGAGAGCTGAGAAGTTTTCACATAAAGTTTTCAAGGGTGTGCTTGGCTGGCAGGGAGGATGTCAGGAAGCACCTGCATCAGGAGGAAGCTAAGGGCTGCCCCGGAGTATCAGAATCTGAGAAGCATGCGGGTGGAGGAGGGCTGAGAATTAGGAGCTGGTCTGATTAAGCACAGCAGGTTGAATACCAGCATTCTGCTTCGGGATTTCCCACAGTCTCAACTGGGTAAAGGAGGAAACTCTGAGGTGTCTCTCAAACTGTCAAATCAAACTGTCAAATAAAATGCAGACAACAGCATCAGCTTTACTTACTTTCACCTTTATTCACCAATTCCTATCCTATAATTTTCTCAGTGGAGCCTCAGGCACCAGCCTTGGGGGTGGGGGGTGTGGAGGGTAAGAAAACATGGGAGTGATGGGGCAAGAAGGTCCTATCTGTAGTTACACAAGAACTGTCTAATGATTAAACCACAAAATTCATACACTCCGTTTCTACTATCATCTGTGTCTGCAAGAAACCATACTAGCTCACATACATGCCAGGGAAAGTCATTTTGTTATTTTTTAACATAAGAATGTGTTTAAAACTGTTCCCCAGGATGGGATGCCCAGATGCATGGTAATGGAGATGAGGATGAAGGCACAGAAGCATCACACGTGTCCCCCATACAACCATGCCCCAGGCTAGGTCCGGACTGGGCGAGGAAGACCAGGAGGCCTCTTCTTCCCGCCACTTTTGAGAATAAGCCAAAATTCACAGGCTGACTTTTGGACCACTGAGAATGGGTACTGCCGGGGACAAGCTTCATGGATCTCTCCTGTAGGTACTGAATGTGACAGTGCCGTTCGGCAGTTCCTCAGAGCTGACAACCTGCAGAGTTGTGTGGGGAACACGGGGTTAGAGAGGACCTGCCAACATGCACAGAACGACCAGAAAGCACGCGCATCAACACGCAGCTTTTACATCACCACTAGAATCACAAAGCGTTGTGCATTCACACAGGCTTCTCTAGAGCTGAGAAGGTTGACGTCTGACTGTTGAACTCCTTCATCCGCAAATGGAAAAGCACCCTTGGTGAACCACATGAGATGGGTTCTGTCTGTATCCTTATCCAGAACACAGGCTGCACTGGGCCATAAGGTACAGCAATCATCCCAGATCCTCACTGACTCCTATCTGGGCCCCTGAATTGAAAGGTGACCCCGAGTGAATTCTCCTAATTTCTGGGCACAGGGCTATAAAGCTTCTTCTTTCTAGATATAAGGCTTATTAACAGTTATTTTGATGTTAATAAATCTCTCCTAAGGTTTCTTTCTTGCATGATCAGTATGCCAATTTTTTTTTCCAGTGCTGGTGACTGAACCCAGGTCCTCTCACATGCTAAACATGTGCCCTACCTCTCAGCCTGCATGCCGGTTTTTAACGTTTTTCTAAACTTCCCAGAGGCTGCCTTATGACATGGGGTATGGCAGCACTGGATGCTACTTATCCCAGCCCTGATGCCAGCTCTCATGAGGGAGTCACGTGAAAAAGCCTTCACACTGTTGGTTCAGTTGAGATGGTTCTTTTCAAAGTATTTAAGTTGTAATTCTGAGATTAACTCAGACTATTCCAGGTTTTCAGCAAAATGCTGCTAAAACTGCTAAGGGAAAAACCCCACAACTGCAGAGGTCTGCCTGTGTCTCCGGCATGGAGCACCCCAAAGTCCTGCAAGCTGTCACAAGGCCCACGCTTTGTCTGGGGAAGGAAGGGAGAGCACACTTCCAGGAAAGCAGGGGGAACAGCTAGGACATCCAGAGGGCTGCAAAGTGAAGGCAGCCTCCCCTGGGGGAGAGGAGAGAATGACAGGCCAAGAGGTGCTGGGAATGTGGTGGAGGACCTCAACCAAGACAGAAGAGTTCCTATTCACAAGGGTGCATGTGTGCACACGTGTGTGCACTCTGCATCTTCCTAAAGTTCCTAGACTATAAACTGCCATGAGAAGAAGCCAGTTTTCCCCCTAGAGGGGAAGGAAACCAATGGAACCCTTCCAAGTGGCAGAGAGGCCACCTCGGAGGTTAGACAGCTGGTATTGGGTAAACTGACCTCACTTCTGACTCAATTTTATTTTCTGCCCTTACTTTCCTTTGACTTCCTTTACCTTAATGTTTTTTTTTCTTTTTATTTGTTGTGTTTGTTTATTTAGGTAAGCTTCCTTTAAAAACATTTTGGAAGGCTGGGTGCAGTGGCACATGCCTGTAATCCCAGCTACTCCAGAGGTGGAGCAATTTAGCGAGACCCTGTTTCAAAATAAATAAAATGGGCAGAGGATGAAGCTCAGTGGTACAGCGCCCCTGAGTTCAGTCCCCAGTATTGCAAAAAAAGGTCTGGAAAAACAGTGATTCTTGTTACTTTGTATAAAATCGTTTAAATGTTGTTCTGTACTTTCAAAAGTTCCCAAACTGTCTTTTACAAAACATCAATTTTTAAAAAATGAAATTTGTCTACCTTTGACTCTTCTTATCCATAGAATATCTATGTGTGAATCCTGGCGTAGGCAGGGAGTTATTTCCTCACAATGCACACCCCACTGGGGCTGGAAATCTCTGTCTAAACAAGACAGCAGAGACAAGGTAGAGGCTGCTGCCCAGGACGCCTGAGCCCAGTAGCTCCTGGCACCTGGACCCGTCAGTCTGGTTTCCTTGGTTCCTGCAGGGCACCAGCCCGCAGTGTCCAAGGCCTGGGAATGGGACACGTCGAGTGCCCTCCATGTGGAAGCCTGTCCTCATGTGAACATAGGAACGTGGAAGGTCCCAACTTCCCAGGGAGCTGAGCTCTTGGCTGAGAGGACTCAAAGCCAGCTCAGCAGTCAGGCCAAATGTCACAGCTCCCCATGGCAGATCCTACACCCCACTTACCATGATGACAGAAACCCCGGTGGTGGTGCTGCTCTGTTTGGGAAGCGCGTTATTAAAGTGCTGCTTTAGTTTACCTGTGACCTCAGCTTGCATGTTGTTCTCCTGGGAAGCGTCGTCCTGAAGGAAAAAGAATCACACACACTGGTCTCTGATCCTCATATGGAGGCTATCTTTTCTGTAACAGTTACCATCCCACCAACCTCCTCTTAATAGACCCATCCTAGCCATTTCCCTTAGGAGTAAGGGAACAATGATCTTTCAAAAATTAATATTGGGGCTGGGGATGTAGCCCAGGTAGAACACTTGTCCAGCAGGCACGAGACCCTGGGCTTGATCCCCAGCAACACATGCAAGCGCGCACACACAGTTATTGTTATTCAGTAATGCCATGCACTCAGAAAGACCCCATTCACTCTACTCCTGAGAACTAGAAAAGACCAAGGAGCCAGAGCAGGTTTCCAAAGGACAAAGGAGGACAATCATTAGGCTTTTGAGACCCTCTTCCAAGGCACATAATTTAGCATGATCCCTCCCATGGCAACATTAAAAACAAAGTTTCTCATTTTCATCAAGTATTCATGCCTGAAAAAAAAAATTTCAAGCCTGGCATGGTGGTGCATGCCTATAGCCTCAGGTTCTCAAGGAGGCTGAGCCAGGAGGATCTCTTGAGCCCAAAAGCTTGAAGCCAATCCAGGTAGCAAAAACCCCTATTTTAAGTTAAAAAGGAAAAAAAAAAAAAAGATAGTGGGAGGTTGGGGGTGTAGCTCACTGGTGGAGCACATGATCAGCCTGTCTGAGGCCCTGGGTTCAATCTTTAGCACCAAAACAAAAGGAATTCATCTACTTATTCATCTTTATCACTCACAAAAAGATGTGGCATCTCAGCTACTTGGTTCAAGAGCCATGTCACTTTGTCCAGGAAAGCAGCCAGCAGGGTAGTAGAGGGAGGGGCCCAGGGAGCCCCCAAATCAACAAGAACCCTTGGCTATAAATGAACTCTCTCTGGAGACTTCCACATTGGCGATTTAGTTCGCTGTGTTTAACACTAAGCCCAGAGGGGATGCTAGTCCACTTCACACACCTCTGCCTGCTTCTGGAAGGGACTCAAACTCTGTCCCACAAGGGGGTCTCCTGTGACCATGTGGACACAGAGATCACAGACTGATACAGGCTCATCTCTGGCGCAAATCCTGAAAACTCTCAAACTCCAAAACTAGAGAAGGCAAAAGATACATAAGGCTCCTGACAGCACCCTCACTGTGAAGATGAGAAACTGAGAGCCAGAAGGGACAGTGACTTGCCTAGGTTACGCACAGAGCAGGAGCTAAGACTCAGGCACCCTGGTGTCCATTACCTTCTTCCAGAGAGCCCTCTGCATGCTATTTGCTCATTAGGAAAGACAGGGATTCCGGCTGCTGCAGAACTTGAACATGGTTTTGCATGAACACATGGTTTTGCATGTGAAAAACACAGAACAAGGGACAGACATCCATCCCCTTGGAATGTGGGTACTTACTGACACCCAGGGGTGACTCAAGATTTGTCCTGCAGTACACCGAGCTTCAACGTTTACCTGAAGCATTTGACTTATCAATTCCTATAAAGACAGAAAGAAAAACCATAGAGAAGGAGAAAGGGGAAAATTTCAGCATGAACCTGAGCTTGCACCAAGCACTCAGGGAACAGGCCATAGAGCTGCTCAGCCACTCAATGTGAAAGCCACTCTCCTCACGCCCACTCGGCATTCACCAGAGCTGTAGTCTATGTCAGCAGCAGTGCAAGAGCAGCTCTCCCCCAGGCCTCCATGAAATCAAGACGTTCTCCCCTGAGAGCTCTGGGTTGTCACTCCACAGGACACTACTGCAGAGTCTGTTCCTTTTGACAATTCAGCAAGACTCGTGAGTTTATTCCTATATTCCAATGGGCACCCACATATTTTTTTTAAGTTGTTCTTTTTTGATATACATGACAGTAGAGTGTATTTTGACATATACATACATGGAGTATGACTTCCCGTTTTTGTGACTGTACATGATGTGGAGTCACACTGCTTGCGTACTCATGAGAACGTAGGAAAGTGATGTCCGGTTCATTCTGCTGTCCTTCCTATTCCCATCCTCTCTTCCCTTCATTCCCTTTTGTTTAATGCACTAAACTTCTATTGTCCCCCTACCCCGCTTATTGTGTGTCAGCATCCACATGTCAGAGAGGACATTCGGCCTCTGGTTTTGAGAGATTGGCTTATTTCAGTTAGCATGATACCCTCCAGTTCCATCCATTTACCAACAAATGCCATAATCTCATTCTTCTTTCTGGTTAATATTCCATTGTGTATATGTACCACATTTTCTTTATCCAGTCATTTTTTGAAGGGCACCTAGGTTGGTTCCCCAGCTGAGCTATTGTGAATTGAGCAGCTATAAACATTGATGTGGCCACGTCACTATAGTATACTGACTTTAAATCCTTTGAGTAGATACCAAGGAGTGAGATAACCAGGTCAAATGGTGGTTCCATTGCAAGTTTCCTGAGGAATCTCCACACTGCTTTCCAGAGTGGTTGCGCCAATTTGCAGTGCCACCAGCAATGTATGAGTGAGTGTACCTTTTTCTCCACATCCCTGCCAACATTTATTGTTAGCTGCCCATACATACTTCTTGAATCAATGAAAGAATGAATGATTAGAGATTAGAGGAACAAGGTAGGTATGGCAGACCAGGAAGACAGTCAGTCGAGCTTTCAGCATTGGTTAAGAACTTCAGGGACTACACCATGGGATGGACTTAAAGAAGGACCATACATTAAAACTGAAGAAGTCCTGGACCTTGATACCATGAGCAGCTACAGCCCCATGTGACAGGTAAGGACCCCATGACAGAGCTCAACCCACAGAATCAGGCCTAGACAGTACCTTGGCTGAATCCGTGATGTTATCCCAGTAGGGCGCTGGAAACTCCAGTTTCCCAGCCAAGATCTGGTCAAAGAGGTCTTCCTGGAGATTGTTCTCACTAAGTGACAAAGAAATGGGAGAAAAGTCAAGTCACCCAGTGCTTTTTCATGGAAATGCTCACAGGAAGAGGAGTTGGTCTCTCTGGCTTGGGCATTTCATGTCTCAGCATGTGTCACAACTGCACTCACAATTTTTCCTTTTACACAGGTGACAGCATTTCTATAGGCCTGGGAATGAGAGAAACAGAGTGTAACGTAAGAAATTTAGTGAAGGGAGGCTGAGGCAGGAGGCTCACTGGAGCCCACAAGTTTAAGATCAGCCTAGGTAATACAGAGACACCCTGCCTGGATGAGTGGGGTGGGGATAGTTACGATGGTAAATTCTATCTTGTGTAGATTTACCACAATAAAAAGACTCAGGAAAAAAACGGTATCTACAAGGAATGGAAATTTTCATTTCAGGGAAAAATGAAAACAGAAACCAAAAACCAGCATCTGTCCTCACTTCTCTCTCATGGCAGAGTAGAAAAGCAGCAAACCTGAGTCAGATCTACTTGACCACCCCCTTTCTGTTTCTAATAAAACAGCAAAGATCAGTGAAACAGCTGACCTACGGAAAAGTCAGAGGGAGCGCAGTCTGGGTAAAACATCCATGACTGAATCAGCTCCCCACTGGGACCTGACTCTCACTTAGACTCCAAGGAAAAGCTTCTCCCAAGAGGCCATCTGGAATTACACAAATCCAAGCAAACCCACCTTGACAGGTCCCAGGGGGACACCCTCGGTCTCCATGCAGATTGTCTCACCTAATAGGTGCACAGTACACACAATGGTGCCTCTTTAAGAAATGACATTAGTCTTTGGATGGAAGGCACCAGGGAAATGTGAAACCACAAGCGGAAAAGTCTGAGGCTCCTGGCAACTTCTCTGCAGCCGCAGCACCCTGCACTTGGTGGGTGCACAGGTGCTCAGAGGGAGGGAAGAGTCTCTCTTTCTGGGACCTTTACTGGGCCCCATTAGAAAACTCAGAATGGGCTGCTGGAACCAAGATCAATGTCCAGGAGTAGAAGCTGTATTACTTGGCAAGTGGTGGCATTTCCTGGAATTCTGCCACCTAGCTTCTAGGGTTTTGCTACGCATCCTCTCAGGGAGGGACAAAGACAAATGTGGTGTCTAGAAACAGATGGCTTATGGTAGTGTCTAGAGACAAATTCTAGGGCTCTGTGATAAGGCAGCCTTGTTTTTGTTCTATTAAAAAGAGTAGAGTTTGTGAGGACCAAGGCTTTTAACCGTGCCCAGTGTGAAGGGTATCTGATGGTCCACGCAGCCTGGACAAAGGCATGCAGAGGTGGTCAGGCTGGATAGCCAGGCATGGAAGAGACCCTCTCTGCTTGCCTGAAGAGTGATCTTCCTTAAGAGCACACAAATTTCTTTGTAGGTTATAAATTTGTTTCTTTCTGGTACATCCCTGCCGACTGCGCTCAGCTTAACACCCCTTCAAAACGAGCAAAGAACACACAGAAAAACACAGTGAGAGTTTACAGAAACCTTCAGAAAACTAGAGGACAAGAGATAGTGTTAAGACAAAAAAAAAAAAAAGATCTATTTTACAAATTTTCCTTCAAGCCATCCCTCCCCAATCCATTCATCTCACTTTGATTTTCTTTGCAATCTCAAATAGCCTATGTTTTGTCAATCCTTTTAGTTTTCATCTTGTTCATAAATAACTGGAATCTGTTAATCTGACTACGGCACTTGGAGATATCACCCAAGTCAACAAACAAAACCCTGGACATCTCAGCAACTAGAGCGGGACCCTAAAGCATCAATGCCGTGACCCAAAAGAGCTGTAGCACCCACTGGAAGAAGAGAAAGCCAAAGATAATCCATCCTCCTCGGTACCTACTCTGATTGAACCTGCACTGGATTTATTATCACATTTACACTTTGCCACTTGGATGAGATACTTCAGGACACTTTTCATTCTAAAACAACATAGCCCTTGGAAGGAGGGGCTGGAAGTCTAAAACTGGCCATTAAGAAAAACCTCAAAACAACAAAAGAGCCTGTGCACACACTCCCCGGTTCAGTGACAAGTCGCCTGAGGTCAGACAAGGCAAAGCATTTCACGACTGACGTTCAAGTGCCTCAGTTAGGGAGTTAAAAGAAACATCAAGAATCTTCGTTCCACCATATGAATTGCTTCTTGCCAGTGACTCTAGGAACAGATCTGCCTATGCAACAGAGGAAATTTGAGGTGCTCTCAAAGACCAATCTCCTTCCTGGTAAAGATGAATCTGAATGAAAAGAGAGTGGAAGAGAACACATCAAACTAGGGCTAAACCCCGAAAACCCAGAAGAAGAAAGAATGAGAGACGCTGTGGTCAGGGACACTGAAACTGGAAATTCCAAATAACTTCAGCTCAGAAGTTTTAGGTTAAAGTTGCCTTTTGTATAAAGGGGGAAAAACTGATACTCATTTAAAGGACTTTTACTTTAGGTACAAATTTATTTAGATGATCTATTTCATACTATAATCATTTATCCTTTAAATTACCATGTCCCATAATGTTCTATATACTTTATACTATAACGATACGAAATCTACCTAGAACATCTCTGTATGCTGTAAAGGTGTTTCTATAACTAGTGTTTAATATCACGTATTCTGTTTTGACACAATGATATGAAAGAGAGAGAATTTTCTTAAACTTTAGAAGTGGGCTCCCTGGGGCCGTGGGGCCTATTTCTGCATAGCAGGACAGCGCTCACTGCAGCCTACGGCTTCTCGTTAGCCAAGGTCACGCCTAGATCCCACAGAGCTGCTGCCCACTGCGTAGCAATCCACAGTAAGCACATACTGCTCCATCCAAGTTTCACTTTTGTTAAAAAGTCAAAAAGTCTTTAAAAAAAAAAAAAGCAGCAAACCCCCAAACCAAGGACCCACCCAGGCTGCACTGGTGACTACAAGCACTAGAGGGAGTCGTGAGCACACATTCCTCTAAGCCTGATCCCCAACGCCCTTCCCCGCGGTTCTCCCTTGGCTCGCCAGCCACCAGGGAAACAGCCATAAAGAGCCCCAGGATCACCTGCTACCAAAACTGGCTCCTCTTCTGCAATAGACTAGTCCCCCCAATGGGTCATCACCAAAACCAACCAGGACCCGGTGTGACTGTGAAAATGAGGAATTGCGGTCCTCACTCTAACATTCACTTTGTTCACTTCCCCCCACATTTACTCCAGAATTAGCGACTAGACTTGATTTGGTCAATACTGACAAGGGTGAGGTGAACAGAGACTGGGAAAGGGACGGGGCAGTGGAACTCGTCTTCTCTCTGGCTGCTTCTGGGAATCCTGCCTCCCACGTCATGTAAAGCCCAGGCTGGCCCGGTGATGATGAAAAGGCATGTGGGCCAGGTCATCTCTGTTGTCCCTGCCGACATCAAGCCCACTATCAGGCATATGAGTGAGGCCACTCTAGACCACCATGTCCCACTATGTCAGTACAGAACCACTTAATCAGTCCACAGAATCGTTCTGCATCTGACTGTGGAGTAGTTACTTGGCAAAAGCTAAGTACCATGTGCACTAATCCCACAGCTCATGAAACCCTCCTGAGCAATGATCTTGATGGAAGAGCATGATGTTGACGGCCAGATGGAAAGACTGTCCTCGTATAAAAACCCCCACTCATAGCACAAGGTCCCATTCCGCTGTTCTGTCTTGCTTTACACCTTTTATGATTTCCAGCCTTCAACTAAGCTCAAGCTTGATTTATTCTTCATCAATATTTCTGTGATATAGGTTTTGTATAAAAACCTCAAAAAACCCTCAAAGGCAGAGATAACACCTCTGTGTCAATCTTACCACTGACAGCAAATGTTCAAAAAAAAAAAAAAAACTGTTCAACTCAGTTAAAAAAACTTTCAACTTTTCTGTATGCTTGAAAGTCTCCATATTCAACTGAGAGAAAAGATAAACCTATTTTTCATTTACTGACCCAATACAACACTACTAACACTAAGACCAAATCTGATGTTTCCCAAAAATTCATATGTTGAAACTGAACCCCAATGTGAGGGCATGAGGAGGTGGGAGGGGACAGGTCACAAAGGCAAAGCCTTCATTAATGGGGTTAGTGTCCTGGTAAAGGATCCTAGAGAGACCCCTTTTCCTTTCTGCTATGTGAAGGTGCAGGGAGAAAATGGTTGTCTATGAACAGGAGGTGTGCCCTCAACAGACACCGAATCTGCTGGGGCCTTCATCTTGGACTTCCCATCTCCAGAACTATGAGGATTAATTCCTATTGCTTCTAAGGTACCCAGAATGGGGGCATTTTATTACCGCAGCAGGAATGAACTTAAACACACTATAACCTCAGGGATTACGCTCTGTCCCCCACTTTATTCCTAGCACTTAGAAGAGTGGCTGCCCTACAGCACCTATTCAACAAATGGATCTAAAATGGATAAAGGGATTAAAATGAAAACACCACTCAAGGAAACAGAAGAAAATCAAACATGCTTTGTTAGATGAACTTCAGCTTCAATGTCATTCATTTGCTCCAGAGGGAGAAACGAAACTGATAAGAAGAGCTGTGGCCAGAGTCCCTCACTCATCCCAGGACCCAGGCTGCTAGCTTAAGAAGGGTGCAAACCCCTGGACCATCATCCATGGACACCTCCACTCCACCAGGGGATGCATGTGGTCACCAGCTTGTTCCCAGGCATGCTGATGCCAAAAGTTATTCGTGATTCTACTTCTTAACTGAATATTATGTGAAGGGCTAAAATGAATATAAAAAGATAGTGCCTATTTCTGTGAGAACAAAGTTGAAAACTTTGTAAAGATTATACAAAAAGTTAGCTGTTGAAGAAAAAACTATCAAATTAAGTGAAAGTGACAATTATTGAGAACCGGGGAAAAAAGTCTACCTGGAAAGATTCAGCTATTTCACAAGGATCTTTTAAGTCTTAACTCTCATTTAAAAAGACTGAGAAACTGGAAATCATAGACCCTGAATTACGGATATACTGTATGAAAGAATGGCCACAAGAAACTCAGGATCATTCGCAAAGCAGAGGCTTTGCCTCATATCTGACGTGTGGTCAGGCTGAGGTGTAGCCAGAGTGGGTGCCTAGCATGTGCGAGGTCCAATGCCTAAAAAACAAACCAAACAAAAAAAGGTGTGGTCAATGAATACACATAGACAGGCTGTAAATTAAGACAAAAAAGTGAGATACATTTACAATGTTTAACTGATATTTTTATTGGCCAACCAGTTTCTATTCCTGACTGCCAGGAATAAAGCATCCAAGAATGTATAATCCCAATATGGCCACCCAAAGTGCCACTGACCTTCGGAATGGTGGGAATCCACATAGAAGTATGTACGTGATGACACCAGCTGCCCAAATGTCCACCTTCAGGCCGTAGCTGGGAAAACAAAGGAGGGAAGGAATATGATACGGCCCCCCAGACAACCTCCATGAAGGGAAAAAACAGAGTCCTCAGATTGTTCATTTTATGTAGAAGAATGAATCAGCCTTCAATCAAAGTCATCTGTTTCTCTTTCAATCTAACCACAATCTTGGTGACTACTGTTAAATGACTAACATTGGCTTAGAGACAAAAGTCCTGGCATAGGGCTCTTGGCCAGATAAGCATAAACTCAAGGTCCTGATGTCAAAGTCTTGGTGTAGGTCACCGTCTCTTGCTGCCTGGTGCTCTCCACCTGCATGGGAGGCACTGAACACACAAGCATAGTTGCCACAAAAATGTGCTTTTTCCCCAAAGTTAAAGCACTAACCACCAACAGAGCTCTTACCCTGTCTCAGCAATGATTTCAGGGGCCACGTAAGTCGGTGTGCCACAGACGGTGTATAAAGGACCTTCCACCACAGTGGCCAGCCCGAAGTCTCCCAGTTTCAAAGACTTGGTTCCGTCGGGATATTCACACACCTGCAACAGAAACCAGCCTACAGTCAGAAGGTCCCCCACAGCAACTTCAAGAGGGCCCTCGAAATGAAGTGGAAAAGACAGAAAACACTTATCAACTCGAAAGAATTTTCTCCCTGTGATATGAACATCATGAGTTACCTCTGTTCTTTAAGTCTTCTTTTGCTTGATGGTGTGAAATTTGGAAGATATTATTTTCCATCTTTGTAGAAAGTAACCTTCCCTAGGAACTTAATGAATCCCCTGTACTTGCTCACATGGACAAGTGATGGGCTGGAGGGGCCTGGAAGCCTGAAGGCAGGAAACTGACCTTTACTTAGTAGTTACTTACTGTGTACAAGGTACTAGACAGCCAAAAAAAGGGTGCTTATTAGACCACCAAAGGGTTAGATGTTCTTCAAGAGCCATGAAAGTGTACTCTAGGAAATAAAATTAGAGGTGGGGATGGCAGCCTTGTTTTCCAGACAATGATAAAATATAAATATCATAAACTTTTTTGCGGGGAGTTGTGGTGCTGGGAATGGAACCCAGGACTAAGCAAACACTCTACTACTGAGCTACATCCCCAGCCAAAAATGCAAATATTATATAGGGGAGAACCTTGGAAGTTTAGGAGGGCGGTGATTTTGGGATTAGCCTCAATCTGAATAACAGCTCTCCTCATCTCCTGACTGTATGATCTGGGAATATCACTTAACCTCTCTGAGCAGGTGCCTGGATCTGTTTAGTGTGGTGATGCTCAGCCCTCTCTTGAGGAGTTGGTGAGAAGCTGTACTGAGAAAGCACAGATCAGAGTTCAGTAACGTTCCCTCCGGTTCCTGGGAGGATGCTGGGTGACTACATGATTATCACATGGGAAAAGGCTTAAAAATGCTGGTGAAGAGGTGAACATTTAAATTAAAGCATTAAACTAAAGTATCCTTGGTAGAAAACATGTCTGCAGTAACTATCAAAAATCTTAACATTGTTCATAATCTTTGACCCAGTAAATCTGCATTTAAGAAATCTAAGGGAAAAGAGACAGATCCAAAGGCTACACACAAGGATGTTAATATCAGAATTTATGTATGACTATTAGAAACTGGAAGCAACACAAACATCTAACAGGGAAGTGGTATTTATGGTGATCTGTAAAATATTTTATAGTTGCTAACAAGCACTTTTCAAATAAATATCATATGAAAGATATTACATGAAGTAAACAAAAACTGAAATTATGTATGAAATATAATACCACCAAATGTTAACAAGTGGTTGCATTAAGAATTATCTTAATTTTCTTATTTATACTTTTCAGTAGTTTGCAAAACATTTATAATGACCATGTATTAGTTCCATAATTAAGAAAAATAATTGTTATATATAAGCAACCTTTCCTTACGGGATAAAGATCTAAAAGTTATATTCTAAGTCGATAGCTTTGGAAGTGAGCATTTATATATGACAGCATAATTTGGATTTGACCATGTAGTCTTTAATTTGCTGAAATCATCTGTCTTTTGGGTGTCCACTTAAAAAATAATGAATTTGAGAAAAATAATTTCAGAGACCTCATCTACACTGCCTTTCTCTTTTTATATATCAAATATATTTCATTTCCTTTTCTCTCATTTTACTATAGACTAAACCAGATTTTCACCTTAACCACTACTAACTAGAGGAGGGGAAAAGTCTAGAAAATAATGTTTCTTCCAGACAAGCACACTAGCAATGTCATCTGTTAGTCTGACACTTGGCGATGGCTGATTTATAAGGTCATCAACAAAAAGCATCAAGATGCCAGGGCTCTCCATGCCAAGGAGTCCCCAAGCTTTATAGGTATTTTATGAAGTATGACAGCAGAATACCTCCCTTACCTGCAAAGACCTCATCTGAGTAAGAACAATTTTCGCCTTGGTATTTTAATAGCTTCTTCCATGCTTACTTATTATATACACATCTTTATAACTTGAAAGTGTCATAGTAGTAGTGGTGAGAATTTTACGCCCCTCTCAGACATTTCTATTTTGAGTCAACAGAAACATATTCAAAGATATTAATGATTTAGCCTAAAGTCATGGAGTCCAGGAGATTCTTACTCATGGCACAGACTTAAGACAACTTTCCATTCATTAGACTTAAACATAAACATTAACAAGAACAACCTAATATAATTACAGTTAGGATTTATGATGCATTTACTGAAACCCAGACATTAGAAATTCCCTAAGTAATTGCAGCGATAAGAACATTATAAGCACAATTTCCTAAACGTCTGTATCACGAGTCAAAAAAAACAAACTTACTGATGTCATTGTTATTTTGTTTTCACAACTTAAAAATATACTCATTAGGTACCAGTTTTGAAAAATAGCATTTATTTTAAACACTCAATTTGGAGATGCCTAGGGGTATTTAGAGTTGCTGTCAGAATCTCAAAAGTCCCTGAAGTCCCATTTTTCACATCCCCATAAAGAATTCAGAGTCAGATGCAGAGTCAGATGTTGATAAGGGGCATAAGTAGGAAGGGACTAAACAGTCCATAGTCACTGAATTATATCTGGGCAAGTGGCGCTCCTTGGCTAAACACCAAAAGGGATGTGTCCTCAGGGGCACACAAGCCTGATTCATCTCTCCTCAATGCTACACACAGAAGAAAATATGTGAAATATGAGTCACTTTCAAATCTTACCTAGAGATTCTCTTCAAAGAAGGAAGAAAAATTAAATATATACTGTATTTATAACAGTTCTTTATAAAACTGACTTTAGGGCTGTGGGGTGCAGCTCAATGATAGAGCACCTGCCCAGCAGGTCCAAGGCCCTGGGTTCAATCCCTAGCAATGCAAAAAGAAAGAAAACTGACTTTAGGGTTGGGGGTATATAACTCAGTAGTGGAGCACTTGGCTAGCATCATGCACGAAGCCCTGAGTTCCATCCTCAGCACCACAAAAAAAAAAAAAAAAAAGAACAACAACAAAAAAAGTGAGAATAGAAACTGACAATTCACTTTAATAAAGAGGTGAATACATGAACAGGGACTCCAAAGGCGTTCAAGGACTCTGAAGATATAAATATTCTCCCTAACATTATCTTAGTGGACTTCCATAGTAAGCCCACTGGGTAATTACAGAACAATTATTTCCAGATTATTTTACAGATGAGGAAACTGAGACATGCAGAACTCAAGCTATTGATAAGTGGCCAAATAGGGTCTTCAGCTAGCACCCTTACTACGGACTTACTTTCTTACTGCCACACCATTCTGCAGTACATCCTGCCTCTGAAAACACCTGCCAGAACCCTGGCTGCCGCCTGCACATGCACACATTTTGAATGGATTTCAACTGCAACTGTGAGAACTTCAGCCCTGCAGAGTTCAAATGCCCCACCACACACCGAGAGAGATGCTCTGACAAAAGTTGCTCTTGGAATGCAAAAATAAAATATGTGAAGAATGCAGGTCCCCCATACAAAGTGAACACTGCATGCTCTCTAAATAAAATGTCAACATAATGATTTAGAAGGACTTCAAATATGAGAAACCAACCCTCTTCTCTCCCCTGTCCCCAGAACTCCTGGAAAAGGTGGAATTTATCACTAGTCTCTCATAGTTAACTCTGACAGGGCACCACCAGGCTGTAACTTACAACATTAACGGCCACCCCTGTGCTCCCTGACACAGCAACCCATACATCTCTGCTGGCAGGGTTTTAAATTATGACACTGCTACCAGGGAAGGGGATGCAAATCAGATGTCTGAATGCTCTGGTGTTTAAAAACTGAATTAGTTCTTAGACAGGAAGAGGCCGACAGTTGCTCTGGGTATTTCAGTTTAGGGCCCAGATGGCACTTTGTCCTCCAAAGCCAATGCAGACCTGCTGACTAACTCTGGAGGCAGATGAGTGATCCAGCTAGGTTTTCAATGGCCCACACGCCTTACTTAGGTATGTGCAACTGAGGCTGTTCCTGGAGCCTGACTCCACAGCCCTGCTATGTCACACATCAGCAACATCTGAATGTCAATACTCTTTGGGTAGCACAAGGGGGTTGTTTCAGATTTTGGAAAAGGTGAGCTCTCATGTAGGACATATCAGACTAGATAAGGAACTTGACTCTGATTTCCTGGTCACTCTAAGACACAAGATGTTGGAGGCATCCATACTTACCACATTACCTATCTACCCGTGATGTGTGGCATGAGAAAAGGAATACTGGGTCCAGATTCTAAGGAGGCTTCACATGTGTTAAGAAACAGTGGCAAGCAGAGAGGGGAGCTCCCTGGTAGAGCACTTGCCTAGCATGCACGAGGCCCTGGGTTCCTGCTCCAGCACTGCAAACACACACACAACGGGCAGCGGGGTAGAAAGAGGGACCATGAGCAGAAGTGGAGGTGAGAGTGGGACCAAGGAGCTGTAATGCCCAGTCTCCTTCCTCACTGGGCCTTGGCAATCAGAGCTGTAGGACAGGTTGGCTCGGAGGAACCAGTCATTCCCCAGAAACTTGTGGCTTCCACGTTCAGAGAGAACATTAATAACTGGATCCACTAGAGTGAGACGGACTATGCAGAGCAAGGACTCAAGGGGCATTCTTAATAACACAAAACTGTAGCCACATCTGGAGAAAGCCCTGTCACCTTTGCTTGCAAAGCCCCTGGCCAAGCTCAGGCAGATGGTGAGGGAGCCTGGCAGATGCTGGCAGGTCATAATGGTAAGCAGTCCATTTGGAGACATGACACCACACTTTTGCTCTTATCCTGAGGCTTAACTTACACCTCTGTCTCCATTCCTTATTACAGTTTGAAGACAGAGTCAGAATATATCTTTTTAAATTTTTTTTCAAACAGCAGGGATTTTTCTTCCAATAGGAACATATAGAAATGAAATACAGGTTGAATATCCTGTATCAAAAAGGCTTGGGGGACTGTGGATATAGGTCAGTGGTAGAGCACTTGCCTAGCATGTTCAAGGTCCTGAGATTCATCCCTAGCACTGTTTTTTTTTTTTTTTTTTAAATGTGAATAAGCCATATTAGTGGGCAAGGTAGCAGCAGGCCTATAGATCTAGCTGAACAGGAAACTAAGGCAGTAGTTTGAGCCCAGGAGTTTGAGGCCAGCCTGAGCAACACAGTGAGATCCCTTTTCTTAAATGCACAAAAGGGAGAGGGGAAAAGGGAGGATCATGAACCAAAATTGATTTCCATGCATGCTTGAGTTTGTTGGGATGAATCCAACTACTATGTATAACTATCAAGTGCTAGTTACAAAAAAAAAAAGCTGGGGGGGGGGAGATACCAGTAAATCTGTTTTCCCATCAGCTGATGCAAAACCTTGGCACTAAAGAATTTATTCATTTTTTAAAAAAATGTGCAGAACCAGAAATGTTTTGTATTTTGGAATATTTGCATGTATATAATATTTTAGAGATGTAGTCCAAGCTCAACACAAAACAAATTTATGTTTCATATACAATATTTTAAATAATTTTGTGCATGAAACAAAGTTTCACGGTGTGGAATATTATAACACGTTGGTACTTAAAAGTTTCACACTTTGGAGGATTTCAGATTTTGTATTTGGGGGTTCAGGATGCCTAATCTGTATAATCCCTCAAAGCAGATGATAGTTCAAAAAAAAATTACACACTTTTAGATAGATGCTGAGAAATTATCAAATGCTATTTCCCAAAAAAGGAAAATGGAAACTCTGGATTAAAAAAAATTAAAAATCCCTGGGATGGCTTCAAAGCTCGCACATATTCCTTTCAACAATCACATGTGCGGTGCAAGCCTGAGCCGGCAGTACAGACGTGTGTTCAGGGCCAGCTCCTAGCCAGCTGAGTGGCCTCCACACATCCACAGTGTGCTCACACAGTACTGCCCAAGGCATTGGAGAGGAAAAAGAAATTGAGACAGAACCCTCGTCTGTGCGGTGCTTACAAGCTGAAGGAGACAAGTAAATGATAAAACCCCAGCACCGCAGCAGCTGCAGCAGCAGAAGCCTAAGGTAACTGTGGCTAAACCTGCTCAGTGTCTGGGGTCAAGCTAAAGATCTAACTCTTGCTCTCAGCGTCTCACGAGAGGAACAGTTTTGTCACACTGTGGGGAGAGAGGACACTGCAAAGGGAGACCAGGATGGACAGAAGCAATGGAGGTAAAGTCTGAACTGCTGAGAGGACAAACCGCGTTTGGATTGACACAGTGCAGAACACTCGGATAAGCTCACCTCCCAAGAGTTAGGTATGATACTCAGCTTAAAAGGTGAGAGAAGTCAATTGTCTAGCGTGTGTTTAGGGGGATGTATGCATGGGAAACTCCCGAAGCTTCTCTAAACTCTCTCTGCAATGTGGTCACAAGGACTGGCTCGCCGTAAGCCAACTATTTAGTCACCAAGACCCCTGTGAGGGTGAGTTATAACAGGAGAGGAGGCTGGAAAAGGAGACTGGGGCTAGTTTATGGAGGTTCCCGAGTGTCACAGTAATAAACAAGGCTTTTCTTCCAGTAGAACAATATGATAATGACAGTTTCAAGAAAAATTAGCATCTCTTGGTCTCAATTTCCACACTGTAAAGCTGAGACTGACTGAACTATTTCCAAAATTTTCTCTTGCACTTAAATGAACCTCTGTGTTCTAGTTTGGTCTCCTTTGAGCCTCTACTTCTTCTCCAATTTATTTTACAGAATTTTTACCCCATAAAATAAATTTCCTGTTGTTCTTTCTTCAGTCAATATCATTGCTATAGTTTAGATGTTGAATGGCCCCCAAAGGTCTATGTGTTATGTGTTTGGCTACAGGGAGGTGGCAGAACCTTTAAGAGGTGGGCTTTGTGGAAGGAAGGTCCATAAGTCATGATGGAGTGTGCCCGTGAAGGGGATTTTGGGGACTCCAGCTCCTCCTTCCTCTTTCTCTGCCACATGTTCCCCACAATTGCCATCTGGAGGCTCAAAGCAGTGGAGCCACTTGATCTTGTATTGGAACCTATAAAACCATGAGCCAAAATAAAATTTTACTCTTCATAAATTAATTACCTCAGGCATTTCATTATAATAACCTGAAGCTAACTAATTTATCAAACTATAAATGAAAAACAAATGAAAACATCTAATGTCTGGTAAACAGTAAATGCAAATCAGTTCAAGAAACCATTAGTATTTTAAGGTCATTAACCTAAGTCTTGCTGCAGGTCTTGAGCTCTTACTGCAGGATTGGTTTAGACCCTGGTATGTCATTGCTTGCTTGCATATGATCACGATCATTCTAAAGGACAAGCGGTATGAGGTGAAACAGAAGACGCAAAGACAACGTACCAAGAGGTTCTCCGGCTTGATGTCTCTGTGCACAATGCTGAGGCCGTGGAGATACCTGAGGGCGTTGGCCAGGTTGTACACCATGGCGCTGCCATCTCTCTCCGTGTACTTGGTTGAAGAAGTAATTGCATCAAAGAGATCTCCACCCTGAAGGATGTGAAAAACAACACAGCAAAACATCAACAGTGCAGTCCACTGAGGGCCAGAAAGGGGGTCGTAGGTCTGGGGCAGATGAAAGAAGTGCCACTAAAACTGATGGATTGTGAATAAGGAAAGTCACAGGCAACAGGACGCTTCTGATTAGACCCTCTGGGATCACTGTGCATTCCCAGGATCTGGCACCAAGAAACTTTCCATCCTCTCACCTTGACCAGTTCCATCACCAGAAAGAGCTCCGTCGCTGTCTCCATCTCCTCGACCAGCATAATGATGTTGGGGTGTTTCACTCTGCGCAGTATTGACACTTCGTTCTCAATCAGGTGTTCCTGTCAAACGAAGGGTGCAGAGAGGGTCAAAGCCCACAGTACCCTCTGCTCTGTCCCTATAGACAACACTTGGTCAGCAGACCCGAGGCCAAGGAGGCATCTCTTGACACAGAGGCAACTGTGCCCTTGCCTCCTCGGACCCTACAGGACAGGACACGTCAGTGTGGACATTTTATTGCCACTGCCAAAAAGAATCAGACCTCTGAATGTGCCCCAGAAGCTCAGAGGTGCTCCTCTGGAACATAAAACACATTGCTTAAACTCCCTGAGGGGCTGAGACCCATGACAGTGTGGGCACATAGCACTGTGCTTTCCAAGTCTGTGGGACAACGTTTAATTCCAGTAAACGCTCCAAAGTAAGGACGAGGCATGTAGAGCTGGGCACAGTGGTGCACGCCTGTAATCCCAGCAACTCAGGAGGCTGAGGCAAGAGGATGGAAAGTTCAAAGCCAGCCTCAGTAACTTAGTGAGGCTGCGAGCAATTTAGTGAGACCCTGTCTCAAAAAATAAAAAGGGCTGGGGATGTGACTTAGTGGTTAAGCACTCCTGGGTTTGAATCCCTGGTAACCACCTTGACCCCACCCAAAAAGATGAGGCATCAAGACACATAGAAAAACTGGGTAAGTTTGTGGCACAGAACACACCTGGCATTACAAAGTTTTAACCATTACCAACATGAATTTTAATTCTATGCTGAAATTCATAAAGAAACTTCCTCCCTTTACAACTGGATATGAAATCCTTCACCAGATGGATGATCCTTATCATCTTGTATTTCAGAAATCTGAAAACACACAGTGCCATGGGGACCACTACTCTCATTTTAACTCTAATCGCTTCTCTGAAAATGCCATCTGATTATCAGCCCTGGTGGGCAATGCAGTTGGGATCAGTGCTGTAGCAAAACGTTTACTTACAGAATTAAGGAATCATTCTCAATCCACGAAGCCATGAATCACAGGCAATGATTGCTTTATTTTAAATGGGATGTGAAAACCCCTCGGCAAGACCATATTTGTTGATCCTCATTAACTTCATCGATGAATTATTTTGAATTTAGAGAATGCTCTATAAAATGTGCTAATTGCCTTCTTATCACATTCTAGGTCTTCAAACAGGATAGCTTTTTACATAAAATGTACCTTCTTAAGAAATATCATTCACCACCTAAACACACATGTATGTACACATCTATATAGATACGTGCATACATATCACTCATAATGCTCTTGTGCTTTTACCATTATGAATCTCAGAGCTAAATTTAGTGCTCTGATACAGTAGTATTTTATCCCTAGTTAGGATACCATCTATGGTTCCTCTCTTGTCTTTGTGTATCCATGTATGTATGTATTTTTTACTCTAAGCCATCTCAAATCCTTTCTGACGATAGTTGGAGATATTAATTATGACAAATAGCATGGAGGAAAATCTGTTGCAAGCTCTTGCATACAGCAAGTTGTGTTTCTTGAGCATGGAACGCATCGTGCTTGTCCAAGAAGTCACTCAAGAAATATTGGCAGATGACAGTGCAAATGCTAAGCAGAAGTTGAGGGAAGAAAGGAACCAAGAATGACCAGAAATCTACTCACTATGTGCCGGTCTCTATAAGGTACTTGGGTAATGTTTTAACTCATCATCCTTAGAATAGTCCTTGGAAATAGGAATGTAAACCTAGATGTCTGGCATCCCAGCCTGACATCCTTTGCAATACACATGGCTTTTCAAAGGAGAATGCTTCAGCAAAATTCAAGTTGGAATTTTTCTAAATGAAAACGACAGCTACAAAGCAGAAAATATTTAATTCCTTGAAAAGACAGGAAGGAGCAGTAGCATCCACACTGACTGGTGATGAGGAACCACAACAAGCTTTGTGTGAGAAGAAAAATCTGAAATCTACATAAAGAGCAAGGCCGGGAAGCCTCCAAGTTAGGACTCACCCAATACTTCCAAACCTCCTAGAAATACAGCAGTCCTCAGACCCTAGCAAACCACCGCTGGATGGCAGGGGCAGGGCCTCCTCCCTGTTTCCAAGTGCCATCTGTCTAAGTCACAACGCAGCACACTGCAGCAGGCGGTCAGCGCCCTGTCCCTCCCTTGAGGAGCAGCTGCGCACCCCACGCTGTGGTCACAAAGGAAAGGCTTGGCAAATCCTCCACATTTATTCACACATTTTGAAGCACTTAGATCATCTGTGCCAAGTATGTCCCTAGTCATACTAAAAAAAGCAGAGTTACATGCAAAGGCAAGCAAATGGATTTGTTTCACTCTTATGTAAAGCAAGGCAATGGCAGTTACTACCACTGTAGTAAAATAGTCTTTCCATTTTATGGTGCTGGGGATTGAACCTAAGGTCACTCTACCACTGAGCTGCAAACCCAGACCCCCTTTCTCATTTTTTTTTTTTTTTTAAATTTTGAGACAGGGTTTTGCTAAGTTGCTGAGGCTGGCCTCAAACCTGCAATCCTCCTGCTCCAGCCTCCCAAGACACTGGGATTACAGGTGTGCGTCACCACATCCAGTTTAGGTTTTTCATTTTAAAGCTGAGTGGATCTATCACTTCCACTCTTCTCCTTATTCCTTTTCTCCAAAGTTGGAAGAGTCTGTAAAACCTACTTCTCTTCCGGGTCTCCAACTATGATGTGAATTTACATATGCCAAGTAACTCCTATCACCAGTACCCCAAGCAGCTCTCTCAAATTGGGAGTTCAAATAAGATTTCCTCCACACAAGCAGACTACAACTCCCCAAAGCTATTATCTTTTTCAATAAAAGGCATGCGGAAAGCCTTTGGGGACATACTGTGGAACTTCTCCCAGGACCACCAGCAGGGCTGTGTGTCAGAAACTGAGCAAGCTCTGCAGCCCTGCCTTCTCCATCGTCGCCCACTCTCGGCTCACTGCATCCCACCCGACAGCGGCCAGGACTCTCTACACAGGGGAGGTTTCTGTTGGAGGTGGGAGCTGGGAGCCTCTGCTTCTCCATCTCCTCCCATCCCTGTAAAACTGCCTATGAACCAACCCTTCCCTTTCTAAGCCTATCGCTATCAAAAGCGAACCAAAGCCCTTCCTGGAAACTTTACTTACAGACGTTATCTCCCCATTTCTTATGCAGCCCACATGCAGTCTGTTTCTAATATTTAAAAATATTCTCTAATTACATTTTCAGAATCTTTCTAAACATCACATATTACTTTTGTCCTGAGCCATACTGAACTGAACAGTATTATTTATGTTAGGGGATTCACAATTCTAACTCCAAACAGCTCACCTGGGAATCATTTTGTGGTAGTGTTCCACAGCTTGGCCAGAGGGTCAGTGACAAAGGGGTACTGGTGGTAGGAAAACTGCCACCCAGCAAAGGACACAACCTTACCTTTGGCCTTGGTGATTTTTTTTTTGTGGGGGTGGGGGGGGAAGGTGGGTACCAGGGATCGAACTCAGGGGTGCTTAACCACTGAGCCACATCCCCAGCCCTTTCTTATATTTTTATTTAGAGGCAGAGTCTTGCTAAATTGCTTATCTTTTTTTTTTAATTTTTTTTTTTTTTAGTTGTAGATGGACACAATGTCTTTATTGCTTTGTATGTGGTGCTGAGGATCGAACCCAGGGCCTCACGCATGCGAGGCAAGCGCTCTACCACTGAGCTACAATCCCAGTCCACTTAGGTTATCTTTCAACGCACAATCCTCCTGCCCCAGTCTCCTGAGCCGCTGGGATTACAGGCATGAGCCACCTCGCCGGGTGGTCACGGCAATTTTTAAAAAAGAAAATTTTTCTTTCAGTTGTAGGTGGACACAATACATTTATTTAATTAATTTATTTTTATGTGGTGCTGAGGATCAAAACCAGTGCCTCAGACGTGCTAGGTAAGTGCTCCACCACTGAGCTGTAACCCCAGCCCCGCCAAGGCAATTTTTCACACACACAGAGAGAGAGAGAAAACAGGTTATGGGAGTCAACAATTCTCCCAAAACAAACTAACTCTCTTTCTCCATCCTTCCCAGCCTCACCAAATAGTCCTTTCCTCCTGCATTCTCTTTCTCACTGGCTGCCCCCAGCAGAATGGGAAAGACATCCCATCACTGACCAGTTCCTGCCCATCTACCCCTCCTGCCAATGCCTCACCTTCCAGGCATTTACACAGGTGATTTGCCTTGTCGGAACTGAGCGCACAGGCTCCAGCAACCAGCCTAGTGACTAACTCACAGCAGGCACGGAAGTGCTGGCGTGAACGAGCACACACCTTGCACCCTCCTCCCGCTCAACACTGGCTTTGCAGCTGGCAACTATACTGCTGAGTAAACACTACTGCGGACAATACAGCAGAAGAGACGAAATGTTCCAATCACTGTAAGGACTATTTCCGGGGTGAACAATGGCCACCCAAAGCTACCAAGTACTGGTCCCTAGAATTTGTAAATAGGATTATTTACAAAAAGGGTTTCTGGAGATGTGATTAAGGGTTCTGCAATTTAGAGAGAGCCCTGGATTATCTGGACAAGCTCTAAATGCCATCACGTGTCTTCTAAGAAAGAGGCAGGAGGTCTCACACAGAAAAGAAGTGACGTGGGGATGGAGGCAGACTTCAGTGACGTGATCACAAGCTGAGAACCTGTCTGTCACCTAAAACTGTTCAGAGGCAAGAGACAGGTTCTCCCCCAAAGCCCCAGAGGGAGTGTGGCTTTCTGACTTGAGGCCTCCAGAACTATGCAAGAATAATATTTTGTTGTTTTTAGCCACCAAGTTTGTAGTAATTTATTCCAACAGCCTCAGACAACTAATGCAACATACTTTGGGATTTGTGTATGGTCTGGGCCTGTGTTAGTTAGCTTTGCATTTCTGTGGCCAAATATCTTGTTAGATATTTGGAAGATAGGAAAAGAAGAGGGAAAAGTTTATTTTGGCTCATGGTTTCAGAGATTTAGTCCATGGTGGGCTGACTCCATTACTCTGGGTCCAAGATGAGGCAGAATATCAAGGTGGAAGGGCCAGACTGAGGGAAGCTACTCAACTCATAATGGCTGTAAAGCAGAGGATGGAGGAGGTGCAGGGAAGATGAACCCTTCTAGGGACCCACAGGGACCCACCCCCTCTAGCCATGCCCCACCTGTCTACAACTGCCATCCAGTTAGTCCATTCAAACTAGGATGGCCTGATGAGGTTATGGCTCTCACAATCTAATCATTTCGTCTCTCAGTATTCCTGCATTAACATAGGAGATTTAGGGGAACATCTCTTATCCAAACCATAATATTCTGCCTTTGAGTCCCAAAAGCTCATGTTCATCTCAGAATGCAAAATGCATTTAGTTCATCTCCAAGTGAACTGTTACGACTCATCCCATAGTCTTAATAGTTCCAGCCTTCCCAAAAGTCCAAAGTCTCCTCTGAAACTCAAGGCAAACTCTTGGCTGTGACCCCTGTGACTATCAAAGGCAAGTTACATATAACCAATAATATCCAGTGGCACAGAGTCAACATGCCCATTCCAAAGGGGAGAAACAGAGGCATAGAAAGAAAGGACGGGACCAAAACCCAGCCAGGCAAACAGGTCCCATTACTCCACATACAGTATCTAGGGCACATGGTGGGACAGGCCCTCCAAAGAGCTTGGGCAGCCTTGCCTCTTTGGTTGCAGTATTCAAGACTTCTCTCTTAACCTGGCTCTGCTTCCTGGCCACCATGAATGGAGCACTAGTTTTCCACCCATCCAGTCAGCTGTGAGGTTCTGCCTCACCTTGGTCCCAGAGCAACTGCCTCAGACAACCACGAACTCAACCTCTCAAACTGTGAGCCAAAATAAACCTTGCCTCCTCTAAGTTGTTCTTGTCAGATATTTTGGTCAAAGTGATGCAAAGCTGACCAACACAGGGCTCGTAACATGCAGGAGATGAATACGAAACTGCACGGTGGAAGAGAAAGGAGGACCACATCTAAGTACTGTAACGAAGCCCAGGGCTTCATCCACCATGGAGAATCATTAAGTATTTATAATGAAAGAAAATATTAAAACTGGAAAAATTCTTAACCTTCACAAAACCACAGCCTTCTCAACAGCCTCCTGAAGCCTGACCTTGAGGCAGATCTTGCAATGATCTCCCACTTAGGACTGAATGAGCTTTGTGTCCTCTGAGCCTTTGCCCAGCTGTTCTGGCTACCTGGTAGACTTTTCTTGTTTTAAAATATTTTTTAGTTGTTAATGGATCTATTTGTTTGTTTGTTTGTTTATATGTGGTGCTGAGGATCGAACCCAGGGTCTCACACATGCCAGGCAAGCGCTCTACCACTGAGCCACAGCCCCATCCCCTGGTGGGCTTTTCTTCACAGCTGACCACTGAAATCCTACCACATTTCCAGGGCCAGCTTGAATGCCCCTGCTCTACAGCATCTTCACTGGTCACCTGCTTCTCTCCCACGTGCTTCCCGTGAACTCTCTACAGAATTGGTGATGATTCATCTGTTCAATTATCTATTCCTACCCCAGTGTCTTGCACAGGCAACACACACACCAGATTTTAGCTAAGTAAATAAATTAACCTAATAATGCTCAAGTATATAAAAGAAGAGCAAACAGAAGGCAAGAGAAATGAACATTTTTCTCAGGTTCTTTGTACCATAAAGAAATTGAACTCAGAGTGGATGCATGGCAGACTGGCCAATATACAGGCCACCAAAGAGCCCCAAATTCCAGCCACTGCTCTGCCTCTGTGAATTCTGGGAAGCTATTTAATCTGAATATCTGCTTTCTTATCTGTAAAAGCTCATACAAAGGCTTTGTGTCATTATAGGCAATGTACAAAGTTCCAATACATCCACCCCAGGATCAATAATGTATTTTAATACATGGTAGATATTTTCAGCATAATCAACTTTCTGTGAACAACCCATAAAGCAGAGGTAACTAACAATACTTCAGAATAGTGGCTAAACGTACTCCAAAATGTTTTTTAAAAATGAATTGTCTAGACAATTTTTATCTGCAAATAAAATTTCAACCAGGTACGGTAGTGCAAGCTGTAATCCCAGTGACCTGGGAAGCTGAGGCAGGAAGAGCACAAGTTCAAGGCCAGCCTTGGCAACTCAGGGAAGCCCTGTCTCAAAATAAAGGGCTGGGGATGTAGCTCCATGCCCAGCATTGCAAAAAAATAAAACAATAAAAATAAAATTTCATAGTGAAAAAAACTGACTTATTTATTAGAAATCAAGTTTTAAGACCATAATTTGATACAGTATTAACATGGAAATAGTTGTTCAAATATGCAAAAGGTAAAGATGGAAATTAGCAGATGAGTACGAATTACAAAAACAGTGACAATACAAAGGAAAGACAAGACCCCAGTGTTTGAAATGACCCCTTTGTTTCAGCACTTAGTGCAGACTAAATTTTTTAGTATAAAAAGATCTTTTTTACAACTACAAAAATAGCAACTTAAATTTTAATCAGTTAAACAATATTCTTACCATAGCAATTCTTTTTTTTCCCACTTTTTATAAATAAATGTTAATATAGTTGTATAGAACCTGGCTCCCCAACTTATGAAACATGCTGCTTAAATTACACAACAGATGGAAAAAAGCAACAGTTACATACGGTAAAAAGGCTATCACCAGTGAAAAAGCTAATGATATTGTTAGAATAAGTGAAAGCACATGAATTAAGTAAATATTAAAAAGGAAACACTTTTCAGTCTCTGCTTTGCTGACTATCAGAGAATAAGAAGGAAAAAAAGTGAGTGACAAATTTGCCTCCTGGCTTTTCTATTTCAGGAACTCTGAGAAGATTTTTCTAAAGCTGTATCACAACATTTTAAGTTTTCTGTAAAAAATGAACAATTTTGTAGATGTCCAGTGAAGACTAGTTTGGGAGTTCCATAAATACAAAATCACTATCACATCAAATCCTGTTAATCAAAAAGTCTGCATTCCTCTGGAGTATTAATAATGTTAACATGTGGGCCAGGGGATGTCACTCAGTGTATCACATATGAGGTCCCATGTTTGATGCCCAGCGCTGCCAAAAAAAAATTATTATTATATACTGGCACTTTTCTACATGTTTTCCATCTCTTGATTCAATCATTACAACTAATCATTAATTGTAATGACTGAACCATTAGGTATTATTGGTAAACATATTTTAGAGGAAAAAACAGAGGCAGATCCTTCCCGAGCAAGAAGAGGCAGAGCCAGGATTAAGCTTTATATATTCTGGCTCTACAGTAACATTGTCCAACAGGAATACAATGTGATCCATATTTGTAATTATAAATATTCTAATAGCCACATTAAAATATCAAAAGCAGGGGCTAGGATTATGGCTCAGTGGTAGAGCGTTTGCCTCACATGTATGAGGCACTGGGAATGATCCTCAGCACCACATATAAATGAATAAAATAAAGGTCCATCAACAACTAAAAAAAAACAATTAAAAAATATTAAAAGCAGGTAAAATTAATTTTAAAAATATAACTTTTAAAACCCAATATATCTAAAATATTATATGATCATGCAAATACAAAGATATTGATGAAATATTTTATATTCTTTTTCATAGTACTAAGTCTTCAAAATACGGTGCGTATTTTACACCCACTGCATGTTTCAATCCAGACTCGCCTCATTCCGAGTGCTCAGAGCTCCAGTGTTTGACACTGTAATTCTAGACCAGCCTGCTCTCTCAATTGACATGCAAACAGGAAGGAATCTATAAAAGTTGATGTAATCACTGTCAGCAAATATCTTTTGTCAAACAAAGTTGAAGTGTCAATACTCTAACATTTCATCATTTTTTCCCACCCCATGAGGTGGGACAGGATAAAAAATGTCCATC
>CM053408.1:21921025-21953418 GCA_028644305.1 Xerus rutilus | reverse complement strand
GGAAACGACCACAACTCTTTATTTTACTTTTACTTATAATCTCATTTTCAATCTTGACCAGTAATGACACTTCCCTTAATCAACCAATGATATATTTCACTCTCTCCTGTCCTGGATAACTAATCCTTGTGGACTTCCTGTGTGCTACACATTGGGGTTACTATAAAAATTAAGATACATTCAGCATAGAAGAAACACGTTTTCCTGATGTTTCAGCAATAATGCAATGGATTACCATGCTTTAAAAATTCCATGCGTCTTTACTCCATATACGCTAGTGATCCCCATGAGAGTGTGAGTGTATGTCTGTGTGTGTATGTGAGGTGTGTGCGTGCACACATGTGTGGAGTTGTGTGTGGCCACAGAATTAGTATGCCTCCTGGAAATGTTAGATGTCCAGTCCTGAAGCTGTTCCAACTGTCAATAAGTAGCACCCAGTGACGTAGTAGCCACTGCAGAAAAGGATGGTCTTGGGCTTACAGTTGAGAATGGACTGAGAAGAATGATGGTAATGCAGTTTACTAGTGGGTAATAAAAAAGGGAGAATCTGGCCAAGACCCAGGGTAAGCAAAGACAAACATGCCTCGCTGATGGACACATGCAGCCCCAGATCAAGAATCTGGAGAGAAATATGAATGACTTCTGCATGTGGCTCCCTGGGCAGCTTTAATCCTGGTTAACAATGACCAGCACTAGGAGCCACCTACTTTTTTGCATTAATGATAAGACAATTTTTCTGGGAATCTTAGATGAGCATCATTCACGTTCATGGGGGACACACACCACATTCCCAGGGCAGCACAAGCAGCCTTACTGACAGGCAGAGAGTGTAACCTTCCAGAAGTGGGGGAGCCACAGATGCCCCCACTGCTCTGGTAGTGTCAGGCTGCCAGACATGGCAGGTTCTGGGTCCTCATTCACTCAAAGTGAAGGGACTTTACCCTTCCTTTTATGAATGAAAAACATTCTTCATCATCCTTAAAGAAAAGGAAACATCTTGGACCATATTTCAAGTGTTTAGGAAACCAACTTTGGAGCCTGCATTCCTAGTAATGGTATTTCTGGTATCAACCAACACCAAGGGAATTAAAGTTATTTACATACACATACATGGCTTTGTGTATACTTTAGTATTCTAGAGTACTTTACCATACAGAAACATCCAATCTTTCACCCCAATTATTTATTACTATTTTACCAGCACATTTTATAAACTTAAATTATTGCAATCTACTCAACAACATCACTTGACAAAATCCCACAAATCCAGTTTTGTCCATCCTCCTCCTCCTCCTCAGGTAACTGCCTACTTAACAACCTGCTTATCATGTTGTTGCCATTTACATTTTTAGGTCATCATAGTGAATGCTTAGGATTTCTAAGTTCCTCACCAAAAATGAACTTTTTTTTCTTTTTTTTTGCATTACCACTTGTGGGTATAGATATATCAGAATTTCACTCTAGACTTCAACAAAGTCAAATTGTGATAGCCATATTGCAATCAATATTCAAAACAAGATTTTTTAAAAAGAATTACAATGTTCTCCAAGGCTTTGCCATTGCAAATCTTTTTGACAATAAATGGAAAATAATTGTATTTTACCACATTCTGTTCAACCCTAACCACAAACCCGCACTCCCGTTTTGGAGATGAAAACACCTCTGTGGAGAGAAGTTGGATGCAGCATTCAAAGCCAGGTCTGCCTGGCTCCAAATCCATTTTCCATGTTTAACTTGTGACTGTACTCAAGCTCCTAAACAAATTAAACTGTTAAACTACATACTTTAAATATAACAAAATCACACAAGCATGCCACATGTTCTATTTCATACCTTTAATCCTCTGAAACTTCCCGGGCTAGTAGGAGAGGAACTGGAGGATTTCGTAGATTTAGGAGTAGAGAGTTGGCTGCTGGGAGTTCCATTAACTGACCATGAGACAACAAAGGAGACAGAAATCATCAAAACCAAAACAACCAGACTGTGTAAAAACACTAAGTACATGCACAATACAGATCCAATCAGCTCAAAAGCAGATGGCAACTCAGCAAAAAAGCAAAAATAACATAGTATTGCATTACAGACCAAAAAAAAAAAAAAAAAAGACAAGGAGTGAAACTAGAAGCATGTTCAATAACAGTTTTCCAACAGGGATAAAACAAATATATAAGACATTATGGAATTGAAGGTGTGATAACTTGTCCATATATCCTGCCTGCCAGAAAAGAAATGACTGGCAGTTACATCTGCAGTGGATTAGCTTGAAGGCTCTTCCTTGACCTCCAGTATGCCCGCCCCTCCCCTCTATCTTGGTATATACCAACCTGACGACCAAGAAGTTCTTGGGCTCTCCCAAACAACTCCACCATAACCCAAGCACATTTTCCAAATATATTCCCTTCTTTCAGGCAGGGGGTGGGGATGCTTACATAGGCAAAATCCATTCTTTACCACTGGGTTACACCCCTGTCCTCTAAGTATATCCTTAATGGAAAGGGAAGATTACTGTTTTATTTGCAATACCTATTTGCTTGAAGGCCATAAAAGATATTCATCAACGTTCTTTTTATTGAGGCTAGTTATTTCTAATTCCTTCTTTTTTTTTTGCACAGCTTAATTTCCTCATTTTTTAGCAAATCTTGGTCATTTTCTATCCAACCCTCCCAATCTCCAAATACTTCTTTGGTAGAAATCTCAATTTAGATCCTATGCTAGGAAGAGTATGGCCACCACTGTTTAGAGTGAAGGTTAATTTGCCGATTCTATTCTACAGAATGCTGACCAAACCATGCAGGCTCATTTCTAATTGTATCACCTCAATCTATTTGTGTAATGATTTTACAAAGCTGGTAGTTAACATCTTGAACTAGTACATTTTCTCTCTTCTAAGGAGTATTTATGATCTCTTTTATTATTAATCTCCAAAGCTTTTGCCCAAAGTAGATGAAAACTGCCATTGATCTTTATGGAAAGAAAAAAAATCCATCTACCTTTTTTTCCTTAACATGTGGGAGGAGACAACTATTATTTTAGATACAAGTATAAAAAGCCAAATGTAGAGGTAAAGGTTATGAATTGGTGACTCAAAAAGTGAGCACCAATCCTGAGGACAAGCAAAATTCTGGACCAAGAAGTATTTATGATATACTATCTAAAGTAGATTTGGTTTTGATGTTTAATATTCAAATTTTAATTTATCATTAGTAATTCACACCTAAAAAGCTGCACTCTATTTGTCCAAAAGAATGTTGATAAAGTTCTGAATTATAAATAACTGTTTCAACTATGTGAGTAAGATCTTAGAACAGGTAAAGTAACAAAAATATATTATAAAAATACATAAAATATGACTAAATAGTATGTATATATCTAGGTGGTATAGAATGGAAACTAATATTGTAACACATGATACAAAACTCTGGGATTATATTGCAAAACCATGTAGGGGGTGAGGTGTTATGTTTTATTCTCCTCCTCCTCTACCTCATAAGTTTCAAAGAAGACATGTTTTTAACTTTCCCAACTTAAATATAATAGCATTTTATCACCTTAAAAATATTTATGATGAGATGAATCACCTGTAAACAAGGACATCCATATTCATGAAGTCATATGTGTTTAGTGTATTGCTCATTTTAAAAACTGAGTTTTTAAACATGACATTTTCTTCAGTTATCTTTAAACTTCCAAACTACAATTTCTCTAATTCTAACTACTCGTTTACTTATGTAGATTTTCTTAATAAATATATGTAGTGCTTATAATACAAGTACAACATAAGTAACCACACAATTAGAACATTTGAGAGTATTTAAGCCAGGTGTGGGGGCACACACCTGTAATCCCAACTACTCAAGAGGCTGAGGCAGGAGGACTGCAAGCTTGAGGCCAGCCCAGGCAAGTTGGTGAGACCCTGTCTCAAAATAAAATAAAAAAGGCTGAGTGTGTAGTACAGTGGTAGATGGCCCATGGATTTGATCCCAAGTACTCCAGAAAGAAAGCAGGGGGTAATCAACAGGGCTGTGGTTGTGACTCAATGGTAGAGCACTTGCCTAGCATGTGTGAAGCACTGGGTTTGATTCTCAGCACCACAGAATAAACAAATAAAGGTCTTATGTACCACTAAAAAAAAGAAAAAAATTTTTAAAGTATTCAACAGCCCTTGTTATGGGCTAAGGATGTGGCTCAGTGGTATAGCGCTTGCTTGGCAGGTATAAGGCCTTGGGTTCAATATATTTATATACATATATGTACAAAAATGAGAAAACATCAGCCCTTGATATTTCTCAATTTCAACTATTATTCTTTTAAGTTTTTCTCTTAAAAAGTAGAGCACAAAAAAGTCTCAAGATGGTGAAACTACTCTGTGTGATCCTATAACAGAGGATATTGTAAATGTGCCCAGACTATAAAATGCCCATCAAGAGTGAACCTTAATGTGAACCTCGAATGACGATGACATGCTAACCACCCACCACTCTGGTGGTGACTGATGATGGAGGCGGCCCCGTGTTTGAAGGCAAGAGATACATAGGCAACCTGCACTTTCTGCTCAATTTTGGTGTCAACCTAATACTGTGCCAAAAAATAGTTTCTAAAAAATCTCTTTCAAGAGGATTCATGTAAAAAAGAGATTATTACAGGTAATAAACTAGTTATTTGATATGAGCTGAGCCTGAATTTTACTTTTTTTCCCAGTGCTGGGCATCCAACCTGGAACCTCAGGTATGCCGGGCAAGTACTCTACCAAGAGCAACATCTCAGGCCTTTTAATTTTTACTATTTTTATTTTATTAAAATAGGATCTCAGTAAGTTGCTGAGCCTGGCCTTGAACTTGTGATCCTCCTACCTCAGCCTCCAGAGTAGCTAAGACTACAGACATGAGCCACAGTGCCCAGCTATTTTAACCTCCATCCCACATAACAATCTGTACAGGTCACAAGTGACTAATCAATCAGCTTTCACATTGGGACCAAAGGCTTCCTTGAAATGGTGATAGAAATGGGAATTACAGAAAATTTTAAAAAATCAGTTCTTGCACATGGCTCTCTCTAAAAATCTACCCATGCCTAAGCATTTTTTTAAAAAGTGTTTTTAGTTGTAAATGAACACAATTCCTTTATTTATTTTTATGTGGTGCTGAGGATCGAGACCAGTGCCTCACATGTGCTAGGCAAGCGCTCTACCACTGTGCTATAACCCCAGCACCCCAAGCATGATTTCTTAACAAAACTCACTGTAAGGGATGTAATCCATGTCAATTACTACATGTCCATCTTTTTCCAAAATAATTCTCATCCTGAAGAGATACTAGTCACATGTAGCCCTTTGTTTTCAACATCATTTAGAAGGTTCTAGAAATGTTCACTAATAAGAAGTTCTTAATTCCATTTACTTGCGCACTTCTCCTGAGATCTGGGGGAGGTTAGATGGAGCTCTGGACATAGGCACGTGAGGCCTGTCCTATCATGGCTGCTGCCCACTGCTTGCACACTGTAAGGTGTGCAAGGCCAGCCAGCATCTTCACAATGCTCCTATTCCTCACTCTCCCAGATTTTCTCCCCCCAAAATTTGTCCTCTTCCCTTCAATTATAAGGTAAGAGAAATTTGAGGGGGCTTTGTTGTTTCTTTGCTCTGAATACTTTTTATCTTGATAGACTATGAAAAATTCATAAGCTAAAACATGAATTTTTAAAACTTAAATTATGGTAACTATTAACCCACTTATGTTATCCACATTCATATCCAAGTGTTTATATCACACTGTTTTAGATACTTTGATAGGGTTTTATTGAAGAGTTGAGTGGATCAGAAGATTTCACTCAAAACAGCACTTCTGTTCCAATATTATGTTTACAAAGCTACTAGCTCTGTTTGAAATGCAATTAGTCCTTTTCCTTTTGTGGGGCGGGGGATGAGATCTGAGTTGCCCAAGCTGGCCTGCAACTCCTGGCCTCCAGTGATCCTCCTGCCTCAGCCACTGGGACTATACAGGTGCACACCACTGTGCCCAGCTCCCTTGGAGATTTTTAAATAGCATGAGGTATTCCAGAGCTAAAGCATTAATAGCAAACAATACTGCTCCCATCACTGTAGCCTCTAGTAACACGAAGCTCTCTCCCTCTTGGTGATGGAAAATAGGGAGAAAGCACTACAAAGCTAAATATAGCAATTTTCTTCAGATTCCCAGTGAAGTGCCAGCAGATGAGGTTTTCTATAACCGTAGTAAGTACTGGACACTCTCTGAATCAACTTCTTAAACCACTTACCCTCTGAAATGTGATTTTAAAATCTCACAACTTCTACCCATGAGTTTGAGCCCTCCTCTATCCAAATGTAGATTCAGTTGCAAGTTTCCCATCCTGGAATGTTAGTGTTTCTTAATCACTTTTTTTAAAATATTTTTTTTAGTTGTAGATGGACACAATGTATTTTTATTTTATTGCTTTGTATGTGGTGCTGAGGATCGAACCCAGGGCCTCATGCATGCGAGGTAAGCGCTCTACCACTGAGCTACAATTCCAGCCCCTCTTAATCACTTTTGAAGAATTCCAAATTCAAGTTAAAAAGAATCACTTATGCCTTTATTAGGTCTGCCAAGGAGCAGTTAGTCTGCAAGGCAAATGCAGCAGCGAAACATTTTTAGTTCAGTGTGTTAATTTTCCTCTTTGGACCTCAGGGGGACAAAATTGAATTAATTATATCTGATTCTTGAACCACTCTCTACTTTTACTTAACTATACGGATGTGGTAAATACCTGTAAACATATTACCTAAAACAAAATCCAGGAATCTAACCCTAAGTCTATATCTACCACATTACTTGTTCAGGTTAGCATATTTATGCAAATTTCATATTATATTAGCTTTGAGTTTCAGAATCATTTACAGAGAGCCTAATGCAATTTAAAATAAGGTCAATGGCAGAGAGATCTTGGGTAAAAATCCTCAAGGTATCCACTGTCAGTGTATGTGGTGTCTATAACTTTATGAAAATCATTGTTTTACAACTAAAAGATCACAGCACTGCCACTTTGTGCACACAGGCAACCCCTCACAATCCTACTCTGGCCAATGTTACTATAAAGTACTTTGAATTCTAGGGTTTTAATGATTCCTAAGTGCTTAAGTGACCCTGGGGAGGGGGCAGAAAAGTACAATTGCTTCTATGGCAACTTTTGTACCATCAACAAACCTCATCAGCCTATTTCAGTAACAGAAAAATATCCGAAGTCAACCAGAAATAGAGTCCCTTCAGGTGACCGTGCCTCCTTGATCACTATGAATCCCAGCTACACAAGACAGGCAGGAGGCTGTCTGCTCACTGGGTCTTGTGGACAGGGGCAGTCGCGGGGTCCTGTGCACTGTGAAGCATGTCACGCTGTCGGGTGTGCACCGGAGGCGGCCAGACACACTCATGGAAATGGAGCAAAAGGAAACAGAAATGGAGCAAAGACAGAAACGAAAGCCCAGCGGAGCGACAAAGCCATCGTGAATGGTGGCTCACCTGGGGACTTGGCTGCAGAATAGGCACTGGAGTGGTGGCCTCCCCTCCTGACTGCACACGCACAGTGTACACGAGGGAGGAGACAGCAAGAGAGCGGTTACTTAACAGGTCTAAGGTGCACATGAAAGAAGGGTGAACAGCCTGCCCTAAAGAAGCTGAGGGAGGTGCTGAGGGGAAGCTCTGCCTCCACGGGGGAGGCCCAGGCCGTCTTCCCAGAGCTGCATGCTCAAGGGGGTTTCACTGACTCCACTTGTTCCTGATTCACCGTCCCCCACCCCTCCGTTCAATGGTTTTTCAAGATTCTTGCCTTAGTGGGAAATAAAACAAGCAAAATTACCCTTTATTACTATAAACAAGCCCATAGAGTCACTATATCGAGATATTTATGGATGTTTATATTGTTAAAAATGCCAAAACAGTCGAAATTATGACATATCTATGGGCTTAAGACTTGAAAGAAACTTAATTACAGAGAAGTCTGATTTGTAAATAAGTACAACTTTCCAACAACGGTCTTGCTACTATTCCATCGCTGGATGAAGGAAAGGCCAGTGGAGATTTATCAAGTAAACACATTGTGTGTGTACGTGTGTGTTTTACAGCAATAAGAGGAACGTTAGGAAAATAACTATCCTTAATGATCCATAGTTACTTAGCACAAAATTCAAAATGCAGTACGCCATGGTCAAAATGTAAATACCAGGAAAAGATAGATATAATAAGGTCATTCTTGAGAAAATGTGTCAGAACAAAAATGCACTTCTCTCAGGAGACTTACGACTTTGGAAAACAGATTTAACGTTTTGGCTTTAAAATCTTATTATCTATATGCTGTTCTGGAACTTGGCTGCACACAAGCCTGGCAAAGACTATCAGCTCATAAACATTTAATAAAACTGAAGAATGACCTGCCCCTTCTGTGACCATCCACCACTTTTCTATTAACTACCTGAAGCTGGTGATTTGCTGCGACGAGAGGGCGCAGGGCTTTTGGATCCTGAATATTTAACAGCTGAGGCTCGAGAATAAGATGACTTCAGGACACGGCATTCTAGAAAGAAAGAAAAGTGCACAAACTAAAGCAGAGTTTAACACTGGCCAGCGGCACATCATAAGTGACTACAGCTTTCTGCCTCCAACTATTACTGACGATTTCCATTACTGTTAAAGCTTGTTTTTTTTTTTGTTTTTTTTTTTTGAGGGTCAGGGTGCAGTGCTGAGGAGTGAACCCAGGGCTTCATGCATGCTGGGCAAAGGTTGTACCATTGAGCAACTGTCAGTACTGCTAAATAACTTTAGTATACAAAGAAACTGCCCCAAATGTACACCTGAGGTTATCTTCAGTTCCAAAACCCCAGTATGCCACTAACTTGATACACAGAAACATCCACAGTCCATCCCACATGTGCAACATTCTTTATAACCAGCAGCACTGACCGGCAGAGACTGTAATTTTATTACCCTCTCCGACTCCTTAATAATCTTATGTTGAAAGGATATGGGATGCTAACTCAAGGATTCTTCCTGTCTTATTTTCCACCTTCCCAAAGTGTGATGCATTAAAAATTAGGAAAATAGCTTTCAACAATAACTTAGGTCTTTCCATAAATTGTCAGTGTTTGAAGTGCCAGAACTAATTACAGCTAACATAATCACTTCTAATTTGAATAATGAAGAATATGGGTTTTGGAATCATGTAGATTTGGGATGAATCCTGCATTTGACATTTACTAATTGGGAGACCTTGGTTATGTTCTAAGTCTCGTATTTTCCTCCTCTTCTTTTTCCTAATTGGAATGAGAATAAAATCTGCTTCACAGGCTTGTTATAAGGATTGAATGAGATAACATTGTCTATACTTTAAAATACTTCAATTTATGCAGAAATATTAAAATATGGGACAGTTTTAATCTAAACTCTAGGGGCAGTAAATTAACATGTGAAGTACACTAATCAGAAAAATACACACCAGAGGAGGTTAGTTAGCATTTGAAAGACTCTAATCAAAACCTCCTAGGAAGGGAGCAGTAGCCACTTCTGCTTGGTTAATTGGCATTGTGGGTGTTAGGAAGTGTTCCTTGTTGGGTGCTGTGTGTGGACCAGTTAGAAACATTGTAAAGGTACTGTCACTCTTATGAGCAGGATCTGTCAATGTACAGCCAATAACTTTAGAACTATACCCTCGGTGTAGGAATCAGAGCCAGTCCTGCATCCAGCTTACTAGAGGATCTGTTACTTGACCAAGATTAGGTTAGCAAGCCGGCACGGTGGCACACGCCTGTAATCCCAGCACTTAGGGAGGCTATGACGGGAGAATTGCGAGTTCAAAGCCAACCTCAGCAAAGGCAAGGTGCTAAGCAACTCAGTGAGACCCTGTCTCTACATAAAACACAAAATAGGGCTGGGGACGTGGCCCAGTGGTCCAGTACCCCTGAGTTCAATCTCCAGTACCAAAAAAAAAAGAGATTAGGTTAGCTGAATTCTGTGGATCTTTAATGCAACATGTTGTCAGAAGCCTAAAAGGGCAGTTAAGACTTCAAAATCACAACACAAGTTAAACAACTGATTTTTTAAAAACTCCTTGTCTCCTTATTAGGAGACACTTGTGGTGAATCGGGTCTGAGTCTTACTTTCACTGCACAACATGTAATGGTGGTGGCATATTTTCAGTGACAACAGAAACAGCAGTAGACACATATCCCCGAGCATGTAACAGACACCCTAGCTGCCATGACTCGTGAATTCCCTTAATCCTCACGTTAAACCTTATGAAATGAACATCGTTCTCCTTTCTTTGGAAGTTAAGTAACTAGAAATTGAGAGGGAAGAAATCAACAGTTCTCATCTACCTCTTACTAGTGGAGGCCACTGATGCCCACCAACAGAGGATCCAACTAGCTTAAATTTAAACATACGTGCAAAGCAGAGTACAGTGTCTGTACATATACAGGAACAGATGTTTTGTTGCTGTGATCATCCAAATAAACTTTTCTTTTATAATACTGGGTACTGAATCTAGGGTGCTCTACCACTGGGCTATGTCCTTAACCCTCGAGCTTGGATTTTATTTTTTTGAAATAGAGTGTAATGGTTTAAATATGAGGTGTCCCCCAAAAGCACATGTGTCAGACAATGCAAGAATCTTTAGAGAGCAAATGACTGGATTATGAAGTCCTTAACCCAAACAGTGAATTGATCCCCTGACTGGATTAACTGAGTGGTGACTGTAGGCAGTTAGGGTGTGGCTGGTGCAGGTGTGTCCCTGGGAACATACTTAAGGGTTTATATTTTCTGCTTTTTGAGCTCTCTTTCTGCTTCCTGGTGTGATGCCTTAAAGGCACTTCGTCCTACCACACTCTTTCACCATGCCAAGCAGGATGTTCTGCCTCATCTGGAGCCCCAAGGAATGGAGTCAGCAATCTATGAACTGAGACCTCTGAAACTATAAGCCCCAAATAGACTTTTCCTCCTCTAAAATTGTTCTTGTCAGGTCTTTAAGTCACAGCAGCAAAAAAGGTGACTAGGGTCTTGTTAAATTGGTGAGGCTATCCTCAAACTTGTGATCTTCCTGCATCTGCTTCCAAACTGCTGAGATTACAGGTGTACACCACCACGCCCAGCACAAATAAACTTTATCACCTAAAACACATCATTTAGTTTGTGTCTCAACTTTCAAAAATGACTGCTATTGACAAAGAAATATTATGAAACTAAAGCTAAAATCGAGGAAAATGTAAAATACAGTAAATGAATATCTGTCAACCTCCATCTCACAGGAATAAGGGAGAACATTAGCAGAGATAACTTGAAAGAACACCATCCACAATTAAGAACTTTATAGTGGTGTTACCAACCTAAAGCAGGGACACTCCAATAGAATACAATATAGAAACCCTTTAAGACATTTGGTCGAGGCAAAATAAACCACACACACAGATAATTGATCCAGGATAACATGAATGATATAAGAGAGGTTACTATCACAAGTTTTAAAAAGCACGTGTATTCCTATTTATTTGGTGATATATTTCTCTAATTCTGGACTGTCACAACCCCTCAATTAGAAGTTGTCTATCATTCATTATTTTAAGAGCCAACTTTCCTTATTTATAAAAGAGCAAGACTTTAAGATCTCTCATTTCTAAAATTTTATGCCCGGATAATTTTGCCATATTTAAAGAAGGTGACTTCACTATTAGCCAAAACAATCATTATTACTGTGATGGGTTTAGACTATAAAGCCTTATTCCTAGAACTATATTTGAAATAACTAAGATCACTTCTATTACATCCATATACTGGCTGAAATCAAGAAAAAAGGATTTTTAAATTTCACCCACAGAATAGCTTTTTTCCCCAGGAATAGATACACAAAGCATGTTATTGTTTCTCTTTTAAAGTTGCAACCAAAACAATGAGGTAAAAAGAAACCTTAGATCACCTCCAGTAACTATTAAGTTATTAATCTTTCATCTATTTTTTGTTTGTTTATACTTTCAGACAAGATCTTGCTGAGCTGTCTAGGCTGGCCTTGAAGTCCTGAGCTCAAGGAATCTTTCTCGCTTTAAGTCTCCCAAGCAGCTGGGACTCCAGGTGGGAGCCACCATGCCTGGCTTATCTTTCCTCAACACAGCAGATCTCTTAACATGTTCCAAGTAACTAAATCCCAAGCCTTCCTTCCAGGGGTTACAGAGATGGTCAATGAGCTGCCTTACCGCTGTGATCCAAGACAAAGTCATCCTGGGCATAACGGAATTTTTCAGGTCCACATGCAATAAAAACATCATCATCACCAAAAAAGTCCTGAAGACAAGTAACCTGCAAAAAAGAAAAAAGAAAAAAAATCACACCCAAGAAATCACAAATATGAAGGGAAAAATAGTTAGCAAAATTGAAAACATTTTGTTGCTTCATCCACATTACCAAGGAGGAAGAGAAGGCTGCTCAACATCACATCACACTCCTGAGCACTCTCCCTTCACAAAGCACTTTCACCCACACTATCGACCCCTGACCAACACAACAAAGGGCTCTCTGCAGAACTCAGTATTCCTGCTTGACATGCGAAGTCAAGTTCACTGGCAAGGCTAAGTGATTTTTTTTTTTCAATTTTTGGTTTTTAGTTGTAGATGAACACAATACCTTTATTTCATTCACTTTTTATGTAGTGCTGAGAATCGAACCCAGTGCCCCACACATTCTAGGTGAACACTCCACCACGAGCCAAAACCCCAGCCCAAGCTGTGATTTTTTTTTCCAGGGTTCCCCAATGGATGGTAGCAAAGCTGGCCTTGAAAGAGGTCTGTTTTGAGTTCCAAGGATCTTTTCCATCCTGCCCCTCTAACACTCCACTTCCTACCTGTGTGACCTTGGGTGTGACTTTTCTGTACCTCCAGTACAGTGCCTTGGATTGCTCTGAAGATTAATATATGATAACTGCTTAGGACGGTGCCTGGTATATAATGTGTTGGACATGTTAACACCCATCTCCAAGATCAGATGAAGGTATTGAGAGTTTGGCTTCAGGGGTCTTCCAAGGCCCTATGCCTAAATGTGTGGTCTTCACTATATACTCAGTTTTCAAGTTTTCCCCCTCTGTACTATATCAGCTCAGACCTCAGAGAACCTGGATTCTGGGGACACATTAACCGATTCATTCCAGTGGTAACAACTGGAACCATCGTCCAGGGTTTTGGACACAGAGGGTTCTACTTTCACCAGTTTTTCAAAGGGATGTATAAGATTCCTTTTTGTAAAAAGCATTCCATTCTCAATTAAAAAAAAAAGTTTTAACAAATTGTTCTAGTACTTAGGACAGAGCAGTCTCAGTAATCCCGTATGTCTTCGTCACTAGTTTTTTATTGGAGAGGGAAAAAAATCTCACTATAGAATGAGAAAACAAAACTCCACAGAGAAGAAACTAGATACAACTGTAGATGACTCAGGTCTCAGTACTCAAGTGACCCCAATGTGCACTTTTGTCGTTGCAAACCCCAAAAGTTGCACAGATCACAGGAGGAGCAGGCATGGCCGGATATTGCTCATCCCTTCCCATTCTCATCAAGCAAGACTGGCTTCTGTGCTTCACTGCATCTCAGCTCAGGCCGCACAGCATCGGACACTCTCAAGAAGAATCCTCTTATTGTTCTGGTTCCCCTGCTTCTTCCTGTCTCAGCTGGTGATGGCACAGACCCCTTCATCCATGCTGGCAGCCTGGGAGGGTGTCCTTCTCTGTTTTCTGTACCAGTCCCTCACACCCAGTCCCTTTCCAATTCTTACAAGGCTCTCAAGTGTCCATACCTCTAGGTTCACACGCACCTTCTCTCTTGCCTGGACTCCCGCCATGGCCCTGTCCTGCTGCCTGACTCCAGCTCCCACAGCTCCTCAGCTCCAGCGGTTGCTGCTCTCGGGGTTGGTATACTCAGTCACCCACAGAAACTGGGGCGACGTCACACCACCTGCAACCCTCAGTGGCTTCTTCCTTGCTAAGACGATGTCCTTCCGTGGGCACAGCCTGCTCATCTCTCCCCCTCATCTTTGCCATTTCTTCTGCTCACGCCTCAGTCACATCAAGCCTACTTGGGTTCCTATCTGCACACTGGTGGGAGGTCCCCCCAAGAGCTTTATTGAGACGTGATTCACATACCATGCAATGCACCCACTCAAGGTATTTAATATATTCAGAGTTGTGCAACCATGGCCACAATCCATTTTGAACATTTTCATTGCCCCAGGACAAAACTCTGCCCATTAGCATGACGCCCTTTCCTCATGCCCAAGGACCCATAATCTACTTCATCTATTTTTTTTCTTTTGGTACTGGGGAGTGAACCCAAAGGTTTTCTACTACCGAGCTACATCCCCGACCCTTTGAGACAGGGTCTAAGTTGCCCAGGCTTATGTTGAACTTGCAATCCTCCTGCCTCAGGCTCCACATTGCTAGGATTACAGATGTGCACCAGCATGCCCCGTTCCATAACCTACTTAATATCTCTATGAACTTGCCTATTCTATGTATTTTATCTGAATGGAATCACACAATATGTAATATTTTGTAACAAGCTTCTTTCATGTGACACACCAAGGTTCATCCGTGTTGTAGCATGTATTAGAACTTTATTTCCATGGCTAAATACTACTCCATTGTACGGATGTACCACATTTGTTACCCATTCACCAGGTGACGAACATGCGGGCTGCTTCAGTGCTGGCTCTTGCCACCATGCTGTCCCTCAGGCTTTCCTGACCACCCTTTAGTGCCATGACTTCCAGGTGGGCATGAATGTTTCCTACTCATGATCCCCTAGAGCCCAAGAGAGCTCTGGCTTCGCTGTATACCCAACACCTGTCTGTTCCATGAACTGAGGCATGGCATGTGGTTGCTCCTCTTGGTCTCGAGTAAAAGACACAAAATAACATCTCTGGGGCAATGGGTACCACCGCTGCGACCTTCATGGCCATCATCACCTCTTATGTGTAGGACTTGATGAATCACGACATCACTTCTCTGAATTCTCTTTCTGAATTAAGAGATGCATTATCTCATTAGACCCTACAATATCTATGACATTGACAGTATGGTTACTCTTCATCTACAAATAAACAGATCTAGAGAGAGAAAAGTGCCCTCACACAGCTACTGAATGAGTCCACAGGAATTTTTGTGTGGGTCCTCCACTTCCACAACTCTGCTTTAATCCCCCCGCCCACCCCCCCCTCCCGCCATGGCTCTAGGGGTTGAACCCAGGGCCTCCCACAAGCTAGACAGCACCACCCCCCGCCCTCTGCATTACTGTGAACTCCATATTGCCTTCCTTCATCTGGAATCCCACAGTTTGTTTTCTTATTTCATTTCACATTGTTTTCTAGTAATTTATGTCTATCTTGTATTTCCAACTATTTTGTTTTTTATACACATCCATTCAATAAATGGTTTGAACCCAATTTTACTTCCTTGGCCAAGTGAAATAAATATCCGTTAAATTTTAATCCAATGCTTTGTCAAAGAAAAATTTAGCATTAAAAAGAACCGAATTTTCTAAAACATACTTGAACAAATGTGTCTTTGTGAAAAATCAGTTAATCCATATTCTTCCCCTGTTGGTACCAGAAATTGAACCCAGGGGTGTTGAACCACTGAGCCACATCTCCAGCCCTTTTTCGTATTTTATTTAGAGAGAGGGTCTTGATGAGTTTCTTAGGGGCTCACTACATTGCTGGGGCTGCCTTTGACCCTGCAATCCTCCTGCCTCAGCCTCCCGAGCTATTGGGATTACAGGCGTATGCCATGGTGCCTGGCAGTTAATTCATGTTTAATTCATTTTATTATAGGGAAATATTTTGTCTGATACTGAATTTGTTGGCATTTTACCAGAATGACAAATAACAAAGTTCCTTATTATACAGAATAAAAGTCCTCAACAGTTCCCAGGAATACATCAAAAGGATGGTTGATTTTCCACTACTTAGTACTTCCTAATCATCTTCCAGTGATGTCACCTGTCAACTTACATTGGCTTTCGAAAAGTCTACCTCCCTTTGACTCAGGTTGTAGTCTGAATGCATATTTGGTTACTTAGTTAACCAAAATAAATAATTTTCAATTAGGTGCAGCTATGCCTTAAGTAAGACATCAATACTTTCAATAAATGATAGGTATCAAATAAATAAAGGGCACACCTTGAGATAAAACACACATCCTTACTGATTTGGTTTTACACAGGTATACACTCAGGACAGGAACATACCACCCAAAATATGAAACCGCTTCTGCCTCCATTCATCCAAAACCAGACACTAGTCCAGGTGCTACCTGAACCCTCAGTCTGAAAAAGAGAGAGGAGGAGGAGGAGGAGGAAGGAGGGAGAAAGGACCAATTCATTATTATTATTATTATTTTAGCTGTAGATGGACAAAATACCTTTATTTTATTTACTTATTTTTATGTGGTGCTGAGGATGGAACCCAGTGCCTGACACATACTAGGCAAGCGCTCTACCACTGAACCACCACCACAGCCCTAGGAGAAAGAAATTCCTGTCTTCACTGAGCATGTCTGGGGAGACAGATGCTCAGGTCAATTCATACAACGTTAGGAGGTAGTGCATGGTATGGATAAAGGGCACGCAAGGGGAACAGTGAATGCAGGGGACAGCTGCTGTCATGCTAAACAGGGTGAATGGGGTGACACCTGAACAAGACACTGAAAGGGGGGACAGAGCAAGCCATGCACGATGGCTTGGGAAAAGTGTTCCCAGCAGAGGAACGTTGCAACAGGATGTGCAAAAGCCCTGTGGAGAGATGAGACTGAGCATGTTCACAAGCAGCAGCAAGAAGGTCCTGGAACACGGTGGGGGAGGGGGGGTAATGAGAGGTGAAGCAGACTGTGTAGGGCCCCGTCAGTCATCAGTAAGGACTTTGGCTTTACTCTCAGAGAAGTGGGAAACCACTGGCCGCTTTCAAGCAGAAGACTGCCACACCATGACTTTCATTTGAACAGGATCAGACTGGGCTAAGACTACAATGTAGGAACTCAAACTTGGGGCAGGGGCGGGGGCGGGGGTGGGGGTGCTCCAAGCAGGACATGGTGGCATATGCCTATAATCCCAGCTACTCGGGAGGCTGAAGCATGAGAATCACAACTTTGAGGCCAACCGGGGCAAATTTAGCAAAACTGTGTATCAAAATAAAAATTTTAAAAGGGCTGAGGATGAGCTCAATGGTAGAGCATTTGCCTTGGATTCAATCCCCAGTAGTGAAAAAAAAGAAAATCCAATTTAAAAATGGACAAATGATCTTAAGAGATATTTCTCCAAAAAATATATTATATAAATAGCCAACAAGTATATGGAAAAAAATGCTCAACATCATCAGGGAATTGCAAACAAGATATCATCTCACCCCAGTCATGATGGCTATCATCAAAAAATCAAAACACGAATAAATAGTGGCAAAGGTGCACAGAAAAGAGAGCTTTTAGGTATTATTGGTGGGAATGTAAACTAATCCAGCCTTCAGTATGGGGAACAGTATGAAGGCTCTTTAAAAACCTAAAAATAGAACTACAAGATGATGCAGCTATCCTACTTCTGGACACATATCCAAAGGAAACGAAATCAGCATGTCAAAGAGTTGCCTATAATCCCGGGTGCACTGTAACACTATTCACAAAAGTCAGAATATGGAAGTGTCTGTCCACAAATGAATGGGTAAAGAAAAGGTGGTATGAGGTGGGGGTGGGAGGGTATAAAATGGAGTATTATTCAGCTATAAAAAGAATGAAATTCTGACACTTGAGGCAAAATGAATGGAGGTGGAAGACATTATGTTAAGTACAATCAGCCAGACACAGACACAAAACCCACTCAGGTGGAATCTTAAAAGTTGACCTCAAAGAAGAGAGTAATGGTTGCTAGAGCGAGGAAGGGCAGAAGAGGTCCACACAGTAACACGAACCAAATGCAGTTGGATGGGGGGAATAGCTCCAGTGTTCTCTGGTCAGGGGGACTCAAGTTTTAACAATCTATTAACACATTTCATGAACTGGAAGAGAGAAATCTGAAGTCCCCAAACATAAAAGAAAAATGCTAACTACGCCGATTCGGTCATTGCACATTGTGTATGTGTACTGAACGATCACACTGGCCCATAAGTGAATACACTTAAGTATCAATTAAAAAGAAAAATCCAAAACTGAAAAAAAGACTAGACTATAAACAGAGTACGGTGTAGTTGGAAACAATCGCCTCTCCAGGAAGAGAGGGGGGTGGCCTGTGCAAAGGTGTTAGGGGTGGCAGCAGAAAGAAGGGGTTATATTGGGTACAGGAATACAAAGGAAGGAAAGACCTCCACAGGGGTTGGGGTTGTGGCTTGGTGTTAGAGTGCTTGCCTAGCACATGACTAGTGAGGCCCTGGGTTCAATCCTCAGCATCACATAAAAATAAAGGTATTGTGTTCATCTACAATTAAAAGAATATTTTAAAAAATGAGAAGAACACCCTAGTTCAGGGATTTTGGCTTGAGCAACTGTAAGGATGGGGCTGCCATTAACTCTGCAGGAAAGAGAGCAAGGTAATGTGCGAGTTTAGCAGTACAGAGGACATTCTGGGATTCAGATTTGCAACATTAACTGTGGAATTTCCATGAAACATCCAGGTGGAGGTGCTGGGTGGATATATACAAATCTGGATTTCAGGGGAGAGATCAGGGCTGGAGGTGAAAATTTGGAATTTTGTAGCATACGGATGGTTTTTAAAATCTCATATCATCATAGTGGTGCATGTACACAGGACAGGGGTACAGTGCCTGAACTCCAGAGTGCAGCAACACTGCAAGGTCAAGGAGAAGCCACAAAGTCACCAAAGATGAGGAGCAACCAGACAGGGAGGAAGAGCCAGTGTGCTGGAAACCAAGCCAAGAAAGAGTTTCAAGAGGGGAGCCATCAACTAGGTGTCAATGCTTCTGACAGGCCAAATAAGATGAAGATTGAAAAGTGACAACTGAATTGAGCAACATGAATATCATCGGGAACAAAAGTAGTTCTAATGGAATGGCTCAGATCATGTCTGACTTCAGTGGGTCTAACAGAGGGTCAGAGGGAAAGAATTGGTCACGGCAAGGACGACAATTTTTTCAAGGAGTGCTGGGTGCAAAGGTGAGGCAGTGATGGGAAGTGGGTCCAGCCAGTGGTCAGGAGGACTTGCTTTCAAAGATAAGAGAAATAACAGCAAGCCCGTATACTGCTGCAAAGATCCAGGGGGCAGGAAAACTGCTGATGTAAGAGAGAGAGGGAGAATTGCCAGGTCTGTGTCCCTTCATGAGAAAGGATCGGGTCAGGGTAGAGGGACTAGACTTGAATGAAACCATGGTCAGTCCTCAACAGACAGAATCACAAGGACACAGATGCTTCTAGGTGGGACACGTGGTGTGGGGCCCGTGAACACCTGCTTTCATTTTTGTTGTTTTTTTTTTTTTTTTCTGTTTTTAATTTTTGAGGCAGAGGTTCTGATTGCTTCCTACTTCACTGGGAAAAGTGAAGTAAAAGCATCCTGTCTGTGAGAGTGATGCTGGGGGAGGTAGTGCAGCAGGTTTGAAAGAGACAAAGGGCTGCAATTGCAATGGGGATGTGGGAGAGAGAAGGAAGGGACCTGCGGTGCGCCTGCAGGCAGCCCTGACAGCCCACTGAAGGGCAGTGTGCACAAGAGAAAATCTCAGATCTGAAACTAGAAAGAAGTGGTAGTGCCGACACAGTGTCTTAGAAAAACCAAAATCTTTCATATGGGAATGGCTGATATTTCATGGGGTTACATCTAACCAGCCAACAGAAGAAAACTGGTAAGAACATAGATGATATAAAAAACTGGACTGCAGTGTGGGCTGCAGTGGAAAGCCATGAGAACAAAACCTCTTTTGTACGTCTTCCTGCTTGACACACAAGACTTCAGATACAACGGAGCTATGATGTGGAACTGGACGGGCCTGTCCTACAGGGCTTGGGAGGCAGGCCCCCCTCCCCCTTCTATGAGCCACCTGATGGAGCCGGGGTGGCCCAATAGCCCACTGATCTTTTGTTTTTCCTATTAAATTTGAACTGCGGGGAAAACAAAAGCAAAACCACTGGACTGCACTAACCCAGTAAATAAGGAATGAATGGGGGTCTCCTTCCCTCTGCCATCCCTAGTTTAAAATTCGAGTGTCTCTTCCTATTTTTCACAGTGTAGACACAGACTGCTATGGATTGTCATTTCTGTGTTTAACCAAACTGTAAACATAAATGCACCAGAAACAGAAGAGAGGTAGGTGCAAGGTGTTAAGTATGATGGAGGTAAAAAATAATCATCATCATTCCTGTGGCTCAGGAGGCTAAGGCAGCACCAGCAATTTAGCAAGGCCCTAAGCAACTCAGTGAAACCCTGTCTCTAAATAAAATTTTAATAGGGCCAGGGACGTGGCTCAGTGGTTAAGGGCCCCCAGGTTTAATCCCTGGTTAAAACAACAACAACACAAACAAAAGAAACCCAGTCCCACCAGAAGGGAATGAGCAGATCTCAGTTGTTTCCACTTTCATGGTACAGGATAACTCACTTGTATTATCTAAACCATGGGTATCAGCCCAGAAGCACTAGCTAAGCACAGGCTTTTGCTCAAACAAAGCAGCACACTGCTGAGCCTATACACACACATACACACAGAGTATCTTGGGCAAGATACTTAACTTCTCTGAGGCTCAGTTTCTCCATCTACAAAACAACCCCTTAATCATGAAATTGACAAGAAGGACTTCACCAGAAACCAATACCATTTAGTCTCCAAGGATTAAATGTGACAGTGTATGAAAGCTATTAGTACATGTTACTTCTTCATTTTCATTAATTTATGGCCTCAAATATTTTTCAAACAAATTTACCTTAATGAATAAACATGTATAAAGTACATACATGTTTTCCTAGTCAATAAGTTATTTTCCCAGAAAATACTATTGACAACTTAGAAACATTCCACTGATAGCCTTTACTTACAGAAAATTACAACTAAAATAAAACACTGAGATATCTTATGCTCTCAGAAATCCTATGCAGAAAGTGAGTCATCTAATACATATGAATATGTTTATATGCATGTGGAATAGATTCTACCAACTGCCCCTTAAAATAATAAGGACTTAAGTGTAGTTTGTCAAAGCAAAATATTGGGTTATCTATATGTATATAGATACATGTATCTATGTATATCTCTACCTATCTATCTATCTATTATGGTTTGGATGTGAGGTGTCCCCCAAATGCTCATGTGTGAGACAATGCAAGAATGATTGGGTTACAAGAGCCTTAATCCAATCAGTCAATGAATCCCCTGACAGGATTCACTGAGCAGAACTGAAAGCAGGTGGGGTGTGGCTGAAGGAGGTGGGTCCCTGGGGGCATGCCTTTGGGGCTGTATCTGGTAAGTGGAGTCATGCCCCCCACCAGCTTCTGCTTGCAATCATGATGTGAGCTGCTTCCTCTTCCACACTCTTAGACAATGATGTTCAGCTTCACCCTTGAGCCCCAAGGAATGGAGCCTCTGGCTGTCAATGGACTGAAACCTCTGAAACCATGAGCCCTCAAACTTTTCCTCCTCTACAAGTGTTCTTGTCAGATCTTTCAGTCATGGCTGCGGAAAAAAAACTGATGGAAACAATAAGCTATGTGCATTTTTAGATAACAAATAGAACTGAAAATACACCAACCTTGTTTTATGCTACAATTATATTTATAAGACTATTTACAAGACTAAAATAGAATTACTTGCCCATATCTAAATTTCACAAACACATGGGACTATATATTTTAACTATATTCCAAGTAGTGCTCCAAACTCAGTAGACACTTCTCAAAGTGAAATATCTGAGCAAGTGCCCAGCATTTGACATAAACTAAAATAATCCTGTTTTGCCAATGGGAACCACATTAATTCACTATTGTATATTCACTCTCAAAATCAAGCGCCTCCTGTATACCAGACATAATCAAAAGAGAAACAGCACACAGCCTAGTGATGGAGATGGACAAGAGAACTAATAACTATAGTTCAAGATGTTACAACAGGGTAAGTGCTACAACAGACATGTTATGGGAATAAAGGAGTACAACAAAGAATTAACTCAGGAAAATCATATCTCATGGCATTCAGTACCTTCAAAAGACCTCAGATATTTGGACACTTGGATAATTTATCTTTTCACATTTTACAAGATATTCCATATTCTTTAACTCTGATGACATTTGTTCCTTTTATCATTAATTTTTAAGACTGGGGTTTAACATTGAGATATAGGCCATTAAATCAGTCTTGGAGTGAAAAAAATGTATATCAGGAAAAATAATCCTTTGCCTGCTAGTCAGGAATCTGAGGCAGGAGGATCCTGCATTTGAGGCTAGCCTGGGCAACACAGTGAGACCTCATCTTGAAAAACAAAAACAAAACAAAAATAATTCTTATCAAGGATAAGAAAAAATTTACCAATTTAGAAGACCTGAGTTTGCCTCTCAATTCTTTCTTACATGTAAGGAAGAATTAATTCTTCCAGAAGCTCTTTGGAAATAATGGATGTTATGTGGTCTGTGAAAGAAAGTTACACCAACGAGGAAAAAATAATGTTTCTGTTAAGGTGCAAAGTCAGAGCCATCAGCAGGATCTAATGGGGAACATCTAACAGAAATAATGTGTCTGTAGAGCTTCCCTAGATGAATGGGGGTCATTTACCACAGTAATTTTTCTATCCTGCAGTACACAGATTAATTAATTCAGGGTGAATAGGTGCCAGCCATAATTTCAGTTCTACTTCTTAACAGCTTGCCACAACCACATTTTATTTTCTTTCTCTATTTGGTCTCAGTTAAAGTATATACAAATACATGTTGAAAAGCTTGAGGTCTGATAAAAATACTATGGATGTTTTAGGAGTAAAATAAACCCTTTTCTCAAACCAAAAACACAGGTCGTAGGCACACAGGTATAAGCTTCACTGAACACTTAATATTATGAACCAGAGGACTTCATGTTCCTGGCAGCTACAGTTTGGATCTTGAATGGCCTCCAAAGGCCCCTATGTTCAAGGCTTGGTCCTCAGGGTGGTGCTATTAGGTGGTGGTGGCATCTTTAAGAGCTGGGGTCTAAGCCGGGCGCGGTGGCTCAAGCCTGTAATCCCAGCACTTAGGGAGGCTGAGACAGGAGAATCGCGAGTTCAAAGCCAGCCTCAGCAATGGTGAGGCGCTAAGCAACTCAGTGAGACCCTGTCTCTACATAAAAACACACAAAAAAAGGGCTGGGGATGTGGCTCAGTGGTGGAGTGCCCCTGAGTTCAATCCCCAGTACCAAAAAAAAAAAAAAAAAAAAAAAAAGAGCTGGGGTCTAGTGGGAGGCCTTTATGTCCTTGGGGACATGCTCTTTTTTAAAAAAAATTTTTTTAGTTGTCAATGAACCTTTATTTTATTTATATGTGGTGCTGAGAATCGAACCCAGTGCCTCACACATGCTAGGCAAGTGCTCTACCACTGACCCAAAACCCCAGCCCAGGAAACATGCTCTTAAAGGGGACTTTAGGACCCTGGTCCCCTCTGCATTCTCTTGTTTTGCTCCCTGGCCACAAGGTGAGCAGTGTTATTCTGTCAAACTCTGTCATGCCTTGCCACAAGCCCAAAGCATTAGGGCCACTGATTATGACCTAAAACTTCCAAAACTATGTGCTGAAATAAACCTTCTCTCTTTATAAACTGATTATGTCTGGTATTTTGCTACAGTAATACAAAGTTGACAAACACTGATCCACCAGCTCTCTTTGGAAATCTCAAGTTTCTTATCCTCTCCAGAGTTAAAAAGAAGTTGGTAGCTAAGTAGGTTAGATTTCTGTAAGTGCCCTTCCCACTCTAAAATTCTGAGGTCTCTTCTAAAAAGAGCTTATTTTTAGAGGACTTCTTTTTATAAGTTGAGTTTTTCTTAAAGATAGAAAATAAAAAACAAACACTATTTTAAGTGGGATTTCTTTCTGATCACAGTTTAGCTTTACATGTCCTCAAAGAATTGTTAGTGCCCCTCCAAACCCAGCTGACCCCTTAAATTCTCTATAATTCATCCAGCATGGACATTTCTGAGAGAATTTCCTGGTTTTGTTTGGATCTCTCACCAGACAGAGCTCCATACACACAGAACCTGTCTTGTTCAATACTGTAGTTCCAGCAGGTCACATAGCACCTGGCATAGAGGGTTTGCATAACACATTTCTGTTGAATGAATCATGGTTGAAATGCCTTGAATCCTGCTTCCTCCAGCTGGCCCTTTCTAGATGCTCGGCTTCATACTCTTCCTATGAATTCCCAACCACTCATCAGCATGCAGTAGGTCCCGTTTCCAGGTATACGATGGTTTTCTGTCCCAAGATAACACTCCTTGAGCAGACCAAATACTACAGATCCTTATAGAAGTTTTCAGCAAATAACTTGGCTGATCAAATTCTGGCCCTAGAATCTTAAAATAACTTCCTAAAAGCTATTCTTACATCATGTAAGCTCTTTCAAGAATTAAATCCTTCATCATTATTTCAGGGTGACTTGAGAAAACATAATTGTAAAATCTACTACTGCAACCAGTTGGTAGAATACATTGGAAGCAGCACAATTTGCAATTACACTAGATATTGTTGCTATTCAGACAATTGAAGTAGCACTAAAAGAGGGTCTTTTGGGATATCTCATAAGCCTATTTTTAAAAGTTTTAAGACCTGATAAAAATGCAAAAGAAATATCTTTGAGTCTCAGTGAAAGACAAATTCAAACTGGCATCAACTTAAAGTAACTAGAATAAGGGTAGAAATCTTAGCCTCTAGAAATGCCACCTTATACAAGGTACATTCTATAGAAGAAATAATAGGATGATGAATATCAGGAGTATAAACTACACTGGAATTTTTATAAATCTTCTTTAATTTTAACTCATTTTATGAGACAAAGAACAAAACATCACTCACACTAAAACTGCAATGCTTCCATTACCAGAGTTCAGCTTAAAAGGTTGTGCCTACCAAAGAGTAGTTTTCTTTAAAAAAATTTTTTTAAAGTTGTTGACTGACCTTTATTTATTCATTTATTTATATGTGGTGCTGAGGATCAAACCCAGTGCCTCCCACATGCGAGGCAAGCGCTGTACCACTGAGCCACAATCTCAGCCCCAAAGAATAGTTTTTAAGTAACCATTTCTACCTTACATATAAAAAGGCTTTGAAGGAGCTCAGAAAGGTAGTCCAACACATGGCCTATATTTGAAACTAAAATCATTCTTTAGCTTTTTTAATGGAACTGTCTTGACAGCCTCGTTTTTTTCTAAAAAATGATTACAAGTCATGAAATTTCCAAAGAGCATTGCATTTAATGTTGAACCCCTCAAGTAATATTCTACCATAATTTTTCTATAATGTAAACATAAATACAACTTCAAGTTGTCAAGAAAATATAAAAGATGATAATTTTAACATATAATAAAGGGTAAACCTAAGAGCTTCCTAAGCCATTATGTTTACTTCTATTGCTACAGTGGACACTTCTATAGAGACTGCCCAGCTAGATGCTTGAATATTATAAAATGAGTAGATGAACTTCATTGTTGCTAAAATTATCCCTGACACTCCTCATTCCTTTTCTAAATCAGTTCTATCTCTAGAATAAAAAATACTGCTTAAAATGAACAGGGAGGGCCGGGGCTGTAGCTCAGTGGTGTGGTATTTGCCTGGCATTCCTAAAACCAGGAATTCAATCCCTTGCACAGCAAAAAATAAAAAACCCAATAACTGTATCTGAAACAAAGAAAATATATCATCTGGTCCTTCAAAATGCTAGGAACAACTAGAAAAACAAATTCACAGGTCAGTAGTACGCAGGGGCTGGGATTCTCATTTCTTTACCCATGGCCCAGAATGCAATTAACATAAATAGCCTGCTTTGTTCCCAGTAAATGTTGGCTGGCCTACAGTAAGGGAAGGACCCTTTCTACAGCAGGAGAAAGCTACTTAGAATAGCAATGTTTTCCAGCTTCCTGTAAATCCATTCAGCCAGGCACTCACAGACCTTGTGGTTGCCATGGAAACAGAACTGAAGCTAAAAGATGACAGCACTTACAGTAAAAGGCTTCTCATTGGCATCTGCAGACAACTCCCTACATTTAGTTTGCTTCCATTTAAAAAAAAAAAAAAGTGCTGGGCCTCAGCCTCCTTTCCCATTGCCCCTTTCTCATAATGATGACCTTTCAACAATCAGGACTAATCACAGGATCTTGAGGCCGAAGACTGGGTGTCAAGAAATATCTCTGTCAATAGGATAGAAAGATCTTAAATTTCAGAGCTGTTTAGCTACCAAATAAATTCTAGGAGAAGAAACAATGATTACTCTACTTATAAAAGAGGTAATTTCTAAGCTGATCCTCTGACTGCCATTCTGGAGAGTTACCTCCTCAGTCTTAATTCCTATAGGAAAAGATTTCAAACTACTCTGTTGCTGTCGACCAAGGGGAGGAGGCCAGAGCCAAATTTTAGAATTCAGGCAAGGAAGTCCAAAAACATGCCTTCCTCTAATTCTAAAGAGGTTGGAGCTGAACGTGGTTGGGCAGATGTGCCTGGGGCTCTGTGTTAGTGTCTCTAGGACTCAAGTCATCTTCAAATAATGAAAGAACATCCTAAGTGGTAGAGAAAAGGCAACTGAGAACAAGGTACAAGGTGGCAGTTTTCTAATCCAAAATTTTCTATTCCCAAAAGAAAAGGCAACAAGCATGGAATATTAACTGTACCCTTTACATAATGAATCTCATTTACACTTAAATTTCATGTAACATTCAAGACAACTTTGTGAAGGACACACTACCATTCCCATTTTATACAATTACATTAAAAAAAAAAAAAAAAACCACCATCCAGGCCTAAAGAAGCCAAGGCCCAAAAAGGTTCAGTAACTTGCTCAAAGTCACATGGCCAGCCAAAAGGACCTAAGACTGGACTGACAAAACAGAACACATTCTTGTACCTGACCACATGCTGTCCCCCTGAAGACATATCAGCAGTGTAATTTACAGTCTATGAGAGAACTTAAGAATAGATGTTTTTAAACATGTCTAAAACCCCAATAACTGGACCATTTTCCTATGTCTTACTTTTATGAAGTAAAGGAATGGCAAATATGTAATCTTATACCTAGAGTTTTTTGTTTTGTTGTTTTGTTTGTTTTAAAGATCAACTTCTAAGTAATGTTACAAGGTCAGTAGAAGTTGGGGCCAACCTCCTATACTTCAGGGAACACTGAAATTGATATCATTAAACAAACTGGATAGCTCTCCTGAAACAAATTACAAACACAAGTTACAATCATATGGTTTTAGAACAGGCCTCCATTTGTTGCCAGATTGGAAATACTAAGAGTATAAATATGTATAACATTATAACCTTTACATTTTTTAAATAAAGACAAAAACTTGTAACATTCTTTAGGAACTGATTCTCTGTACATACAAATCAGATTAGTCCACACTTTTGTTGCTGGTTTAGCATGCGGTGAGCACACCCATGTAGTTAAGACCCTTGGAATCAAGACTAAGAGAATCATTAATTTAGGTGACATGGAAAACATCAAGCCCTGAATGTTCCAGGCACACTGTTACTACGTGGGGTATTTAGGCTTCTGCAGAAATTATCTCTATTTAAAAAGGGGATCGTGTCCACTTTAACACTTCTTTCCTCTAATAAAAGCATTTCCCCTCTCCCTTGATATCATGTTCTAAACCTTCAATTCTTTTTTGAAAAGAGTACCCCAACCTTCCTTTTCAGGGCTCCTCTGCCTACTTCTGATCTGCTGCCCTTACCATTCCATGGGCTTAAGAGGTAGACACATCAAATTAGGAAAATTAAATGCACAAGAGTAAACCAGGGAGGGTTTGAGGATTTGACTAGGAGGAAAGAAAATAAATGTAGGTGCACAGATTTCACACTGCCTAATACAAACTTCCCTCGGTGTATCTTGAGTTTTAAGTTACAGTCCGATCAGGTGAGATCAGACTGAATTCCAAAATAAGCAGAGCAGTACTGTGCTGCAGAAAATATAAGATTTTGGTTTCTACACCTACAGCTATTCTCACATGACAAGGAGTCACAATTTTCATTTTCAAACCAGTATAAATTCTACAAGAAAAGCACCAAGAAAAAAGTTTCCCAGTGTATCTTCTTAGCAGGGGAAGATCCATTTCTACAGCTGATAAAATCCTCTGAATAAGTCACATGCCATCCAAATTACTTGTGGCAACATTTAAAAAGCAAAATTGATATTGGTTGAGGCAACCACCACAATTCAATTTTCCTGTCCATAAGGCACCTCTTCTTGCAATACAACGCAAAGCTGTGTCACACTGACCTGTACACAACTGATTTACAAGTTGTTAGAACAGATATTTAATTTTAGGAGAATTTAAAATGAGATGGTTCAACAGTTAGATTCATTGGTATATCAAGGCTCATTCTAAAAATGAAAATATCCACAAACACCTTGTGACTGTGTACTGTGTCCTTTGGCTCTCATTTACGTGGGACTTTAGAAAGAAGTTAGAAAAATCTTTTTTTATTGTTGTTTGAGTTTAAGCTAGTTTATATGTTTAAGTAATTTAGGATTAAAAAAAGCACAGCAAATACTGCCCCTCAAATTAAAAACATTCCACTGTCATGCTTGTTTCAGACCCCTTTCATATTTGGAAATAACAAAGTTACAACCTCTTGTTCCTGGTCCCCACCCACCTTCATCCCTGCCATTCACCCTGCCCTCTTTCCTTCTCCACCAGTCCAGGAAAATATCAAATATTTGGCATGTGTCCTTCCTTCCAAGTCATGGTTTTGGACATAATATTAAGGAGGTATGTGCCCAGAGACAGCCAAGAGTATTGTTTAGTATGTTTAAAAAACTTCAACTTATGTCATACTGAGTATGTCATCTGGCAATTTGTTTCACTCAGTATTGATTTTGAAACCTAAGTGGGTCATAGTATATCATATTCCCTTGATCCATTCCTAAAATTTCGGTTTTTTAGAAAAAATTTTAGTTGTAGATGGACACAAATACATTTATTTTTATGTGGTGCTGAGGATCGAATCCAGTGCCTCCTGCATGCGAGGCAAGCACTCTACCACTGAGCAATCCCAGCCTCTAAAATTTTGGTTTTTAAAAAATTGTTCTACTATTATTACTGTTGATAAACTGCAAAGATAAAATTTCTCATACCCTCAATACTTTCATTCTTTCAAAGAAATGCCCACTTTTCCAAAACATTCACTTTATATAAACATTTTAGTGATAGATGGAAGAAAAAGGTGCTTGAATCAAATGATTCTTCACCCACAGACATCATCTCCAATCACAAAGGAATGGGCAGCAAACACTGACATTTAGGCATAATTATTATTCTAAAGAACAGGGCTTCTTGATGAAAAGAAATCTCAGCTCTGGAAAAAATGAATTTTTAAATAACTAAAACCTGAAATTATTCAGGAGACGGCTATATCTAAGCTTCCAGAAAAAAACAAAAACAAGGGGCTGAGGCTATGGCTCAGCGGTTGAGCGCTTGCCTCGCATACGTGAGGTAATGGGTTCGATCCTCAGCACCACATAAAATAAATAAAGATAAAAAAATAAAAAACAAACCAAGTCTGTAAGACAACTCAAAATAACTGATAGAAATAGTTCCTCTTCTAAAAGATAAAGCAAAGAAAGAAAACACAAAATCACAGTAAATTTATTCTATACTCTAACACAAGACAGAGTTTAAAGGCAGAGGAAACTTGTTTCATAGAGAATGCATAAGGAATCCCTCCCTGAAGAATTCCTCAAGCTGGGAAATACTGATGAACTCTATGCATGTACAATTTCTTATCTTTTTCTTGTATCCAGAGACATGATATTCTTTCAAAGAAACACTATTTATTTTTGCAAGTCTCCAGGGGTGTCAATTAAACTGGGACTGGGACCAGCAAGTGAGGGAAGATGTGTCTAAGCATTTATCATCAAGTTATATGCCTTGCTTGAGGAGCCAGCTGTCTTAAATAACCATCCCCTCCCTGGGGCCACAAGTCTGGGCAAGAATGCTGCTCATGTCAGAAGCTCATGTCAGAAGATTAGATTTGAATGGAAATGCAAAAAGAACATCGTCTCTTTTCTCCAGCTGGGATTGATTATTCCCTTTCGTACAAGGAGGCTGTTATTTAGCCTGAAAAGAACCACCTCCTTCCTTCTTGGATATTTTCCAATCCATCTTGGCACCTGAATGACTCAGAGAACACCCTGCCTCAGCCATGGCTTTGGTGCCTCCCAATCTCTCTCCAGAAGATGCTAGGCTACATCCTTCCTTCCATCATTATGAATACTTGTATTCTCAAGTGGGAAGGGAGCTTGGAAACCTAGGCAGATAGATAAGGAACTGGAATATCCATGATGGAGGCTTAGGTCAGCAAGACCTTGCCACACCCCAGGAGGAAGGTGGGGAACACTCCCAACACATGCAGTCTGCAGTTTTCTTTCTTGCTATTGAACTCAGAGCACCTGAGCTGCAGTCACTTGGGGGTTATGTACAGAACAATTAACACTCCCAACACGTGCAGACTGCATCTCTCTTTCTTGCTATGAACCCAGAGCACCTAAGCTGCAGGCACTTGTGGGATATGTACTGAACAACTGAGTGGACAAACTGTACAGAGGCAGGGGACTCCAGGCTTAGGGATCTTAGGACTAGACTTATGGGGGCGGAGCGCAGCTTTTACTGCTAAGGAATGCATGGAGTTGGCTACGGAGAACCAGAAGACTTGGGAAAACAGATGGGATGAGACAGGGAGAGGGAAGTCTGACAGCATAGCTGTAAGGATCTGAATGCTTAGCAGAATCCCAAATGTAAGTAAAAGTCATCACCAAAAGGAACTCCACCCAGCTGTCTTCTACTGTCATTGCTAGTTTATCTCAAGCAACCTAAATAATTTAAAGGGAATATTCAGGCTTATAGCAAAGATAAATGGGACCCTGTGTGGACCTCAGTGTCAGGGAATCTATGGACAGGAAGAATATGGTCAGAGTAGGAAAGGGGCAGATACAACAGAGGTGGGAATGGGCTTCTTTGATGTCGAGGGGCATGACCAGCTCTACCTTGCTAGCACACCAAGAAACGCCACAATGGATGGCAACACATTGTGATGCATTGTACATGTAGTGCAACCGTTTCAACACAAATATAACTAAATGAATTCATCAAGCAATCACTTTTCAAGACTAAACATGAAAGCTTCACAAAATGTGAGGCCTGGGACTATGACCCACAAAGTCTTTGCCACTACCTCTGCCACTGATGAGTCCCAGCAGGGGACTTGCTATAGCCCTTTCCAGGATGAGTTTGGTGAAGGCCAGCCCTGCTCCATGTCTCCATTTCTGAAGAGTTCTGCCCTAGTCTGCCTTAAGCCCCAACTCTCCACCAGAGAAATACACGCTGCATTCCCTCCAACTACTGGAGAAGGATCAGCTCAGAGACCAGGAAATCAGTTCTACCTGTACTCCAGAGAAGGCAGTTACTGCTTTTGTTCAGCTTGTGGTGGGTGGTTTTCCTCAGCACTTCCCAAATGGTATTCAGAAAGCCGGCCAGTGTCCTCCCAGATAACCATCTTTGGCTTGAAACTATCCTAGTAATAATTTCACCACCAGAGAAGCTTGGTGAACAAAGTTTGTAAAGTATATTTTTAATGTGCTATCTACACTTAAAACATGAATGCACGACTCATTCAGGAAAGTGGGGTTTGAAATGACTACCTTCCTTTTTTAATAAACTCAGGTCTCTCTTCTAAAAACTGAGAGACAGCCATACACATAGAACCAAGCAGCCCAAAGCATTCCCAGCTTCTGACAAACATGTGGCCTGCAGTTTTCTTTCTTGCTATTGAACTCAGAGCACCTGAGCTTCAGTCACTTGGGGGTTATGTACAGAACAATTAACACTCCCAACACGTGCAGACTGCATCTCTCTTTCTTGCTATGAACCCAGAGCACCTAAGCTGCAGGCACTTGTGGGGTATGTACATTCCTCTACGTTCTTCTGTGGGGTATGTACTCCTCTACATTCTTCATATTTCAGGACAGGAGACCCCCTTGGGAATATTTTTTTTTTTTTTTTTTTTGGTACTGGGGATTGAACTCGGGGGCACTCGACCACTGAGCCACATCCCCAGCCCTATTTTGTGTTTTATGTAGAGACAGGGTCTCACTGAGTTGCTTAGAGCCTCGCCATTGCTGAGGCTGGCTTTGAACTCGCGATTCTCCTGTCTCAGCCTCCCTAAGTGCTGGGATTACAGGCTTG